>OY757908.1:88097227-88674727 GCA_963585895.1 Sepioteuthis lessoniana
GAACGTCATGTATAATGTCCCATACACCAGTTGTAATTTTTGGCAACAAATTCTATAACACGTGCACAGATTTGTCCTTCAGTGATGTTAAACACAAGCCTAAATTTGCTAAGAACTCTGATTTTATGTCCAAGTTATTGAACAGAGATAAATGAACCATTTTGGAAGTTTGTATCGGCTACTGAGATGACGTCATTGTTATTCCGGTTGGTCCTTTTTAGTGTGTATACCTAGAAATATGTAGGAAATGGTTATCTGTAAATAAACAAGTGTTGTTAGTGGAGTGTATGTCATTTTGTGTGTATGCATGATTGTGTGCGTGTGGTGTGTGCGTTTGTGTATGTATGCGTATATGTATATCTATGTGTGCAGGTGAGTGTATACGTTCGTATGTATGTATGTATGTTTGTGAGTGCGTATGCATATTTGGGGAGTGTATATGTGTGTGAAAGTGTGCCTGTGGTGTGTGCGTATGTGTGTGTATGAGTACGTATGTGTGCATATGGATGTGAGCGTATATATGTATGCGTGCGTATATGTGTGTGTGTGTGTGTGTGTGTGTGTGTGTGTGTGTGTGTGTGTGTGTGTGTGTGTGTGTCATCCATTTGTTGCTAAATATCTATATAAAAAGTTAATATTGATGGCTGACTTATAAAATTTTATTTCAAATTTCTAGTGTCCGACTGTCGCATGGTTTCTGGGTTTCAGACGTTGCAAGCTCAGAAATTTATCTGGCTGTTCAAAGTCAGGTTTGGTTTGGTTTTATGGCTTACCGTTGTAGGTAATTTAATGCCAAATCCTTTTTATAGATATGAATTAAATATATGCTTTCTAAACACATTTTGTAGATAACGTTTTTTTAACCGAACCTGGGCACATCTTTTTTCACACCGATAAATAGTTTCACCAATTTCTATTAAATACAAGTAATTCTTTTTACTATTAATCACTTATTTGTACACAGTTTAATGTTTTCAAGCATTGCCATTTAACACTCAATTAAACAATCCAATTAAACATCAGTCATTTGTTTACACACAGTTAAATGATCAAACAGTTCTATTTTTAACCATTTAATTTAGCATAAGTCAACAAAGTTGACTCCAAGTATAAGTCAACAAAGTTGGTTCCAAGTATTGCTATGTATCACTAACAGTTAAATTAAACATCGTTCATTTATTAGCACACAGTTAAATGATCAAACGGTTTTATTTCAAACAGTTCAATTTTGTATAAGTACACATTTTTGTTTATTCACAATAAAATGTAAAATTCCAGTTCAATCAATTCTGTTCTATTTAATAGGACCCTATCAGATGCTACCACTCCTGGACCTAGGAGCGATGGTAAAGAAGGGGCATTCTACATTCCCTAAAGCTCCAGCATTACTGAAACCTCTCCATCAGATACTTTAGTGTTGTGTCCAGGACACACGTTGGGGAAGTCATACCCCTCTGCAAAGATGCAGTTGGTGTATTCTGCAGCCCCTGTTGTACTTAAATAAGGTGAGATAAAGATTACCAGTCATCTTTTAACGAGGACTTGTGAGAGAACGATAGTTTCCCGGCACCTACATAAAGATAATCACAACACACGTATTGTGTCAACCATGACTTTATTTCTACTGGGTGTATATTGCTAAAACTCCAAGGGAGTTAACTGTTCATTAGTTTATTGTTTGTATACACTTACAACATCCTCACTCCCAGGTGGGTGCACTTTTCTTCCAACTCTAGTTCGGACCATTTGTTCAGTTGTGGTTGGTTGGTGTTCTGGAATTTCTTGAGGCGATGTGTTTATATGTTTTGGGGATGGGAAAATCCTGAACTCCTGGGAGTGAAGGATGGCAAACAGATGTTATCCGTTGTGACGGTGTTTTTGGGGCCGTTTTTTATTAGGATGAGATATGACCTAGGTTGTTCACATCTCTTGATGACTTTCCTCTTTCTTGGTTAGGTTTTACCATCATGTAAACGGACATGGTCACCGATGTTCAGTGGTGAGATTTTTTTGTTTTCTAGGTGTCTGCTTTGAGGGCTTGTCCTGGAATGTGGGTTCCTTTATTCTAGGTAGCAATGTCTGTAGCTCACATTTCATCAATTTTGTTGCCCCTGATGGGTGTTCTCCTAGCCTGGTGCCATGCAAGCAATGCTAGGTCTTAGTCATCACTTGATTTCAAGCATTTCCACAGGATTCTTTTGACCGTTTGTATTGTTCTCTCTACCATGCTATTGGACTGCGCAAATTCTTGGCTACTAGTGTCATGTTCAAAATCCCAGTTTGCTGACCATTTTCTGAATTCTAGCGAGGGGAATTCAAGACCATTGTCTGAATGGACTAGTTTGGGGATTCCATGTCTTGTGAACATTGCTTTCATCTTTTTTATTACTGTTGGTGAGGTGTTGGTGAGGAGTTTGCCGATTTCAAAATACTTGGAGAAATAGTCCACAACAATGAGGTAGGCTCTCCCCTGTATTTTGAACAAGTCCGTACCGACTTTTATCCAAGGTTTGTCAGGAATCTCATGCTTCTTGGGTAGATCAGCACCCTGAAGGTTTTTGTATTGTTGGCGTGCCTCACAATTTGATATCGTATCTGTTATGTCAGGATTTTGCGCATTTCCAGTCAGAATGTTAAGGGTACTATGATTTGTTGGTCCTTGAGAAGAAGCCCATCTTGGTTTGTGATCACTGAGTTAAGGTGATGGGATGTCTGAGATGATGTCTGAAACAGGGGTAGAGTTTGAGGTGATGTTCCAGCCATCATGCAGAGATTTGATGTCGTAGTTTTTGTCGTGTGTCATCCTTTGCTGTTTTCGTAACTAGTTTCTGGACAGTCTTTTCACTGATTGGGAGAGAAGACATCACGAGGTGAACAAAAGTGTTCCTTTCTTTGTCAGAGATTTCAAGAGTGTTGTCTTAGTGTGTCGGTAACCTTCATTAATTGGCCTTTTGTGTATTCCGGGTCGAAATCATTTCTGGAGCCTTAAAAGGAAACGCTGTATTCTAGGTGGAGCTTTGGCTATTTGTTTGTTCATTATGTGGACTTGAGTGGTTTGTGATCATTGTGTACGATGAAGTGTCCATATATGTATTCATAGAAAGGCAAATAGAATTGATAGTATTTCTAATTCTAGGGTTTCTAGTAGTTTGTTTCCCCTGATGTCAGGGATCTACTGGCATAAGCTATTGGATGCCACTCATTTTCATGTAGCCGTTCCAGCAGGGCTCTTAATCTTTGGGCAGATGCATCAGATGTTACTTTGATTGGGAGTTTGGTGTCAAAATACTTTAGTGTTAGGCTCTGAGTGACCATTTTCTTAAAGTCTTGGTGCCTCCTTTTGAGGCTTGTCAAAGGACCAAATAGTGTCCTTCCCCAGAAGAAGACAGAGGGGTACTATTTTGGTTGAGAGGTTCAGAAGAAATTTTCCCAGGTATGTATTAATGCCAAAGAAACGTGGTCGTTCCCTTTGATTTGTTGGTTCAGGCGTGTCTGCGATAGCTTTTATTTTTCTGGCATCTGGTGCCATTCCCTTACTAGATATCATGTGTCTGAGGAATGTCAATTGATGCTGGTTGAATTGACACTTGGTTCGACTCAGTTTTAATCCCGATCGTCTGACGGCTTGCAGAACTTCAATTGTTCTTTTTTCAAGCAGTTCAGATGTAGCTACCCAGATGATGATGTCATCCTGCGCATTCTGTATGATTTCCTCAACGTGTTCCTTTGAGGGGCACATTTTTGTAAAATGGTTGCGTTTTCTGCAGGTGTTGCAGATTTGGTTGTATGAGGGACAGTTACCTCGAAAGTATGAGTATGAAAAGAATTTGCATTCTGTTATTCTTTCTCTGTTGGAGAAGAGAGTTCTGCCTTTTGTGAGAGTGAGTTTTTTCGCCGGCTGGTAACTGTTTTTTCCACTTTTTGTGAAATTTACTTCCTTGGGCTCTTTTTGTAAGAGTTCTACTTGTTGTCTTGTGGCCTCGACGGTTTGATATGCCTTTATTGCAAATTCCAGCGTTAAATCAGTTTCTGATAGGAGTTTTTTCTGATGGCAGAGGTCGTTTGTTCCGATAATAAGCATGTCCTTGATGAGGCTGTCTCTCAATTCTTTTAATTCACACTCATGACTCAACGTTTTTAATTTGTTGACGAAGTAGTCGAATTTATCTGCCTCGTCTTGTGGACAAGGGAGAAATTGGTACCGCACTAGTGTTAAATCTTTTCGAGGAATGCAGAATTGTTCGAATTTTGTCATTACTCTGTCGTAATTCATTTCATAATTCACTGACGAAAATTCAAAATTGTTATATATCTGGTGACCTTGTTTTCCTATGCAATTGAGTATAATGCTGGTTTTAACTTCGCTCGGTTTCTTTAATTTTTCTGTGGCTGTTAGGTAAAGCCTCAGTTCTTGTTTGAAAATTTTCAAGTTTTCATAAATATTTCCGTTGGAAAAGATTAAGGGTTCCGGGATATTAAATTGAGAAGCCATGTTGTCTCGTTCAACGACAAGAACGTGAAAGTGAGTGAGTTGGAAAAAGGGTTTAAGATTCTGACTCCATGTTGTATCTAAAGATGTGAGATAAAGCTTACCAGAGTCGTCTTCTATCATAGACTTGTGAGAGAACGATGGTTTCCCGGCGCCTACATAAAGATAACCACAAAACACGTGTTATTTCAACCATGACTTTATTTCTACTTGGTGTATATTGCTAAAACTCTCCATTAGTTTTTGTTTATATACACATACAATAGTCCCAGCCGACAGAGCTACCAAGTCAGGAAACTAATTTTTTGCGTATTATATAAACCCAAAGCTCAGTCTGAATTTGTTTTCTGCAAACATTTTTTCTATATTAATAAGGACTAGCGAAACCGGGCAAAAATATTTTTGTTGGTGAGTGAGGTTGATCTATTTCAAAGAAAACGACAAAGACATTTTTGTTTTCTTCTGACTGCTGCTTATTAAATGACTGGCAAAAATACGAAAAAGCGTAATAATCTTTTTACTTGACGAGTTATTTTAAATTCAAAATTCACATTTTTGCTTTACATTTTTTACATTTTTGCTTTTAATACAAAAATATATGTAATTTTTTTTTTTTTTTTTTTTTTTTTTTTTTCTTTAAAAAAAGAAGTTACTGAAATTAATTCTTTTGTCTGCATGTTTGCTTTATACATGTGAATATATTTATCAATGTACAGTCTAATTTGTATGCCGTGCTAAATTATCTGGGTTTCTCCAGATCACTAGCTGGTCACTAGTTTGATCTAAATTTTCCTTTCTATTTATGCCTGTAAATACGCTCCCAGTGGTCCGAAATAATTTGAAGCGGACAGATTTGATTGCTTGAGGAAGTTGTAATGTAAAATTTCATTTTTATCTCGTGTTAATTTGGAGCAGTTTCTGGCCCATCTAAATCTACCTGTCATGATTTTTTAAAATTTGACTTTTGTGATATCTATCTATCTATCTATCTATCTATCTTTTTCACCAATTTTCCCTGTTCTGATAAATCAATCAATATTTCTATTTAAGTTTGAAGCTGTGTGTGTGTGTGTGTGTGTGTGTGTGTGTGTGTGTGTGTGTGTGTGTGAGAGCAAGAGGGACTTGTAATTGTAATCAAACGGCCTCGTCATGTCCAGACATGGCAAGGTTGTTTGAGTTTCACTTTGTACTAATGCCCTTCGGGAAAGCAATGAACCCTTCTATCTCTATCAATTATTAGGACAAGCAAAGCACTTTAGAAGTAATAAGGCAACGCGTCTAGAAACTATGACTTTAATACCTGAATTTTTTTTAGAGATTCTGTAGTACATTGGTACACCATTCTTCTGTTATCAGCCCATTCAAAAAGTGTGGATGGTTCTACACCACTTACTATAAACAAATCACCTGGGTAGGCCATTCAGTGGCTCACATCTTTAACTAAACTGTTGCATGCTCAGACATAATATTTATCCACTATGTAGAGCCTGGAGAAGATGAATGAAAACTTAGGGAATATTTTCCATTCATTCCTGATAGGAAAAATCGTTTGTCTCATTTTCAGTACATTGAACTCAATGGAAGTTTCTTCTTCTTCTTCTTCTTCTTCTTCTTCTTCTTCTTCTTCTTCTTCTTCTTCTTCTTCTTCTTCTTCTTCTTCTTCTTCTTCTTCTTCTTCTTCAGATATATATATATATATATATATATATATAGAGAGAGAGAGAGAGGACCAAACCAACTTATATAGTTTTTTTCTTTCAAGCATTTCTCTCATATTTTCATTTCCTCTATTTCTTTTAATCGTTTTGAAAAAATTATATTTATATTATTACTTTATGTCTTTTTTCAATTCTTTCTTTTATTTTTCTTTTCATTTTTCTTTCGCCCCCAATTTTCCTTCCCGTTAAGATGTACATCCCCTCAAAATTTCTTTTTTTCCCTTTTTCTATCTGCATCTTTCTTTCTCTCTTTTGAATCCTGATTCTTTAAAAAAATTTTCTTCCGTTTTGACTCTTTATCTATTTGTCTTTTTTAACCATAATTTTTACTCTTTCCCCCTTTTTCTCACTGATTTTTGATTCTTTCATTTTCGGTCTTTAAATATTTCTTTCTTTCTCTCTTTTTTAGGCATTTTATTTCACCCTCTTTCTGTTTTTCTTATGGTAACTTCCAATCAGTGCATTTTTTATTAGTTTAATAATTGCACGTGCTAAAATTTGTTTCCCCATCAATTATCACTCAAGAAACATCCTTTATATATATATATATATATATATATATATATATATATATATATATATATATATATATGTGTGTGTGTGTGTGTGTGTGTGTGTGTGTGTGTATGTGTGTGTACTGATTTGGGGATGAGGATGACGATCAGGGTGGGATTGACAAAGATTTTACCTTTTACTTCCATTAAGCAATTTCTCTAGACCCAAAGATCAATCAGGAATGTCACTGAACATGTAATACTAGATGGATTTACCAACATTTACATTTGTAGAATTTGCAAATATGGGTTTTTTCATACCAACAGAATTATATCAAATCTATAATTCTGTTGGTGTGGAAAAAAACAGATTGTACAAACTGATACCTGGAAAAAATATATATATAAAGAGTAAGTGTGTCTCGCCATAAAGTATGCTCATAAACGAAAGATGAAACCTAACATCTCAAAACTATTCTCTCTCTCTCTCTCTCTCTCTCTCACACACACACACACACACACACACACACACACACACACATGTATTATACAGAATGCTGGCCCAGTTGGCTGGGGCTGCAGAATACACCGACTGAATCTCTGCAGTGGGGTAAGACTCCCCAGTGAGTGTCTTGATATGATAATAAACAATCTGATAGTAAGGCTCCAGTATTACTGGAGCTTTGGGGAATGCAGAGTTACCCTTTATTGTCATCGCTCCCAGGCCCACTCAAGCCCAGAGTGGTAGCACCTGCTTGGATCCTATCTATGGGTCAAATAGAACTTTTTGACAATTAAACTGTGTAGTTATGCTGGACTAAATTGCGGGAAATAGAACTGTTTTGACATTTAAACTACATACTTATGCTAAACTGAATTGTTTGAAATAGATCTGTTTTTATATTTAAATGCATGTAAACAAAAACTGTACTAATGCTAAACTGAATTTTTTGAAATAGTACTGTTTATATCTATAAAGTGGATTTATCATTAAATAATCTACTATGGTTGATATGCCATAAAACCAAACCCAACTAAACCAATCACTCATGATGCGATGTCACCATTTTAAATTATTAATTTAGCCCGAGCACTTTGTTTCAGGTTTTGTTTACTGTATAGCAAACTAGAGTCAGTTGGGCACTATTTGTGAGGAAAATGGCACCATATGACGGAATTCACTCACCCAGAAATTTACAAACAGCCTGCTATACTTATTGGCATTTACACTACGAAAATTTAATTGTGTTTAGGTGTCAATCTGAGAACATTGTAGAGGATTCAAAATGAATTGGATGAGTCCAATGGTGACTACAAAGGTATGGTAGCTCGGAAGCCTCACCATAATCGTTCTGATGAGAAAAAAAAAACTCGTTGATGTGATATAGGCAAAGTCAGTCACTTCCACTACCAGAGACATGGAACTGTCAGAAAGGTAGTACATTAAAATATTCGGTATTCCTCATACAAGATGAGAAAAGGCCAATTTTTGTCAGGGGCCATAAAGGACAAGAGTGAATATAACCCTGTGAAACTTTTCAACAAACTCAAACTCTAATAGAACATGCTTTGTTTTTTGTTTGATGAGAAAGATTTCTGCCAGGATCAGATGACAATCATAAATAACAACCGTTGGCTCGCTCTGTCCACACAAGACATATCGATATTGATGAAACTAAAAACCCAGTCTACATAATGGTGTTCAGGGGTGTTCATTAGCGATGGTGATGTTATGCCTCCATTCACCATCTCACAAGACCTCAGACAACTCGGAGGACTACATCAAGTGCCAGGGGAAGGTAATGTTTACTTGGATTTAGAACAGCGTTTCTCAACCTTTTCACTCTTGCGTAACCCTTGAGATAGATTACATATCTCAAGGAACCCCTGAGCAAAAAAACAAAAAACAAACAATTATATATATATATATATATATATATATTGAATAACTGGTTAAGTAAAAAATATTCTTTGCTAAATTTATTGGTAATGCTGAATAAATACATACTGTTCGTTAATCAGAAAGTTTTATTCACGTAGAAAATATGAACCAAAACGCAAAAAATAACCCTAAGTAGCCAATATTATATACCAATAATAAATGTAAACAGAACAAAAACAGATAATTGGAGCATTTGTATATTATTTATTAATCCTTTACTGGTAGTGTTGAAGTGAATTAAGACAAAATGTTCTCTGAAATGATAAATGAGCAAAGAAAATGTTACTTTCAAAGCCATTGGATAAAGTGATATGATTCTCAAATGTGAAACCTGCACCTGTCTTTTGCTACACAAATACTTAATTCGAAGATGAACTTTAGATAAATACCCACGGATTTCATTTTCATTTGAGAAGAGACGATTCCTCTTTGCTCTTGATGCTTGTTAGATAAGAAAAGGCTTGCTCATACACGTAAAAGTTGTTGGCGAGGGCGACCAGAAGGCTCCCTTTTCAATAGCTACTACACCGAGGAGTAGGGGAGGGCGCTACTCCTTTCCCTGGATTGCTCCACTTTACCCTCGATACGTACCTTATATTGCTGAGTGTTAAGCAAGGAGGTATCAAGTACCATTTTTAAAGTCTTTGGTATAAAGCGACCTGGGATTGAACCCAGGTCTCCCGGATCATTGGCTAACATTTTACCCACTAGGTTGAAGAAAACTGCAACCAATTGTTTTTTTATGAATAGTCGGATACTCTTCTTTCACAGAAATCCAGAACTTGTTCAGAGATAAGTCTATAAATCTTATCTGCAGCTCACAAATTTCTTCCTCATTTTTTAATGTTAGACACTCAGGATGACCAGCAGATTCAGCGTATGGATCCCGCACCCAATCATACACCTGTGTTAAAAGGGAAGGAAAATGATTTTCAATTCTAATATACAGTTCCTCTAAATGGAATTCAATAAGACTTGAAGTTCTCTGGTATACCTCTTTACTTTTAAGCCCCAGAGGTAGTGAAAACATCTCAAAATTTCCTTTTGGAACATGTTTTTCCACAAATTTACTTTTCTTTTAAATGTAGGAATTTTATCAATTATATCAGTTTATTTTCTTTGAGGTTTTGCAATGATTTTTTCAATTGATTCATGTGATGAAAAATATCTGCTAAGTTGTTCAGCCTCTGCAGTTAATGTTCATCTTCAAAGCACTTAGCAAAACCTTGCTTATTGGTTTCTTGAAAGTATTTATGCAATTCATCTTTCAGCTCAAACACCCTATTTAAAACTCTTCCTCTACTCAGTCATTGGATTTCCGTATGTAGCAATCGATTTCTGTGTTCTTTGTCCATATTTTTACACAATTTTTAAAACATTCTGGAATAAACTGGTCTTTGTTTAAGAAAGTTGACCATTTTTGTAACATCAACAAAAACTGTTTTTGGTTCATCTCCAAGTGATTTTGAAACCAACACTTCTCTGTGAAGAAAACAGTGTGTTGGGATTATATCAGGGTTTTCTTGCTTTACATGAAAAGTAAAACCTTGTATGGAACTAACTATTGATGGATCACCATCAGTACAGATGCTAACAAAATCCTTTTTGGAGAAACCTCTCATTTCCAGATATGAAGACAAGATATTGAATACATCTATTCCTTTGCTTGTCTCAGGCAGTTCTTTGCAACATAAGAAGTTTTCTTGTATTTCATCCACATTGGCAAATCTTGCAAAAGCTATAACATAACATTTATTCGTAAGATCTGTTGACTCATCAACCTCTATGGAAAAACTGCTATTTTTTAGTCCGTCACATAAAAACCTCTTCACTGTTATGTGGCGTATCATCAATACATCGACTTACTGTACTGTCCCAAAGTGGAACATTTTCAACTTCTTGTTCTGCATTTTGACCTAGCATTGACCGACCGACTATGATTTTATAAGATGGTAATATTAGGTTTTTACCAACAGTGCGACTTTTCCTTTTCTTTGCAATAATTTCTGCTTCAAGGGCATTTTCACTCACACTAACTTTCCTTAAAAAAGCTGTACTTGGCTTCTTCTGACATTCCAACAGCCTTTTACAATAATATGCACTTTTATTTTTCATGTAACTGTGATTTGTCGTGAAATGCTTTTTCAGTTTAGCTGGAGCAATTGTTGCATTTAAAAGTCGTTTGCCCCAGACGACTCAGTAGAATTGGATAGCTTGGGTCACCTGTCCATGTGAAACCCATTGATAAATAACTTTCATCGTAAAGACGGACCTTCTTTCTTCTCGTAGTTAAACTACTAGCATAGCACAATTAACCTGGAGCTTGTGGGTCTTCGTCATTAATCTCATCAGAATTATTTTGAATGTTTCCTCTTCAAAAATCGCCACATTAGGTGATTACGTATTTCTATAAAAATAAAGGAAATATATTTGGTTGTATCCAGAAGACGAACTTAATTTTATTTGTCCTTCAAAATAAAAACTGAAGATACAAAATCAGTATAGAGGTAACGGGACATAGGTAGGTTAGAAAGAATTTCGTATTTTTGTTTGGCGCGTAATTTAATTCGACCGTGAGGGTCGACGCATAATTTCACCCAATCAGGATGACTTGTCCTATTCCACCCGGACCATCTTTCTGGGCAGCACAAACTGGGGAAATTTGCCAAACACTCTTCCTTTTCTCAGAACTCTTTCGTTCAGTACAGACGTCTTACTGTCTGCTCTTCAATAGCAGCAGCATCACACCACCATGAAGGAAGCTATCTTATTTATGGACCCCTTGCGTCTATTCCCTTAGACCAAGGGTTCCCAGTTGAATATGAATTAGATGTATTCAATACGCCACACACAGGAACAACTTTACGTCACCCCCTAAATTGGCTATGTCGACTGCGATGCAAAATTTCGCTCCGACACCTAGCTACTTCATCTCTGGGCAACATTTTCTGGAGACATTCACGCTTCTCTCCAAAACAACCAGAACCACAAACTCACGGTGACTACAAGCTGTTCTGTCCTCAAATAGCAAACACGACTTTTGCTACACTATGCCGAACATATTTCCCTCACACGTTCAACAATGCCTTAACCCAACGATGCTCTTTTCGCTCAGGCATTTAGCAGCTATAATGCTTTCTCAACTCTATCATAACTTCATTTCATTACCTTATTTCTTTCCTTCCTACGAGACTTGCAGCATAAACGTAAACCCTTTATTTCATGCTGCCATTAAAACCTTCATATAAAACATTTCGACATCTTGGAACTTCTTTCCTTTATATACCTTACAATTAGCGAGGAAACAACTAACCAAACTCACACACGTGACAACTTTCCTCTTGCTAAAATACTTTATATTACAATAAACATAAATATGTACATGTATAGTAACATTTAAATAATCTAAATATCAAAATTCTTATATGAACGGATGTCAATATAACCCAAATTTAATATTTAATATTTTCGAGGTTTTAATGTGTAATGTTAAACAGTAAGTTCCGTAGTTTTCTAGTTCGGATACTGATTTAAAAGATAATACCGACGTCAACGTTTTAGCAACAAATTTTATACAAAGAGGCAAGAAAGAAAAGATGGAAAGAATAAGATAAAACGTTGCAAATTTCTATGTAATTTGCAGGACTTATCTGAGAGAGAGTGTCCGGAAAACAAAGTCCTTTGAATTTAAATAGTTTTTGTTGTTTCGTTGAAAAGTTCCAGCTTTCATTTAATTTGGTTGACTTTGTAAAGTTGTCTTTTAGTCGAATTCTCTTTCAGCTGGCTAATTTTTCCTGCCATAACAGTCCTGCTCCCTTGTTTAGCTGTAGTTCCCGACAAAATGGTGAAGGACAGCCATGGCGTCTTATTGTCTACGCTCCTTTCTCCTTTCTTCACTCTAGCTAAAATTAAGTGCCACACGTGGTCGGTTCGTTTTCTTATTAGAAAATAACTTTTTATACATTACATATATGAAGTTAAATAAAAACTCAAAAATACATTAGTTTATCACACATGTTTTCACAGAAACTTTAGGGAGCTTTTGCAGGACCTTAGGGTTCCGGGGAACCCCGGTTGAGAAACTCTGATCTAGAAGGTGGATGCTGGAAGAGCCTACATCTGGCCACAAGACTCTGTGGCATGCCACTCTTGTAGAATAACCTGATATATATATATATATATATATATATAGCCATTTTTTGTAAATGCATGTTTGGTTAAAAAGAACTAACAAAGAATAATGAATGAATTTAAAAAATAGTTTTTTTCTTGTTTATAAACGAAAGAACATAAATTCAAATTGAATGAATGCATAAATCATTCAAAATATAATTCGTTTTGAGCACTTTTAGTTGTGTTTCTGGTCCTTTTCATGAATAGTATTATAACACCCCCTAGCGTCCAATCCTCGTTCACCTCCCTCCAATCTCTCTGCTACAGCGTGGGAAAAAACAGATCGAAAGTTCCCTCCAGGAAAGTGACCGTACACTGCCCTGTCCCACGTTGTGATTCTTTAATGGAAAGGCCGATGGCCACGTCTGAAAGGAAGAGGGGTTACTGGCAGCTGAAAACTGAAAACCGAGGGGTATATATTGTCGAACAAAAAAAAAAAAAAATAATACAACTCCGATTTCTGCAGTAGTTAATAATAAAAAGGGTTTTATAATCTTCAAGTTTACAGATGGTAACAAAATCTGCGGGTGTGACTTATAATGGTCTAAGGCGTCGGTCTGGTGAGGGTTAAGTCTTCTTAGCAATAATTCGTCCCAGCGGCGGACTGGTGATATGAGTTGGCAGCGCAAAGCACAATTCCAATCTGTTGGTCCCTGCCTGGTCTTCGTCTGCTTCGTCTGGTCCCAACTGCTTCGCTTACTGCCACCAACTGCTGAGTTCAAAAATCAGCTTGTTTATATAATAACCGCCAAGATTCTGGGGTAGGTTCTGACTGCGGCAGGGGTGTTCACCATAACGTCATTTTCAACTCATCAGACATCCGTCATATCTTTGTTTCAGTTTTCGTCATCAGAAAGGGTCCAACCCCCTTTTCACTACTTTCACAAAGTCGTTCTTCTCACTACCCTCGTAATGAGGACTACAAGAGGATAGCTTTCCTCCTACCAGCACAGTTTTTCTCATTTTACTACTTATGACGTCAGGCTGGAGATTCTTCCCCTTATGCCCAAATATGCTAAACTGTCACTTTTGATGGAACTGATTTCAAACCTGCGTAGGAGAAAGGGCTGGCCTTCGTTCCAGACTAATTAATAATTCCCTTTCAGCACCGATAAGTAATTCCGGATAATTTTCTCACCTCTTAAAGGCTGAAGTATTTCCCCAAATGCCAGATGGCCTCCCTCTCATCAACAAAGACTTCTTTATTCGCTTCTGAGTCCCATCTTTTAACTGGAGGGTACGTCACCTCGTATCCGAATCTTTTTACTGTCAAATTCTTAATTTTAACATTTTCCAGGTTTGAGAATCATTTTAGTATTATTACTCTTTTTTTTTCTTTTTTAATAATAATATCTTTCTTCCTCAATTTCTACTTGTACTTTGTAAACAACTTAATATTCCCAACCTGTCAACATCTTCTAATTCCCATTTCGTCAAAAGTTCCTTTTTCCAGAAATTTCAATTTTACACTTCTTGACAATTATATTTGGCTGCTCAACTTTTTGGTTAACCCTTCATGTACTGCCATCGACCAATATTGTCACAGTATAACTTATCTTTATAGAATTAAACAAAGTTAATTTCCACAGTCTCAAGACATTTTAAAGAATGGTGTGAACTGGTTTCTTACATATTTGTTTTAAAATGAAGCTGGCATTGAGCATTGAAGCATTAGTTGATGTTGTGCAACAATTAAATAACAGATTGGCCAAATCTTTATTTGGCACAAAGTATACTTTATGTCAAGCTGAGGTCATCTCAGTGTAAGTGAAAGGTTATAACCTCTAAGGTCCGTTGAGAGCCCGGATTATTTGGAGGATTTTAAAGTCATATGACAATGAATTATAGAATTATTTCAAGTTTCAAATCAGATAGCCCTGAGCTACTGAAACTCATGAATGAGTGAAAACTTTTGAGGTAATTTCCATCAATGTTCTCAAAAAATGTCTTAAATTGAATAAAGAATTGGGCACTCAAAAAGAGGGTCTTCATGTTAATTTCCAGTAAGAAGAAGATAGAGAAGCTTGTGAAGGTGAAACAGTGAGGACCAATTATAGTACAAAGAACATGAAGAAAGCTTGGTAGCTTGATGAAGAGGATGAGAACACGAACAGTGATCTATGCAACATAACAATTACAGTTCCAATGAAGATGGCATTGGCCAGTGAGGCACTAAATCATGGCATACAACTGTTAAAAGTCAATATACATATACCTATATATGCACATATCTATAAATACATGTGAATATTTTTATATATATATATATTTCTTTAAGAATAAACAAAACTGACATTACATGTTCACTGTTGAATGTTTTTTTGTCCTGATGGAATTCCTTCCAATTCTGGTTTAACTGGACCGAATAATACTCATATATATATATATATATATATATATATATATATATATATATTCACCTCTTACTTTCTATGTATATTTCTCCCTCTCTCTCTCTCTCTCTCCCCCCTCTCTCTCTCTCTCTCTTGATGTCAACACTGACATTTTCTCAGAGGGACTTTCTTGACAAACACTAGCTTTTTTCTTATTTGGAGAAATGAATCTTAGTGGCAAAGTTGACCTAATACTTGTAATATCTATATACATTTTACCTCTCTCTCTCTCTCTTTCTCTCTCTCTCTCTCTAATGGTTATATGTATATATAACAACTTTATAGCTATGTATCATAGAATTAATCTGTAAAAAGAATAAGGGAATATTTTTTAAAGATTTATTAAGATTCTTAATTTTCAACGTATCTATCTGCTGTCTTTACATTTACAAACCACAATACAACTCTGAAGATGCAGAATAACATTTTGTAGCTGGTATAAAGATATCTGTTTTATTTTTTTCAAACTGTTCAAAAAGGATTTTTTCACAGATGCTGTACTTTCTTCACTTATACTTTGCCATCAAAATGTGGCTTATCACTGAGGGAACTTGTTTCTTGAAACTTTTTCAGTCAATTAGACATGTGTGACGGCAAATTGACTAAAATCCCAAAACGGGACTTTATTTTCGCACGTGTGAAGACGGGGCAGGTTGGCACTTGATCCCCTACAGAATAAGTCCTGTTCAGAGTTCTTCTCTCAGGCAGATAAGAACTGGCATATTACGTGAGGGAATAATTTAGGACCAGACTGACCGCCGCTGGCAAGGGGTTCCAAATTTCACACTATCACACACCCACCAGGCAGCTTTCTTCCTTCCCCGAGACACTGGAAGATAATGAGCCTATAGGTTTTAGTTGTAATAATATTAATATTGTAGTAGTCGGTAACTCCGGTTTCCCGTGTGATACTTTAGGAATTAATAGGACAACTCTAAGCAAGATAACATAAGGCGAATAGAAGCTGGAAAGAAAGCATGAAGTAACAACATAGACCACATGGTAAAATGAAAATACATAAATTCCTTTACTACATATATATACACGTTCAGAGTGTCAAAACATATAATTGGACAGTCCACGAATATAAACGTCTTTTCTGACTTTTGTCCTTCTTCAAATTGAGAGAGAGAGTGGTAAACAAAATTTGGGTGTAAAGGAAAAATGTCCCCAAAGTTACTTATCTTATTTTCGACGGGGTTCCACTGGAGAATTTTCTTCTTTCACGGGCTACTAGACTTGGTTCTGTTTTTAGTACTGGCTTGAGGGACTCGGGTCTCTCATGTCTCAGTTAATCTTTTTGTCTTCAGCCCGGAGTAAAATGGCTATGGTCCGTCTGCCACGAGCCTTGCTCAAAAACTAACCTTTTTTTGTCCTTTACTTCTGCTGAGGGGAAGGGAACCCCACTTCCGTTTGGGGTCCCCGCCAATCATTTGGCATCTCTCTCTTTCCCCTTCCGATGTCCGGCGACCTGAGGTCACTAAGTACGAACATCTGGTCTATCTCCTCTGTGACCCACATTTTCTCTTAACGGTCACTTTTTGACTGCTAGATAGCTAATAGCAACACGGGAGGATAGTATCATTCTTACCTCTTCGTATCCGTGAGCTATCACGTGACACATGGAATTTCAGTGTGTTTCATCATAATTGCAATGGATTCTAAATCTTCTTTGGACAGTAATGACAGATTTTACTTCCACAAACCAAACTTACTATGATCTTTATATATATATATATATATATATGTATATATGTGTATGTGTGTGTGTGTGTGTGGATAGATAGATAGATAGATATTGGGTGTATATATGCATACATAAAGGTGTATACATTTGAGTAAGACTTATATTTGATAGTAATCTCTCTTCAACCTATTGTGCTGTTCAATGGTTTATGTACTGTGTGCTAAACTCTTCACAGATGTGTACTCAGAAGTTAGCAGTGACATCTGCTGGTGAAGATGGAGAACATAGCACAATTACAGTCCCTGATACCCACAGTGAACGGTCTGCTTCATCTTCTTCTAATACTGACAGTGGATATGGATGGAGTGAAGGAGACCCAGAAGGTATGTCCCCCCAAAATGGGATATTTTTCTCAGTTTAATAGGCTTTTTTCTCACCCAGGATTAAAAGAAAACAATCATGGTTTAAGGGGCAAAGGAATTAATTAAGAGAGTTACTTGAGATCTGTTTGAAGATTGCTCTTTACTTCAGATGTACAACCAATAAAAAGAACATTCTCTTTACTTCAGTAAAGAAATAATGGCTACCATACAAACTGTACAAAAATACCCTTCTCAATGACCCATGTCACACAGGTGCTTCCATATTTATATGCAGGGAACTGCTCTCTAATTCCCTCTCTATTGATCAAAGAAATGTGTACCATATTGAAATACATGCTGATTTGAGTTACATATCTATCTGACAAGTCTTACACATCTAGTACACTGTACAAGATGTGATAAAAAATATACTGAGACTGGAGCTTTTAAATTTTTTAATTCTAAAATTTAAAATCTAAAAGTTTAAATGTAGATGAATGCCTAGGTGAGTAACATACACAATAAAATGCTTATGTCAAGATGAATTTGTACTAACTAAAAAAATCATGAAATCAGACTCAATACTTTTTGAACAATGATTTCTGGTAATGCAGTACTCTGCAAATTCATCTGATCTAGATCTGAGTAAGTTTCATATTTCCAAATCAAAAAATCCTGATGCTAAGAAATTTTCATGATGTGGTGAACATTAAAAGAAATACCATATCTCAGTTTTGTACTTTATGAAAATAGGAATTTCAGAAGTATTTCATTCAACTAATGGAAAATCACTGGAATGATGAGAGTGTTGAATACCAATTTAGATTTCATTCATTATTCATTTCTATCTTGATAAGTACAAATTCAGTTTTGATACTTTTTAAAAACACTCATGTGCTGCTTCTTTCAATTTACCCACTTTCTTATAATATTTCCAATTATTTCTATAACCCCTTAGTGTAATGTCTCTTTTCTCTCTAACTTAAAGGGAGTTGCATAGATTAACCTGATAGAAAAGTGCGGATTTTTTTTTCCTGCAGGTAGGAAACTGGAGAGCATTTCCACCAAGCAATCACCTGTATTGCATAAATTGCTGAGAATGGAAATGTCTTTGTAGGTTTTATTGCTGGGAATTCTGAGTCAGACATTCTTTTCTTTTTAGAGCTTATGTTGCTCCTACTATATTTTGACCAATTTCTTCCAAGGCCTTCTTCTGGTGTATCTTTCTTCAAGAGAAGAAAATATTTCTTTTCAACAGAAATAGGTTTTTAGTAGAAAACAAAACAAATGATAACTATCAGGCCAACTAATTTACTTCAGTCAATATTAGTCACACAAACGATAACATTTTTGAAAGCTTTTTAAAATTGGTGGTTACATATTTAAATAAAGAGATACTCTCTAATTCTGTACCTGCTGAACTAAGAAAACCATGCTAGATTGGGATCCAGGCTGACCTGATATATTCCTTTATCTGACAGATTAATGGATGCTATATACATGTAGAATCACCTATATTACATGGGTTGCTGCTAATGCTATATTTGGCTGATCCATTCTACAGCCTTCTTCAAGTGTACAATCCATGATTAAAAAGAATGGTCATTTTCTTTCCAGAAAGTGGTTGAAAAAAAGTAATGGTGGCATAAAAAAGGGAAAACTGATGTGTTTTCATTAAACTAACAGAAAAATGTATAAGTCAAGCCAGTGAGCCTTTTTTTGCACAGCAGGAAGGGAATTGGAGAGGATTCACATATACAAATATAGAATCATTTGTGTTACATGGACTATTGAGGATGGAACCAACTGTGTGTTGTAGAAGGTTGGAAAATAGACCAATTGAAAAAGGTTGTGATAAAAATACTACTTTCTTTCCATATAGATTGTGTATCTGAAGAAATGAATGATTTTTTTTTTCTATCAAATTCTTGAACTAATAATGCTAGAAATTTTTGACCAAGAAAAGTTGAAACAAATCATGAGAATTTTTTTGCTAAACAGAGAGAGAATCAGTGTGAATTCTTATGTATAAGTATGCAATCATTCATGTTATATGGATTGTTGAGAATGGGTTTATCTGTTTGACACATGTTAACATCTATTTAACTCTTGTTGAAGAAGATTGTAAAATGACCAGGTTAAAAGTTATGATAATAAAAATAACTATAAATAATGAGTTCAGTAGCCTAGACAACTGCTTGAATGAAAACCTACCTCAAAATTATTGATAGTATTTATAAGAGAAATGTTATTTAGCTCTTTACGGATAATGTTATTTATCTTTACAAAAAATATATACATATTTGCATGTAAAGTTACATAAATGAATTTCTCTTCCTCCTCTTCCTCCTTATCCTCCTCCACATCATCTTTGTTGACTTATGGATTCTCTTGACTTTCTTTCACCAACTGTCCCTATCAGCCATTACTCTTGGTAGGTTGTCTACACAACATCGAGTGTATGCACAGAGCTGATGAATGTAAGTTTTTATTGGCTGGCCTACTCTGGTGAAAGCTCACTGGATAACATTGCTTATGAGTTCATCCATTCTTCTTCAACAGTGTTTAGCATGTCTTGTTTGTCTCACTTGGATGACTTATGAGAAGAGAAGGAGGTAGGTAGCTGTATAGCTGCTGTTTTGTAGGTTGCTGCTACAAGGAACTGTTCAAAAGAGCACACAGCATCCTTATATTGTCAAGCTTTTTCTCCAAGCACTTCATTAAAGTCCAAGTGGTACAGCAATACAATAATACTTACATGGCTACAGTTTGGAAAAGTTCCTATTTTATTTCATAAGAGATTAGACTTCCATATGGTCAATAAACTATCAATAGCAGTCTCTGCCTTTCATATGCATATGTTGACATCATTTTCAGTTGATAAGATATTGCTGCTGAGGTATGTGAAATGCTTGAATATCTACATGTGGTATTAAGATGCTTTTATATTTTTTAATACATCTTTGATGCAACTGAACTGTTGATATTAAAAATTTTCCATAGTCCTCATTTTTATTGCTATTAATTTTAATTTTAATTGCAGGTTAAGAACCCATAATCATATCCAGTTAAAACAAGTATCATTCTTTATTCGGCATTTCAGTTTGTAATAATAGTTTTGAAAGTCTTTCATTAAAATCTTGTGATAAGCACATTGATCTTCAAGAGCTTAGATTGACTAAAGTTTCTAATTGTTCCAGAGTGGGTATATTGGAATAAGTCACTGTAAACTTGAAATGCCAGTCCATGTTGTCATCACTCATGGGGTTCCTACAATTGTACTTGCCTTCATGTTGATAGAATCATTCATTTGGACAAATTGTCCTTTTAATCCTTATTTCTTCTGACAACAGTGATTGTCAGCTTAGGGGTAACATATTTTTTAATGGTGAAATATAGATCAGCATTGATACTTGTTGCTCAATAAGGTCATTAAGTAAATGACATGAAATAAACTTCACAACACAAAATGTGATACATAAAATGCATTTAATAAAAAGTATGAGGCGTGATAAAAAAGAATCACAACTAAAAATTCAAATCTTTTAATTTTTAAATTTAAAATTTAAATGGCATGTACACAGCCAAGAAACTTACATAATAAATTTATAATGTCCAGATGTATAGACTGCTGCCCAGATGTCAAGGCTTAGTAAAGACCAGATGTCAAGCTCTAGTAAATTTTAAAAAGAAATTATAAAACTGGAATCAATACATTTTTAATCAAACACAGATTTGCAGCACCCTCCATACTCACCAGACCAAGCTCTATGCAACTTTTTCTTATTTTTTAAGCAGAAAATTCATCTCAAGTGGAAGATTTGAGGATGTGGAGGATATAAAATAAATATAATGATACAGCTTCACAACATATCAAAATAGAAGTTTTAGATATTAACCACTATAAAACTCACGAGTATAAGTTTGAGAACAATTTTGTATCAAATTAATATTTCATTCATAGCTTATTTCTGCTTTGGTAAACACAGTTTCAGCCTCAATACTTTTTTCATGCACTTCATATGTCACACCTTTACAAGCATGTTGGGAGAAAAGATAAATGAGAAAGCTAGAGATATGAAGGGAACTAATGTGAATTTATCCACAACAATGAGCTAATGAGTGAAATAATGAGTGAAGTAAGTCTCTGTGGCCTCACAGAGTGAAATGACCATGGAACAGTGAACATCAACATTCACATGTTAGGTATATAAGTATATATAATTATATACCTAACATGTGCATGTTGATGTTGACATCCAGTCTGTTAAATACAAAGAATTCAGACTATAACACTCTGCATATGGAGACGCCTCTTTTCACCCGTCCTTCTCACACTCTCACTAAAACCAATATGGCCGTTTGTTTACCACCGGTCCTCGAATAATGACCTCTCTTCTCGAGAATATCAGGGAAGGTTACTTGCATGTCTTAACAGTTCTTCCCCCTTTTTCTTTTCATTTCTGTAGGGCATAAGTTCTGCAAAAGAAAATAGGAGAGTATAACAATATCAAACAGAGGACTCTTTCAGCTCAGATATAAACCCCTGGATCTTAAATGAAGGCATTCCTTTCTTTGTCAAGAAGTGGGCAATTTGTGTGTTAGTTGGTACCCAAGAGATCTCTGCAATTTCTTTTCCTTCAAGCATCTCTCTCAAAATGGCCATCTCCATGCGAAGCCTCTGTTCATTGTAACATTGTAACTTTTATTAGGGTCTATCTTTTTTTCTTCTACTATATAAATCTTCTTCATTATCACTGTAATCAAAATGAAGCTGTGTGGCATTCATATCGTTTAGCAAAGTTGTATTTGCTTTGTAGAATACACAAAAGAACTATAGAAGGCAACAACACATAACAACAATAATAGTGATAATGATAACAGCAAGACTTACCAGAGGTCCAGCCTATTCATGAGACTAACAGCTTGAACTGACAGAGTTGGTATTTATGAACAAACATATCCAATGAGATGTTCTAGCCAATCACAATCCAAGGAATGGACTGGCCAATGTATGCACATTGGAATCTCCCAATGTGCCATAAATAGCTCTTTCATTGAGGACTGATTCACTTTGGTCTTAGCCTTGCTAAAGACGTTGCTCTTAGCCTAGCTACTGATCCGTTTGAAACTCTATTACAGAGGTCTGTTTTTTCTTGTTATCCTTTTGGACTATTGTTGATATTATTGCTGTTATTGTTTGGATCCATTGTTTCACGTATTGTTTTACTTCGTTTTTATACATTTTTCACCACGCTGACCCTCCTGATTGCTAGTTTGCAGTCATGGAGGGTACCTCCGCTTCTTCTTCATCTTCTCAACAACCCGCTCGTCACAATGCTCAAGACACACCCGAAAATGAAGCCCTCCCGAAGCAGTCGGAAGAAAGTCATTTAACAAGCCTGATTGGCTCAAACTGGCCATCCCTTCCTTCGGAGTCAGGGAGCCCAATTCCACCAGGGCAAAAGACAAGGCCAGAAAATCCGTCACCATGGAAGATACAACAAAAGAACCCAGAAGAGTACGAAAAGGACCGGGTGGGCAAATATGCCGAATTCTTCAAAGGCAATGAGATTTTGCCCATCCCGGAGCTCCTGGAAAAACTGGAACCAAGAATCGTCTCTCTGGTGGTGACGGATTTAAAAACAAGACGGCTCGTAGGACTCAAGAAGGAAGGGTTCGAGGATCTGTTACGTAAAGCCGGCGTCCCATGCCAATACTTCTGCAGAAGGAGTTTTGCGACATGGGACGTCCTGCTCCCTTCCAGCGACCAAGCTGCCAAGGTTGCCTCGAATAATATCACGACAAAGTTCTTCCGACTGCAGCCGGAATACCTAGGCACCCGTAGGATTCGGGTCACCATCTGCAACGTCCCGGCGTTCATAACGGGAGAAGTGTTGGCCGCCTTCCTCAGCGCATTTGGACGCGTAGAGGAAATCAACCTGCTTCGGTCAACAGCCGGGACGGCCTACGGGGACTACGTGTTCCGGATGTGTCTTTCTCGGGAGGGCTTTCAAACAATTCCCGAAATAATCATCAGCAGAGGAAGGCAGATGATGGTGATTGTGGAAGGCAGACGCCCGCGCTGTTGGAGCTGCAAGCAGTTGGGGCACATATCCAAATTCTGCCCCCAAAAAGATCCGCCAAAAGCTCCAGCTGCTGCAGCCGCCACAGTCGCAACAGAAACTGCAGCAACAGCAGCTTCCATAGTCACCATCAGAGAGACCGAAAAGGAAAAAGAGCCGGACCAGGCCCAGCCAAAAACAGTGGAGGAGTGGGTGGAAGTCACTCGAAAAAAAAAGAAATCTCCCCAAAAAGCCGAGGATAAACCCACAATTGCCTCTCCTGCAAAAGTAACGACATCAGCCCCCACAAAAGCGACGACATCAGCCTCTACAAAAATATACATACCAAAGTCAGTGACAGCACCTATCCCTGCACACATCACTGAGCACCCTCCAGCATCCAAGACTAAAAAGAAAACAAAAACCAAACCAGCTCCCACCACACCAGAAGCAGAAGAAACTCCAATGGAAACCACCACGAATCTGAAGAGGAGAAGGAGCAGTGGAGAGGGAGCAGCAAAGAAAGTATGTTCAGGGCCACCCTGCTCTGAAGATCCCCTGGAAGGCCCCTCTAATGCCCTTCCTCCGAAACCTCTTCTCCAACAAGCTCCGCCGCAGTTACCATTTCCACCTCTAATACCACTTCCTCCACCTATTCTCCCCCTACCACCTCCTCCTCCACCACCACTTGCGCCACCACTTGCGCCACCACTTGCGCCACCACCTCCCCCTCAACACCACACTCCACAACATGCTCCCCCTGAGCAAAAATGCTCTCAACCACCGAAAGTTCTACAACTCTTGCAATCCCCACAACCCCCAAAAACTCGCCCACACCAAATACAAACTATAGCAAGAGCACAGTCTCACGAGAGACTTTCCCAAAAAAGTCTTTGGAGGACATACTCCCTCCCCTCGCTGAGTCCACCATCCTCCCCGGAACTGTTTCCAATAACAACTCCGGCAGAAAAAGAAAAAGAAAAACCAGTGCCAAAGGACTCTACACCAAAGAGATCCCGGCAGCAAACCAAAGCAGCCAACAAAGATCCAATCGATGAACAGTGCAGGAAGGCAGTGGCTCTGTGCACTGTCGGGCTGGAATCCGTGACGGATTACCAGCTCCGAAAGACACTGAAGCCGCTGCTGGACTGCGAAAAAATTGATGGGAAAAGAGTCTGTAACCCAATGAACTTTAGGAGTGCAGCCATGGTGACCACTTTTGTCCGGTCGGCTGGCGACCGTACCAGGGGCGTCTGGAAGTTCCTGAATACGGTCTGTCAGACCGACTTGGGCATAAAGTTGGCGGAGTTGGAGCACTCCTCCCTTAAAAAATGTTTACCATTTTGTTCCGGGAGGGTCCCCATTTTTGTTCACCCTTCTTTTTATAGGTCCCTAAAAATGCGGTTCCCTTTGGATGTCGGAGGAATCACCAGGGATGACCGAGTTACAACTGAGCTCGGCACCGGCTCCCTGCGTCAGGCCGTCGGCATCCTCACCCCGAAGGATTTCCGACCCGTAGTCGACGATGAGTAAGGTAAGTCGGATTGATGGCTTTAAACGTTGCCAGTTTGAATGTGAGGGGACTGAGGGATTCAAGCAAGTGTGCGCGCTTGCTTGGTGAACTCAAGAAGCTCTGCGTAGATGTTGCTGCAGTGCAGGAGACCCACTTCACTTGCGAAGCTGACTGTCGGGTGCTGGAAAACGATTTTAACGTTTTCTCAGCATACGGCAGCAACTTCAGCGCTGGGGTCTCCTTGCTAGTTGGACGCAGCCTTGATGCTGATGTTGACGTTGTTTTTGCAGGTGACGGGGGCCGGCTGTTTGTGGCCGATGTTGCCGTGAAAAGTTTCAAGTTTCGTCTGGTTGCGGTTTATGCGCCCAATATCGTTGCGGAGAGGGTTTCCTTTTTTCGTCGGTTGGGGCCGTTCCTGGACGATACGAAGCGGCTAGTCTTAATGGGTGATTGGAATGCGATCCTTGATCCCAAGATAGATAAGGTCGGGCGGGGAGCTAGGAGTGCGGGAAGGTGTGAGAGCAGCCTTGTCGGCTTCGTGACTCGTCACGGTCTTGTCGACAGGTTTCGTCTTGATCACCCAGGGCGGGAGATGTGGACGTGGCTAGATAGCTCGCCCTCTGCCAAAGTAGGTTCCTACTTGGACAGAGTGTTAGTTAGACGAGCTGACATTGATTTTGTTAGTTGTCCCACGTTCCACTTGATAGCGTGGACTGACCATAAACTTGTTAGAGTCAGTCTGCGGTTAGTTAATAGACCTAGTCTAGCCGGCTACTGGAAGTTCAATACCTCCTTACTGGAGATACGGGACTTCCGGGACCGGCTGGAATCCCTAATTCAGCGGGCGTTAGTGGGGGCGGTTACCGGGAGTAGGTGGTGGGTTTCTCTGAAATATAGGATTAGAGACTTCGCCACCAAATACGGTCAAAAGCTCAAACTAGATAAGGCCAAGGAGGCGAAGTCTATAGACGATAGACTTTCCCGGGCGGTAGCGGGGGGGGACTCCCTAGGTGTAGAACTAGCTAGGAGGGACCTTGAGCGTGAGAATAGCGAGCGCTACAAGGGCTACGTAGTTAGATCTAGGTTAAATAGAGTTCGCTACGAAGCTGTGAAATCGAACGCGACTGCGCGTGAAGAAGAAGTGCGAAGGTTCCCCGATCGGTACATCGCATCTGTCAAGACCGCGGACGGGCGACTGCTGCACTCGAATCGTGAGATGCGTGATGCCTTTCGGGCGCACTTTCGGGATCGCTTTGCCCGCTGCCCTGATCTCCCGATCCGGGAGTTTCGTAGCTATCTTGCCGACTTCCCCCGCCTTGGGGCGGCTGAAGCGGCTAGCTGCGAGGGTGTGGTTACTGAATGCGAAGTCCGTGATGCGTTGAAGCAGGTCGGCCTCAACAAGTCGCCGGGACTAGATGGTTTGCCCTACGAAGTGTACTTGAGGTTGTCGCACATGTTCGTCCCTATTCTGACGGATGTGTTCAACCATTGGTTCGCCCAGGGAGCCATCCCTGGTTGCGTTACCAAGGGCGTGATCACATTGCTGAAGAAAGGTGGCAGGCATGTTTGGGAGGGTTTAGATGACTACAGGCCCATAACTCTGCTTAACACAGAGTTAAAGATTTTGGCCCGGGTCTTGGCGAATCGTTTACAGCTTGTCATCAGTGATCTGATCGGCCCTGAACAGACCTTCGCTGTGAAGGGAAGATCGATCCAGGACAACCTGCACTTGATTCGCGAGGTCCTAGAGGGGATAGAAGACGACACAGAAGCCGCGCTGATCAGTTTAGATCAGTCCAAGGCCTTCGATAGGGTAGACCATCGGTTTTTGGCGTCTGTTTTGGAGACTGCCGGATTCCAACCGGAGTTCCGCAGATGGATTAGCATGATGTACCACAACCCTCAGGCAGTGGTGCAGGTGAACGGAAGGCGTTCGAGGGTATTCGCGATCGAGCGTTCGGTCCGGCAGGGCTGCCCGCTGTCTCCTCTTTTCTATGTCCTCGCGTTGGAGCCCCTCCTGCGCAGGCTTAGGGATGAGAGGACGAGTCCGTCCCTGCGCGGTATACCCTTTGTTAGCAGCCTTGCTGCAAGGGTTTCCGCGTTCGCTGATGACATCACAGTCTTTGTGTCCCGCCGTCTGGATATAAAGGCTGTGAAAGAGGCGGTTGTCGAGTACGAGCGGATCGCAGGAGCCAAGGTCAATTTTGACAAAAGCGAAGGTTTGCGGCTTGGTGCTTGGAGGGGTAGCAATACTCTTCCAGGGCCCTTCCGCTGGAGTGACGGACCCGTCCGCATCCTCGGGGTGTGGTTCGGGCCCGACCTCCAACTGGAGCGAAATTGGTCGGAAGTACAAGCTAAGGTGAATGCTCAGGTGGCCACCTGGCTTTCAAGGAGGTTGTCCTTAAAGGGCAGGGCGGAGGCGTGCGCCACGTACGTCTTCCCTCTGATCCTTTACCGATTGGCTGTACTTCCTCTGCCTAAGGCACGTCGGTTGGCACTGCAACAATCCCTCTCCAGATTGCTCTGGGGAGGTGCAAGGCCGATGGTCCGTAGGCAGGTCTGTATCCAACGTACACGCAACGGGGGTCTGGGTATGCCTGATCTGGAGAGCCACTGGCTTGCTGAAAGACTTGCATACCTGGGCCGGTCCTTGACGGGGGACTCAGTGTGTAGACGAAAGGCGAGTCGGACTTTTCCTCGCCTCAAGTCAGACCCAAAGGCTGAAGGTCGACGTAAGCCTTTGGGCGAAGCACTGTTTGTCCGCGAGTGCCGAAAGGCCCTTCGTAACCTTCTTGGGTCCAGTGACCTTTCACGGCGTCGGAAAGAGCTATATCGGGAGTTAGTGGTGGGTTCCGCTTCTGATCCTCTTAGCGAGCGGCGAGGCTGGACGGCGGAGGAGATCCGCTCTCACTGGAATTGGGCGCCAGGATCGAGCTTCTTGAACAACTCCGAGTTCTCGCTCACCTGGTGACTTGTACGGAAAGCGTTACCCCTTCTCGGCTTGAACTACAGAGCGGGCATAGCAGACATGCCTGATTGTCCTCGCTGCGGCAGTGGATTAGAAGAAACGGCTGAGCACGCCTTCTACTATTGCGAGCGAGTTCGCCCGTTCTGGGATCACGTCGGGGAGTGGACGGCTCGCATCGAACCCAAGCAGCTCGTGCTGCTCGACGTTGGTTACGTCGTGGACAACGTTCTTCCTCCGTTTCAGGGTGAGAAACGTGTGGTGTTTCTCGCGATCCTGGCTGTAGCTCGAATGGTGATTTGGATCACGCGAAAGATGGGATTGTATGAAGATGCAAACTTTTCTCATCGTGATCTGGTTTTGTATTTTCGGCATCAGCTGAGGGTCAAAATTAGATGCGATAGAAAACGCTTGGATCGCATAACATTCAACAGAAGGTGGGTGAATGCAGCGAGCCTGGTCGTGCGAAAGGGGGCAACGTTGGAGTCATCCTTCCCTCCTCTGCCTGCCCATGGCGTCTACGGTACGGGTCCTTCGGGACCCCACCCCCGGTAAGTAGGCAATGCTTTTTTCCCTTGCAACCTAGTTAGCAGTATGTTGTCAGTCATTGTCCCCGTCATCTAGTCATTAGTATTCAAGATCTTCCCCATCCCCATTATTTTTGCACCTCAAGCCGTATCCCAGTCCGTATTTACTGAAGATCTTGAACATGCACATGTATAAAAATCATATTACCGGCTTGTACCGACCCATACCGCGCCCGACCCTTTATTTCTTTTCTCCCCTATAGATTAGGACCCCAGTCCCACCTAGGGCAGGTCCGACTTGTTTCCGGTTCTTTCGCCCCGGAAAACAGTCGGCCTCCAATTCTATAGACGGGGGGATGGGAGGGCAACCAAACGGGGAGAATCCTTTTTTCCTTGGTTTCGTCTTTTTCGTTTTCGGGGTTTTCTCTCCCATCCCCAACATATGCTTTCACTGGAAATTCATATTGTAAATAAAATCATACACTGCACTCGGGATTTTAAGTAGGGCTCTTTTCATAGAGAAATTGTGGTATTTTGGTGATTGCTGCGCATATGGCGACGAATGAATGATTATATATTGTACTGCTGAATGGGTCGACGAATGTGGCTAGCTAGGTTCCCATAGATAACATAGCTAATGAAAGACCGCTCCCTTCCCCTTCCCCCCAAAACTCAAGGCTTCATGCCTTCATTGTAATTTCACAATGAAATAAATCACTTTGGTCTTAGCCTTGCTAAAGACGTTGCTCTTAGCCTAGCTACTGATCCGTTTGAAACTCTATTACAGAGGTCTGTTTTTTCTTGTTATCCTTTTGGACTATTGTTGATATTATTGCTGTTATTGTTTGGATCCATTGTTTCACGTATTGTTTTACTTCGTTTTTATACATTTTTCACCACGTTGACCCTCCTGATTGCTAGTTTGCAGTCATGGAGGGTACCTCCGCTTCTTCATCTTCTCAACTACCCGCTCGTCACAATGCTCAAGACACACCAGAAAATGAAGCCCTCCCGAAGCAGTCGGAAGAAAGTCATTTAACAAGCCTGATCGGCTCAAACTGGCCATCCCTTCCTTTGGAGTCAGGGAGCCCAATTCCACCAGGGCAAAAGACAAAGCCAGAAAATCCGTTACCATCACCATGGAAAATACAACAAAAGAACCCACAAGAGTACGAAAAGGACCGGGTGGGCAAATATGCCGAATTCTTCAAAGGCAATGAGATTTTGCCCATCCCGGAGCTCCTGGAAAAACTAGAACCGAGAATCGTCTCTTTGGTGGTGACGGATTTAAAAACAAGACGGCTCGTAGGACTCAAGAAGGAAGGGTTCGAGGACCTATTATGGAAAGCCGGCGTCCCATGCCAATACTTCTGCAGAAGGAGTTTTGCGACATGGGACGTCCTGCTGCCTTCCAGCGACCATGCTGCCAAGGTTGCCTCGAATAATATCATGACAAAGTTCTTCCGACTGCAGCCGGAATACCTAGGCACCCGTAGGATTCGGGTCACCATCTGCAACGTCCCGGCGTTTATAACGGGAGAAGTGTTGGCCGCCTTCCTCAGCGCATTTGGACGCGTAGAGGAAATCAACCTGCTTTGGTCAACAGCCGGGACGGCCTACGGGGACTACGTGTTCCGGATGTGCCTTTCTCGGGAGGGCTTTCAAACAATTCCCGAAATCATCATCAGAAGAGGGAGGCAGATGATGGTGATTGTGGAAGGCAGACGCCCGCGCTGTTGGAGCTGCAAGCAGTTGGGGCACATATCCAAGTTCTGCCCCCAAAAAGATCCGTCAAAAGCTCCAGCTGCTGCAGCCGCCACAGTCACAACAGAAACTGCAGCAACAACAGCTTCCATAGTCACCATCAGAGAGACCGGAAAGGAAAAAGAGACGGACCAGGCCCAGCCAAAAACAGTGGAGGAGTGGGTGGAAGTCACTCGAAAAAAAAAGAAATCTCCCCAAAAAGCCGAGGATAAACCCAAAACTGCCTCTCCTGCAAAAGTAACGACACCAGCCCCTACAAAAGCAATGACATCAGCCTCTACAAAAGCAACGACACCAACCTCTACAAAAGCAACGACACCAGCAGCAATATACATACCAAAGTCAGTGACAGCACCTATCCCTGCACACATCACTGAGCACCCTCCAGTGTCCAAGACTAAAAAGAAAACTAAAACCACACCAGCTCCCACCACTCCAGAAGCAGAAGAAACTCCCATGGAAACAACTGCGAATCTGAAGAGGAGAAGGAGCAGCGGAGAGGGAGCAGCAAAAAAATATGTTCAGGGCCACCCTGCCCTGAAGATCCCCTGGAAGGCCCCTCTAATGCCCTTCCTCCAAAACCTCTTCCCCAACAAGCTCCGCCGCAGTTACCATTTCCACCTCTAATATCACTTCCTCCATCTATTCTTCCCCTACCACCTCCTCCTCCACCACCACTTTCGCCACCACCTCCCCCTCAACACCGCACTCCAGAACATGCCCCCCCTGAGCAAAAATGCTCTCAAACCCCGCAAGTTCTACAACTCTTGCAATCCCCACAACCCCCAAAGACTCGCCCTCACCAAATATCAACTATAGCGAGATCACAGTCCCACGAGAGACTCTCCCAAAAAAGTCTTTTGAGGACGTACTCCCTCCCTTCGCTGAATCCACCATCCTCCCCGGAACTGTTTACAATAGCAACTCCCAAAGAAGCAACATCAAAACCAGTGCCAACAGACTCTACACCAAAGAGATCCCGGCAGCAAGCCAAAGCAACAAACAAAGTCCTAATTGATGAACAGTGCAGGAAGGCAGTGGCTCTGTGTACTGTCGGGCTAGAATCCGTGACGGATTACCAGCTCCGAAAGACACTGAAGCCACTGCTGGACTGCGAAAAAATTGACGGAAAAAGAGTCTGCAACCCAACGAACTTTAAGAGTGCAGCCATGGTGACCACTTTTGTCCGGTCGGCTGGCAACCGTACCAGGGGCGTCTGGAAGTTCCTGAATACGGTCTGTCAGACCGACTTGGGCATAAAGTTGGCGGAGTTGGAGCACTCCTCTCTTAAAAAATGTTTACTATTTTGTTCCGGGAGGGTCCCTATTTTGGTTCACCCCTCTTTTTATAGGTCCCTAAAAATGCGGTTACCTTTGGATGTCGGAGGAATCACCAGGGATGACCGAGTTACAACTGAGCTCGACACCGGCTCCCTGCGTCAGGCCGTCGGCATCCTCACCCCGAAGGATTTCCGGCCCATAGTCGACAGTGGGATTGATTGCTCTAAACCTTGCCACTTTGAATGTGAGGGGACTGAGGGATCCAAGCAAGTGTGCGCGCTTGCTTGGTGAACTCAAGAACCTCGGAGTAGATGTTGCAAGAGACCCACTTCCCTTGCGATGCTGACTGTCAGGTGCTGGAAAACGACTTTAGCGTTTTCTCAGCATGCGGCAGCCGCGTCAGCGCTGGGGTCTCCTTGCTAGTTGGACGCAGCCTTGATGCTGATGTTGACGTTGTTTTTGCAGGTGACGGGGGCCGGCTGGTTGTGGCCGATGTTGCCGTGAAAAGTTTCAAGTTTCGTCTTGTTGCGGTTAATGCGTCCAATATCGCTGCGGGGAGGGTTTCCTTTTTTCGTCGGTTGGCGCCGTTCCTGGGTGATACGAAGCAGCTAGTCTTAATGGGTGATTGGAATGCGATCCTTGATCCCAAGATAGATAAGGTCGGTCGGGGAGCCAGTCGTGCGGGAAGGTGTGATAGCAGCCTTGTCGGCTTCTTGACTCGTCACGGCCTCGTCGACAGGTTTCGTCTTGATCACCCGGGGCGGGAGATGTGGACGTGGCTAGATAGATCACCCTCTGCCAAAGTGGGTTCCTACTTGGACAGAGTGTTAGTTAGACGAGCTGACATTGATTTCGTTAGTTGTCCCACGTGAAACTGATAGCGTGGACTGACCATAAGCTTGTTAGGGTCAGCCTGCGGTTAGCAAATAGGCCTCGTCTAGCCGGCTACTGGAAGTTCAATACCTCCTTACGGGACTTCCGGGACCGGCTGGAATCCCTAATTCAGCGGGCGTTAGTGGGGGCGGTTCCCGGGAATAGGTGGTGGGTTTCTCTCAAATATAGGATTAGAGACTTCGCCACCAAATACGGTCAACAGCTCAACCTAGATAAGGCCAAGGAGGCGAAGTCCATAGAAGATAGACTTTCCCGGGCGGCGGCTGGGAGGGACTCCCTAGGTGTAGAACTAGCTAGGAGGGACCTTGAGGGTGAGAGTAGAGAGCGCTACAAGGGACACGTAGTTAGATCTAGGTTAAATAGAGTTCTCTACGAAGCTGTGAAATCGAACGCGACTGCGCGTGAAGAAGAAGTGCGAAGGTTCCCCGATCGGTACATCGCGTCTGTCAAGACCGCGGACGGGTGACTGGTGCGATCGTGTCGTGAGATGCGTGATGCCTTTCGGATGCACTTTCGGGATCGCTTTGCCCGCTGACCTGATCTCCCGATCCGGGAGTTTCGTAGCTATCTTGCCGACTTCCCCCGCTTTGGGGTGGCTGAAGCGGCTAGCTGCGAGGGTGTGGTTACTGAATGCGAAGTCCGTGATGCGTTGAAGCAGGTCGGCCTCAACAAGTCACCGGGACTAGATGGTTTGCCCTACGAAGTATACTTGAGGATGTCGCACATGTTTGTGCCTATTCTGACGGATATGTTCAACCATTGGTTCGCCCAGGGAGCCATCCCTGGTTGCGTTACCAAGGGTGTGATCACATTGCTGAAGAAAGGTGGCAGGCATGTTTGGGAGGGTTTAGATGACTACAGGCCCATAACTCTGCTTAACACAGAGTTAAAGATTTTGGCCCGGGTCTTGGCTAATCGTTTACAGCTTGTCATCAGTGATCTGATCGGCCCTGAACAGACCTTCGCTGTGAAGGGAAGATCGATCCAGGACAATCTGCACTTGATTCGCGAGGTCCTAGAGGGGATAGAAGACGACACGAAAGCCGCGCTGATTAGTTTAGATCAGTCCAAGGCCTTCGATAGGGTTGACCATCGGTTCTTGGCGTCTGTTTTGGAGACTGCCGGATTCCAACCGGAGTTCGGCAGATGGATTAGCATGATGTACCATAACCCTCAAGCAGTGGTGCAGGTGAACGGAAGGCGTTCGAGGGTATTCGCGATCGAGCGTTCGGTCCGACAGGGCTGCCCGCTGTCTCCTCTTCTCTATGTCCTCGCGTTGGAGCCCCTCCTGCGCAGGCTTAGGGATGAGAGGACAGGTCCGTCCCTACGTGGTGTCCCCTTTGCTGGCCCTCTTACGGCAAGGGTTTCCGCGTTCGCTGATGACATCACAGTCTTTGTATCCCGCCGTCTGGATATAAAGGCTGTGAAAGAGGCGGTTGTCGAGTGCGAGCGGATCGCAGGAGCCAAGGTCAATTTTGACAAAAGCGAAGGTTTGCGGCTCGGTGCTTGGAGGGGTAGCAATACTCTTCCAAGGCCCTTCCGCTGGAGTGACGGACCCATCCGCATCCTCGGATTGTGGTTCGGGCCCAACCTCTAACTGGAGCGAAATTGGTCGGAAGTACAAACCATGGTGAATGCTCAGGTGGGAATCTGGCTTTCAAGAAGGTTGTCCTTAAAGGGCAGGGCGGAGGCGTGCGCCACGTACGTCTTCCCTCTGATCCTTTACCGATTGGCCGTACTTCCTCTGCCTAAGGCACGTCGGTTGGCACTGCAACAACCCCTCTCCAGATTGCTCTGGGGAGGTGCAAGGCCGATGGTCCGTAGGCAGGTCTGTATCCAACGTCCACGCAACGGGGGTCTGGGTATGCCTGATCTGGAGAGCCACTGGCTTGCTGAAAGACTTGCATACCTGGGCCGGTCCTTGACGGGGGACTCAGTGTGTAGACGAAAGGCGAGTCGGACATTTCCTCGCCTTAAGTCAGACCCAAAGGCTGAAGGTCGACGTAGGCCTTTGGGCAAAGCACTGTTTGTCCGCGAGTGCCGAAGGGCCCTTAGTAACCTTCTTGGGTCCAGTGACCTTTCACGGCCTCGGAAAGAGCTATATCGGGAGTTAGTGGTGGGTTCCGCTTCTGATCCTCTTAGCGAGCGGCGAGGCTGGACGGCGGAGGAAATCTGCTCTCACTGGAATTGGGCGCCATGATCGAGCTTCTTGAACAACTCCGAGTTCTCGCTCACCTGGCTGAGCACGCCTTCTACTATTGCGAGCGAGTTCGCCAGTTTTGGGATCACGTCGGGGAGTGGACGGCTCGCATCGAACCCAAGCAGCTCGTGCTGCTCGACGTTGGTTACGTCATGGACAACGTTCTTCCTCCGTTTCAGGGTGAGAAGCGTGTGGTGTTTCTCGCGATCCTAGCTGTAGCTCGAATGGTGATTTGGATTACGCGAAACAAGGGATTGTATGACGATGCAAACTTTTCTCATCGTGATCTGGTTTTGTATTTTCGGCATCAGCTGAGGGTCAAAATCAGATGCGATAGAAAACGCTTGGATCGCATAACATTCAACAGAAGGTGGGTGAATACAGCGAGCCTGGTCGTAAGAAAGGGGGCAACGTTGGAGTCATCCTTCCCTCCTCTGCCGGCCCATGGCGTCTACGGTACGGGTCCTTCGTGACCCCACCCCCGGTAAATAGGCAATGTTTTCCCCTTGTAACCTAGTTAGCAGTATGTTGTCAGTCATTGTCCCCGTCATCTAGTTGTTAGTTCTCAAGATCTTCCCCACCCCTATTATTTTTGTACCTCAACCCGTATCCCAGTCCCCTTTTTCTGAAGATCTTGAACATTCATATGTATAAAAATCATATTACCTGCTTGTATCGACCCATAACGCGCCCTACCCTTTATTTCCTTTACCCCTATAGATTAGGATTCCTGTCCCACCTAGGGCAGGTCCGGCTTGTTTCCGGTTCTTTCGCCCCGGAAAACAGTCGGCCTCCAATTTTATAGACGGGGGGATGGGAGGGCAACCAAACGGGGGATTTTTCCTTTGTTTTTTGCTTTTGTACATATTTCGGGGTTTTTCTCCCATTCCCATCATATTCATTGTAAATAAATCATACTTGTAAATAAAATCATTCATTAATCTTGGGGTTTTAAGTAGGACTTCTTCATAGAGTAAATGTGGTATTTTGGTGGTTGCTGCGCATATGGCGATGGATGAATGGTTATATATATTGTATTGTTGAATGGGTCGGCGAATGTGGCTAGCTAGGTTCCCCTTAGAAATTTTACTTAAAACAAAGACCGCTCCCTTCCCCTCCCCCCAAACTCCAAGGCCTTGTGCCTTCATTATATCAATTATAGTGAAATAAACTTAGCCTTGCTAAAGACTTTGGTCTTAGCCTAGCTATTGACTACAAGTGTGTTTCGTGTTTCGTGTTCTGTTGAAAAAAGAAAAATTGGATTTTATTTCTGTAGCCGAAACAATTACATTAGGGTTTTTCTTGCAAGTTGAACCTGGACTTTTTCCAAGCAAATTCTTCTTTACAGAACGTTGTGCATGGCAAATAACTTTTGCAACTGAATCCTCTTTATTCCGATTCTCTTTCTCATTTATAGTTTCACTTAGTTTGTCATCAACTTCAGCATCATATTGTCTGCAAGAAATAGGTGCTTTTCCTGGAGTACAAATTGTTCCTCTTCTTTGAACATCAGGAGATAAAAAGTTATGAAAGTAATGATTTCATCCCATTTTTGCAGATTTTTGCTGATCTAGGATTATTGAGATCAACAAGCTGATTCTGCGCTAATGGCTTTCTTTTTGTACACTTGGCCTTGATTTTTTCCTTGGGTGCCAGCTTATACAAAGACTTTTTAGAAATCCCAGAATTTGAACCACTGGTTACCGACGCCATATTAAGATTTCCAACAATAGGTTTAGGTTCAGTCTTTTTGTGATGAATGCATAGTTCACATAAATTTGGGAGTGTCTGCAAGATTTTTATAAATTCAGGATCTGTCACTCCTGCACTTTTAACTAAGTCACACAATTTCTTACTACTATGATGACTAAATTTTCTATGTAACTTTGTTGCAATTTTAATTTTTTCTGCCATATTTTTAGAAGAGATTTTTTTAATAAAAGGTATGTGTTTGAACTTACGTTTGTCTGGTAAAGGTTTGGTAACAGGAATGTAGTAATGTCCAGACGATGTGCAGCTTAATGGAATTTTCTTTTTTAACATCATAACAGTGTCATCTTAACAATTGAGGCAAGTTCCCGGCCTTTTCATGGCGTCTTTACTCAAGAGAAGTGGAATGTCAGAGTCCACAGCATCAGTGATAATACTGACTTCAATATCAGCGATAACACATGGTAGAATCACCTGGTAGAGTGAGTTCAGTTTATTTCCATCACTGAATTTAAAGTTTCTCAATCCTTTTATTTTTACTATGTTTTTCTTTTGTACATCCGTTAATGTTTCAAGAAAACATTTATACCATTTTGCTCCACAAACGGTGCTGGATGCACCACTATCTAGAACCGCAGAGCCAAGCGTCTCACCCCAAAAAATGTCCCTGCCTTTCTTACGTTTTTGTTGACTCATCAAGACCACGTCCGACATGGACAAATATTCCTCTATTTTGACGCCATCTTTATTCCTACTACTATGAACGTAAGGACAATCATAAAACCAATGAAACCTGCAACCACAATTAAAACATACTGTAATGTTACCTGATAGGTCTAGCGGGTTTAATTTCTTTTTGTTAATGGAGCGTGTTTTATTCTTATATCCCTTTCGTCTTCCAGCGTGGTTTATCTTTTCTCGCGAATTATTAAAATGCGAATCACGTCGATATGAGGAGAGGCCATAATATACTTCAGTAGGGCCCATTTGGTTATTTTCTGCATAGTTAAAAATATCCATTTCATTTTTTACCACGACAGGTGAAGTATTAGGTGATGAATCGCTAGAAGAATGCCCATGCATAATCTGTAACTGTTCCGACATGGAAGATACCGTTAACTCACTGACAGTAGCCTTGACCAATTTTTTGTTATCCGGGGTGATATTGGCACTCTTTAGTGCTCTGAAGGCGAGTATGGTTTCTGGTAAAAGAATGTTAAAGTCTTTTAATTTGGCGACATGTCGGCCAAATTCAATCAGAAAATTTTCTAATGATGTCCCAGGTGGTCTCCGAAAGTTTTCAAATGTTTTGTATGCTCAAAAGGCAGACTGGTTTATATCTTCCAGAAAAAGTTTATCCAGTTTTTCATACAACTTTTTCATTCCATCCACAGAATTAAGAACCGCAGTCTCCAACTCCAAAACAGCTTCTCTGGCTTTTCCTTCCAATGACTATGAGGACCTGTTTTGTTTTATCCAGTGAGGTGACTAGTTCCCATATTTTCATTTCTTTCCTCCATGTACTGTATTTATCCTTAAGTAATGTGGGTGGAGCAAAATACTTTGAAGCCATAGTGTCTTTTAGCTCTGCTACCATTGTTACATATAAAGAATTCAGACTATAACACTCTGCATACGGAGACACCTCTTTTCACCCATCCTTCTCATAATCTCACTTAAACCAATATGGCCGTTTGTTTACCACTGGTCCTCGAATAATGCCCTCTCTTTTCGAGAGTATCAGTGAAGGTAAATTGCATGTCTTAACACAGTCTTTAACATTTTCACAAACTGATGCAGAAATTTCTGTTTCATTATTTTTTATATTTAGCTATTGTGAGGTAAAGTTGTGTTATTTGGTGATCTGAAATCTCACTATGTATCAAATAGTGATATTCAGGTCAGATAAGTGAGAAAAGCATAAAAATTCAATTAGTTACTACATTCTCATTGAGTAAACCAGTAGTATCTAGTGGATTTAACTGAAGATCAAGTGACAGCAAGTTTCCTCCATATTTCTGGCCCTCTCCGCAGAGACTAGAATATGCTGACTGCGTCTCCTACTGAGGTAAGACCCCACCCACCAAAGGAATAATTACTTGAGACCATATAATTGTGTATATATTATTTGTATTAAGAATAGTTATTTAAAGCTATAATTGTTGACAAATGATTCAAATAATTGATTACTTAAAGTCATATAACTGCTTTGAAAGAAAAAAGACTAGTTTCAGCCTTTAAATAACACAATAAGGGCTGACATGTCCTAAAACTAATCAAGCAATCAATAAACCTCCATACACCAGTACTCTCTTCATTGTTCCAATTAATTTGAGTAATGCTTTGCATTACAATACTTTCTGAGGTTTCAATTCTTTCAACTTGTTTCAGTACTATTCCACATGATGGGCATTTATGTTTTACAGTTCAGTTTTCAGTTCTCTTTTGAGGTCTAGATATTTTTCCAGCTCTTTTCTTTCTATTTTTCTCAGTTCAATGTGTTGTGTCCTTTATTATGCCTATAATTATAATGATCTCTTCATGATTTTTTCCCACTTGTTATTACAGGTGGCCTTCACTGAATTCTAAGTAACAGCAAACCTCTTCAGCTTCCTAAGATTCTTCTAAGTAAATTAGATCTCATCAGTGCTATGGTCTGAACAGTTTCAATTCTTCCTTAGTTTACTAATTTCTCCAGTCCAGATTTTTTGGAATTGTTCCAAAAGCTCCAACTATGACTGGGATCACTCTCACTTTCATGTTCCATATCTTATTGAGCTATCTAGCAAGGTCCGAGTATTTATCCTGTCTTTTGCTTTCCTTTCCTTTTATTCTGTGATCTGCATGAATGGCAAAAGTCTACCAGTTGACTTGTTACAAATTATCATTATCAAAATTATACTCCTTTGAGAGTTTTTCACACGAGTATTAGCTGATGGTTTTCCACTGAAATTTAAGTGACAACAAGTCTCCTTAAGTCTCCACAACTCTTCTCAGTATTCTAGCCAGTCTTAATAATGCAATAGTTTGAATGGTCTCCACTTGTGCTCTTGTTTCCAATTCCTCGAGTCCCTTTACCAATCCTTTGGAGACTGTATTGAGTGCACCAATTACAACTATGTTTTATAGTTTTTCCAGTTCACATACTCATCAATCTTTTTGGTTTCTTTCAGTTTTACTCAGTGGTCTGCTATGATGGCAAAGTTCACAATTCAGCAGGTTCTATTTTTTTGTTGACTATCTTGTCTGGTCATCTGACCGAGATTAGGTGACACACATGTATCTCAAAATCCTGGAGAAGTTTGTGTATCTCATTCTCCAGAATGGATTCTGGGTTATGCATATATCAATTGTTTGTAAGGTCAAATTCAAATTTCTTGCACAATTCCCAGTGGATCACCTTCGCACCCAGTTGTGTCTAGTCTTATACTCTTTTTGTGCTAATTTGCCACATTTGCTTATTATGCAATTGATCATTTTGTCTCTATCACCAATTAACTGACATTTGCTATTTTGTTGGGTCTTATTTATTCTTTCTTTAATGTAATTGGTTTTCATGGTCTTGTTTTGTGCTGCTATCAGAAAAGACTTAGTTTCTTTCTTAAGATTTCCCTTTCTTAGCCATGTCCAAGTTTTCTCATGTGAGATTTCCCTTGTTTGTCACTTGAAATATCCATACAATTGCCTTTCTTTCCATTTTTGTTTTATAGTTATTTTTGTTCTGTTGATCTTCATGTTGTCTATTGTTTCTGGTCACTGAAATTAGTCTTCCTCTGCACTTTTTTATGCTGTCATTGAATCAATGTATCAATGCATCAATGCTATTTTCAATGCTAGTAAGTCCTCTTCCTCCTTATTTTCTTGACACATTTAGTCTGTCAACGTCATATATGGGATGTAAGGCCTTATGCATCATCATAAGTTTTCTTGTTCTCTGGTTCATTCGTTGAAGTTCTTCCCTCATTGATTTCAAGAATAGTCCCAAGTATCTTACAAGGGGGACCACACAGGTCCTTTGATGAAATTCTTACAATAGAGTTTGGTTTTGAGTAGTTTTCCTGTTTGCCTAAGATACTCTTTCTTAATTTTTTTCTTTCTTCTCTACTCTTTGATGGTGTCTGCTTCCAATGTTCCCAAGTATTTGCAAGTTTCCTTTTCTTTGAGCATTCTGATTTCTTCTTTATTCGGTAGTTATATTCTTTCTGTCATGTGCCATTTCCCCCTTCTCAGAAATGTGATTTAATAGCTAGATGTAGACATAAGAATAAATTTAAACTATACACAAATATCATAGATAATGTTTGATTAACTAAAAAATAGGATTAATTTGAGATTTGAGGTGAAATGAATAAGATAAAAAAAATGGGAAGACACCATGTGATGTGAACGTACATTTCATTAGAAAGGTAACTGAATTAATAGGCACAAATATAAATTTTGAATTTAAAATTTTAATTTTAAATTTTGAATTTAATTTAAGTATTACTGTAATCTTTACTTAAGGTTAAAAAGAAATGTTGTAATTCCCTAAATTATTATTGTAGTTAGAATTTAAGTTTAAAAAAAAAAATTAATTTAATTTGATGTAGAAAGTGAGTTTAGAATATACGTCTAGTTACTTTATTGTGATTCCAACCGGTAATAAAAAGAAAAACCGGAAGTGGAAAAATGGAGAGGAAACTCTTGATCCCTCTTCTACTCCTCCCACCCTTCCCTCCTGTGTCTATTCTGACTGTAATTATTGTATCTATTAGATCTGAAGAAGTCCCGTTATTTTTGGTGTTATTTGGTGTTATTATTATACCCATAACAGGATGGAAATAAATCTATAATCCTAATGTGACTGGTTTTTGTTTTTCTTAAAGGAATTATCGCTTTGTGTTGTCAGATACATTGAGCTCTTTACCAGGAAAATTTAAAGGCTCATAGTTGAATATTTTTTGTCCTGACGGAATTATTACCGACTCTGATTTAACTGGACTGAATAATACATACATATATATATATAATGATATACAGAATTTTGTAATGATGATGATATCATGAGATGACTTTGAACACTTTGAACTGAAATTTAAATTAAAATGAAAAACAGGCAATAAAATAAATCAAAATAATGAGGAAAATCCAAACTGGAATACACCAACTTGCACCTCTACAGAGATGTAAGACCTCCTCAACAAGGTAATCTGTTGGCAGTGTATGTTGACCCATAATGACAAGATTGGTAGTTGAACTGTCTACAACTCACTAAACTAAATGGTCAATGACTTGCAACACTTCAATTTTGAGAGGCTAGATCTGATCAATCTAGTGGTCATGTCTGGACATGACCATCTATATTATTGTCCTGACCATATTCTTCAATTGCTCTTGCAGCAAACAAATACTCAGTTCAGTTTCATTTTGAAGGTACAAGACCTACCTGCATGATAAACTTAATACCTTAATAGTAATTGTAAACAGCAGGGAGTAATCATTTGCTACACTAGAGAAAATAAGGGGTCTCTGACTACAAGAATATAACTATTAGAAGAGGTGTAGAAGAAATATAGCCACATGTGTACATTTTGATATTTAATAAACTTATAATACCCAAGGAAGTAACAATTAGATATTATCTTGAAACAATAAAACAGTACATCCTTTAAGATACTTTAAATGTCAAAAGTATAGATACCATAAGGTGCAGAGGACATCTGACATGAGAAAAGTGTGGCCAAAGAGACCAAAATCGGATGGAAGAAATTACACCATCCAAACTGCCTAGAAAACCATTCCACATTTTCAAGATTTTGAGGAATATAAAAAGAGAAAGGGAAAACATGAAGATAAAGTATAATAGAGAACATTCCTTGAAGCTAGAAAAACAGTTGAATCTTACATGAAAGAAAACACTTTCACCACTGTGGCACAGAGGGCAAGCCCAATCAACAACAAAACAAACAATTGCAGAAATACAAAGCTCTCATTGTAGAACTAGTCCAACTGGGTCCAAATAATTTGCAAGAGTTTCAGAAACAGTTAAAAAAACTTCACATGGCTCAAGACAATCAAACAGAACCACAAATTAAACAAAAATAACTTCAAACAAGCACCTGTACAAATATCTATTAATAAAATCATAAATGCACTTAAAATTACCACATACACAAAATCTACCTCTCAAACATGAACCACTCCTCCAAAAAATACAAAATCTTCTACAAAACATGGGACACATAGATCTCCAATGCATCAACCAAATGGACTAAAGATGGATTAAAAAACTTGTCACCCAAAAAGCCAGATCCAATCATTGATCAATCTGGAAAAGCCCAGTATCAATACTAAAGTGAACAATGAAAAACCAAAAAATTTATTCAGACTATTACCAGCTAAACTTGATAGAGACCCTGCAAAAGAAAGAATAAAATCACCAAAAAGAATTCATAAACGACCATACAAACAAAAACAATGCAACACCCAAAGACCAACAAAATCTCTAAATAGATCCTACTGTGTAGAAAGTATGGATGTTGAAATTGACAACTTTATCAGATATATAAAAAACATTAAGAGATATATAAAAAATGTACATTTCAAAGCAATCAGTATTTACACAAAAAATATAGATATATGTAATTTTCTTTTTTCTATAGCAATTGAATTATGTGCAAGTGAATTATTAATATCAAAAAGAATTATTAGTGTTGGACAGCAATACTGGAAACCATTTTCCTGTTTGCAAATAAATAAGCTCTGAGTTGTCTAAAAAAAAGTTAACAACAAACAATTCTCTAAAAATTATATATATATATATATATATATATATATGTATATATGTATGTATATATAAACAGGATTTAGCATTGAATAACCCACAATGGTTGATAAGTCATAAAACCAAACCAAACCAAACCAAACCAAACAATTTTCCCATCAGTATTCAGGAGTTTATTTGACATGTCTCCAAAAAGAAAATCTTTATTCAATGTTGTAGAATTTGAATTAACTCAACTACGTCAAGATGCTGAATGATTCATATCAATATCAGCAAGAAATACATACATACATGCATATATATATATATATATATGAATGAATAATAAGTAAATGCAAATTTCTCTATGTGTTCCTTCCAAGCTTGCATTAAAATTGCCAACATCATAAATTGTTGATATGCATAATCAACCTGCAATGTGTACTATATGTTCTTACAAATGGTGTTTATCGGTGTCATATGATATCTAATTTGTATTGAGTTTAAAAGACTCGTTTGAATGAATAATTGCCCTGTGTTATTCATTCATAATTCTCTTGCTTTATTTTCATATATATATATATATATATATATATACAATAGTTTCTTTGTCCAGTTGGCTGGAGCTGCGGAGTACACCAACTGTGTCTCTGCAGAGGGGTAAGACTCCTCCAACGAGTGTCCTGATAATGACACTAAATAATCTGATGTTAAGGTTCCAAAAATGGGAGAGTTTTGGGGAAAGCAGAGTACCCCTTTATTACCATCGCTCCCAGGTCCACTCAAGCCCGAAGTGATGGCACTTGATAGGATCCTATCTATGGGTTAAATAGAACTAAACTCTGTACTTACACTAAACTGAATTGTTTGAAATAAAACTATTTATACGGATAAAAATAGATTTGGCATTAAAACCAAACCAAACCAAACCAAACCAAACAATAAGAAAGAGAAAAAGTTACTTCAATTTTTAAAAATTTTAATGAATGGGTCCAACTTGCAATATAAGTAAATGTTTAGGTTTTCTCATTGCCATTGAAAAATATGCTGCCTGTGCTGTGTATGTAAGTAAACACACAAAATGAGAAATTGGGAACAAATTATTTTCATAATGAAAACAAAAGCATAAATAGTCATGCATTCATACACAAATATATGGTTTTATATTTATATAATATCATTCAGAATCTGTTATGGGACATATTTGTATACAAAAGCATGAAACTGAAATGCATCAGGGTCCCTTTTTCTTTTTTTTACATGATTGCAAATTGAAACACTATCTTGAAAAAGGAATGTTGCCATGTCATGTGGGTCCTATGGCTAGTGTATATATATATATATATATATACATGTATAGATAAATATATATATACTTGGTTAGATGGATAGATAGAGTGAAAGAGAGAGAATATATTTAGGGAACAATTTTTCATGTAACCTTCTCTTTTGAAGCTTCTCTGTCTCAATATGGAATCCAAAGTATTGTCTAATGTTTATAATGTAGAGATGTACAAATTTGGAATGCTTTCAACCAACATCTCTCTTTATCACAATCACTGATAATACTTAGACATCTATGAACATTAAGAACTTGCATAATTTTGATCATATATGAAGAAATCAAATTTAAAGAAAAAAAAAAACAAGAACATATTAAAAAGTGTTGCACACTTAACTTTATTTTTATCTTTAATATATATTCCTAGTTAACTAGCCAGACTTTGCAGAGGTTGATATTTAGCTTTGAAATGTATTATTGTAGCAAATTATTCAGTAAGCAGACAAAAGTTGTAATGTGAGAAAGAAATCAAAAACAAAAACAATCAAACAAACCTTTATTTGAAATTAGAATTCACAATCCATCTTTATATTCAACAATGCATTTAAAATTGAAATGACTATAGAAAAAAGAAATTTTTGGGCTGACACCAAAATCTATTTTAAGAATTTCAAAATTATAAACCAGGCCATACTTAATTATAGCAAAATGAAAATGAAGTTTGCAGCTCAAATCATGTTACATCACTTACAATTTTTACAACAGAAACTGCTACTTTGCTAAGATATTTATCATGAACAAATGATATAAAAAGCTTTTTCCATTTTTTTTCATTAATTACACTATCAAATACAAAATAAGTATTGAAAAAACTCTTTATTATGCTGTGATTTAAAAATTTCTAAGCTTAACTGTTTAGTTATATATATATATATATATATATATATATATATATATATATATATATATATATATACATGGGGCATTCAATAAGTTTTCAAACTTTTTTGTACAGGCATTTTAAATTGTCATAGACTCTTGAAAATTCAGTATGTTATTGCTATACATCTTATAAGATGACTGACCAATTTTTATGATTTCAGGTTCAAATGAATAGCTACAGCAGCAATTGGAATACACCCTACTAAAGCCTGATTGTCACAGCTGGTGAATGCAATCTGGACATGAGGACAATTTAGAAGAACAATATGCAATAAAATTCAGTTTTAAACTTGGAAAAATGCCACAGAAACATATGGAATGCTTCAGACTGCTTTTCAACCATCTTGCATGAATCAAGCATCGGTTTTTGGGTGGCATAAGAGATTCAAGAAAGGCAGGGAGTCTATGAGGTATGATGAGAGGTGTGGGAGGAGTAAGGAAGTCAATACACCAGAGTTGATTGGCCAAAAGGATAGGGCTAATTAGGGTTACTAGGACTAGAGTTTCATGTGTGTACTATCAATAAAAGTGCCCATACGAAAAAAGTCGGGAAACTTCTTTAATCATCCTTGTATATATATATATATATATATATATATATCTTACTAAAATTATCATTATGTCTGTATATAACAATATTCCAGAAAGAAACAGCAGATTATAGCAAGAATTGCAATAGAGGAAGACACCCTAACCTATAGAATGAAGCTATTTTTGTCCAATTTAAAACTGAATGATAGTTTTGTGAGGTCTGCGTTTCAACAGCGCATCAGTTTTTTTTCATCATTCCTACATAACAGAGGTTATTAAGAATTAATTCATTCCTCTTTGATCATAGGAGCTCTAATATGAATGTATTTAATTGATGAATAATCTCTTTTATTGTCTTAAAAAATTTGATCCATAAGAATTGATTGATATGCATGGCATTACTAATATATTGAAAATAGAAACTGTTTGAGGCTGTATTTATTATATATATAAGTCTACAAGGATCATTAAATAAGTTTCCAGACTTTTTTCGTATGGACACTTTTATTGATAGTACACACATGAAACTCTAGTCCCCTTCGAAGTAATATCCTCTGGCTGCAATGCACTTGTTGTACCGTTCCAACAACTTCTGAAAGGCCCCATGGAAGTCCTCTTGTGTGAGCGTGTCAATGACCTTTGTCACAGCCTCTTTCATCTCCTCAATTGTCTCATAACGACAGCCTCTGAGCTTAGGGAAGAAGCAAAAGTCACAGGGAGCAAGGTCTGGACTATAGGGAGGGTGATAAACTATCTTGATGCCCATTTTGGTCAAATAGTCTATGACAAGGATGAAGTTGTGGACTGGTGTATTGTCCTGGTGGAAATGCCACTGACCCGATTTGAAGAGTGCTGGCCTCTTCCAATGGAGTCTCTTCCTGAACTCACTTAAAACCTCAACATAGTAACCCTAACCCTAGCCCTATCTCTTTGGCCAATCAACTCTGATGTATTGACTTCCTTACTCCTCCCTCACCTCTCATCATCCCTCAAAGATTCCCTGCCTTCCTTGAATCTCTTATGCCATTCATGCAAGGTGGTCGAAAAGCAGTCTGAAGCATTCCATACGTTTCTGTGGCATTTTTTCCAAGTTTAAAACTGAATTTTATTGCATATCATTCCTATAAAGTATCAGATTGCATTTTTGAAATTCACCAGCTGTGACAATCAGGCTTTAGTAGGGTGTATTCCAATTGCTGCTGTAACTGTTCATTTGAACATGAAATCATAAAGATTGGTCAGTCATCTTATAAGATGTATAGCAATAGCATACTGAATTTTCAAGAGTCTATGACAATTTAAAATGCCAGTTCAAAAAGTCTGGAAACTTATTGAAAGCACAACGTAATTCATAAACAATTGATATCAGTTCTGAGGGTGACATCATTGGGTAATAATTAGTCATGAGTATCACATCTGTGTTACATATAAAGCAACAATCAGTAATAAATTGAATATCAATGAAAATTCACAGACAATTCAGCATAGTATTATGAAATCACTAAGTTGAGAATAAAGCTTGAAAGGAGAATGTTTCTTCTTTTTTTATCACCACACAAGTCATCAAGGAGGTGCTTGTAGTTTATGGTTATTGTCATGGGAAAAGGACATGGTGAACCAAGTTCAAACCCTGAATAAAGCTGTTTGCATTTTCAGTGTTCATACCCTTGTGAAAAGTATGAATCTAACTATTCTCTCTGCAGTAAAGGGAAAATAGTAGGGTAGACTGATTTTTTTAACCTTTGTATGGCAACTGGTTTAGGAGGGCGAAAACTTAGAATTCACACCTATTAAACTCTGCTTAAAAAATTGACCTTGTGTCATATCCTGCTCATGTGTAGGGGTTGGGTAAATATATATATTGTAGCCAACTAATTAGAATTCTTTAGTCCTAAAATAGAGGTATCAATATAATCAGGGATCAATATCATCAAGCAATGAGTTCTTATAACAATTTATAATTATATATATATATATAGAGAGAGAGAGAGAAAATTTCCTTCATATACTTATATATGTTATCATCTATACCATAAAACATGATATGGAATTAAAAAAAAACAAGGGAAAAGATTAAGGCTGTTACCAGATCTAATTTTCTACTGATGCAAAGAGTCAGGCCATAGATTTGTGAATGGGGCAGATTGGTTGGCAGTAAGAGCTGGGGATTAGGTTGGAAAAATTGCATGTAATGAATGGAAAATATATCACCTCCTTTTTTCCTTTTCCTGTTCTGACATAAAGATCCATAATTTTAGCAGTGTTGACAGATATGTTTACTGATATTATCATCATCATGAGTGTTTGTGCTAGATTTTCTCTCTCTTTCTCTTCCCCCCCATCTCTCTCTCTCTATTGTAACCCAACTTGGCGAATCAGAATTTCCTTTTTGCTTTTAAGAAGTGAAGGAAACAATTAAAGAGAGAAAACAAAAAAAGAAATAAAGTAGTAAGGAGTTTGATACTGGAAGAGCATGTGTTATGTATTCCTTTTCTTTGGTATTATGAATCCAACTCATAGCCTCCACTTCTTTCCTTTTTTCTTTTCCTATGTCATTGCAATGTCCAACTGACCATTGTAATTCATAATGGAACTACCATTACTTTCATTTCTTTGCTATGTTCTTAGAGGTGGAGAATAATGCTGTCTATGACAGCAAAGATGACAGCATAGATGATGGTGAGGTGGGTGCAAGGATTGAAATGCTATCCCCAGAAAAACACATAAGAAATGTTTAAGAGTAATAGTTTCAATCACCTTCAGTAACTTTTCATCTTTGCTTATCACTCTCTCTCTCTCTCTCTCTCTCTCTCTCTCTCTTTTTCTCTCTCTTTCTCATTCTTTCTCTTTCCCTCTCTTCTTCTCTCTCTTTTGGTGGTTGTGCTTAATTGGTCATGCTATGTCAACTTTAGCAAGATACTAAAAGGAGTTGATGTAAAAACTAAGTGAATTCATTATGTATTTAAATACATATCTAAAATATTGTAGTATCATAGTAACAGAAGAAAGAAAATGGGCTTCGCTGCTCTCATAGAATTTGGGAGAAATTGTTGGAGATTGTATGAATGGGAAGTTGAAATTGTAATTATGATATAACTAGCTATGTAACTTATGATGTCATTTGGTAGGAATTAGTAAGCAAAAGACTTTCATCCACTCCATTAATTACATATACAATAGCAGGGTTTATTAAACAAGACAACAAATTTGCAGCAAAATGAAACAATGTGTGCTTAGTAAACCTATGTGAACTGAAGAGAGAAGACTGAAATTATTGTGTGAAGAAAAACAAGTTATAGTGAGAAGAAAAACAAGAAAAAAAATTGAATGAGCAAGAAGAAGAAGAAGAAGAAGAGAGAAAGTGAGAGATTGATAAAGAGTGAGAGTGTGAGATTAAATAGCATAATTTACTTTCTCTATCTGTCTTTCTCTATCTCTCTTTTGATTCATAATGTCCTGTACATGTTTAGAGATAAAAGCTTATCTATCCTTGACAAAAATACTTTTTGATAAAGTAATACCAGTGCTCATCTGCAATTATTGCCTGGTGCCTGAGGAACCCCAAAAGGTGAATGCTAATATAACCTGTTTCTCTTCATATTTTTTGGCAAACATTTATGCTAAGCAAGACATGTTGGCCAACCAAACCTTGTTTCCTTTCTTCTTTATCCTGGGTCATTTCAAGCAGAGACCAATCTTTTTTTTTTTTTGGCCTAATCAAAATTGTCCTGTTGGTTAGGGGTGCAGAATACATTGACAGCATCTCTGCAGAGACTCCCCAAATGAGTGTCCTGTATATAATATGAAACAATCTGATGGTGAAGCTCCAGTAATGCTGGAGCTTTGGAAAATGTAGAGTACCCCTTCATTTGCATCACTCCCAGGTACACTCTGGCCTGGACTGATAGCACCTGATATCAATGGGTCAAATAGAACTATTTGACACTTAAACTGTATACTTATGCTCAATTGAATTGTTTGGGATATAACTTTTTTTACATTTAACTATGTGTAGACAAAAACTGTGCTTATGCTGAACTTAAAATTGTTTAAATAGAACTGTTTTTACATTTAACAGTGTGTAAATGAATGACTGATGTGTAATTGAATTGTTAGTGATACATAGCAATACTTGGAACCATTTAACTTGGTTGACTTATGCTAAATTGAATCATTAGAAATAGAACTGTTTGATCATTTTACTGTGGGTATCAACAAAATGTGTTCCCAAATCATATATTTAATATATATATAAAAATAGGATTTGGTATTAAATAACCAATAATGGTTGATATACCATAAAACCAAACCAAACCAAACCTTACACCTGTGTAGTGATTCAGGCAGCATACTCAACAGCCCCAGCTGACTGGGCTGAAAGTAAAGAGAAGGCAAGTACATCTGAATGTTATGTAACCTATAAAATCCTTCAGAAGATATTCTTCTTTAGAAATTGTTTTATTGCTTTGAGCATTCACAAGAATTCATTGCTTGTTTCTTCAAAGAGAAAATTGTGATGCTAAATTGAATTGTTTGAAATAGAATTTCTTCATTATTTAACTGTAAGTAAACAAAAAACTGTGTACTTATTCTAAATTGAATTGTTTAAAATATAAGTGTTTTTACATTTAACTGTGTGTAGACCAAAACTGTATTTAAATAAATGACTAACTGGGTATAAACAAAAAACTATACTAATTGTTTGAAATTAAATGAAACCATTTAACTGTGTGCAAAAAAATGAGCTCAGGCTTGTTTAAAAATGTTATCTACAAAATGTGTTTAGAAATATATATGTATATATAACATATGTATAAAAAGGATTTGGCATTAAATTACCTACAGTAATTGATAGACCAAACCAAAACCTAATGAAAAACTTGTAAAAACCTACCATAGTTATGAAACATTTAATATTTAAATTTTGAGCAATCTTTTTGTTTTCTCTCATATAAGAACAAGAAGGCTTTGTGACAGCCAAGTTTTGAAATCTGCTCTCTTATATTTCTTTAAATTTTCTAATTCTTCAGTTTTGGGTAAAAACAATTATGTTTGTAAATGTCATTTTAATGAGTTACTTTAAAACACTAAAATGAATAAGTTATCCAATTATTGAATTTCGGGCAATGAAAAGGGTTTTTCAGGTTTACAGACACAATAGATGAAGAGGCTAAATCATCAAAGAAAACACAATTCAAAGATTTTCTCCTTATTTTTCAAGCTTATCATTCATTTAGGATAAAATGTAGAGTTTAGGTAAAATGTCACTTGTGATCAGAGAACCAAGAAAATGACAGAATAATGATGCTATGAAATAATTATATAAAATTTGTCAAATTTATGCAAGAAACTTTTAACATTAACCCAATTCAATGCCTTATCAACTAAAAAGAAAAGTTGGCGACCGTAATCGAGGGTGACCCAAAGGTTCCCTTTTCAATAGCTACTACACCAAGGTGTAGGGGAGGGTACTACTCCATTGCCTATATTGCTCCACTTTACCCTTGATCCATATATTATGATACTGAGTCATAAGCAAGGAGGCATCAAGAACCCTTTTTTGAGTCTTTGGTATGACTTAACCTGGGATTGAACCTAGGTCTCTCAGGCCATTGGCAAACACTCTAACCATCATGCCAATATCCAGTCTAAATAAAAGCAGATTTTATTCTTATTCTTGTTCAGTTACAGAAATAACTACTAAATGACTTCAGAAATAGAATAGAATTTATAATCAAATAATAATTAAGAGAATAATTACAAATAGGTCATGTTTTATAGAAGAGGCTGTTATATACTTTTCCATGTTGCCATTGTTAGAGCCCAAGCATATGTCAGGATTTAAAATACTTACTTTCAAGACAGGCATGCCTGTTAACTACCCACTCCTTACTTTGAAGATACAATATAATCTTCCTGCCCTCAATTATCTTCCATTTGGTTTTGTGTTGGACCAAACAAAGCTTGGTAAATATCTTTAGAATGATTAACTTTTTCTAAACAAAGGAATATATATTTGTTTACAAACAAATCTAGTAATATCAATTGTTCTTAGATGGGTATACACAATTGAATTAACCTGACTAATATAGCAGCTGCTATGTAGTGGTTACTTACTTTAAAATCAGCAATTTCTTTTAGAATTTTTTTCCATTGATAAATGATTGGATTATGATACCATACTTATAAATATCACTGAAGCTGTTTTTAATTCACATAAAGAATTTTAAGGTAGGAAGAAAACATTTTTTTTTAATGTGATAAAAAATGAACTTGCACAATTTATCAGTTAATAAATAATATTAGCTGATAAATTGTGCGAGTTCATTTTTTATCACATTTAAAAAAAAAATGATGTCAGATATGGTTGGCAAACAGATCCATTTGTTTATGTCTAAAAATTAATGATACCAATTTGTCTTCGAGAAGTTTGCACTATTAACCAACGTGTAGTAAATTATTTTTTATTTTTCAATAATAAGTGATCAAATTGTGATGACCAGACATATGTTCAGGAGGTGGTTGCAGGCTATTTCTGACCCTGATAAAGAATTTGAAGCAGGAGAAATTGATGAATTTAGTTCTATTACCTATTTACCTATTTACCAACCCCTCCGCTCGGGCAGGATATAACACAAGGTCAATTTTTAAGTGGAGTTTAACAGGTTTTAATTCAGAGTTTTCCTTCTCCTAGACTAGTTGCCTAACCAAGGCTGAAGAACCTAGTCTGTCCTACTATTTACCCATAGCTGGAGGGAGAATAATTGGATTCATACCTTTCCCAAGGGTATTAGTGCTATGTGAAATGCAATCAGTCTCGTCCAGGATTTGAACTCGTGTCGCCGTGTTCATTTCCTACGACGATAACAATTACACCATGGGCATTTAGTTCTATTAATGAATCAGAGTTATTGCTATGTATTGCATATTCAGCTTTGATACAGTTATATTTACATTACATTAGCAGACATGTGTGTTTGCAGAATCATTGGCACCCATACAAACACCTGACTGTAAAGAAATTAATCTGAAATAATTCAGGCAAGAAGTAACTTGTTCAACATAAAACAATTCAAAATTGCCACTTATTAGTATTGGAGAAGCAGCGACGAACTCATAAGAGATGTACTCTTATGGACCCCCACACATGGCCGTGCAAAAGCAGGACGACCAGCATGAACATACATTCAGCAGCTGTGTGAGGATACGGGATGCTGTCCTGAGGACCTGCCTAGGGCAATGAACGATAGGGAGGAGTGGCGAGAGAGGGTCAGGGATATCAGTGCTACCAGTGCGACATGATGATGATGAGTATCGAAAATTCATGGGCTGCCATTGATGGTCAAGTTTTTCACACTTCAGGTCAGACTTCAGTGATGTGGTGGAAGCATTTGTCTATTTATTTATATTCTTCTCTGAAAGTGTACATTCTTAATAACTTATGCTCAAACATAGACAATTCTAAGGTTGAGTTAAAAAAGAGGAAAAGATTTCTCTTCTCTACTAATAATTATGAGGTCCTGGTCATAAATAACTTAAGAAAACTTGTCTTTTCCTCTCTAACTCTTTCTTTCTTTGTCTCTTCTCTTTGCCACCTCTCTTTTTCTTTCTTTTTCTTTTTATCTATTTATCTACCTTTTTCTTCCTCTTGGTTTCTCTTTTTATTGATTTTTTCCTTTTTCTTACCATCTTTTTTCCCTTTCTTTCACACTTTTTGTTTGTTTCTAATTTTCTTTTATTCCTTCTCTTGTCCTGGATATGACACTAAACAATCTGATGGTGAGGTTCCAGTGATGCTAGAGCTTTGGGGAATATGGAAAACCCTTTCATTGTTATCACTACCAGGTCCACTCTGGCCCTGTGTGGTAGCACCTGGTAGGGCCCTATCTATGGGTTAAATCAATCTAATCTGTGTACTAATGCTAAACTAAATTACTTGAAATAGAACTGTATTGATATTTAAACATCTCTCATTTGCTTCCTTTCTTTCCATTTACACTTTTCCCTTTCTGTGACTTTCTATCTTCTCTTTCCATCTCTTTTTGTCTTCTTTCTTTCCTCTCTTTACACTGCCTTCTTTTTCTAAATACATGTAAACAGAATTTACAGAGGTATGCAAATATACATATTTACACACACAAACACACACACATACATGCATATATGTATAATATGTGATTTGGTATTTTTATCATACAGAGTTTTCTGACTAATGTCTTCATCTTTATTGTTATATTCACAATGTTTTGGCCGATATGTCCTTTGGCCTTTTTCAGGTGTTTCGTGTCGAACTCGGGAACCTACACAGAACTTCAAACCATACAGGTTGCTTGCTCTGAATCCGTTTAACCATAACAGGAATATTCCTGTATTCCTGCAGTCAAGATTGAGCCTGCAACCTCCAGATAATTGTCTCTTTAGAAGCTTAGGAAACCAACAACTATAACTGTTATGGCATGTGTCCTGCTAGACAGTTCAGAGTGAATTTTTAGACTTATAAACTTAATTTTCTTACATCACTATGATTACTGCTATTATGTATGATTTTTTACCTGAGCTCATATTAAGATTTCTTTTTCATCTAACCTTTTTGATTATTGGGTCCCATATTGTATTCATCTCTATACTTGGTCTACTTGATATATTTATATATGCTCAATGTTGGTGATAGAGTATATATATCCAAGTTAGGATATTGTATATACTGAGTCAATGGTGCTTAATGAGTGTCAGTTTCTTGTCTATGCAATCATCAGTCTGATGATTGCTTAGGTAAGAAATTGACAGTCATCAAGTGCTGTTGACTCTGTCTACACTAAGCAATCTTATATATATATATATATATATATATATATATATATATATATTTAAAGTAAATAAGGACTGTGAATATTCAAAAAAAAGAGTGCTCAATGCATATCTATTTTATACAAAATATACCTCTAGAGTAAAATATATATTTTTGTGTAAAAAACAAGAATACAATTTGTAAATTTGTTGTTTTTTAAACATATATATATATATATATATATATATATATATATATATATCCACCGCCGCTGTTGCCGCTGTCGCATCTTCTTACTCATACACCTCCCGTCGTCTCTCGTTGCTCCTCGCACACTTATACCAGACATTGGCCTAGCGGTTAGAGTGTTCGCCAATCGCCCGGGAGACCTGGGTTCAATCCCAGGTCGAGTCATACCAAAGACTCAAAAAATGGTACTTGATGCCTCCTTGCTTAACACTCAGCATTATAAGGTACGGATCAAGGGTAAAGTGGAGCAATCCAGGGAAAGGAGTAGCGCCCTCCCCTACACCTTGGTGTAGTAAGCGATCGAAAAGGGAGCCTTCGGGTCACCCTCGACTATGGTCGCCTACTTTACTTACTTTATATATATATATATATATATATAATGCAATTAGAAGAAAACCCAAACCTGGTTTGGACGCCGACTAGATATTATATATATATATATATATACATATACATATACATATATATATATATATATATATATATATATATATATATATATATATATTCTCATGATACATACACTCACAGAGATATATGTACACATTAAAAGTGGTATAGATATAAATTTACCATTCAGGCATATATGAATGCATATATACACCAACTCATATATATATATATATATATATATATATATATATATATATATATATATATACACTCAAATGTCAGTACATACATACACACACATACACACACGCATTCATATATAACAAAGAGGGTCTCTCATCTAATAAAGATATTAATTATTCAATTTATCATCTTGCTATACAGCATGCAGAAATTACAGACTAAGAACAAACATCTTGATCTTGTTTAGGTCTTTGTCATTGTATTCTGAAAATAAACATTACATTACTAATCATAGACTATGAGCAAGCATCTAGATCTTTTTCCTTTTATTCTCAAGACAAAAATGATATTAGTAATTAGAGACTATAGAGGCCCACTAGGCTTTTGGTAACACTTTGCTATCCCATTCTCACTGTGAACATTACATTATTATATTTGTAAAATCTGCACATTTATTGGGAGAAAAATATCTACTCTCAAATTACTACCTCTAGTAAAAATTACCGAATTAATAGCATAATGTTTTTCTAAGCCAGAGAAAAATATGAATAATCAAATATTGGAGAAATTATGGAATGATCTTGTAATTTTCATTCTGAAAACAAATACTAACAGAAACTTAGAAATGCAAATTGGTTAACATTTAAAAATTAATTAAAAAAACAATAGGAGGGGCATACTTAATTTGAAGGAAACATGGCTCCAATAAATGAACAATGATCATAAAAATCGTTGAGGAAGGCAACCCACAGTGGAGTGTGCTGAAAGATATTGGTTATTTCCAATTAGTTGTGTCTAAAATTTGATACAAATATAAAAGAAATTGAGTGGATAAAAAAGAAAACCTACTGGTTGACCGTGAAAATATCAGGATAGAAAAACTTAAAGTAGTATTCCTTAAAAATAGAAAATATTCCCCAATATAAATAAAAAAACAAAAGCGTCAAAATTGAAGACAATAGTCATAACAAAACAATTAGAAATTGGCTTAATGATGTGGGAGAGAAGATAACTTACTCTGTGTGGCAAAGCAGTGTACAGCACAGATTTTATCTGGCTGAAATCCTCCTTTTCTTCTTCTTTGAGGTGATGGTAGACAGCAAATACACCACTTGTCACCCTTAAGGGGACTATGTGCTCCCAATGTTTCATTTGGCACATCTTGCAAACCAACTTAGCCTTCTCCATCCACTCAACCACTGATAGTTAAACTTATGAATAAGTTTGAGGTCAAAGTTCCCTCTGTCATTTTTGCCAAAATTGTTTGAAATAGCACATAGGTTTATTTAATCCTACATGAAATGTCCTTCAAAATGAGAAACTAGTCCAAATAATTACTTTCACAGCAGTCTCCCTATGATCAGTATTGTGCTCATAGAACTAATCTGATCTTGTTTCTTTTGCCTGTGGTATTTTATGCTTAGACGGTATGTTCCCTTTGAAAAATTTGCAAACACCACTCTCACAAATTCTCCTCACTTGAGACTGTTTTTTTATCTTAAAGATGTTAAGATGGCCATATTTCTTTTTCATTTTGAACCCACTTCTCATTTTGTATGTCAGGCATATACATGCTCACTTTGTCACATGGGTTAAGTCATTTTCTTTTCTACAAATGAAATAGAATTTACATATAGAATAGCCAAACAAAAACCAGTACACAAACAAAAGAAAATGAGGTTACAGTAGACTAAAGAGAAACCATCATGACATGTGGACAATTGGATGAAAGTGATATTTAGTGATGCATCAAAAATTTGCATTGGCCAAGATGAGAATGCTGGAACTTTTATCTGGTGCTGTGCTGAAGAAAAATGTAAAGATGGCTGCCTGAAGAAAACAAGTAAATTTCCCAAGTAATTCATGATATGAGGCTGCATGCCATTTTAATGATCTGGGAAGATGGCTATCATTATTTCAACAATCAATGGACATTTGTACATTGGAATCCTGAATAAATTTTTCATTGCATTAATAGAAAATTGTTTAGTGATGATGAAGTCATTTTTCAAGCTGATAATATATCTTATCACAAAACAAAGAGGATCGATGCTTTCTTCAGGAAAGGAATATAAAATTGCTGATATGGATAGGGAATAATTCACATCTAAATCCTGTTGAAACATTAAAAAAGTTAGAATTGCTTGGATAAAGAATACTTCTTTAAATTAGTGAAATGTATGCCTAAAAGAATTTAGGTTGTCATCAAAGCTCAAGGAGAAACAACTAAATATCAATTCTAATTTTTGTCAATGAATTCCATAATTTTTTTCTCAATATTAAGTTATTCAATAGTATTTTCCTCTGTATGGCTTTGAAAAAATATGCCATTAATTTAAATAATTTACACTAGTTTGTTTAAGGAACATTTTTATCATCAGAATATTCAGCTATTAAAAAAGATGTTTTGCATCTTATGTGTTATTAGTTTATTTATGGCAAAATAAAAAAAAACTTCAGTCAACATTCTCTTAGAATGCTAATCACTGGGGTAGTAGAGCATTTATCAAGTCTTTCAACATCACATGCTCATTACAGTTGGCACATTACTTGTAACATCTAAATTAACAAAATAACAGTGAGCAAAATATTTATTCTGAGGTTGTATTGCTAATCCTTCCAAAATTAAAATCTGCAATACCATTGCAATAAGAAATGTTTGAACACATAATTTCATATGCCTACATACATACACTGAAACAGACATCTACCACACCTACACATGAATACTTTCAGATGCATATGGGTGTGTATGTGTATGTGTGTATTTGCTTATATATGCCCAACTCTGGCTCTCTCCTTATGCAGTTCATCAACTCCCCTCCCAACCCCCCTTCACTACTTTCACCTTTTTTAGAGTTGATTGGCCGAGAAAATTTATTGGCAATTCATTTCTATGGTAACCAATGACAACATAATTAAAAGCACTATTGCTGATGTCAGTTTGAACCAAGTATCCTCTCAGGAGGCCCCTTCATGGACAAGACAAAAATATCTTCATTAGACTCGCCCTTTTCCTTAAGAGGATATTAATAGTGTGTATGGATGAATGAGTGGGGGTAGTGGTATCAGTTGTTGATGACAGTGGTTTACTGGGGAGATCTGCAAGAAGAAGAAGAAGAAGAAGAAAGAGTTAATAAAGATGCATGGTTTACCAGAGGATTGTTTTTTTTTTTATTATCTTTGTTTTGTTTAGTCTTTCTTTCCTGGTCTTGTTCTTATTTTCAATGTCTAAATTTTACCAAAGTCATACTTCAACTTGCCAAAAACATTCCCCTCTCATTAATTTATTTGTAGCTCCATAGCTCATTGCTTCCCTTCCTTGCTGTCTCATAAAATATTAAGAGGCTTTACTTCTTAAAATTGATATTTATGGGCAGCTGTAGCTTCTTCTAAACCTGTGAAAATTCTACAGCATGATTAGTATGCAAATAATATTATATAATATATATATATATATATATATGCAACAAAACAAATTTACCCTGTTGGCATAGCTTAAAATGTTGCATACATATATATACTGGATACATACCGACGCAATGATAACAGACGCAGTAATAAACGACGCATGAAGAAAGGACGCAGGAATGAAGACACAAGAAGACTTCTTTAGAATTATATTTACCTCTCACTTTATTGCAAGGGTTCGAAAGGGTTGCATGTGAGAGGATGCTGGAGACCGAACATAAACTTCATATTTTGACCCCACTGTTATGACCGTCACGTTGTGTCTTTCTTGTTCTCTTAGATGTTGGGGTCTACTCCATCGGGGCTTTCCAAGGGCCTCCTCGGTCGGGTGTGGCTTTCCCTACCACATCTGGTCTCTAGCTGTCTGGAAGTCTGCTGGCAACTGCTCCGGAGGTTTTCCGAGTGCCCCCTCGGTCGGGTGTGGCCTTCCTTACCACATCTTGTCTCTAACTCTCTGGGAGTCTGCTGGCAACTGCATCGGGGGTTTCTGAGGTCCCCCTCGGTCGGGTGTGGCCTTCCCTACCACATCTCGTCTCTAACCCTTTGGGAGTCTGCTGGCAACTCCATCGGGGGTTTCCGAGGGCCCCCTCGGTCTGGTGTGGCCTTCCCTACCACATCTCGTCTCTAACCCTCTGGGAGTCTGCTGGCAACTGCTTTGGCACCCCAAACTCAACTGAGTTAAATAATAACTCAACGCCCACACGATCGCCTACTGGATCTTTGAAATCGAATGTTTAATCGTCATCAAGCGGAAATAACTGTCATGCAGTTCAGAGGTTACTCTTTTCCGGTGCATGACTGTAATGGCACAATGAGACCTTCACCTTGTCCCATCTCATAAGCCTTAATCCGCCCACGCGATCTCTTTCGATTACTGGCCATTGGAATGTGTCACTTCCTTACGGTGTATTACCTTGGAATAGTATTTTTGGGCCGGGTCGAAGGTCAAAATATAACAAAAATACTGTTACTGCATCCTCTTAAGGGGATGTCCTCATCAATTGTGATGACCTAGTATGATACTAACCTACATGTAGTAATGAAGTTCCAGTTCTAGAGCTGTAAACTATGTGAAGTGCTCTATCATAGTCATTACTCCCAAGTCCACTCTGACATTGAGTGGTATTATCCCATCTATGAGTCCAATAGATCTTTCAAAACTATGTTTTTGAAACCATATAACTGTGTGCAAAAAAATGATTATCATTTTATTGTAAATGTTAAATTTTAAACTCAAGCATTCAGTGGCTTTTCATGAATCATGAAAATTCTCTCCATTTGATGTAGATTTACTGTGCGTCTAATGCTGTTAATCTGATTTTCCAACCTGTCTTTTCGTTCTCATCAGATTTCATTCTAAACTTTAGTTACATGCATACATATATAACATAAATATGATAATATGAAAAAAACAAAATATTCAAAGGATGTTTTTATTTATATAAGATAATATGCTAACATTTAATGCTTCATTTTTTTATTAAACAAGGCCATGTTATAATGTGATATTATAATGCATCATCTGAAAATTAATTTCAAATGAAAAACTAAAAAAATTAGAAAATTCTTAGCATGCAATTATCTTTTATAGTGTTTCAAAATGAACAATGGATAACATCTTCACTATGGGCTTTTTAAAATTTCAAACTTCTCAAAGAATTCAGAATTTTTTAAATTCTCAAAAATAGAGGATATATAACAATTAGAATTCATAGTTTATAGATATAGTCATTTTTTATTAGCGGATTTATATTTTTTTTACTCACTTCATAAAACCAAAATAAAAATGGAATAATAATAGGTTTTTACCTTAGAATTTGTTGTCCCAAATTCTTAAATAAACTTGAATGTATGGAAAATTTCTTTGCACAACTTTGATATCCAATATTTTTCATGCAACATGATGAAATAAAAACTTTTAAAATTCACAAACAAAATGTAATCCAAACTATTCTAATAACATTTTTCCAATAACAATCATAAACATAGATTAATCATTTTACCTAATAATCTAACTACACACACCAGTGAAAAAATCCAAACAACCTTGGTATCCAGACAGTCACAAGCTCTTCTACAATTAGGAACATAATTAATTATAAGAACAAGAATCATATTGAATCTGAAGTTGGCATATTTTCAGTCACTTGTAGAAGTAAAAAAAAACTTTATTGATGAGACTTCATGATCAATCAAAAAACATATTTATGAACAAATTTAAGGCTTCAAAATCGATAATGATAAAAATGCATTAGTAAAACACAATTTAGAAACTAAGCAAAGTTTTGATTTAAAGACTTTTTAAATGTTAGTTAACACAGACAGATTGTTGAATCTAGCATCATTTCAAATTGTAATACTACCAAACAGAGGCCAATTTTTTCCAACCTATCTCCTTATGTAGTTAAATTAAATTGAAAAAGTTACAATATCTCTTATTTAAATTAGTTTTATAATCATTTATAAATTATACTTACTTTTAAAAGTTACAATATGATTTCTAATCAAAATATTATGAACTGGACTTTTATAGCAAACTACAACTAATACATTATTTTATTTGATTCAAAGATAAAAATAAAAAATAAAAAATTTCTAACAATGGAAAATTAATTCTTTTTTTAACTGCGTACATTGATATTATTTTTGAGAATTTCTAAATATTCAGAATTGTTATAGAAGTCTTTTAGAATTTTCAAAGATGTTATCCTTTTTTGAAAAAACTTTCTGACTTTAATTATGTCACAACACTTTGAAAGGAAATTGTTTGAATGAAAATAGAATATAAGAATTTTCTCATATTTTCATTTCATTTTTTCATTTGAAAATAATTTTCAGATGATGCATTATAATACCACATTATAACATCCCCCTGGAGATGGATTACAAAAGAAAACAAATGGCAAATTGTCATATATAAATAAATACATCCTCTGAATATTATGTTTTTTCATATTCTTGTATTTACACACCATTAAATTCATTTCCAGTTTTCATTATGTGATTAATATATATTGTGACGGTGCCTAAAATATTTATCCCAGGACAGGAGTTTATTTTTCGCACGTGTGAAGTTGGGGCAGTCTGGCACTTGATCCCTCGCAAAATAAGATCCAGTTAAGATTCCTTCTTCGGGCACATGGGGAACTGGCAGATAATGAGGGGGTTAATTTAGGGCTAGACTAACTGCCACTGGCACGGGGTTTCCAAATTTCACATTACACACACACACCAGACCACTTCGTCTTCCTACCCCTAGGATAATGGAAGATAGGGGCCTCTAGGTTTAGATATAATATTGTTATTTATTGTAGTCGACAATTCCAATTTCCCGTGTAATATTTTTAAAGGCGAATAGGACATTTAGCGAGAATAAATTGAGGCAAAAATGAAGCTGAAAAGGAACATGCAAAAGAAGGCAATTCGATAGGCAAATAATACAATGAATAAATTTCGGAGGGGACATCTAAAATATAACAAGGTTTTAATACATGCGGACACAAGCAAATAATTAAGGTGCCGGCTACATTGCCAGCAGACAATACCAAATAAAAATGTCTTTCTTCCTTTTTCTTTTCTTTCTTCTTTCTTTAAATTGAGAGGGAGAGAGCATACAATTGCAATACTTAGGAAGGGTGGAGGGAGAAAACGGTTTTAAGGTTTACTTAGCTTTTCGTCGACGGGTTTCTTCTGAGAGTATTTTCTCTTTTATGGGCTGGCGGGATTCTGTACAGCTTGGCTTGAAGGCATCTGTTATCTCCTATCCAAGAACTCTATTTCTGTTTCTTCGCCTGGAGTTTCGGCATGAGATTACGCATCCTTTCATGGCGATCTCCGTCCTGAAACTGCATTCTTCATTCCTATTTCTGCTAACAAAAAGGGTGCTTCCGGCTTTAGGGTTCTGGCCAATCATTTAGCCTCTTTCTTCTTCCTTCACCCTGTCAGGCGATTCATTCGGACTATTATCATGATCTCTATATCCCTTCTCCATCCAACCAACTTGGGGTTACGAGTTCAGATAGCTTGACCTCGATTCGTTATTTCCTTCAACAGACAGGCCGAGGAGTTGACTTACATTCCTTATTCCTCCTTTTAATGGTCAGTCTTTGAAGCCTGTTAATTCAAACACAGAAGGGTAGGGGAAATTTCTTATTTCTCTCCTTTCAGTGGGAGACCATGTGACAATATGTTATGTGATTAATATATATATTTTGGAGTATTTGACCTTTCCAAAATGTTTCAATAGTAGATGTATTTTGTGTTTAGAAGAAAAAATACAGATATTGCTTTACCCAGTGCCTGAAAAATTATTAAATAAGAGATATGAATTAATAGCTAGGTGTAGACATAGGGCAAAATTTAAACTATAGAAAAATTAATATAAATAATGTTTTTTAAAAAAACATTGGATTAAATTGAGAATTAATGTAAATGAATAAAAATAAAATAAAATAAAAGATAAAAAATGTGAAAAAACCATATCATATATACGTACTAATCATTAAAAGTGTAACTGATTTAATAGGCTCAAAAATAAATTTGATTTAAAAAAAATTTAAATTCAATTAAATCTTGAAATTAATTTAATATAATTATTACTGTATCACTACATAAAGTTATTGAATAAAGTTAATTTTCTAATTTAGTATTAAATCTGTAGTTTTAAGTTGAAAAGTAATTAGAATTTTTAAAAATTAAAAAGATTTTTTTAAAAAATTAATTTACTATAATTCTAACCGACAATAAAATAAAAAGGAGGAGATAACACTTCACCCCTCATCTATCACCTCTTACCCTTCTTTCCTGTGTCTATTCTGATTTATTTTATCCATAAGATCTGAAGAAGTCCTGTTAATTTTTTTCATGTTTTTTGATTTTATCAAAAACACATTGTAATCCTAATGTGACCGGTTTGGGCTTTTTTCTTAATGAAATTATTGCTCTGAAAAGTCTGTTACATTGAGCTCTTTACCAGCAAAATTTAAATGTTCACTTTTGAATAGTTTTCTTGTCCTGATGGAATTACTCCCAACCCCGGTTTAACTGGACCAAATAATACATATATATATATATATATATATATATTAATCACATGAAAGAGCACTATATTTTGTTCTCAATATACATGTCTTTGCTTCCAAACTTTTGCCATTGGGGAGGACAACTGATTCTAATTTTATTTTTTCCCATTTTCATCTGTTTGATATGATACATTTACCATTTTCTTTTCTTTTTTCCCCAGAACTTATTGCTGTCCAAAGACGTCTGTCTTCCATGATCCGTGCTGGGCAGATCCACACCAATACAGATCTTAAACAGTTACAACGAACCCTCAGTCTTCCTGCAGACAAAATCATCAATACTAAGGTCGAACTAAAAAGAGATTTATGTCATGTCACCCAGTGCAGACAGATGGCTGCAAATGGGCACAAGGAAAAAGCTCCATTAAATAGTTTCACTTCAGGCAGATCTTTTACAAAAATACCACAGATACAGTTGAAAACACAAATCCAAGGGAAGCATTATATCAACGACAGCCCATACTGTGGGTACCAACCATTGCCTGCAATTCACAGATTGCCCCATGCAAGGCAGCTTATCCAAATCAAAGACACCAGAGGTTCCCTCTAGTTATTTAGTTCTTGAATTTTTGAATTCAAATTATTCCAGACTTTTACATCTAGCCTAAGAGTTATAAAAAAAAATTGAAATCTTAACCAAGAATTCTTGATTATAATTTCCCTGGTTTTTATAACAAAATCAAGGATTCCTGAATTTGTAAAATGGCAATCAGATATTCCACCCTCATGGTTTTTAAATCTATGCTTAAGTTTTCGAATTCTGATTGATGGCTCCCAGACATTTGAAGTTGGATTGAGGGTTCTATAAGTTGGAATCTAAAACAGGATATCCGCATTTTCCATTCCGTGTCAAACATTCCTTCATTTGAAATTTATTTTGGTTTTATTGGATTCAAATTTTCTAAATCTCTGAAGGTTGACAAGAAGTTCAGAGCTTTTGAATTTGAATAAAGTTTTCATTAATTTATTATTACAAATCAAACACTCAATCAATTATAACAGAAGCATCATTGACACCAACACCATAATAGAAACAACAGCAATAGCAAATACAACAGCAGTATGAGCAACAATCACAACCAGAACAACAAATACAATAGCAACAATAGCACTCACAACTGCTGCAACAACAACAACAACAACAACAACAACAACAACATAATATTGATTGACTAAATGAGGAAGAGCAAAATAAAAATAAAAAAACTAATTAAAACTAATTTTATTCTCAAATTATTTTACCTAAAAAAGATAATATTATTCCAGTTTCTTTTGCATAATGTTGCATTGAATTTTATTTAATTTTTACTATAACAAAGTTTGAGATTATATACTGATCAGCAGTAGTAGTCTGTCAAACATTTTTCAAAAGTTTTAACCTTCAGTAAACCATACAAAAAGTTTGTTTGAGGAATCAAAATAATAATACACCACTTCAAAAAACAAAATTCAATCATAGAAAATTATTCTTAATTTTTTGTTTATTTCAGAGGTACTCAAAGAACAAAGTCACTGCATTTGATGGGCACATTAGACACTCATCTTTTTCAGAGAATATTCTCGAAAAAGTTTTTAGCATATTTCAGCATGTATTGTTTAAGGCAAGCTAGCTGTCATTTACAATCATATTGTTGCCTTGAGAGAATGAGGTCTCCAGAACCATAGAACTGAGCTTTATACTTATTATATCCTTGACCAGAGGGTCTGGTATAAAAGATAAAGAAAATCTGTACTTTTTTATGTAAAACATATCATTTATTATCCAAACTATAAATGAAATTATGACATCTCAAGTCATATTGTTATTTCATTGACAAATTTGAATCAGTATATGAATATATACTTGAAAGCATAAAGTAGGTATAATTCAGTTAATTTTTCTGATTGAAAGTCAAAAAGGAGTTATGAATTAACATTTTTTCAATAAACAAAATTTTAAAAATAGGTAGGCAACAAATTACAAATAAGAAAATCAAAATATGACTTACTATAATTATTCAAGTAATGGAAATATAAAATAGTCAGATATTTTTTCCATTTCTGTGATAAATATGAATCAAGAAATATCTTAAATAACATGTTATTATTGTAGTAATTTACATGCTTGAATCAAAAATGCATACAAAGCTAACATGTTATATATTGACTAACGTATTATGTATTTACAAACATTTTTATATATTAAGCTAGTATATTATGAAGACATTTGATAATTACAATTATATTAGGTATATACTAAGATAACAAACACATTGGATACTTATGATTTATGGTAAAGGCATGCTGAAAACACTGGTTCCCATTAGATCATCAAAGTCAAACAATAATGACACTGTTCAGTTCTGAAATGGGTAACTACCTGTGAACAGAATGTACTCAAAGTGACTGAAGCAAAATAAAGCTCAGTAAGTAAAAATACTTTAGATACAAGAATTATAGTTATTTACTCTGCTTACTGAGTTCCTGCATTAAATTACTAAATTCATCTTAGTCTGGCTCAAGGCTACTAATATTTTAAAATATCGAGAATTTGTCAATAAATTGAAGTAATCAAATTTTCCTTTTATAAAAAACATTTTTTTGTAGTTTTAAAAAATCTATTTCCTGTTATAATATTTTCTTTTTCATTAGAAAAAGAGAGATTTAGTGGGTGATTTAATGTTACTGCCTGCCATATTATCTATGAACTCTAATAATTATCCTGTGGATTTCCCTTCCTCAAAACAAGAGAAATTTGGTCTGAATTTCTTTATATTATTTAAAGCAGTTTTGTGTGCAGAAATCATTACAGTCTCTTACTGAATCAATTTTGTATAAAATTACATGAACCTCTGGTGACTGAGAGCCATAACACTAGATCAAAAGTTGGGAACCTTTTCTTTTTTAAAGACCATGTTCAAATTTATTGTCTGCTAATATGACCATAATCAATGAATGTTTAGTATGTTTACAACAAAATCTAAAGTTTAAGCTTTTAGTTGATAATTTAATTAAATATTAACTAAAAAATAACTATATAAAAGAAATGAAAAATTTTACAACCTCTTTAATGGCTTTTTTAGAAAGTATTCAGATATCACGTTCTACAGTGAAAGTTTGCAATCTTAACTGGTCTTTTAACAAGGTTGTGGAATGCTGCACATGATTTTGAAAGCGGCATTTAACCTTATGGTTGCAGTTCTCCTACCACTGTGCTAGATTTATAACTACAACCCACAATGAACAAAAAAAGGGAATGTACAAATATAAAAGAGAAAAGAAACAAGAAGAGGAAAAGAAGAAAAATATAAATTTGGAAAACTTGAAAAAAGGAAAACAAGATATGAATTAGGTTTACTTTTTCATTGACTTGAACAAATGTGATAAGTATATCAGTTCAAGTAAATCAATGTGTCATAACAAAGTTGATTTCTACTCTTCCTTTGCACTGAAAGTCTGTTGATCAGAAGTGCGTTTTTGTTCTTTTTCGTTTTGTTTTGGAACAATGGATAAAACAGAGATTTATTACTCTGAACCCTTACTTTATATATTTACTGTTCATAAGTTGTGATATGAATATTACCTGTACTCAAGCAAGAAATAAGTGGAATTATTTTTTTCCTATTATTCAAATGTTAAAGTCATTTTGTAATTCTTAAAATCTGAAAAGGATACACAACTGATGAGAATGAAGCTCATCTTTTTTTTTCTGTTGCCAATAATTTTGTATTAATCTCAAGGATTTAAGTAGTTAATTAGGAAATTGCATTTGTAATTTTTTCCTTTAAACATCAAATTTATGTTTTTATTCTTAAAAAAGGAATGATAAAAGACTTATTCCATTATTCAAAAGATAATAATCCATGAGAAAAAGGCAATTTTTTTATGTACATTTTGCTGCTGGGAGATATCATGCCAGTTTATTTTTAAAGGAGCAAAATTTGTTTAAAAAATGGAATATGTATATATTTTGTAGCAAATAAGAAGCTATTTGCCAAAGTTTTCAAGCAACATTTTTTTTAGTGAGCAAATTTGGTAAGCAGTACTTTTCTGTTAATTTTGGGATATTTTTAGTCAAACTCTATAACTGTCATAGATCGTGAACAAACTTGGAATAGAATTAATTCAGTAAGATTAAAAACATGAAAAATATATAAATATTCAAAATACTGCTTAGATTTTGAAACAGCAGTTTTAGAATATATTAGATGACTAGTAAACCTGTAGGTTCATTTAGTTTCAAAGAATAAATGGTGAAGGTTAAACCTGTTTTGTGTATTCATAGAAAAGGTGCAGATATTTTTGTGGAAGATTTTGGAATTATTCAAAAATTTGCCAATGGTGGAATTAAGAAATTGCTTTTAATTTAACTTCTTTTGCTTACTGTGAAGCTACAATGACAAATTATCGATTTGAAACTTTCTGACAAACTAACTTTGTCTAGGATCTAAATGTCGTGTGAACTTAGGTATTTCACACTTGGTGAAAGGTACCTTAAAACTTGCAGGTTTTTTTCCTAGAAAACTTTAGACTGGATATCCCAACCTTATTTTGATCTTTAAACATTTCTGACATTTCATCCAAATAGCAAAACTTCCATCCATACTGTTATCAACTTAATCTAAACTATAAGATAATGTTATATATAACACTATATTATAGAAATAGGTATGATTGCTCAAAGCTTAGGAAGCAAAAAAAACTTTCTTAACACATTTTTCATTTTGTAAATCATTAACAAATTTTTAAACAGAAATCAACAGATTTTTTTTTACTTTTACTCAATATTTGCAAACATTTTTATACATTCTAAAATTACAAAAGACAGATACCACTTATTGAAAGTATTACAGTGAAAAGAATTACTTCCATAGTTTACTAACAAAAAAGACATGAATACAGCAAATTTTAAAAGTATTAAATTGCATTTCATTGTTTTTCTTTTCTTCTAAATATATCAAAATACAAAACAAATCAATGCAATCAACTTCACTGAATTATCAGATTTTATAGGAACAATTAATACAAAGAAAAAATAAAGAAGAAAGAAAAGAAAGTCATAAGTTATAAAACATGATAAGATGATGAATTATTGTTGGATATTGTTTGGAGAAGACTGGCAAAAAGAGTCAAATGATAAAAAAGTTCTGAAATGTTACCAAATTTTGGATAATAAAAAAGTGAGTGAGAGAATTAGAGAATGGGAGAGAGAGAATGAACAAAGACATGAAAAAGATGAAAAAGAAAGAACTGGGAGAGAGAGAAAGAGGAAGAGAGAGAGGAATAAAAGTAAAAAGACGAAAAAATTGATTTGAAAAGAAAAAACTCAGAAAGAAAAGGAAAGGATTGAAAGAGAGAACAAAAAATGAGAATCCTTAATTTAAAGAGATAAAAAAGAAAGAAGAGATTGAGAGAGACAGAATTATCATAGGAAAAAAATAAGTAAAAAAATAAAGAGAAATAAGAAAGAAATGATAGTAAGAGAGTCAGTGGTAAAAAAGAGATAAAGTGAAAAAGAACAAGAGAGAAAAGAAACATAAACAGAAAAAAAAGTTGAATTAAACAGAGATGAAAAAGTAAAAATAGAGAGATATGTGGAGAAAGAGAACCAAAATAAGAAAACTTTTTTTTAAGCAAAAAAAAGTACAAAAAACTGGAAATTTTCATTTTGAAATTATTCAAGTTCATCGGAAGAAAGAAAAATAGAAAGCAAACAAACAAACAAACAAACAAACAAATGATTGGTTGAAAAACTGAAAAAGAAAGAAATCTTTTCCAGCATAGATCTTTTTTTAAATTTTTTTTTTGTTTTTTGGTCTCTCGGTGTGAAAGAAAAAAACCGAAAAACAAAAAAAAACAAAAATAAAGACAATCACTCCCAACCAGCATCCACAGCAGTCATGTGGATCTTAGGCAAGTCTTTCACACATTACATTCAACATTTTTCTTTGTGTGTGTGTGTGTGTGTGTGTGTGTGTGTGTGTGTGTGTGTGTGTGTGTGTGTGTTTACAGCACTGTCAGTGAAGAGTTTCCATGCTTTTTTTAATAAAATAATGTTTTTAAAATGTTTAAAAAATATGCTTATGGAATAAATTAAAAATACAAAACATTTTCCCAAAGAAAAATTTGTCATATTTTTTATTTTTACAAATTCAAAGCAAAAAATAATTGAAAAATATTATTGTAAAAAAAGAATTTTCCTTTATTCCATAATTTTTCTTGTATATTTTTTTCAAGTTGTCTATATTTTTCCCCAATGATTATTCTTTTACATTTTTAACCTAAATTCTATTTTCTACATTTTTCTTCATTCTTAAACATTTTTTCCAATTCTGTATTTTTCTCCTCCAATTCATCAATATTTTTGGAGTGGATAAAGCATTAGTTACAAATGTATACATTTTTAAAGCTCATTATTTAAAGAAAATGTAGCAGATGAATTATAGAATAAAATTGTAGAAAAACTTTGAAGAATTATAAAAAAAATGTTGAAGAATTGAAAATTGTGGAAGGAAAATCGAGAAAAAAAATTGTAAATGAAAAATGTACAAGAAAAATGTAGAAGTTTAGATATTTCTTATAGAAAAACGCAGAGAGAAAATTGTAAAAAGAATGAACCAGAAAAATGACAAACAAAAATATAAAAGAATTTTAGAACAAAAATATAAAAGAATTTTAGAAGACAAATTTACAATAATCATTAAAAAAAAATGAGGGAGAGAAAATACAAAAGAATTAAAAGAAAGTTGTTGAAGAAAAAGGTAAAAAACGTCTGGAATAGTAGAAAAAATGTGAAAATAGAATTGTAAGAAAATGCTGAAAGAAAATGTAGAATTGAAGAAGTAAAATGTAGAAAAATTGAAAGAGAAAAATGTAGAATAAGGATTGGAGAAGAAAAAAGAGAAGAATTTAAAAAATATATATATAAAAGAAAAATTGGAAGAAAAACATGTGGGAGAATTGTAGAAGAAAAATGTATCTAGCAGTGAAAGTTGCAAAATCCCTCTAGCATTACAAGGACAGTTTAGTTGAGAATTGTTATCAGAGATCTGCTAGAATGGAGATGGGATACAAACAATCTACCAAAAAAGCTGGAATAAATTCTAAGTTCAAAATTCACAGAAAGTTAATGAATTTGACACCCAAAGAAGAATATTGCTGGAGAAATTTTGCAACAATAAAAATAAGAAGACAGTAGTCTAAACAGAACAAGATATAATAATGATATTCACCCATTTCAGATATTGAGACAAAAATATTCTTCTTCTTCTTCTTCTTCTTCTTCTTCTTCTTCTTATTTTTCACACCAGCGTTAGCTGATGGTTTTATTTATTTCTTAAGAGTTTTTCACATCAGTTGCGCTGATGGTTTTTCACTGGAGTTTGAGTGACAGCAAGTCTCCTCAAGTCTCCAGGACTCTTCTCAATAATGCTGTAGTTTGGATGGTCTTCACTCGTTGTCCAACCTCCAAGTCCTACAGTCCCTTTAATAATCATTTAGTTACTGTACTAAAAGCACCAATCAGAATTGGTATAATTGTCACCTTCATGTTCTATAGTCTTTTCAATTCTTTAGCAAGGTCGAGGTACTTATCCTTCTTTTCACATTCTTTCAGTTTTATTCTGTGGTCAACCGGGACAGCAAAGTCAACAATTTTGCAAATTCTTTTTTTTTTTATTGATTATTATAAGGTCTGGTCTTCTGGCCGAGATTAGGTGTTCCGTATGTATGTCAAAGTCCCATAGGAGTTTATGTGTGTCATTTTCTAGGACAGATTCTGGATTGTGCATATACCATTTGTTCGTATGGTCAAATTTGAATTTCTTGCACATCTCATTGTGGATTACCTTGCCCACTCAGTTGTGTCTAGTCTTATACTCCTTCAGTGCTATATTTGCTGCATTCACTTATTATGTGATTGATGGTTTCGTCTCAATCACCACATAACCTACATTTGCAATTTTGATGTGTCTTATCTATTCTTGCTTTGATATGATTGGTTCTTATGGTGTTGTTTTGTGCTGCTATTAGGAGAGATTCTTTTTTTCTCTTAAAGTTTCCTTTTCCTAGCCACATCCAGGTTTTCTTGTGTGATATTTCATTTATTAGTCATTTAAAATGCCCATATAGTTGTTTTTCTTCCCATTTTTGTTTCCTAGGTATTGTCATTCTGTTGTCCATCGTGTTGTCAGTATCATTTCTGATGTAGTCCTTGAATCGTTGTATTGATGTGTCAACGCTGTCTTCAATGTTGGCAAGTCCCCTTCCTCCCTCCTTTCCAGATTCATATAGACTGTCAGTCATCTTTGGAATGTAATAACTTATGCATGGTCATTAGTTTTCTTGTTCTTTGGTCCATTTGCTTAAGTTCTTCACTGATCCTCTTCAAAAAGGGTCCCAAATATCTAACGAGGGATACAGCCTGGGTATTTATTCCTTTGATAAGGTTTCTGTTAGATAGTTTTGTCTCGAGTAGCTTTCAAGTTCTCCTGAGATATTCTTTCTAAATTTTTTCTTTCATCTCCACTTGTTTGATGGTGTCAGCCTCCAAGATGCCCAAGTATTTGTATGTTTCCTTTTCTCCGAGAATTCTAATCTTGTCTTGATTTGGTAGTTCCATTCCGTAAGTCAGATTTTGTTTGTCACTTTTCCTTACTAGCATGGCACATTTTTCTATATCAAATTCCATTCCTATGTCCAGACTGTATATTCTAACTGCGTGTATTAGAGTTTCCAGTTCTTTTTTATTATGCAAATAGTTTGATGTCATCCATTGATTGATCTTTTCCAGTGATTTACTAAGTTTGTATCTGGTTGTGCATTTTCTGAGTATGTGGTTAAGTGGCATCACAACAATTATGAATAGTAACGGTAATAGTGCATCTCCTTGAAAAATACCTCTTTGGATTTTTGCTTCAGCTAAGCTTCTTCCTCCTTCTGTCAATTCTACTCTCCAGGTTTCCATGGTTTATGACTTCATCTGATATTTTGTATATTTTGAGGCAGTTTATTATCTAGCTTTGCGGGATCATATATGCTTTTTTTGTTGTCAATACAGGCCATTGCTAGATTTTTCCGTCTCATATGGCTCTCGTTTAAGGTGAGTTGATCTATGTTAAGTAACTCTGTTGTGCTGCTTGATCCTTTGTGGCATCCTTTCTGTTCCTCATGGAACAATCTGTGGCTTGTTAGCGAGTAGTAAATCTCTTCCCCTATTTGTGCTGTTAATATTTTCAACATCATCAGTAGGCAGGTTATGGGTCTGTAGTTGTTTGGGAGTAGTAAATCTCTTCTCTTATTTGTGCTGTTAATATTTTCAACATCCTCAGTAGGCAGGTTATGGGTCTGTAGTTGTTTGGGATGGTTTCTTTGTTTGGGTCCTTTTAGATCAATGTGGTTGTTCCTTTAGTCATCCATTCGGGTACGTGTGCTCCTTGTAGGCATCTGTTCATTTCTAGTGCTAGTCTGTCATGAATTGGGGTGAATTTCTTGAACCAGAATCCATGTATTCCATCATGGCCTGGTGTTTTCTAATCTGATATTTTTTAAAGTCGTTTTGTGTAAATCTATGTGTATTTCCATTTTCGGGCCTTCTTCGAGGCCTTCTAATTCTCTTGTCATATTGTTTATCCATTCAGCTTTTCGTTATGCTTTTTTAGTTGCCATATTTTTGTCCAAAATCGTTCGGTTTCTTTTGCATCTGGTTGTTGGCATGTTTTCATGTCATGTACTCTCAATTGTTGACAGAATTTTCTTTCGTTGTTTTGGAATATCCTGTTTTGCTGTATTGTTGTTATATCAGTGTACGGTTGCAAGGAAAGAACGAAAACACAGCAGCAAAAACAAAGAACATAAAGGCACGTAAAAGTTTTAACAATTGTATCGAAAACAAATTAGCAAAAAGTTCAAATAGATGGATTTGTATAAACGTGTTGATATGGAACTAAAAGTAGAAAAATGTCCTATGCTTAATAGTGGTAGGATTGTTAGACTTACACGCACATGTTACGATTGTGGATAGGAGAGGGGTGTTTGGTGATTTATGGCTTAGTCGCTTCCTTCAAAATAGAGAAGAGGAAAGTCAATGTGGGTGATGTGCGGTTTCTCTCAGAGTTGGGGTTCTAGTCCATAGAGTTGTCTGCCTTCTTTTAATCTGGCTCAGCTGTCGAGAAATTTGTCTTTTATAGCCTTTTCTCTTCTGATTGGATCAATTGGGTTTTCTTTTTACCGCGAAGGTTACGGATTTGCCAAAAAATTACTTTTAATTATATTTATTTTTGGAAAAATTTCATCGACATTTTCTTATGCACTGATCACTGATGACATTCGGTGAATGCTCTCGTGGAAACTAGTTGCAATCATTATTTTGTGTGTACAATAAATTAGAAGAGACCTCTTTCGGTCATATAACATTGTTTTACCCTTTGTTGATATCTCGTTAATCTTCCTTGTTTTGCCAGTACTTTCTGGTTTATTTCTTAAAGTTGTACTGTTATTTTTTCTTGCGTCACCTTTTCCTTTTTGTTCCTACATATTCCAGCATCTTTCCTCTGTTTAATCATTTGGATCTGTTTTCGTGTATTTTTTTAATCTGCGTTTCCAGTCGAATTTCCCATCCTGGTTTTGATTTTTTGTTCATCCTTTTTGAGGGGATCCCAATTATCTCACAAACTAATTTCACCCCTGCATAGATTTGTTCATTAAATTCTGTTATATTATTCGTTGATATACAAGGTAGAACTTGATTTATTTTATTCGTTTCCATCTTAATTGTTCTCCATTCTACGCTTCTTAGTCATGGTAAGGTAGTCTTTTCCCCATTCGTAATTCTCTTTAAATTTTCTTGATTTACTTTATGTTCTTGTGTTAGTGTTTGCTCTGGGTTGTTTGGTTGTGCATTGTTTGGTTGTGTGGCATTTCCATTTTCCGAAGTGGGTGGTTCATTTCTGTTAGGCTGTTTTTGTTTGTTAATTCTTGATGTGCCTGGTACTGTATTATTATCTTGTTCATTATTTATTTTCTGATGTATTTCTGGTATTTCAAGGTCAGAAAACCAACCTTTCTTTATTATTGTCCTGACTTGATTGGTGAGTCTTTGACTTGTTGTCTGAAAAGTTGCACAATCTTGCCAGATCTCTACCATTCTTTTCCTATATCCTCTTTCTGTAGGGTTTCTCCTAAAATAGCAGTGCAGTGCAAGTTGGTTGTCTTCCCTAGTCCATGTTTTGTGTTACGTCTCTGGTTGGTGTGGTTCTTTAAATCGTCATTCGTGTACCTGAAAAAAGAACCGCCAACATTCGCAGGATGATGATCAGGTCTCCCATGTTGACTATTAGGAGAGCACCTGCTGATCATAACACCCAAGCCTATTGCCTGGGTCCCACACTGTGTCATTTTGTTTCAACATTTTTATCAGGGGTGGTATATTGTGGCTATACCAGACCCAGGCATTGTTTATTATCTACATATCGGACACAGATGTGACTGAGAACAGTCACAGTGACTGTTCATGAACAGCGGGTCACAAAAAAAACAAAAAAAACCCCCAAAACTTTTAGCGTAGTTAAAGTCCATTAATCTGCTATTTTTATTGCTTATTTCTGGACTGAGTACCTAAACAAGCTTCAGGTGTTCCTGTAATACCTTTATGGTATATATTTACTGCCCTATTTCGAAACTTTATTTCTGTTAAAGCTGGTCATATTTTAAAAAATACTTAGCTCTTGATGTTTTCCCTGTTATATTGAGGACAGTAACTGTTCTTACTTAATGCTTTCAGACTACATCAGGTACGTATTTTTATAGGAGTAGTCATAAATGAGCCATATAGAATTTGGCACGGTAAATTTAAACAAATCTATTTCGCAATTTCAAAATAGTTTAGTGGAAAATAATTCTGGGAATTAAAAAGACTTTATTTAAAATACAACTATTCACTAAAAGATTTTACGAGTAATGAAAAATCAAAGTTTTTTTAGATAAAAGACAGATTCTACTGACCCAAATTTCTTTGAAGACCACACAGCAAAGATTTGTTCAGCTAGACTGGTTTGATTCTTGCTTTCTACTTTTTTTTTTTTTTTTTTAAATATATTTATATATTCTAAGATATAGAGGTCGTATGACATTCTAGAATGTTCACTTCTAAAGCCCTTTCTTTTTTTTTTTTTTTTTGGTGGGGGGGTATTTTATCTATTTATTTTATTTTATTTTATTTCTTATTCTATTTTATTCACTTTATTTTATTATTTTTTTTCCCCTCCACTCTACATAGTTTTTCACCCACTCACCCCTTAATACTAGTAACACGTAAGACATATAGAATTTAGCGCAGTAAATTTGCACAAATCTATTTTCATAATTTTGAAATAGTTTAGCTAAAAATAATTTTGGGAATTAAAAGGTCATCATCTAAAATACAACTGTTCACCAAAAGATTCAAAAGAAAAATGCGAATTGCACATGTCTTTATATAATGTTAAAATATAAATAAATAAATAATAAAGTTCTGTCATTTATGCCAAATTTATAAATAAATTAAATATGATGTAGTTAAATTTGATAAGGTAAGCTTATTCAAATTACATTTTTTGAATCAAGTAAAAATCTATTATTTTGTTTTTTTTTTTTACTTTTATTTCTTTTCATCTAATTATTTGTTCTCCAACCAATTTTGTTTTTTAATCCTTTTTTATCGTTAGCATTTCTTCATACATTTTCTTCTAATTGTTATTTTCTTTATTCTTTTTTTCTCTTTTTTTTCTTCACTTATCTTTCACGTTTAGCCTTTCACATCTCAGTACTCCTTTTTCCATTGTTTTTTCTTATTTCATTATACCTCCCCTTCATTTTTTATGTTTTTCTTTTCATCTTTTTTTTTTCTTACTGCTTACCTTTCTTGTCTTGGTTTCAAAGCCCAAATGACTATTAACTATAAGCATATGAAAGTTTCCCCAATAAGCAATAATGGTAATACAAAATAGACATATTGTGTTGTTTCTGAGGAATGTTTTATACATTAACTGGCTTATTCATCAAATGATTTGCATAATGATTTCAATTTTAGAATTAGCCAGTAAGATTACTAACACCAAATTGTGTGTGTGTATATATATATATATATATATATATATATATATATATATATAGAGAGAGAGAGAGAGAGAGAGAGAGAGAGAGAGAGAGAGAGACAAACAGACAGACAGACAGAAACAGAGAGAGAGAGAGAGAGAGGGAGAGACACACAGACAGACAGACAGACAGACAAAGAATTATAGAAAGAAAGGTGTGTACATATCTATATATATAGAAAGAATGACTGAAGTGTTACACATTCAAATATATTTGTCCCTTAACTAAAGAACCCTGAGAAACTAGAACTTTATCAAATTACATCAAGCAGTTCAAGTCTAAAGAGGTAAGTAAATATGAATATATATATATGTGTATATGCATAAATTCATGAGTAAATGTATATCTTGGTCACTCACTCTCTTTCTTATCTATCTATCTATCTATCTATCTATCTATCTATATATATATATATATATATATGTGTATATATATATATATATATATATATATATATATATATATATATATATATATATATACAGATATACACCTAGACACACACACACACACACATATATATATATATATATATATGTACATACACTCATATATATATATATATATATATGCTCACACATACATACATATGCACACACAGATATATATATATATATATATATATATATATATATATATATATATATATATATATATATATATGAACAGGAATAAGTTTTTCTCATCTTATGCATCATGTAAATTATTTGACAGATTCATTTCTAATTCTTCTGCAAGTTCACATTTTTTAAAAAATTTTTTTGTATTCATATTCAAGTTTTCAAATTTTCAAGTTCTGAGATATTGCCTTGAATTCTTTTTCATCAGATTTCTTCCTATTCAGATCAGTTCTAAAACATGCTTATTCTAACTGCATACTTACCATAAGTTTTATGCAACTATTGCCTAATTTTCCCTTCCAGATTAAAAATCAGGAGGAAGCAATGTTAAAAAAGCATTTAATGCTTAGCCTAAATAAAATAAAATTATCACATTTTTAAAATTATTATGAGGATTATGTCCATTAAAGTATGAACAGACGATTATATCTTAAAGTTACTTAAAAGATTTCAATAACATTATCCAAAACTTGAAATTTATGTTTCAACCAAGTATATACTACAAAACTTTCTTTTTTTTTCTCATTGCTATATATATTCCTTATAAAAATATTTGTTTCTCAAAAGTATTTTTTATTTTTTAAGAAATAAATAGTTAAATCCATTAAAAATATATATTTTACCATTATAATGCAGAAGCTGTGAAATCAATGATAGGTTATAATTATATACAAGACTGGATCAGTCCAAAAATTGTTCACTTTTTGTTGTTAAGAGCATACAATTTTAAGTAACTTCATTCAAAAAAATATTGATTTTGATTATATTGTGAAAGCTGTCATATCAGTATACATTTGTTTTTAAATTGTCTAAATAAGTATATTTTCAATGTTTTCAGCAGATTATCCTTTTTTTAATATAAAAAGTGGTAAATATGTGATTCAAATGGAAAAATTATGCACTTTATGGAAAAGGCACTTGTTGATAGCCCACCATTAGGTTTACAAGATGAGGTTAATAGCAATCAAACCAAGACGTGTGAAGTGTGAAAAAAAGTACATGGCTGAAACTCTAATGTTTTAAAATTGTTAAAACTAAAAGTTAAACTATTAATGAAGTACAGCAATTACCACTACACAGGTGCTCATAGTGTTGAGCAGGTAGAAGGCAATTCTTTGGGCTGGTAGGAGGTATGTCTTTATTTGGATAAAAAATAAAAAACTAAGTGATTTTATTCATCATCAAGTCAAGCTGCCAGCATGGATTTCCCTGACTCTCTCTCTATTCATCCCTATTGTCCATAGCTGCTGGCAGGTCTTCCAGTCTACATCCTGTGATCACACAGGGTCGATATAGATAACTTCTTGCCGGTTGGCTAACACTGGTACATCAAAGTGTAGGTGTCCAGAGAAGAAAATCACTTATGAGTTCATCTTTGCTTCTCCAGCAGTTTCCCACATGTCTTGTTCATCTTACTTGGATGGTTTGTGAGATGGGAGGTAAGTGGTCATATAGCTGTTTTTTATGGGCTGTTACTCCCAGTATTTGTTAATAATAGCCAATAGTGTTCTTGTATCATTCCAATCTAGTTTTTCCTCTATGCATTTTGTTAGCATCCATGTGGTGCTTTCTTATGACCAAATTATATTTTGAATAGGATCTGTGTTGCTTTTTTTATTTATGTTCTAAACTCAAGCAATCATTCTACCAGATCCTGTATGATAAATTGATGATGTCTAGATGTCTAGCCATGTAAATGAAGTCAGTGCTAATTGATACTTTCTGATCAAAAGATTCTGGTGAAACACAAGATTGGGCAAGTAAAGTACCATCCATATCCAACAGACCTAACTTCAGATCATATCAAAAAAAGGGGAAAACCTGTTGGAATATGTGTTTTGAATGCCAAGGGGACTATTTTGAAGAAAATTGATGATTCATTCATATTCATTTCTTAATGATAGTTGATAATATGCAAAAGAATAGCAAAATATTGGTTATACGATGACAGAGGTGAAAGGGTTAATCACAAAACAGCTAAATATAGCAAACTAGTACAAAAGGTACTAGACCAGGCACAACTAGGTGGGAAAGGTAATACACTGGCAACTGTTTGAGAAATAAAAATTAGACCATACTACCAAATGGTTCTTGAACAAACCAGAATCCATGAGAAAATGAGATGCATAGAATTCTTTGGGAATTTGTGACACAATATTTATTCCAGCCAGAAGACCTTGTTATCTAGTTGATTTTGCTGTTTTGCTGGACTTCAGAGAGAAATTAAAAGAAAGTAAAAGGATAGACAAATACTTGGACTATGCCAGAGAACTAAAAAACTGTGGAACATGAGGGTAACAGTGATATAAATAGTTGTTTGTGAGCTTGGAAGAATAGATGAATAAAATTCTCTGGGATTTTGAGAAAAAAACTGATCACCTAACCTTGGCCAATAGACCAGACCTAATTCTAATTAACAAAAAAATAAAACTTGTCATCTTGAGGATTTTGCTGCTCCAGAGGATCATAGAGTAAAAATAAAAGAAAGTGAAAAAATAGACAAATACTTGGACCTTGCCAGAGAGTTGAAAAAGCTGAAGTGCACTAATATGATGATGATATCACTTATAGTTTGTGCACTTGGAACAGTCTCCAGAGACCTGAAAAAGAGACTGGAGGAATTAGAAATCAGAGGAAGAATCAAGACTGTCTGTACCACAGCATTGTTAAGATTGTCTAGAATACACTGAAGTGTTCTGGAAACCCGAGAAAACTTGCTGTCATTCCGACTTCAGTTAAATCTGGTATGCAAAACTCAGTTAAATCTGGTATGAAAAACTCACTAGGAGTGAAATAGTAATGTCATTATATACTGTTTTAAAAAGCCCTGTATATTTTTGTCCTTATCCTGAAGATATTTCTTATTCTATAAATTATTTTATGGGAAGTTATGAGTAAAGAAGTTAAGTTTTTACATTTTTATTGCTATCATTAAAAAGAAAATGAATGTATTTTTTAAAATAAAAAATAAAATAACAGTGAAACAAATTTTCCTGAGATTAAAATGTGTGGTATTTCTAAGAAATGAATTTTTGAAAGGATTGAATTTAAACAAATTTCTAAAATAAATTTTCTCAACCTATTTTTTTTTTCCTATTTGCACAAGACACCAATGGAACTGAAGGATTATTTATTGTAGGATTAAACAGGTTTTGGATTATTAATTCATATGGAATTTGTTTACAACATAAATTGTTCCAAGATTAATTCTAAAAATTTTTTGAAAGATGATTTTATTCTATAATGATAATAGCATCTTTCGGTTTTGTCATTTTTGTTTAGATCTTTTATACTTGACACTTAAATTCTTCAGAATCAAATTTTCTAAGGATCTACCATGATATATGCATCCACATTCACACATATATATATATATGTATATATACATGCTCATATATACATATATATATATATATATACATGCTCATATATACATACATACGTACATACATATATATATATATATATATATGCACGTATGTATTTACTAACGTCTCCATAATGAACAGGATATAACACAAGGTCAGTTTTTTTTATACAGAATTTAATTGGTTTGAATTCAAAGTTTTCCTCCTCCTAGATTGGTTGCCATACCATGGTTAAAGAGTCCATTTACCCATAACTAAAGGGAGAATAGTTGGATGCATACCTATGTGAAATGCAGACTCATCTATGATTTAAACTTTGGTCACCATAACCATTTCCAATGATGGTAGCCATTACAGCTGTAAACACTATATGTATATGTACATGAGCAAATGTGTACATATGATATAAGATTGTTCTTCAGTGAATATATATACATATGTCTATTTACTTATCTACTCTCCGACACAAAAAAATGAGCCAAGCTAATTTTTAATATTTATTGAAAAAAAAACATATTAAAAACATAGTAAAATAAATTCGAACAATTATACTGTAAGAAATGAACATACAAAGCATTTACTGATACATATCATCAGCATGGAATTACATCTTTTTAAAATTTTTCAAAAAAATTTCACTTTGGCATATTCTCAACCAGATCCTTGCAATGAGAGGAGGAGATGTTGTTCCATTCAATCTGTACTTATCTTTTTTCAGAAAATACTTTCTTGATAGAGAATAAGTAATTGACCAAATATTTTCAATTGGATTTAAATCAGGGCTTTGGCCAGGCCAGAACATTAGCTCCAATGAATTTTCTGCCAATCACTTTTTAGTCACTTCAGTAGTGTGTGCTGGACCATTATCCTGTTAAAATATCATTGTTTCTGTCATCATGAGCTGCTGAACAGTTTTTAGAAGCCCTTTTTTGAGTATCTTAATATACTCTTTTGCATTTATTGACTTTTCACATCTTATCAGTTTACCAACACCTGCTGCAGTAAAGACTCCTCCCACCATTATCCCACCATTTCCATTCTTTACAGTTGTTTTGATGCAACTTAGATGATATTTTACACCTAATCTTCTGATAAAACATTCTGAGGCATCACTAGAAAGACAAAATTGTGATTAATCAGACCAGAAAACATTGCTAAACCACTCTACATCTATCTTGCCATAATAGGAAACAAATGTCTTTCTGTCAGTGATATTCTTTTTGGTTAACAAGGGCTTCCTGGCATATATTTTCAAAGAGAAACCAACTTCATTTAATCTTATAGATATAGTCATTCTAGAAAGTGAGTTTCCATTCGTAGTTTTAAATTCTTTAGACATCTTAACAAAAGTTGTTTTCCTCTCTTCCAAGACAGTCAGTTTCAGCCTGTGGTCATCCTTGCTTGTGGATACTCTGAGGTAGCCAGATCACAATTTTCTATCAATAGAACCTTCACTTTCATTTTTCTGACCAATTCTCTTCACTGTTGACAAGGATGCTTTTTTTCTTTAATAAAGCAAAAATCTCCCAATAAGTCATCTTTGCCTGCTTTATTCCTACAGTTCTGTCTTTAGAGTTGATTGGCCAAAGAGATAGGGTTAGGGTTAGGGTTACTATGTTGAGGTTTTAAGGGAGTTCAGGAAGAGATTCCGTCGGAAGAGGCTAGCACTCTTCAAATCGGGTCAATGCACCAGTCTACAACTCTATCCTTGTCACAGACTATTTGATCAAGATGGGCATCAAGACAGTTCCTCAGCCTTCCTATAGTCCAGACCTTGGTCCCTGTGACTTTTGGCTATTCCTTCAGCTCAGAGGCTGTCGTTATAAGACAATTGAGGAGATGAAAGAGGCTGTGAAGAAGGTCATTGACACGCTCACACAAGAGGACTTTTATGAGGCCTTCCAGAAGTTGTTGGAATGGTACAATGAGTGCATTGCAGCTGGAAGAGATTACTTTGAAGGGGACTAGAGTTTCATGTGTGTACTATCAACAAAAGTGCCCATACAAAAAAAGTCTGGAAACTTATTTAATGATCCTCGTATGTTTGTAATGAGAAAATCTTGTTAAGTTTAGCCAGATGCAATCTGGAAACCTCAACTGTCAGAATAACTTGCATATTTATCATTCCCAAAGCATATATACTTAAAATGGCTGCTCTGGAAGTCGAATAATGAAATTTAGATCAAAATACTACAAAAAAAACAAAATAAATTCTATACAACTAATGAAACACTCACAGATTTAGAAAAAAAAGGTAAAGAAGTAAAGAAAGAATCAAGTACCTTATTTTGTTAAATTTGATATGGCATTTCAATCAACTTACATAATTTATTTTCAGCTTAAGAATATTAAAAATAAAAATAAAGGAACCATTTTAGATATGGTTGATTATTTGCTTGTAATAACTCTTTCACCTTTTTTCTTTTCTTTTCTTCATGTTTACTACTTCTTCCTTTGCGTATTCTGAACTAGAAGAATGTGTGCACCTCACTCTTTCTTATGTCTTTAACTTTTTAATCCCATTTCGGGTGCACCTACCTGCACTCAGATACATGTATATGCCATATGGTACACCTATTTCTAAATTAAGGCTTTTAATGAAATTAGCTTTACCATTATATACAAAAATAGAATAAGTAGATTAATGAAATATTAATTAAACCATCTATTACCAATACCAATCCACATTTTGAATAAGTGAAAGAAAAAAAAATCATAATGAGCAAAAGACCTAATGTTTCACAATTACGATTTTCATTATGAAGTGATGATTTTTAAGAGGGCAAACAAAACACTTAAACTTTCTTATACATTCTCCAGAGTTTTATAGCCAGGTTAACTAATGTAAAAATCAATAACAAGGAGAATTAACTAGCCAAGAATTTATAAATATTTTCACCATCTGAAACAATGTCAGCCAAAAGAATGGAATAAATCTTTACAAAAATTCAGTGACATTGTAAGTCAAAATATGTACACTAATATGTTAATTTATATCTGTATATGCAGTTTAAAGAGTAGGAAATCAATTCTTCATCGAAAGGTGTTCAGAATTCAATGTTGAAACACTTTTAATTAGATTTTATTTTTCTCTGCTGAACATTGCTCTGGAAAAGTTTCATATTTATTAATACAGTATTGCCCATAAATAAGTACACAGCTAAGATTTTTGATTAAAAATTTTGGTCTCTAAAAACAAAATTTCTGCTCTTTATCTAACAAAAAATAAAATTGCACAAATATATATAAAATATGTACATATTTTTGGACTGCTATTCATAGACCGGGCCATTGGCCCTCATGAGTCGAGTGTTTGCCAATAATCCGGAAGACAAGGGTTCAATCCCTGGTTGAGTCATACCAAAAACTCAAGAATTGGTACTTGATGCTATCTTGCTTAACACTCAGCATTATAAGGTAAGGATCAAGGATAAAGTGGAGCAATCCAGGGAAAGGAGTAGTGCCCTCCCCTAAACCTCAGTGTTGTAGCTATTGAAAAGGGATCCTTTGGGTCACCCTTGACTAAGGTTGCCAACTTTACTTTACATGTTTATATTTTTATTGCTATAGAATTTGGTAATACCTAATAACACCCTTTTTAATCAGATAATGATCTACTAGAAATTATAAGAATCCTGATGTTTTTGGTTCTGATAAAAAAATTATTTTTGTTTGGGATATACTTATTTGTGGGTGATAGAGTATTTGCTAAGCTTAGTTCTGTTGAGCACAAGGCTTCAGAAGTAATGGTCAGTGAGATTAGCTTGTTAACCATTGCTCAATTGCAAGGTCTCATTCTTAATGATATTTACTAATGTATCATGGTCTGTGTCATGGTCTATGTCATGGTCTTTGAGATTATATTGCTAACCATTGCTCCATGGCAAGGTCTTATTCTTATTGATATTTATTAAGGTTACAAGTATAAACCAAAATTATTAAGTTTTGAGTAGATATTTTTCCATATTATTTCATTCCTTGTTTACTCTTAGTAGTAATAGATACAAAAGTATTAGGTATCAAAATTTTGATTGATTAGTTTTCATTATTTTTCATTCTAAACTTTTTGCATATTATTTTTATTGTTTGTTTACACCTAGTTGTAATCAGTAGCATATTGTGGGTGGGGCCTGAAGTGCTTACTCTGGGTGAAAAATTTTGCAGGAGCCAGAACAATAGGATAAGAAATTTACCATGACAAAAAATTGTAAAATAATTGTAAAATCAAACGTGATATTGGTAAACTAAATTTTCTTTTATATGGAGAAGAACATTCTTTCTATAATTTACCCTCAAAATGTTATTACTGACAATATACTATAATACATTATTTATTTATTAGAAGTGTGTATCTATTATTTAAAATTTTCAGAATTTATCTTCGCCAAAATGTCAAAAGAAAGGAATCTGCTGCACAGGACAGGAAACAGGGAAAAATGATAAGAGCAACCGGCTTAACTTGCTGGAAGTCTTGCCAGATCTATTTAGAATATCACTTAAAGTGCCAAAATGAAAAGTACCCCAAAATCTGCTCCAGTGTAAATTGTTCACTTTCTGCCTTAAATGTAAACTGCCTAGTTTGAACATGCTTTTACATCAGAACATTCATATGCTATTTCAGAGAGTATTGATATAAAAGTTTTCACTGATACTGGTTATTAGCCAGAAAAGGTAGATAAAATTTCGAAAAATGAGCTTGTAAAGAGGACTGAATTTCAGAATAAATAGACATTTTTTTCTAAGAGACAATGACAGCAGGTCATCCTCTAAAAATGTTTTAATATGAACTTAGACAATAGAGAGACAGTTTTAAGGACATAGTAATAGCATCCTCCAGTGAAATGTGCCGTATATTTCTTTCTTGCATGTTTTTTCAAAATACTAAATGGAAACCTTCTTTTGTACAGCAAAATGAGTTTAAAGCATGAAGAAAACTAAACCCTAGATATTTAGATCATGAAAAGTTTTCATCATGTTGAAGCATTTGAAAAGTGGAAAGAGGTTGAAATATGACAACAAAAACATAAGACAATCAATGCTATTGTTTAGAGAGCAAAACAGAGATCATTTAAGGAATGGAAAGTTGTATTATCAAGAATTCTTGATTTTGTGCTGGATTAAGTCAAACAAGCCTTACCTTTGTGTGGTCACTCAGAAGATCTGAGTGCAAATGATAAGTATGGAAATTTCCTTTGTTGGCTTGCTTTCTGATTTATTCTTGGTTTTCATTCCTTTACTTCTGGAGCCCAGTGCTGACTAAAGAGAATGATGCTCAACAAGGGTCTGAAAGCTAAAAGCATTAACACTGTACTGTGAAAAAAAGCATGATTCTCTAATGGAAGCAGGTGAGAGAGAGCTATGCAGAGTTGTAGAACATATGGCATTTTGACAAAAAAAATGAAGTGAATTGCAAAAGATGATGCTAGGTGAAAAAGTAGTGATTCTGACCAAACTTTAATCCAGGAAACATTCAATTTGAGGCAATTGCTAATACCAGAAGTAAAAACATTTACAGCAAATTCAAACATTATTAGATGCAAAGAAAAATAACTTCATTGTTCAAGTCATTCTACATTCATGAATGAAATATTGTGAATTAAACACCACATTTATGGCTGTAGAAATACATCTTTTTATGCACCATATTGTTTTATTTAAAGAACTTTGTCCAGATGCAAACATTTCTACATAGAGAACATTAAATTGGCTTGGCAAGATAGTTAAGTGGAAGAAAATTTAACAAACATTGTTGTAGTATTGAGAATTTTTCAACAATTATTGTTTCCTATGCCTGTTGTGAAATGAGTTTTTTAAATTTAAGTCAATAAAGACTAGGATGAATGAGAAGAGATTCAGTTGGTTGGTTGGATTTTGTGGCATATCAATTATTTTTGGTTGTTTATTGCCAAAACCTGTTTATATATACATATATATATATATATATATATATATATGATTTGTAAATGAATAGTTTTTTTGTAACATTTAAAATGTTACAAAAAAACTATTCATTTACAAGACAGAGCTTATTTGGTTGCACACGCTAAAATGGTTTCAAGTATTCCTATCAAACATAAATAATACTTTTTAGTAGTAATCATTTGTGTGCACACGGTTATGTTTTCAAGAATTGTTATCTAAGACTAATAGTTTTATTTATACATTGTTAAATGGTTTCAACTATTGCTATTTAATGCTAATAATTCTATATTCATTATTACTTATTCATTTGCACACAGTTAAATGGTTTCAAGTATTGTTTGGTAGCACAAACAATTTAATTAAAGATTAGGTATTTGTTTGCTCACTTAAAGAGTTAAACAGTTCTTTTCGACCCATTGATGGAACCCTAACAGGCACAACCACTTTGGGTCAGAGTGAACATGGGAGTAATAGCAATGAAGGTGTACTCCACATTCCTCGAAGATCCAGTATTGGAGCCTCACCATCAAACACAGTTTAGTGCCATACTCAGGACACTGTTTCTATTTGACCCATAAATGAGATTCTAACTTTGGTTCAGAGTGGACCTGGGAGTAATGGCATTGAAGGGGTACTCCACATTCCAGCCACACCACCCAGGATATCTCATGAGCAGGGGGAGTCTCACCTCTCTGCAAAGATGCATTTGGCATTTTCTAAAGCTTCAGCCAACTGAACAAGGAAAGATTAAGTTACCTTGCAATACTGTCAATTAAAAGAGATTTTCATGTAAATTTTGATAGTATTATAGAAAATTTTGAAAGATTATATATAATTGAATATTAATATACAGACAGTTAATATATTCTATGTTACATATTATTTAAATACTTTGTTATACTTTTATTTGAATGTTTAAATGTATATCTGACTTTCTGAGGTTATCTTATAATGATGGCAATTCACATGTGCTGTTATCATATTGCTATGAGTCTTTTATTTTTAAATATTTAATGACCTGCATTTTAGCACATTTATACAGATATATTTCACCTTCAATATATGACTTACATGCAATTTCACATTTATTTAATTATTGTTAAGTAAGAATATATATCTGCTTAATTTGGTTATTTTATACATATTTATCTGTTTAATTTGAAACATATTACACAAATAAAGTTAATACGACAATTTGTTTATTGATATACAAAATATAAGTAATCAAAAATACCTTCAACCTTAATGAGTTTTAAGAAGAAACATCTCAATAAATCCTTTACTAGATGTCCTTTTAAATCTTTTTAACTAATGAGATCACATGGTGTCTCTGACCCTAAAGTTACCACAATAATTAGAAAACAAGAAAAAATCTTATTATAATTGTGATGTAAATTTTGATGGCTGCAAAGAGGCAATCTTTTTCTATAAATAGATAAATGCATAAATAAATTTAATGCATGTTGAGAAAATATATACGAAATTATAATTCATTACATCTTCAAGTTAAGGAGTTTAAGTTGAAATAGTTTAAATTGCTCTGGGCACTCAAAATCCATGTGATATCACGAGTTGTAATAGAAAATTAAGTTGTCTGAATTTCATAGATGATGGTATTGTTACTGATTATTGATTAGTTTTTCTTTTATCTTATTTTTTTGTTACATCTTTTCCCCTTGTAGTTATAAAGTCAAGCAAATTTCTTTACTGGTACATTGTTATTAATTTTCATTTAGTTTTTGATTTCATCTTGTTGCTTAGGTCATGTTTTTACTTTGACTATGAAATACATTCATCTTTATCTGGTTTTATGAGTCAAGAATTCACTTCATTGGTCTAGAGGGTAGATTTTTTGCCCACGGCCAGTGAGACCAGGGTTCAATCCCAGGTCAAGTCATACAAAAACTCAAAAAATGGTACTTGATACGGCCTTGTTTAACACTCAGCATTATAAGGTACAGATCAAGAGTAAAGTGGAGCAATCCAGGGAAAGGAGTAGCAGTGTTTTAGCTAATGAAAAAGGAAGCCTTCAGGTCAGCCTTGACTATGGTCGCCAACTTTACTAATATATATATATATATATATATATATATATATATATATATATATATATATATATATATATATATATTTACTAATCTAATATCTACCAGCATTCACGGTTACCAGAAAAAAAGAAAAAAAGCCCCGCCAGGAACAAGAGATAAAAATCACCGCCAGGGGGAAAAAGAAAAAAATATCATAGGACAAAAAGAAAGAAAAGACCTACCCTGTCACACCAGTTGAAAAAAATCAAGAGATATGCAGTCAGTTGGCCTTAACGGATCATTAGGAAGTTCTATACCGGTCGGTATAGTACTTTCTGATGATCCGTTAAGGTGAAACTTTAGTAGGAGATTTTCGACTCGCGATTTAAGTTAGTTAATTTTATATATATATATATATATATATATATATATATATATATATATATATATATATATATATTATAACTGTGTTGGTTGTCACTATCCCACTTCGTGGTTTTGTGGCATTGGTCTGCCAGTATAATTTGGAGAGTGCTCAATATCTGTGATAAATATTCTAGCATGAAATACGAATATTGAATAATACTCCATGATACATTCCCTCCTCACTATTTCTTACGTCTTAGACCCACCATACATTTTCGCCAATTAAGTTTATTTTCTTCATTATACAAATTAATAATGATAATTCGTCCATGAGTAATAATTGTCACCACACACACACACACAAGCGCAGGCGTATTAAAACACGAAACAGCAAATACGAACATTTATTGTAACGTCTTAATACATTATATCCCTTACGTACATAGATTACAATAACATATACGTAATATAACACTGTTATGGTATATAAAATGGCGATTGGCGAGTGTTCTAAAAATAGAAAAATGTAGATACACTGACGCCAAGAATTCAAAATTGGGCGGCAAAATAAGGAACCGTTTCTTTTGGTTGGAAGAGATGAAGAGAAGAAGTAGGAGTTAGGGATAGTAGTTTTGGTAGCAGGTTCGAAAAAGGACACGCGAGGAAAGAAGTTAGTTCACTACTAGAGTCCACAAGGGACAAGTCAGTTGACTACTAGAATTCACAGCGAACAGAACTCAGCGATTTCAGCTCCTGTACCAACAAAAATTTAAAAGGTTGTAACTTGATGTAAAACCTAATTTTTCATACCAAAAATAAAACATCATTAATTTAAAGTTTGTGTTTTTTTCTAATAATAACTACAACGAAGAAATATAACAGTGGTGACCCCGACAAAAAGGACAGAAAGCAACCTCATATACAAAATATATATATGCACATATAAAAGGATAAATGGAGCTGACAGGAGAGGAAACGACTTATCAATTCAATATCATGGCTCTAGAATTCATGGAAACTGCTGTAAATGGATGGTTTACGATATTAGAAGCCCAGTTTCACTTGCGAAATGTGACAGCGTCGAAAACAAAGTTTTATGCAGTAATATCGTCGTTACCAGCCGAAGAAGTGGGTAAACTAACGAATGCTATCTTCGCATCACAAGACTACGAGGAATTAAAACGGACTCTGATAGAAGCTCACGAACAAACAAAACCGGAGTTTCTAGAAAAATTAATGTCGGCTACGACTATTTCAGGGCGACCGTCGCCATATTTACATGAAATGCTATCCGTAGCTAAACGGATAGGGATTAGCGACGACATTGTGAGACACAAATTCCTGCAGGCATTACCGTCAACAATATCTCCAGTAATAGCTTCGCAAAAAGATTTAAACCATACCCAACTTGGCAGGTTAGCAGATGAACTGATGCCATAATTGAATAACGATAAGGCATTTGTTATTCAACGACCCTTGTCTACTAAGAATAACTCACCAACAAATTATAAAGGAAAATACAGCCAAGACACTTCAGTGCCACTAAATGCCAGGACGCATTGGAGTAACCAACGGACAAAAATTTGCAGAGCACATATTTATTTTGCCAATGAAGCAAGAACATGTAAACCTTGGTGTAAATGGCCCAAAAAGAACGGTTTACAAGTGTTGCCTAGTTCCCGACCAGCAATACCTACTGAAAGTGATTCGGAAAACTAATTGGGCGAACAAGTTCAGTCCCACGAGGTTCGCCGCTATTAGAAATTAACGCAAAATTAGGGGCTAATTGAAATTTATTATAGATATTGGCGCAAGTATCTCAATATTACAAACTTCTGCAGTAAATAGTATTACATAAAACCCGACTCCCATATCACTCTCCACTGTAAATGGGGAGAAATGCTACGGACAAGCGAGTCAGGAAATTGGCATACCCAGTTTAAGGAGATCTTTTACCTGGACATTCGTGATCGTTGATATCACCAACCCACTCCTTGGACTGGATTTCCTCAACAAGTTTGGTCTAATAGTAGACTGCAGTAACAAAACCATTTACGATCCTACAACAACCCAGAGAAAGAGTTTAAAAATATCGGCATCATCGGTGAATCTAGTCGTAAAGGAAACGGAGCTCCCGTCATTCGTGAGGAACGTGATTAACGAAAAATATCCGGACCTAATCACACTACTCAAGAACAGTAACAAAAAAAATACGGCGGCGTCTACCATAGAATTGACACAGGATGCCTTACGCCAGTATTTGCAAAACCCAGGCGGCTTAGTGTAGAAAAACTGGAAACCGCGCGTAGTGAATTTAAAACCCTACAAAAAGACGGAGTGGTCTCCCTTTCCAAAAGCGAATGGTCAAGCCCACTACACATAGCATCTAAATAAACGGAGGATTTAGATGTTGTGGAGACTATCAGGACAATGTAGCAAAAACAGCTCTGACCACCCCATTTGGTCTTTATGAATATAATTATATACCATTTGGATTAAAAAATGCGTCAGGAACATTTCAACGGTATATGGACAAAATTTTTGAAGACATTGATTGTGTTTATATATATATTGATGACAATTTAATTTTCACCAATGATGAGATTTCTCATTAAAAAAAACCCCATTGAAACTGTTTTTAATATTTTAAATGAACACAATTAAAAAATTTCAGCCACAAAATTTGTTTTCATATTAGCGTAGATGGCATTAAACCTACAATTAGTAAAATAGAAGAGTTAAAATCTTTTCCTTACCCTACGGACGAAAAAGGGTTACGCAGATTTCTCGGAATGGTAGGATTTTATAGAAAATTAATATCAAAATTTTCAGAGATAGTTTTACCCTTATCTGAGAGAATGAGGTTATCCCCTTAAGGCTCGTTCACATTAGATGAATCTGAACGATAATCTTTCAATTCTGTAATTAAGGAACTTAATGATACATCCTCATTAGCTCAGCCTGAACCTAACTGTACAAATTATCAGTCACTGACAGTAGTAATTATGCTGTCGGTGCGGCATTGCACCAAATTGTGACAGGAAATCCAATACCGATCGGATTTTTCTAAAAACACAAATGTGATATTCTACATTCGATCGTGAGCTTTTAGCAGGTTATTTGTCTGTGCTGCACTTCCGTGACCTAATAGAAGGTCGCCAAGTGCTGCTTTTAACTGACCATAAGCCATTGTGTGGTGCATTTTATAGTTTAAACCCCGCTAAATCAGATAGACAACAACGACAATTAGCTATCCTGACAGAATTTATTTCAGATATTGAACATGTAAAAAGTAGTCAGAATATAGTTGCTGATTGTCTATTCCGACCAACTCTTGCTGTACAAATAGATGCGTGTGATTTACCTGCACTTGCAGAAGCACAAGCATCTGATACTGAAATTCAATCTTTTCAGGACTTAAAAAGATTCACCATACCTGGAGATAACCAGTTTATATGGTGTGACTTATCAACATCTTACCCCAGACCTTTTGTTCCATCTAAATTGCGTGAGTCCATATTCTATTGTATCCATTCCATAAATCACCATGGCATTAAATCATCCATTAAGATGATTAAAGCTAGATATTACTGGCCAAACAGGGATAAATCAATCAAAGAATTTTGTGGATTATGCACATCGTGCCAACAAGCAAAGGTCTACAAACATACAAAATCACCTATACAGACGTTAGAAATACCATCAGCTAGATTTCACACAGTCCACATAGATATAGTAGGACTACTCCCACCAGCAAAAAGCCCAAATAGCAGTTACATCAGCCCTTATGGATATATCCTCACGTGTATTGACCGCACAACTCGTTGGGTAGAAGCACAACCCATCAGCGAAATCACTGCATCTAGTGTAGCTAAGGCCTTTATAAACACGTGGGTCACATGTTGGGGTGTCCTTCTGCATGTTATAACTGACAGAGGCCGACAATTTGAAAGTGAGTTGTTTAGTGAAGTAGCAAAAATAATTGGTTTTTATAGACTACGTACGACAGCTTATCATCCTCAATGTAATGATTTGATTGAAAGAATGTGTGGGGATTTAGGAATTAACAGTAAAACTCCCAACCGGATATTGACTCGTCGGCTGCCAGATACAAAATGTATAAAAAAACAGAAACCTAAAAAAAAATATTTCCTATTCCACGAAAACCCAATATTCGAAAAAAATTTAGAATCAACATAATTTTAAAATCTTCATAAACCTAATATTAAATTCCCTGTTAATGGTTTTCGTCAAATTTCATAATATGAAACAGAAAAAAAATTCTAATGTCGCCTTTAAACTCAAACAAACTCTTTTTTTTTTACTAATTTTTCAACTATTCTCAACTAGTCAAAACAATATTAACAATATGTCAAAACAATATTAACAATTTATCCACAATTAAAGTTCTCAAATTTCAAATAAATGTTCAGTTTTTCTTTTGTTACAATCTATGCACTGTCTATTTTACCTGAAAATGTTCGTTTTTTTCCCGTTTTTATGCTGTGTTCAACAATGTTCAAGTTTCTTTTCTTCTTTTCTTTTTCTTGTCTTTTTCGGTTGTCCTGTCGTCCTTTCTTTTTATTATAAATTGCTCATTCACTATTTTTTTAAAACCTTATATCTGCTTCTCTCTGTCTTTACCTTAATATAATAACTATAGGTTCGTTAATCAAACTTTTTCAGTAATATTCTTTCTTATTTCAGTAATTATCTCTACAAAAGCGTGGCTCTTATCCAGCCATCATTTCTTCATTTTTACTCGTTCCGAACACGACAACACAATGCTAGTTCCTTGCTTACTTCGAAAGATGAGTTAAAATATCCCAGGGGGTCTTTCCTAAACAACCCAAACTTTTATCCATTCGACTAACAACATTTCCCCCTCAAAGACAATTCAAAACCTAGTCCACAAATTTTCCGGTACATACAACGAGATCGTCAAGATTTTGCACATATACTCCCTAATTCTCCCATCCCGTTTCAAAAATAACCTTTTCAAAAACAAACGTCAAACCCCATTCCAGAGGGACTTCCACAATTCAGTCTGGCCACTAACCAGTCAATACTTCAATAAGATTCCAAATCCATTCTTAGGGGAATTCACAAAATATCCAGTACCTCAAATTTTCTCGACCTCTCTCTGGGGGTGACCTTTACAAAACCTGGTATGGCTTCTACCAGTACCCAAAATATCAATCCCATTCCAGGGAGATTTCACAGAACACTTCCAATTTTCACAACTTTTCCAAACATCGAACCCGTCCCACAGCCTTAACTACGGATTCAAAGGTATATGAGCATTCTCCCGACAACATCATTGATGCCCCGAAATCCTCCCAGATCTCGGATTAAAATCCTAATTTCAAATTACCATGTGCCAGGACAGCATTCACAAGTTACTACAAAATTTCATTCATAAAAATTTTGTATACTATCAAATTCATTCATAAAAACTAAAACTCAAAACCCAAGTGGAAGTTTACATTATGACCCGTAAATCATTTTAACACAGAGACAGTATATCTGTCCACAGGGGCCATCTTTCTTTCTTTTCTTTTCACAGCAACCTGCTTGTATGTTTCCCTCTTACTCTCTTTCTTTCTCTCTCCCTCACTACGATTCAAAATTACATATAGTAGTTTTCATCATTTTACTATGCTTTATATGTAGGGCTCAATCGGTTTTTATTTTTCTAAAATTATTCCCATTTTATCTTTTAGAAAGGCCAAATAACATTAATATATAAGCCAACAAAACTCATTTTACTTCCCCTTGTCATTTTTTTAATATTCATCTTAAATTCTTTTTGCACAAAACCCTAATATGAATCGACAGAGAGAACAATATTCGAATGAGCAATTTACTTACTGTCTTTGGGGTGTTTTTCCCTTTTTTTCTTTTCTGTCTTTCGTTGTTGGTCTGTTCTGGTTTTCTTCTTTCTCCCAGTCTGTTGCATTTTTTTGTTCTTTTCCTCTATCTCTCCATTTTTCTTCTTTCTTTTCGTGTCTCGTTCGTTGTGTTTCGTTCTTGCTTTTTTTTTTTTTCAGATTCATTTCAGCTTTTCATTTCTAATTTTCTTGATGTGCTGAATTCTGTTTCCGATTTTCTCTTCGTCCGCTTCTTTGATCGTCTGGTTTTAATACAGGTTCGAAACTATGCCATGAAGGCATAAACTGGCATTAGGCACCAAATCGTATATGTTGTATACTCACAACCATAATCATATCATAATGACGAACTTCAATGAACGAACGAACACACTTCTTCATAAAAATATATCTCTCGAAAGGGTTGATGTTGGTTGTGTGTGAGAGGTGAGTTGGAGACAGTTATTTTGACCCAAAGTTCTTCTGGTAATAGCAGCACTTCTTCATAGCAGCACTTCTTTCGCATCCTGGCTGGGCTGCTCAACCGTGGGTCACTGAGGGCCCAAAGCCCTCTGTCTGCCACTGGCTCTCACCACGGCATCTTGTCCCCAACTGTGTTCAACTCCCTGGAACTGACTCGGGTACTCTGGTTATATAATTGTATCCCATTCACCTGCTTCCGCTTATTTACACAGGTGCATCTCTTAATTGACGGCTCGGTCGAGGGTCAATATATAACACTGGCTTAGGAATATATATTGATACCAGAGAATAAAATTAATATCATTTAGCATTGCCGAAAATCATTGTGCACCATAATGAGGGTTTGTGGATTAAAAAGGGAGTTAGTAGTAATTTTGATGACCCCAAAGGTGCATTTGATGGCTCTAATTTATGTGACGTTGTAGGTTGCTTATTGTTATACAATCTCAATAATATCATTGACCCCAGTAATTAGTCTTGACGAGTTGATTATTGTAGGCGATATAGTTTGGAAAATGTTATATTGGTTATTTAATAAGTTTTGATTCAAGTTAGGCATCCAAACTAATCTAAACGTTACAGATTATTTAGCCATTAGTCATCTTATACAACAGCACCATGTCCCCATATAAGAAAAATAACCCATACCCATGTTATATTAATGTGAGTTCTAACCACCCAAGACAAATTTTCAAACATTTCTCTTATGACTATGTTTAGATTTTCTACCAATTCTTCTAATATCAATAATTTCTCTTAAAACAAACACGACTATGAGTTGGCACTGTTTCCCTGTATCTTTGTCTCTATGCATTCATTTCTTTATTTCTTTTATCATCATTATTATAATAAAGGGAGTTTTAATCTATCCTGTGTATTTGACTTTATTTTTGGTTGTTCATTACTTCTCATGTGTTGGCTTCTACATTGTCTGAAATTCGAATGATGACTCGGGTATAAAATTAATTATCATTAAACGTCATTCTCTTTGTTTTTAGCAAGAGTATCCAATACACCCGTAATAGTATATAAATATATATATATATATATATATATGGAAGAGAGATAGAGAGAGCAAGATGTGTAGAGGTATATATATGGACATATATAGATTTGTTTATGATTTGGAATGAAACTCACCTCCAGATGCAGTTTAGAACATCCAGAATCATGTATCACCTAGAACACTATGTTAATTATCTACCTACAGATATGCTTGAATATTGAATTCTATAATGGGTACCCCACCATTTGAGGATAGGTGATAAATGATGTACTTCGAAATCTTTATAATGAAACATTTAATGCACATGTGGAATAACAGTTAACATCATAGGAAATCCATTTAGCAAGCCAAGTTCAAATCCTGGATGAGGCTGTTTCCATTTCGCTTTGGGATTTGCACGAATCTATCTCTTCTTCCCCTCCCTCACCTATGGATAAAATAGGAGGGCATACCAGGATCTTTAGTCTTGGTATGGCAACCAGTCCAGGAGAAAGAAAATTCTGAATTCAAATCACTTAAAAATTAGCCTTGTGTCACAAATGATTCATGGCAGAGAGCTAAGGTAGATATATAATTTGATAAACTTTTGAGGAGCTATTAAATAAAGATTCCTAAATAAATTATGTATATAGGCATTTTTATTATGTACTATAATAACAATTATATTGAGCAAATGAATACACTTGGTCTTCATTGACCACCTCATTTATCTGACAACTGGTATTGTATACCTGCCAAAAATGGAGAGAGAGAGAGAGAGAGAGAGAGAGAGAGAGAGAGAGAGAGAGAGAGAGAGAGAGATTAATGCTTTCCTTTGATGAGAGATCAAGATGGTTTGGTTTGGTTTGGTTTGGTTCGTTGGGTTTTATGGCATATCAACCTTTTTAGGTTATTTAACGCCAAATCCATTTTTATGTAAATAATCTGTTCTATTTTCAACAATTCAGTTTAGCATAAGTACACAGTTTAATGGTCCAAAACATTTCCATTTCTAACCATTCAAGCAGTTGTATGAAACAATTTGGTTAAGTGTAAATACAGTTTTAATGTCGAAAAACAGTTCTATTTGAAATAATTCAGTTAAGCATGAGCACGCAGTTTAAGTGTAAGTACGGTTTAATTGTAAAAGTCATTTCTATTTCAAACTATTCAGTTTTACTCAAACAATTCATTTTAGCATAAGTATGCTGTTAATTCTATTTAACCCATAGATAGGACCCTTATCAGGTGCTACCACTCCGGGCCACAGTGGACCTGGGAGCAATGGCAATGAAGGGGTACTCCGCATTCCCCAAAGCTCCAGCATTGCTGGAACTTCACCATCAGATTGTTTAGTGTCATAATCAGGACACTCGTTAGGGGGGGTCTTACCCCTCTGCAGAGGTGCAGTCAGTGTATTCTACAGCCTCAGCTGACTGGGCAAGAGAGATCAAGAGGATTTCATGATAGAAGAAATTTTTCATAAAATTTTGCATATGGCTTAAAAAAAACATTTCTTGTTACAAAGTTAACAGCTCAAAAACAATATGGATTCTTATTCTTTTGATCTCATTACTGTAGAAAGGGAAGAACAAAATCTTACCTCCAAATATGGTCGTTGTTTAGCTAATATAAAAATCATTAAAGTAAACTTTGACTTTAAAATGGTTCAATTCTATGTTATGATTTTTAAAAATTCTTATTTTATCAAAAAGCAACAAATACTATCTAATAAATGACACAATAAAAATATTTTTAGAATAAAGTTAATGGAACAATGACACTATCAGCACTATAAAGTATACTCTCAGCACAATAAAATATATCCAAACCGAGAATAAAACGTGAGATATAACGCATATAGATGTTTGGTATGCCCATATGGGAAATTGCTAGTTGAGTAACCAATTCACTTACTGAGTTGGTCTTTGGAAGGAAACTCAGTCATTAAGTTTGACTCAGGTGGATTTGACAAAGAATTGGTTCTTTTTTTTAAGTTTTAAGTTTCTCGCTTTAAGGTTTGACACTCATGTCACAGACCTTTGTTATCATTTGAAAAAAATTAAAAACAATAAGAAAAAATGTAATTACCTTTGAGGAAATTGAAAGTATATTTTTAAAGAAGATACCCCCTCCCACACCTGACAAAAGAGAAGCAATGAAGGGTAATGAGTATTACTGGTTCAAGAATATTAGAATTATGCAAAAATAGATAAATAAAAAAAAATTCAAAACATGAATAAACAAAATAAAAGAAACAAAAAAATGTTTTTTCATGAAAAGCTGATCAAGCTCAAATCCATAATATGATTTCGAACAATAGCATTAAAGATAAATTATCCAAAACAGAGATCCATTAATAAATTGAAAAAAAAACAAAACAAAAACAGAATAAACTAAATAATCAGGAAAATTAAATGTGAAGATTCTGGAGGATCAAAGAATACAAAAAAATAATTGTAACCAATGAAGGAAGAAGACTAGAAGCTTGTTTAATAAAATCAACACTGTCATGTGAAAAAAAAACTGCCTTGAGACATACCAAGATCAGGCAGCATAAAGTATTAGAAGACAATGTAAAGATCTTGGTCTTGGCATTTTGTATTTTAGCAAAGGAGTTGGTTGTAACTGTGTTTTTCCCCAATTCCATAGGCTGAAAGAAAGCCAATGATAAATGATGACGGATAGGCCAATGTTAACTTCAATTGGCTGGTTACGTTGAGGTTACTCAATTGGGAATACCAACCTTTGGGCTACAATTTTTATTGGTGCACCATCTATTTATGTTGAATAAAACTCAACATACACACAGAGAAAGTTCTTTGTTTTCAATTATTTTCATTCTATCACACAGAGGTGGGGGTAGTGTAAAAGTTATCAGTATACAAAATGGAATTGTTAAGCCAGGTTCAAATTTTAACGAAGCTGTTTGCATTTGGTTTAGGCTTATGAAACCAATTCTCACCTCACCAACGATGGGTGAAATAACAGGGCTAATTGGGTTTACAAGTAATTAACACGAGTAACCAGTTAAGGAGAGGGACAACTCTAAATTGAAACTGAACCTTAGGTTGGATGGTTGGTTGTTTTGTTTTACGGCGTTTCAATTCTTTTGGGGCCATTTAAAGGCAAATTAAATTTCAAACAATTCAGTTTAGTATAAGTATAGATTTTGTTTACAAACAGTTAAATGTCAAAACACTTCTATTTCAAACAATTCTGTTTAGCATAAGTATGCAGTTTAAATGTCAAAAAAGCTCTCTTTCAAACAATTCAGTTCAGCAGTTTAGTTCTATTTGACCCATAGATAGGACTCTATCAGGTGCGACCACTCCAGGCCAGAGTGGACCTGAGATCAATGGCAATGAAGGGGTACTTCGCATTCCCTAAAGCTCAAGCATTACTGGAGCTTCACTATCAGATTGTTTAGTGTCATATTCAGGACATTTCTTTGTAGGGGGGTGTCTTACCCCTCTGCAAAGAAGCAGTCAGTGTATTCTACAGCTCCAGCCCACTGGGCAATGAGCAATAGGTGATAGGAAACCATTCAATTATTTCTCCTCGGGACAGTTGTAATTCAGTTTCCTGATAAAGAAAACTGTAGAGAGCCATTGCTCAAGTCCACTGTGGACATAGCATTTTTCATATGTTGGTTTTTATTCCATTTATTTATTTAGTCTTCAAATACAGCTAAGAAATTGTTTAGAACCAGTTTGTAATTTCTATTCTATTTCAGATATTCTAAAAAGTCTTTTATGATGTAACATTTTCACTTATTATAAATGGAAAGAAAGAAAGAAAGAAAGAAAGGAAAATGGCAACAATTACCTAATTAAACTCAGCGATTTTTGAGAAGGCTTAGAGGATATTCTGAAATCATCTGGAGGCCATGGTTGATTTCTTTGAATAAATTCAAGTATCTTAAGATATTTTCATGAAATTTTGGTAAATGTATCTGATAAAGTGAGATGTCAGTATTATTTTCATTTTTGTGCAATTTAGATGTCAGTTTATCTATTGCGCCCTGTTTATATATATATATATATATATATATATAAACCTGGTCACATCAGGATTATAAATTTATTTCCATCCTGCTATGGGTATTGATATCAATAACACCAAAATTTAACATGACTTCTTCAGATCCATTGGATATAATTAATACAGCCAGAATGGACACAGGAGGGAAGGGTGGGAGGTTCTTTAAGAGAGGTGGAGAGTTTCCTCCCCATTTCACCCACTTCTGGTTTTTCTTTTGTTACCGGTTGGAATCACAATAAAGAAAAAACAAAAGAAAAAAGAAAAAACAGGAAGTGGGTGAAATGAGGTGGAAACTCTTCACCCTTTTTCAATCCCCATCCCAATCTTCCCTCCTGTGTCCATTCTGGCTATATTAATTATATCCATTGGATCTGAAGAGGTCATGCTAAATTTTGGTGTTATTGATTCATATCAATACTCATAGCAGGATGGAAATAAATTCATAATCCTAATGTGACTAGGTTTTGTTTTTCTTAAAGGAATTGTTGCTCTGTGATGTCAGTTACATTGAGCTCTTTATCAGGAAGATTTGAATGTTCATAGTTGAATAATTGAATTGTCTTGGCAGAATTATTCCCGACTCTGGTTTAACTGGACTGAATAATACATAATATATATATATATATATATATATATATATATATAAAGTAAAACTCAACAAATGTAATCCATAATAAATTTATTTCAACAATTTGTTTGCACAGATTATATCCTCAGATGGCAAACAATTTTCAATGGAGTGTTACCATTATTCTGGTAAAATGAAATATTTACCCAATTGATTATAATCTACTTTTTATCATGTTACTTATCCAATATTGCAATAGAAAAATTTGAGTGATAAACAATTGTTTATAAATTCATATCTTAATTAATTTCCCAATTTTTAAAAGCAAACTATAAGAACCTATTCTTATCCTAATCTGAATATCAAGTGCTTAATATATATATATATATATATATATATATCAAGGGTGACCAAAAATAAAAAAATCCAAATGCGAGGAAGAGCCACACAAAACATACACATTCGATTTTCATCTAATGGTATACCTAAAATAATAAGAAAAAATTTTAAGGTGGTCAATTTGTTTTATTTTAAATGCATTAAGTGAGACTTACAAGTAGATTTGTGAGTTTACATTTTCTGAAAGTCGAGTTCATAACATGTAGCTGTCCTCAATAATTCATTTAGGTGTTGGTTAGGGAGTACGGCCATGTTCTTTGACTTGACATGCTTCATGAAAGAATACACGGACTCAACAATATGTTATCCCCCAAATACTCAAAAGCCGCTGACTAGTTTGTTTCAGTGTAGGATACTTGTTAACAGAAACCAGTTTCCAGAACTCCAATATTGACTGACTTATGCACTGATTTGAGAGCAAAATCTTGCTGCAGATCCAATAATTCAGCTTCTATATTGGCTGTCTGAGTAACAATAGGTTTCTGAACCGGACATCCATTTTTCACTACATCAACAACCAATGGATTTACAAAAAAAAAAGCAAAAGAAGGTTTTAAGTTTTCTAGATCTGAAAACTTTGTTGCAAAATTTTGTTGAAATGCCCTCCAAGATCTCAACATACACTTTTATCTTTTCTGAACACAAATCATTTTCAGAACTGACAAGTCTTTTAAGCAAAGGGAAGTGTTGTAAAGATTTTGTGTTAATGTCTCTCGGGAACAATTTTATTTTATTCACAAAACTAAATATTGTTTGGGATGAATTAGACACTATCTTGTTCTTCTCTTGTAGAGACAAATTCAGTGCGTGTAGATGGTTCGTGACATCAGTAAAGAACATCATGTCCTGTTTCCATCCAATGTCTCCCAGTTGTTCGTAAATCTTACCTTTTTCTTCTAAAAATGTACAGATAGGTTCAAAGAGATCCACAAACCTCTTGGGAACATTACTGGTTGGCAGCTATCTAACAATGCAGTAAAAATTTACATCGTTTGAAACATTATCTTCATCTAACTCATCTACAAAATTTCTAAACTGGCAATTTGCATTAGAACGAATAAAATTTACAATCTCCAATAAAGTTTTCATGACATAGTCATATTTAAAGTACTTTGCTATTAAGTGTTCACGATGAATAATACAATTAGTTGGCAAAAATTCGGGGTAGTTATCTTTCATGATAAGTGTAATCACACCACTATGTTTTCCAAATGTTGCGGGGGCTCCATCTGTGGCTATACTTACAAGTTCAATAAGACATTCAGTGGGAATATTTTCAGAAAGCTCAGAATCGATTCCCTTTTTTTTTTTATATCAACTCCTTTCATTGTGTCCTTTAGAGTAACTAAGTCAAGCAATTCTTCTTTAACAAAAAAGTTTCTCGACACACAGCGTACAAATACTGCAAGCTGTGGTTTATTTTGGATGTCTGTGGATTCACCCAATGCTATACTAAAAGTAACCGAAGAAACCAGACCATTTTCCAATGACATTGTAAAATTGGCTCTGAGGTCTCCAATTGGACGTACAATAGTTTGCCTTGACAATGCCATCGGGGAAAAAATGTTATATAACATATACCATGGATTTTCGGTTCGTTCCTAGTGACTCCGTGCGCTATGACAAGCTGTCACGTTGTGATTAGTAAACAGGGCAGCACGATCAGGGTACTCGGGTACAACAGGTGTGTAACCGGAAGGAGACCACATGATGAGAACCACGCGGTCAGATTTAGACAAAGTGCAGAGAATCACAGTCGAGCGTTGAACACGCCGCCGATTGGCACCCCTGGCTCCTGGAAGAAGATATGGGAAGAAGAAGTCCTCTCTCTGAGTATATGTATCTCCGTCTATCTCTCAACTAACAACCAACAGTGGGCCCTTTTCGAGAATAAAACGAGAGATATGTTTTTATAAAGAAGTGTGTTTCGTTCGTTCATTATCGTTGATTTGTATTTGTATTACGACTATATAACATATGAGTATTTGGTGCTGAAGGCCAGTTCATGCCCACATGGTATGATTTCGAACCTGACTTTAAACCTAAACGATCAAGAAAGCGGCCGATATCAACACATCAAGAAAATTAGAAATGAAAAGCTAGAATGAATCTGATGGAAGAAAAAAAAAAGCAAGAACGAAACAGAACGAACAAGACACAAGAAATGGAGAGGCAGAAACAAAAATGCAACAGACCAAAAAAAAAAAAAACAAAAAAAAATAAACAGAAAAAATGGAGAAACATCGACCTTATTGAAAAAAGAAAAAGAAAATGAAAAACAGAAAAAAAAAGAGAAACACTTCAAAGACTGTAAGTAAATTGCTCATTCTAAGATTATTGTAACTTGTTTTCTCTGTTGTTCATATTAGGGGTTCGTGCTGAGATCATTTGAACAAAGGATTATAAGAAAAAATAATAATGACAAGTGGGAAGTAAAATGAGTCATGTAGGCTTATATATTAATGTTTAATAGGCCTTTCTAATGGAAATAATTCTGGGAAAAAATTTTGAAATGAAGTAGGAGTAAGAAAAAAGAAAGAGAAAGATAGAAAGAGGGAAAACATACAAGCAGGTTCCTTTGAAAAGAGAAGAAAGAGAGCCCCCTGGGACAGATATACTGTCCCTATGTTAAAATGATTGACTAGTCATAATGTAAACTTCCACTTGGGTTGTGAATGAACTTTGAAAACAATTTTTTTGTGAATGAAATTTTGTAGTAACTTGTGGATGCTATCGTAACGCATAGTTATTTGAAATTAGGATTTTCCTCCGAGCTCCAGGAAGGATTCGGAAATCAGCGATATTTGTCGGGAGAATGCTCATATACCTTTGAATCTGTAGTTAGGACTGTGGGACGGGTTCGATGTTAGAAAAGTTGTGGAAATAGGAAGTTTTCTGTGAAGTCTCCCAAGAATGGGATCGATATTTTGGGTACTGGTAGAAGCCATACCAGGTTTTGTGAAGGTCTCCTCCTGGAGAGGGGTCGAAAAAATTTTAAGGTACTGGTGAGTGGCCTGGCCAGCGTTTTGTGAATTCCCCTAAGAAAGGGTTTGAGATTTTATTTGAGGTACTGGTTAGTGACCAGATCGGGTTGTGAAGGCCCCCCTGGAATGGAGTTGAGAATCTTTGGGGTTTGGTAGGAGGCCAAGCCGTTGTGTTGAAGAGGATATTTTGAAACAGAGGATGAGAAATTAGGGTGTATGTGTGCGAAATCTTGACGTATCTCGTTATATGGACCGAAAAATTTATACTCGGTTTTGAATTGTTCTTGAGGGAGAAATATAGTTGACCAGATAGATGGATAAATTAGTAACCTCGTTAACTATTGAAAAAGAGTAAAAGACAGTAAAAGGTTTGTGTTGCTTAGGAAAGAACCTTGGGATATTTTAACTCATCTTTGGAAGTAAACTAGAAACTAGTATTGTGTTGGCGTGGTTTGATGTTGGTATTTTGAGTTTCCATGTGTTGGAAAAATATGTGTACTTGTCTCCAGACTGGGGATTTACGTTGAATTAAGAAAAGAAAAAAGAATATTTTTGGAAAATTTCGATTAACGAACCATGCTTGTTTTGTGGAAATCATCATTATCATGTTGTGCCGTCAGCACGGATATCCCTGACTCCACTTCTCCCTATCGCTCATCGCCTCTGGCAGGTCTTCGGGGCTACATCCCGTATCCTCATGCAGCTACTTTTTGTATGTTCAAGCTGGTCGTCCTGCTTTTGCTCGGCCATATGTAGGGGTCCATAGGAGTACATCACTTATGAGCTCGTCCCTGCTTCTCCAGCAGTGTCCTGCATGTCTGGTCCGTCTAACTTGGATAGTTTTCGTGATGGGAGGCAGGTGGCCGTATAGTTAGTGCCTTGTGGGGTGTTGACGCCAGGTCTTGTTCAATATTGCTCGCAACATTCTTGTGTAATTGCCGTCTAGCTTCTTCTCCAGCCGTTTTGTTAGCGTTCAAGTAGTGCATCCAAACAACAGTATCGACACGACCGCTGCCTGGAAGAAACTGCTTTTCCTTTTATCGGTCAGGTCTGATTTCCATATGATCTATAGCTTATCGATAGTTGTCCCTGCCTTCGTTAGCTGCGTGTCGATGTCTTTTTCGGTTGATGAGACACTGCTTCCTAGGAAGGTGAACTTGTCTACCAGTTTCAGAGAGGTTCCCTCTAGCGTGGAAATATCGCCCGTTTGATTAAAGCACATATATTCAGTTTTGTGTGCATTGATTTGGATGAAGGCCAATGCCTGAGGTGGCTCGTTCCAAACTATGCAGTAGTGTTTCGGCTTGGTTGGGTGTATTTGCCATAATCATTATGTCATCGGCGTAGTCGACGTCGGTAATTGTTTTTGCAGGGTACCTTCTGCTTCTTTTCTTTGTCAGCTCGAAGCCGTTTTCTTTGATTTTATCAATCTCTGTTCTAAGCACGTAGTCTAGACATATGATAAAGAGGTATGGGGCTAGCGTGTCCCCTTGTAGTACCCCTGCTACAATGTCGAAGTATTATGTGTCTCCATCCGGTGAACGTACTTTCACTTTGGTGTTTCTATAGAGAATCGTTATTGTTGCTACGGTCTCTTTTGGTAGGCTGTATGCTAGTAGGATTTGTTCCATCTTCCCTCTGTGAATGGAATCGAATGCCTTGGTAAAGTCAACAAATGGTAATGTCACCTGTAGGTTTTTTGCCCGTACGCCTTCAAGGATTCTACGGATGGTCAATATTTGAGAGGTTGTGGATCTATTTCTTCGGAAGCCATTTTGGTTTTTCCTAAGGATGTTGTCAATTTTATGTTCCATGCGGTTTCGTTCTAGGGCATTGTAAATTTTGGCTGCTATGAATGTAAGTGTTATACCTCGGTAGTTCTTGGCTGATCCGAGGTCACCCTTTTTAGGGAAGGGGAGGATGCATCCCTTCACCCATCTGTCTATCGGATTTTGATAATAAACTGCATTACAGTGTCAGAGCAGTATGTCGTCGAATTGTGTGGTCTTCCTTACTTCTGGGGGAATTTCATCAAGCCCTGCAGCTTTTCTATTTCTAATTTTTCTAAGTACTGAGTCGAGTTCTTCTAGAGTAAACGGTCCTAGCTTGATGCCTAATTGCTTTCTAATAATTCTGGTGATTGGTTCATGTGTAACTTTCAGTAGGTTTCCTAGTAGATTCTGGAAATGCTGTTTCCACAGTTTTATTCGTTCTTGCTGGTTTGTAACTTTCAGTTTAACTTTGGCAGTGCTATTCCTATCCTCCACTGAGTCTCCAATCTTATCTATCTGATTTTGTATGTATTTTGTATGTATTTTGTCTGTTCTTTTAGATATATGCTTGCTAATTCATTTTGTGCCTATTTTAGTTTTAGGGCATTAGTATTTGTTGGGTTCTTCCAATGCCTTTTGGAGGCAGTTTTCACGTGTGCTAGTTTTTCTCTAACCGCTAACGTTTCTCATGGGACTTTATACTAGATTTTGTTGGAATATACTTCGCTGCTGCCGCGAGGTGCGCGTTAACGAAATTCTCATATTCGTCATTTGGGGTACCTTTTTCTGTCTTCACTTGTGGTGCCTCGAATCTGTTTCTCAATTCTAACACATATTTATCTCTAATATCTCTGTTGTTAAGAAGGGCCCAGTTATAGTGTTTGGTGGTCACTGTTCGTGTGGCGTTTTTTCGTAGGCTTAGTCGTATTTTTGCCGTGACTATTCGGTAATCGGAGGACACATCCTCAAAAGAGGAGTATGCCTCGCAATTCATTGAACTATTTTTCCATTTCTTCTTTACTATTATTCGCGTATGTGTATGTCCATAATTTTCCCTCCCTTTTTTGATAGTTTGTGTTGAGGCATGTTAATCTATTTTCTATCGTGAAATCTGTTAGATGTTGTCCATTCCTATTTGACGTGTTGTGTAGGCTGTATTTGTTGTTTCCATTTTTCCCGATTTGGGCATTCATGTCTCCGCCAATGACTAGCACGTTGTATTTCGGAATGCTACGCACTAGAGAGGATAGCTCATTGTAGAAGTTGACGAGTTCAAATTTTATTTAAATTCATTAATGACTAAACGGTAGAGCAGAGATAAAGATCTAACATGTGCCACCCGAATACCAAAGGTCCAATACTAGTTAGTATAATGTCTTTAAGTCCTAATAATTTAAAATGCAAAAATTTTACAAAATTGCATGATGTTTTATTCTTTGTAAAATGCCGTTTGTACAGTGTGTTTTAAATGTAAAGACACTTTTACCGTAAATCCAAATTGAATATATGACCCTGGTCAAAGGTGCTAGCATGCTCGGCACATGTTTGAGACTTTTCTAAAAGTTTAGAATACCCACTGACCATCCCCACATAGTAGTTTAGGAGGAAAAAAAAAACAGGTTAAGTAAAGGAAGTCCCCAATACCCCCCCCCCAAAAAAAACACGTTAGGGCCAGTATCAGGAGACAGGTAAAAATATACCCCAAAACTCTTATAAATATACATTAGTCTTGGACTTTAACTAAGTTAAAACTTACGGGAAAAGAAAGCCCCCCCACCTTTTTATGTACACATGGGAAGTAGCATGATGGACGTAAAGGTCGTCCTGGACGTATGAATCTTGCGACTCAACGCTCAGGATCGTCAGTTCGATCAGGGAACTACTGCTGTTCATCTATAAGAGTGGCTTCTATAGATGAGAATGAAAATTTAAAAAAAGAAAAAAAAAACAGCCATCGAATGATAACCATAACCTACACTCAAACTACATACATAAACCGCATCGCTCCTCGCGAGGGTAAAAAAGGGGCGCGTCCGGCTGAGGTTGGAGCCCTGGCCTCAGTGTTCGAAAAATCAGCTACAGAGCTCAAACAACAAAAATTACTAAAATACAAACAACCAATACAAATAACGACATTCAACGTTAGAACCTTAAATAGAATAGGTCAACTACCGGGACTAACTGCATCGGCCGTAGAACAAGATAGACATAATATGCATACAAGAACACAGATACACGCACAACGAAGATATCAAATATCATGATACTGGCAATGGATAGACGCTACCCACTGTATCAGCATGGAAAAACTCTATAATTCCACGGTAGGAGGTGTAGGAATGCTTATAGGACCAAGAGCGTTAAAAACACTTAATAGCATTGAGAGAATACAACCTAGGACGATGGCAGCTACTACTTTTGTGGAAATACTTGTTAGAAATTGAATAAACGGGGGTGCACAAACCCATAGTTACTATATTAAGGTAAAGACAGAGAGAAGCAGATATAAGGTTAAAAAAAGAAATAGTGAATGAGCGATTATTTAAAAAAAAGGAAAAAAGAAAAGAAAAGAAACTTGAACACTGTAAAACACAGCATAAAAAAAGAAAGAAAAAACTGAACATTTGTTTAAACTTTGTGAACTTTAATTGTGGTCATATTGTTATTATTGTTTTGACTTGTTCAGAATGCTTGAAAAATTAGTAAAAAAAAATGTTTGTTTGAGTTTAAAGGTGACATTAGAATTTTTTTCTGTTTCATATTATGAAATTTTACGTAAACCATTGACAAGGGATTTGATATTAAGTTTATGTAGACTTTCAAATTTATGTTGATTCTAAATTTTTTTGGAAGATTAAGTTTTCGTGGTATAGGAAATACTTCTTTTTAAGTTTCTGTTTTTGAGCGAATCATGGGCTGACTCGAGATTAGGACATAGATTCATCCATGTTGTGTTACGGGTTGTTTTGGGGCAGAAAGAAGTAATTCTATAGAGGAATACACCGTCCCGTTGATTTGTTGAAGGCTTGTGGTGGCCAGTATTTTCAGATTGGAGTTCCAAGTTGATGGAATAAAGGAAAGAAAGGCGTGGCCTGCTCCAATATTTTGTGGATGATATCTGAATCTTTCAGTTCTGATGATGTTTTTGATTCATGCGTGATTTGGCGAAGTGAAACGAATCTGGAAAAGGCGAGGTGCCTATATCTTAGTTGCAACGAGGGTTCCTGATTAAATTGAAAAGCAATCCGGCGAGGGTGTGATCAGGTAAAGCATGTTCCTCAAGGATTTACAGACCAATTGGCACGGTAAAAGAAAATTAATAATGAAAAAAAAATGAATGAGTAACACATTGCTAATAAATATTTTTGCGTGGTCTATTTTAGGTGGTTTACTGCATGCGTGTCAGATTGTGATACATTTGGATGTATTGTTATTTTATGGAATTGTGATGTATTGTTTTGGGGCATGATTTTACGGATTTATGAGGTATGTTTTGGGCCTTGAAGATATTGTTTTTTAGTTGTAGAATTCTCCAGTTACTCCAGGTAGGAACCTGTTGAGTGAAGGACTGGGGCATGGTCATTAGGAATCCAGGCGAAATGTATTGCTGGAATGACTAGGGTCACTAGGTTTGTGACCAGGATTTGGGACCAGAGTGTGGTCCTTTTATGGTTTTGAGATTCTTCAAGAAATTGCAGATGGTTCTATTGTGTTTTTGGAGAATGAAAGATGCATCTGCATTGTACTTTGATGCATGCATGTCGGGATAACCAACCGCGCAAAGAATAGTATGAAATAAATTTAGATAATGATTAGCCTGGGCAAGTGTCACATAGTGAGAAGGTCGCCTTCTAATTGTTTTAAGATTGTATTATTTTTCCCGCTTGTTCTTGTAAGTTTTTTTTTTGTGTGAGGTGTTGAGGGGAGATGGAGAGAGACGGAAAAAAATGTCTATATGTTGACCTTTTGAAAAATGGCATACAGAGGAATGTTATATAATAAGTAAGTAAAGTTGACGACCTTATATGCCATGGATTTTAGGTTCGTTCCTAGTGACCCCATGTGCTATGACAAGCTGTCATGTTGTGATTAGTAAACAGGGCAGCACGATCAGGGCACTCGGGTACAACAGGTTTGTAACCGGAAGGAGACCACGGGATGAGAACCACGCGGTCAGATTTAGACTGAGTGCAGAGAATCATAGTCGAGCGTTGGACACGCAACCGATCAGGTCGTCTCTGAGGAGTTTGCAAGGGGGTGCACCCCTGGCTCCTGGAAGAAGATATGGGAAAAAGGAGTTCTCTCTCTGAGTATATGTCTCTCCACCCATCTGTCACACACCACAGAAACATCAACCCTTTTGAAAATAAAGTGTGAGAGAGATATTTTTATAAAGAAGTGTGTTCGTTCGTTCATTGAAGTTCGTAAATTATGTTTGGTTATGTTTCCTCTTGTATTTGTACTACAGCTATACAACAAGACGTTGCAACGTTTTGTTTCTTGGGTCCAATATAGATGCAAATTGTAAAATATTTTCTTTAATAAACTAACCATCAGTGTAGGGACGTTTAGATCTGGCAATATTCCAAGCTATAACATAGCTAGCCTCAGTAGAAACATCTGCTTCTTTACAAAATGCAGTGAGTGTTGTCATTTGACACTGTGCCGAACTCTTCAATGACTTGATTTCAATGACTTAAAAAATGGTACTCGATATCTCCTGGCTTAACATTCAGCATTATAAGGTACGTATCAAAAGTAAAGTGGAGCAATACAGGGAAAGGAATAGCGCCCTCCCTTACACCTCGGTGTTGTAGCTATTGAAAAGCGAGCCTTCGGGTAACACTCGACTACAGTCGCCAATTTTACTTATAAATATGACTAAGGGTATTAGTAATTGGGAAACAATATAAAAGCCGTACAAAACCTTTTAAAGAGCCGTATGCGGCTTGTGAGCTGCGGTTTGGCCACTCCTGATATATATATATATATATATATATTGGGTTTTGTTCAAATTTTGGAGAATAAAACAAAACAAAATACTTAAATGGGTTTTATCAACTATTTATTAATAAATTACATTCTTATCTTGTTTTGATTCAACTGTAACCAAGCAAATCTAACACATCTTAATTACCATCATCATCATCAAGTTGTGCTGACTGTACAGATTTCCTTGATTCTCTCCCTCCATCTGTCCCTATCATCTATTGCTTCCGGTAGGTCCACCAATCTACATCCAGTGTCCACACAGAGCTGATGTAAGTTCTTGCTGGTCAGCCAACATTGGCATTCCCATTTGTAGGGGTCCAAAGATAAACATTGCTTATGAGTTTGTCCTTGCTTCTCCAGCAGTTCCCCACATGTCTTACTTGGATGGTTTGTGAGATGGGAGATAAGTGGTCATACAGCTGCGGTCTCGTGGGGTGTTGCCTCTATGGTTTGTTCAAAACAGTACATAGCATTTTTTGTCGTTCCCATCTAGCTTTTTCTTCGTGTATTTTGCTACTGTCTGTGTGGTGCATCCATAGAGTAGAGTTGACACAGCCACAGCTTGGTATATAAAAATTATGGCATTTTAAGCAAATTAAACGATAAACAGTATAATTTTTTTTGGTATGTTTGGATCCCTTATTGGGCAGTTGGCTAGAGTGCATGTTGCGATAGTATTGTGATTTTTCTTCCTTTGGTATTGGCGTAGTGAGGGTCCAGAGTGGGCGAGTTGTATATCTAGCCCTTCCTTGTAAATAGCCCTACGTATTTTTATGGTGATAATTTATCTGAAATGTGGTAGTTTCTGGAAACAGGTGTTCGAAGGTCTATGTGGTTTCAGCGATTTCTAATTATTCAAATGTCAGGGGATTGATGTTGGATGATAATTGTTTCTGAGGGTGTTAATAAAGTGTGCAGTGAATGTAATTTTGTCTTTCTCTTCGCTGCATCTATTGTGAATTCATTTAATTTAATTTCTAATGTAATTTGTTTTGGCACTGAGTGGATGTGCTGATTTGAAATGCACAAAGAGCTTTTTAGTGGTGGGTTTTCTATAGAAACTAGTGTAAATTTTACCAGTAATATTTGCATTTTAAAATCTAGGGGTGATAGGGACCCAGTGTTATCAGTGTTAGCTTAAACTGAATATGTCTATTTATGTTTTGGAACTTCTCATATATGGCGGTAGCTACTTCGCTGGATGATATCCACATAAGTATATCGTCTATATATCTTGTGAAGAATATACATGATGGGCAGATGTATAGTGCTCGACGTTCTATTTGGTCCATATATGAAATAGCCAGTATGCCTGATATGCTGGATCCCATGGGTAGTCCCGATGTTTGCTTGTAGGTATTTCCGTTGTAAGTGAAGTAAGTATTGTCTACTACAATGGATAATAGTTGGTATATATCTGTTGCGGTTAGTTTATAACAATATAAGTTCTTGGAGATTATATGTTCTGATATGATATAGATTGGTGGGTGTGCATGTACTGTGGTGTAGAGAGATTACATCCAAACTGAACACGTAATTATTTTGCTTAAATTGTTCTGTATTTAGTTGTCTTAGTCTGTGGATGACTTCATCAGAATTTTTAATATGTCCTGAAAAGGTGGGAAGCAAAAGTTTCAATATTTGTGCGAGAAGCCATAATATTTATAAAGAGTTCCTTCTAAGATGGAAATGGTTGGTCAGATCTGAAGTGTTGTATCACTTTTATGTGTTTTGATGAAGTGGTTGATTCTGGGTAGTTTGTTATTTCGAGTAAAAAAGATATTCTTGGATTTATTAGGTATATTCCTCCGTTTACACATCTTAGTCCATGAATTATTGATTAGGTTTTCTAATTAGGTTAAGTGAATGCCTGTAACCTCTGAATAAATGTTATCTTTAAGATGGTCTAGCCAATTGGTTATAAGTGTTTTGTGAGATGACGCCGAATTCCTTACTTTTATCGGAGGGTTAAAAGTATTTCGTAATTTGCTTGAAGCATTGCACAGTTTTTTTGTTTTTTTTTATAGTATTGAATTAACTTAGTGGGCTATTGCGTTGCGAAATAATACTTATTGAGTCTAATTAATTTCAAAGTAAAACCTCATCGTCCGAGACTATTATACTACCAACAAAGTTATCAATAATACTGGACTTGCAAAAATACTATAGGGTCTAGCAGAATGATCTCTCAAGTTTGGAATGTAAATAAAAAAAAGGCTACATAGATTCTGTTTAATATTTGATTTTACTTTAAGAAAGAATAATATTTGCCTTTTTGTTTTGTCATTGTCATCACTTTGTTTTAAAGATTATATTGTCTAAATTTTTGTCTTCCTGAGCTATTCACTCCCGAAGCCCCACGCCGAAGTTCTGCATTGCTTGTCTAGTCAATACCTCTGATTTTGCTGTGATTTCATGATAAGTATAATGTTTCAGATCAGCAGTTGTCTGTGGCCAACGGTTAAAAACTTGAGCCTTCATGTATCTCCAAAAGAAAATAATCACTAGTGTATAAATCTGGTAGTAAAGTTGGTGATCATAGTCGAGGGTGACCCGAAGACTTCCTTTTCAATAGCTACTACACCGAAGTGTAGGAAAGGGCGCTATTCCTTTCCCTCGATTGCTCCACTTTATCCTTGATCCATACCTTATAATGATGAGTGTTAGGCAAGGAGGCATCAAGTACCATTTTTGAGTCTTTGGTATGACACGACCTGAGATTGAACTCCTGTCTCCCGGCCCATTGGCGAAGACTCTCCCACTAGGTCAATGGGCCAGTCCATTGGCCGGTCCATTGGTCTAGTGGTTAGAGTCACCCTCGAGTAAGGTCGCCAACTTTACTTACTTATAAATCTGGTAAGCTATATGAACATGTTTACAAATATCAACCCCAGTCACCATTTTTTAATGAGTTACAATCCCAAATACATGATGTTTAAAATGTATGTAATGATAGCAACTGAAATAACATGACAATGCAACAGTATTTTTAAATTTAGGACATCATTCCCTATGAAATTGGTAATGATTTAGATATGACTAGACAACTAAATTTGGGTTTTGATTTTTTGGTCAGAGCAGTTAGATATTATTTCTTTTCCTACCATTTCCGAAATTCTGCAAAAAGCTTCGATTGCTTCGAGGTCCAGTTTGAAATAATACCTGAATATTGTCGAAAGTCTCAATACTTATATCTAACATAGCCAAAACTAAAGCTGGGTGGTACAGAAGATGATAGTTGACTAATTGGTTGTTTTTCTTTTTTGTGTTTTGGTTTTATGGCAAGTTGGGTTATGCCAAATCAGCATAACAATTATGGTCTCCTATTTATAGTAAAAAAAATATAGCTTCGAAATCATTTTAAACAGGTCAATACTTCCTTATCTTAAACAGATCTATTTAACCCATTGTAAAGTCTAATAAAATTGGAGTAGCCACTAAAATATCATTATTGCCAATGAATTTGATAATGATTTATACAGGGTAACATAAAAGTTAAAGCATTTAAAAAATAGAGCAACTTTGAATAAAAAGGCGAAGAAAATTTTTCTCTTGATTATATTTATTTTGACTCTTGGAAATTTATAATCAAATAAAAAGAGATTTATTTCTCAAAATGGTAAATGTCTTTTATGCTATCCAGTATATAACTAGAGAACCAGTGAACTCATTCGATTTTCATTGCAAAAGCAATTTATAATGATATAGTTGCTTCTATTTAGAAAGGTTGATTTGGTTGGTTGTTTTTTTTTCCAATACTGAACTTGTAACAACACTATTATTGCTTACAAATCTGGTAATGAAGTATATATAATGGCGATGAGAGTGGTAATTTTATTAGGTGTCATCACCATCATCATCATCATCATTAGTTGTAGTATTATTCATTTTGAGTCCACTTTTTCCACGTTTACCTTGATTGTGCTAACATTTGCCATGTCTTCACAGCAAACTTAGTTATCCATCTATCAGATCGTTTTTTTTACAATTTTTGTAATTTTTTGGGTACCATTCTTTTAACTCTTTGCACCATCTGTTATTATCCTTTCTTACTACGAGTCCTGCCCACTTCTGTTTTTTTTTATTTAATGATTGACGTTCCTTTCTCACTCACATTTCTCCACACTGATTCATATTAATCTCTTTTTATATCTTAGAGCTCTTTCTTGCATTGATCTTTCCATTGAGCTCGGTGTGACTTTGAACTTCTTTCCAATTCTAATGACAAAAAAGTTAAATATTTTATGATCTATAACATTATCACACAATTATATTCTTTTATTAATACTGGCCATAAAAGAAACTGAACAAATGAATATCTGTGTATATTTAAATGATTTTTCTTTAAGGAACAAAATATTCTTGTCAGCCAATATTTGGTTAACACAGTAAATAGCATTAGTAATATCATTGATTGAAATTACCAATGTAACTAGAAATCATCATCATCATCATTATGAAGTCTCACTGTTAGTGTGAATTTTCCTAACTCTCTCTCTCTCTCTCTCTCTCCGTCCCTATCATTCGTCACTCCAAGCAGGTTTTCCAAATTATATCCTCTGTCAGTACAGAGTTGATGTAAAAAAGCTCTTACTGTCCGGACAAAACTGGAACCCCCACATGTAGGGATCCAAGAACATCACTTATGAGTTCATCCTTGTTTCTCCAGCATGTCTGGTCTTAATTGGATGGTTTGTGAGATGGAAGTTAAGTGGCCGTACATCTGTTGTTTCGTGGGATGTTGCTTTCAGGATCTATTCACAAAAACTCGTAGCATTCATGCGTAGTTCCCATCTAGCTTTCTCTATGCGTTTTGTTAGCGACCATGTAGTGCATCCATACAGTAGTATTGACACAGTCGCCGTTTGGAAGAAATCCAGTTTTATTTTATCGAATTGATTAGACTTACATATGATTGATAACCTATCAATTGCAGTCCACATCTTCGCCAGGCGTATATTAACATCAATTTCAGTTGATGAGACACTGCTGCCTAGGTACGTCAACTAATTTCAGATGCTTGGCACTTTGAGTGGAGATGGTTCCTTCTCTTTAAAAATACATGTACTCTGTTTTATTTGTGTTCACGTGGAGGCCAACACCACCAGCTGCCTGCTCCAAGCTATGCAATAGGAGTTCGACTTGGGCAGGTCTATTTGTAAAAAGCACTAGATCAAAATCTGTGATATTGTGGATCTATTTCTCTGAAAATCGTTCTGATTTTTCCCAAGAATTTTTTCAATATCAGGTTTGATACAGTTGAGAAGCGGAGCATTATATACCTTAGTAGCTATAGAATTAAGAGATATGCCTTTGTAGTTCTTTGTTCCAAGGTTACCTATCTTAGGGAAGGGGAAGCAGCCTTTTGTCCGTCTTTCTATAGTATTTTGTTTATATACGTCGTTGCAAAATCGAAGAAGTAAGTCATCAAATTTCTTTGTCTTCTATACTTTTGGAAGTATTTCATCGAGGTCAGAAGCTTTTTTGCGTCTAGTTTTTAACTGTTCTACAATAAATTCTTCTTCTGTAAACTGTCCTAGTTTGATGTCAGGTTAGTTATTAATAATTTTTGGAATAGGTTTATTAGTGATTCTTGACATGTTCTTTCCATATAGGAATTTATTCTTCTTGGTCAGCAGCTTTTAGTTTTGCTCTAGAGAATAAAATTCACCATAATTTTGCATAGCATCTCGTGTATATACAAAATAAGAAGCTAAAGCAGCGGGTGACAACAATAGCAAAATCAGCTAATAGTCGCAAACAAGATGTCTCACATGATTATGAAGTGAGTTTGTTGGGAGATATATGAAATCAAGTATAACTGCTTTGCTTCTCCATTGAAGGCAGCAGTGGACAGCAATTTCAGACAATACGAGATTTAAGCCTAGGTGATAGTAGGCTTCCAGCTATGCTGCTTGGGTTCAAGTTATGCAGGTGAACTGAGAACTTAAAGTCTTGATTAATTTGTTTGTTGTGAAGAAGATTGCGGGAAGGTTGAATCCCAGTGGACCAGGCAAAGGAGAGATAGGCGAAAATGGTCTGTTAAGCTTTGAAAGAAAAGGTTGAACTGAAAATAACACAACCACGAAATTGATTATTTCTGTTTCACATAAGCTCTATGCCGCTGACCATGTACACAAGTACCTGGTCAGCAGGTATATCATATCTTCTCAGTCATCATTTTGTCTTTTTTCTTTATAAATGTGGAGGCAAAAGCTACATCTTCATTATGACAACCTTTGTTTATTTTAGTCATCAATGTTCCTTATTTTCTTCTTAAAAACCAAAAAATCATTAACAGTTGCTGCAGCTATGTTTATTGTTGGGCAGAACAGAGTCCACTGGTACAACACTGTAAATATATATATATATATATATATATATAGAGAGAGAGAGAGAGAGAAGTTGAATTACGTATGAGTGTAAATTCTAGTATGTTCTTGAGATGACCTTAACGATAACATATGCCATTAGTCTCTGAAAATCATGTCCCATATGAAACTATAGCTGCTATCAGTGTTATTTTTAGTGAATTTAAAATACTTCGCGTTTTAGAAACTCAGCTTTTACATTTAGCACGTTTATCCTTCATAGTAAAACAAGCAATCCTATTGATCTTATTATTTTATTTATATCTCATTAATATGTATATACATATATATATGTATATTCAGCTATGTTAATTGTACAATATTTTAAAGCCAAAACCTTTATGAATCCCTAAGGAGAAATTCAATTTAGCCTCGCCCCAGTATCATTTCAAACAGTACTAAATATTTTGAATACTTGATCATTCAAACATGTACAGGAATGGTAGTTGGTTGGGTAATTTTTCCTCGTACAGAATAAATACGAAAACAATTCATGACGAATTAACAACATGTTTTATTTCCTAAATAAACTTAATAGAACAAATACAAGAATGACAAGGAGATATAAAGTTGTGCCTAGAGAGTGTGTTACAGAAGAAATATCTGTTGCATAGGTTGAAAATCTTTTTTGGCGTTACATGTAAGAAAAATAGAAGTTCAAATTTTGAATAATGAAAAAAATATTAAAAAAGTAAATTGTTCTATGGTCTCATGTTTAATGCGACGCGAGGTTTGTTAAGGTCGATAAACCTCTTTGTCCCAGAAGACCAGAATCTGGTCTATATAAGGCATTATTGCACACCAGCAAAAACTCGAAAACAAAAATGTGGAGACAAACAATTGTATGGTTACTTCAAGCGACAAACTGGTGAGATTGCACACGAGAAGACCAGGACATAGCTAAGAAAGGAAAACCTCAAGAGTGTAAGTGAATCTCTTCAAATAACAGCGTAAAACAACGCTATAAGGACCAATTTTGTCAAAGTGAAAACTGGTGATACACAACAGGATAGCAAGTACAGGTTATGTGGAGACAGAATGGAACAGTTAATAACATAATAGGCGAATGTAACAAATTAGCACAAAAGGAGTACAAAACTAGACACTAAGAATTGACCATACAACCACATCGTATATACACAAACCAGAAACCGTCCTGGAGAATGAGACGCTTAAAATTTCTCTGGGATTTAGAGATAAAAACCGATCACCTGATATCGATCAGAAAATCAGGACTAGTATCGCAATTTTATTTAGTCAACAAAATTGAACACAAGTAACAATAATAATCTTACAAAAAATGAAGGCAAAAATAAGATAAAATAATATAAGATAAGCATGGGAGAAGTCCTTGTTTAACATTCAAAGTAGTTTATGACAACAGGAAGGTCACTCCAATTAGTTGCATATGTGTCCCAATGAAAATATCACAAGTAACTCGTAAATACAAAAAAGAAAAAAAATTATAATTTTTTTTTTACCTATTGATACCCTTACATAACAGGGAAAGAAGCCTCTACGTCTTCCCTCCAGCTAAACAAGGGTTCACACGTGTAACCTTTTTTTTTAGTGACCAAGTCCCCAAAAAGGTCCTTTTTTTCTTTCTTTTTTTTTTTTTTTAAATAAAAAGCCACTCTTTGTCTTTCATCTGCGAGACAATGTCTCTAATAATGTTGTTTTTCCTTTTTCTATTTTTTTGTCGATCGTCTTCTCTCTCGATAGAGCAAGTAATGACGTCTGAGACTTGTATAGTTGTCGGAGTTGACTGAAGTCGTTAATTCTTTTCCTTAGAAAAACAATTCCTCTAAAATACAAATTTATGTAATAGAAACCTTTTTCCAGCTTCTTTCTTTTCTCTTCTTTTTGGCTTGAGATGTAGAAACCTATTTTCTTCGGTACCTGTCTTTTATCTTCTTTTCTGCTTGTGCTAACTTCGAATTCCCTTCTGGAAAACTGAATGTAATACAAAATCCTTCAGGTGGGTTTAAATTCTTCTCGTTTCTTTTCGGCTTTCAAGCCATTTTAAATTCCCTTCCGGAATTCTGAAAGAACACAAAATCCTTCAAGTGGACTTAATTCTTGAACTTGGTTCCTTTTGAGTGAGGAGTAAAATTAGCGCAGCCTAATGCTAAGGCCTCCTGTTTTCAACTGACTATGGTTAATTTCGGTGGGTAACGCCCGGATCAACAGCACCCCTCTCCAGAGACTCCAGCTAATCAGATCAAAGCTCCTCTGCCACACACAGATTTTCACCGAACACAAAGGCTAGCCAGCAGTAAAAGAAAGACAATACAAAATAGACCCCGAACTGACCCAGAAATGTTGGCGCTCCATTCAATAAACCCATTTACCGATAAAAATTTCCACACTAGTTTTGATTAACAAAAAAAAAAGAACTTTAGATTTTGTGTATTTTGCCATTCAGGTGAATCACAGAGTGTTTATAAAAGAAAGCAAAAAGATAAAGAAAGACTTGGACCTTGCCAGAGAACTAAAAACAACTGTGAAACGTTTTGACGATCATTCCAATGGTAGTTAATGAGCTTGGAATAGTAACCAAATTTTTAAAAAATATTATGGAGACACCGGAAATCAGAGGAATAATCAAGACCAGACAGACTACAGCATAGTTAACATCGGATAGAATAATGAGAAGAGTTCTAGAGACTTGAGAAGACTTGCTGTTCCTTAGACTTCGGTGAAAGACCACCAGCTATCGCTGGCAAGGAAAAACTTACAAAGAGTGAAATTCTAATGATAATTACCAAAGTCTTTGGAGGTCATAGTACTAACAATCAATTATCTGAAGTGTATTAAAAAAAAGTATCGAGACTGAAGCTGTAAAACAATAAAAATGAAAATGAATGAGACATTACTTTTTTCAAAATAGTCCCACAAGCATTCAAAAGACTTTTTCCAGTGTATTTTCTGTTGTTAGAAGAGCGTGTAAAACACTTCTTTTTAATGTTTTCCATATCCTTAATTCTCTTACACAAAGATGGATTTATTCAATTTACAAAATAAGAAGTTGCACGGAGCAATGTCTGGTAAATATGAATTCTACTGTACTTGCAAAATCCCACGTTTCACTCAAAACTACCATTCAAAACTTATTGAGAGTTGTTATTGACTGGGCTAGATGAAGCTTAGAAGTCAAGACACCATCACTGGTCAGTTGTGTACAAGTCTTCCTTTAAATTTTACATTTTAAAATTTAAAAAAAAAATGATTCTATCTCAATTATTTTGATCATATTTTGTATTTTCTATACTTCGAACCTGGTCTGGTTCTATATTCCACATGTTTTGCCAAAAGGAAAACGACCCCAGCTATATGGAATCGCCTTCATTCACCAAGATCGTAGTGTTGTATACTATTTGGTAATGTCAGTCAAAACAGTAATACAATTACATATACAACACAATAAAGGCGAACTCTGTCGTTTCGGATATGAACAGGTTTATTAATTGCTTATTTCGGTCCACGGTGACACGAGGAGAGAGACATAATTCTTACTATGCTGACTCCACCCCAACGCGCGGGGCATCTTGTGATCTATAAGATCACTGTCGATAGAGATCCAAAAACCCCAACTACATCTTTCAACGGTCAAAATCGTCTTTTCAGAATCCTCAAATTCTCAGGACCGTCTCTTCTAGGCATGACGTCATCCACACTCCAGCCCCATTTCCTGTCTGGGGGTCTATTATGACGAATGGTGATTGTCCTATCCTTTGTGCACGAGCCTCAATCTGCACCATCTGACTATGCACCTGGACTCTTAACCCGAATAGTTCAAAGCCCTACCAAACTGAATGATAAAATATAATTAATGAAAAATGATTAATATAAAAAATCATTCCTTGATAATTATATTACACTTTTCCTCCCCACAAAATAAAATCATTTTGTTATAGAAGATAACAAAATATTTTTTTAAATATGTATCGATGTGAAAGGATTTTCCTTTTGTTTTTCTCTATTTTCTTTCTTTCCGATTTCGTAATCAGTAACAATTATGCAATGTAACACTCTTCCTCATGTCGACTTGACCAATAAAATTACAGTATAACAAGAATAACAACTCAAAAGAACATATAAAAAACAACGCTATAAATCATGTAACAGTCCAAAAAGTAAAAGTCAGTAAAAAAAAGTGTTCGTATCGTCCAATCTTTTCTTTCTTTTTTATTTTTTTTTTATTTTTTGAAAAAATATTTTCTGATTATTCTTTTCTTGTTTCCTTTGAAAGGCAAAGCAGTTATTTTTTCTCGTGTCTCACTCTCTTTCTCCGTCTTTTTTTATTTTTTAAATTTTTTTACTTAGTCCCTACCAATAGTTATTCCGACTTTATGTCCAAATGTCTATTTTTCTTCTGAATCTCTTTCAAACTTTAGTAATTATATTATTTTTCTTATCAGTGCATATTTCCTTTACTTTTCATTTCTTTTTATTTTATGATTCAATGTCTATTTTACTTTACCAATTGGCATGCATTTTTTCTCTTCGGTCTTTTTTTTTTCTTTTACACGGATCATTATCTGTCTTTTACATCAGTAACTCATTACTTCTAACATTATCTGTCGTAATCTCTGTCATTAATTTACAATAATGTACATTTTCCATTAAGCGTCTTTTACAACTAAGCATAGCTCGTAATCGAACCAAGGTAAATGTGGTAAAATATCCCAGGAACCAATTTTCCTTTCCAACAAACACAAACCGTTCCCGTTTTCGTCCCCTTTTTCTTCAACTTTTGACCACCGTCAATCAATCTATCTTTTCAATAGCTAATGAGTACCTTTTTCTTTTTCTTTCAACAAGTATCTCTACAAGTATGGCTCGTATCCAGCCATCATTTCTTCATCTTTACTTATTCCGACCACGACAACACAATACTAGTTTCTTGCTTACTTCCTAAGATGAGTTTAAATATACTGGGGGTTCTTTCCATAAGCAACACAAACCTTTTACTCTGCCCGCTGCTTTTTTCCACTGCCCCTCGGTCTATCTTCTTTCTCTTTTTCAATAGTTAACGAGGTTACTTTTTTATTTATCTATTTAGTCAACTATATTTCTCCCTCAAGAACAATTCAAAACCGAGTCCATAAATTTTTCGGTACATACAAACGAGATTCGTCGAGATTTTGCATACATACTCTCTAATTTCCCATCCCCTGTTTCAAAATATCCTCTTCAACACAATGGTCTGGCCTCTTACCAAACCCTCAAGTACTCGATTCCATTCCAGTGGAACCTTCACAACCCGGTCTGGTTACTAACCAGTACTTCAAATAAAAGCTCAAACCCATTCTTAGGTAATTTACAAAACGCTGGCCTGGACACTAACCAGTACCTCAAATTTCTCGACTCCTCTATTGGGGGAAGCCTTTACAAAACCTGGTATGGCTTCTACCAGTACCCAAAATATCGATCCCATTCAAGGGAGACTTCACTGAACACTTCCAATTTCCACAACTTTTCCAAACATCGAACCCGTTCCACAGCCCTAAGTACGGATCCAAAGGTATATGAGGATTCTCCAAACAACATATCGTCGATGCCCGGATCTTTCCAGAGCTCAGATTAAAATCCTAATGTCAAATTACTATGCGTTACGATAGCATCCACAATTTACTACAAAATTTCATTCACAAAAATTTTGTTTTCGATCAAGGTTCATTCATGACAAGCCCAAAATTCTCATTGTACCCCAATTCAAAACTTGTTTTTACAACCTGTTGCGTAAATTTTATTTACATACACAAAATTCGCGCCCACATATTCTTAAACCAATCAAGTATTTTCCCCAAAAAACATTCATACCCGTTTTGATCCACTTATAAAAGAAAGCGATGAACCAATTCTAAACACATTACCGCTGCTGACAGAAAGAAGCCATGCTACTGACCAAAACCTGAGAGGCGCCACGCTGTCAAGCAAAGATATATTACCCTTTCTTCTTCCACCAAAGAAAAAAAGGGAATTTACTATTACAGAAATTAAACACTAAACAAATGTGCGCAATCAACAACAACAACAACATTGTGAGTTTCTTTGTATATTATTCAATCTGAATGATAAATCTTTATTTTAAAGTTATTCAGGTTTTGGTTTTGTTTTGTTTGGGAAACTATTTGCGTGGAACACGTACGACCTCAAAATTTTGTTTTCATACATCCCCGACAAACCTGTCACTTTTTGACATCACAGAAATAATATTTTCTATTTCTCTCTCCTTTTTTTTTCTTCTTCCCCCTCGTGATTCATAGTCCCAAAATATAGCTGCAAACTATCAACTCATATGTGAAATATACTGGATTTCATCACTGATTTCTAATTTTCTTTTATAATTCTTTAAATTCTATTGGACGCGGCTCTTTAAACCTTGCAAGACAGATACAACCAGTTTTTTTTTTTCATAATTAGCTGAATTTTATCAACGCGAACCAGGAAATTCAAAGATACACAGAAGGAAAAATACTTTTCTTAATTTGAGCAATGCACCTACCACTTTTCCTTGTTCTTTTTTACGCAATTAAATAAATTCTATCGGGCACGAACCACCCAACATAAAAACAACAGAGAAAGGCATAAAATTTATACAATGAGTTAGTACCTTCTTTTTCTTTTTTTTTTTTCTTTTCATGCCTTCTTCTCGATTCTTTTGTTCTAATTTTTTCTTCTTCGTATTAACTAAACTCCATGGTGACACGAGGAGAGAGACCCAATTCTTAAAAGCGAACCATACTATGCTGACCCCACCCCAACGCGCGGCCCATCAGGTGATCTTTAAGATCACTGTCGATAGAGATCCGAAAACCTCTTTCAACGGTCAAAATCTAACTCTCATCTTTTCAAAATCCTCAAATTCTCAGGACCATCTCTTCTGGGCATGACGTCATCCATACTCCGGCCCCATTTCTGTCTGGGGGTTTATTATGACTAATGGTGATTGTCATATCCTTCGTGCACGAGCCTAAAACTGCACTAACTGACTATGCACCTGGACTCTTAACCTCAATAGTTCAAAGCCCTATCAAACTGAATGATAAAATAAAATTAACGAAAAATGATTAATTCAAAAAACCATTCCTTAATTATATAACAATAGCCTATATCAATGTGCCGATTGTAAGTTCCTAATCTTTCCCTTATCAACACAATGAGCTCGACCTAGTGTTTTCTTTTACCTTTGACGGAAGTTTATAATAAGGGAAAATAGTAGTGTTTTGGCGAAAAGTTAAATTCCTGATGTCCTCGCTTATCTGGCTTGTGTACACAGATTAATACAGACGATAAAGCAAATGCAAAAGTAAAATTACACCAACGTTCGACTACAGTATTTCACTCACATGAGTTGTCATGGGCCGTTTGCTGGAAATCTGAAACTACATCCACATGTTGCTTATATAGATCATTACGGGGAGGAAGCGGAACCACAGAATTGCTATCTCTTACAACTCCCTTGTAAATCTTGAATTACTCTCAGTCAAAGTAAAACTATTCAAAAAAATTTAGCTATACTTCTTATTGCCTAATTTACAAATGCTTTCTTGTAATATTTTCCATGTTTATGTATTTCGTTTTGTGAAATGTTTTCTATGTGTCTTATATGCGTTCAATTCCTTTTTCACTTATTAAATGTTATTATTATTATTATTATTATTATGTATTTCCTGCGTACTTTGCCAAGTTGACTGGGGCTGTAGAATATACCGACTGCATCTCTGCAGAGAGGCAAGACCCCCTCAACGAGTGTCCTGGATATGACACTAAACAATCTGATGGTGAGGCTCCAGTAATGCTGGAGCTTTGGGCAATGCGGAATACCCCTCATTGCCATCGCCCCTTGGGTCATTCTGGTCCGGAGTGGTAGCACCTGATAGGGTCCTGTCAATGGGTCAAATAGAACTAAAATGTGTCCTTATGCTCAAATGAATTGCTTGAAATAGAACTGTTTTGACATTTAAACTACGTACTTATGCTAAACTGAATTGTTTGAAATGGAATTGGGTTTTTTTGTATGCTTAACTGAATTGTTTGAAATAGAACTGTTTTTGACATCGAAACTGTATTTATGCTAAACTGACTTGTTTGAAATATAACTATTTTGACATTTAACTGTGGGCAAACAAAAATTATACTTATACTAAAGTGATTTGTTTGAAATAGAACTGTTTATATGTATAAAAATGGATTTGGCATTAATAAACTACAATGGTTAATGTGCCATAAAACAAAATGAAATCTTGTGTTCTTTATATGTTGCACTTCACTGAGTTATCTTGTTTATCCACGCTGGCTGCCAATTTGAGACCCATTTGTTATCAGACAAAAGAAAAAAAATTATTGCCATATGGGAGAAATAGAATACACAAAAATCCTGAAAACATTCTCAATGGTCTCTCTCTCTCTCTCTCTCTCTCTCTCTCTCTCTCTCTCTCAAAGTTCCTACTCTCTTCATTAGTCACTACTTCAAAACTGACTAAATACAGTCACACTAGAGAACACAGACTTTTCAATATTTACGATCATTCTAGCGAGAATTCATTCATACAACTTCCATATCACCAAATTGACAACCTCCAAAATTTATAGAAAACTTCATTATCACTTCAACGTTTATCAAAAATCGTGTTATTCATCATTGAATAGTATCTGCAATAATTTTTCTGTTTCTTTTTCAGGACGAGTGAAATAATCAAAGGGAAAAAATTCCGTATTCTTCATATGTGATTTCTACTTTACAAGTGAACGACATGTTTATACCGATCTGCTTGATAGTATCCCTATTACAAACAGGCGTAGTGAGTGTGGATCTTACCTACTTTGTAGATGAAAATCATGACCCCAAAACTTTGATTGGAGACATCGCTGCCGACACATCAATCAAGAATAGAATTGCAATCAAAGATCAACATCTGCTACAATTTATTCAACTAAAACAAGAATCAAAAGGTTTCCAATTGTTTCATGTCTCAAAAAAAACGGGGCAAATCTTTTTGAATCAAACACTCGATGCTGAGTCCTTGTGTGCTGGTCGCACTGAATGCTGGGAAACTGTGGAAGTTATAATACAAAAGGCGATGTCATTTGAAAGATTTTTAGAAATTCAAATCAGGATCCAAGACACAAATGATCACCGACCAGAGTTTCCGAACATAACATTCGAGGTCAAATTTTCCGAGGGAGACTGGATTGGAATGAAAAGGCCAATTCCTAGTGCCGTGGACAGAGACATTAGCGCGTTGAATTCACTTATCACTTACCAGCTAGAAACAGGCGATTATAAAGAAGTATTTCATTTAGATGTTTCTGAGAGTGTGGACGGAAATTCCAAGTTGGCTATTGTGTTGAAAAAAAAACTTGACAGAGAGATTCAAGATTCATACAACGTTCGGGTCGTTGCCAAAGACGGTGGATTACCCTCTCATCTGGGTTTCTTAGATGTTTTTATTACTGTAACCGATATTAACGATAATCCGCCTGTTTTCTCCCAGAAAGTGTACAGCGTTTCGGTTGATAATAAGCACCAAGATATTTCATCGAGCGAGCGTATTCTTATTTTGACGGCAAATGATGCAGACGCGGGCAAAAATGGTAGAGTTTTTTATCATTTTAGTTCGAAGAATTTGGGTTTTGTTGCTGAACATTTAGAATTAAATGAATTAACTGGGGAAATCTTCTTGATTCGGACATTTAACACCGGGAGAAATCAGACATTTAAAATATACGTTGTAGCTAAAGACGCAGGGAATCCTTCACTTAGTTCGGTAGCTATGATTCTGGTGAAAATACAAAATGCATTCAATAAAGCCCCAACAATAGAACTGATTTTTCTTTCTGAAACCCAAGAAGACGTTGTCAACATTTCAGAAGATACAGAAATTGGCACTTTCCTGACATACGTGAAAGTCGTCGATACCGATGACGGCCTGAATGGAGAAGTTAGGTGTCATCTCGACCATGAAAAATTCCAACTCGAAACTCTGGGAATTAATAAGTACAAAGTAGTTTTAAGGAGCTTGCTTGACAGGGAAATAGCTGATCAATATGATGTCACAGTTAGTTGTCAGGACAGAGGATTTCAGCCTCAAAGAAGTGAAAGCAAATTCTCCGTCCACGTGATTGATGTCAATGACGTCAAACCTCGTTTCTCTAATGAAACATTCACGTATCGAATTGATGAAAACTGGGAGCTTTATACTTGGGTCGGCATTATCAGCGCTGTGGACTCTGATCAAGGAGCGAGTGGGGCACTTATCTATTCATTAACCGAAAATGCTAAAGCTCTCTCTTTGCCTTTCAACGTCTCCGATGATGGAGTGATCTTTGTCGATGGGGAATTAGATTATGAATCTCAAAACATTTATGCGTTCCAGGTTTTAGTAAAAGACAACGGAACACCGTCACTGAATAGCACAGCAAACGTGCTTATTGAAGTGATAGATAAGAATGATAATGCACCTTACATCATATTCCCTAATGTTCATAATTACTCTCTGAATGTCTCATATTGCACGCAGCGTCATATCCAAAACGTCATCCATCTCCAAGCCTCTGACAATGACAGTCAAGAGAATGCATTTCTTAAATATGAAATAACTGCCGGAAACGATATGCGACTATTCACTATCGATCCTTTCAGTGGAATGGTGTCTTCAACAGGAGCACTGTTTGAGGAGGGTGCCAGTTCATATGAACTGGAGATTATGGTCCAGGACCACGGTAACCCAGTTTTGTCAGCATCAACTTCTATTCTAATAAATGTTGTAGCATGCGCAGAATGGACAGACATAGAAGAGAATGACCAGAAAGAAAACGCAAAAGCTAATTATACATTTCATCAAAAACAAGATGTTGTGATCAAGAATATTGAAGGTATAATCAAATTAAACCCTAACGATACAACTGATGACCCTGTTAGTTTCAAACACAAGATTAGTATGAACATACTAATTATTATAGTCGGGCTGGTCGTTATATTGACTATGTCGTTTGTTTTGACAACCATCGTCTGCTTTTTCCGGTATTCGGACAAGAGAAACGTTTTTCTGAAGCGGGTGACGAAATCGAATAAACCTATCACAGAAAAAAGGTACGTCACTCCAAAGACTAAGATTCCCCTAGACATAATGATGGACTTTGCTAAAGAGTTTGGAAGCACCACAATTTTGGCTGACCGTGAACCTAATATACCGTTTCCTGTTCAAGAACACAACGTGAGTAATTTAGAATTTTTTGCACCTGGAGAAATTTTTCCATTTGAATTGTTCCGAATTTGGTGAAAAAATATTGGTTTGTAGCTTATGAAAGATCATTACTACCTTTTAAGACCATGCTTTTTGTTTGTCAATGCACTTGATCAGTGGCGAATATTAATCGCATAGATCAAACATTATATAGTAAAATATCACTACATGCAAAATCGCCAGGTGCAGTTTCACATCTCCGTTGCTGGCCTAATCAGCAAAACATTTATTAAACTAAAACTGTTTTGAAAATATATACAGGAATGCTGAAAGAAAAAAGAAATAATGCTTCCTATTTTAGTTTTCAGCATCCTCAACTATTTCCAAAGTAAACTCTAAAAAAAAAAAAGATATAGAAATAACATGTTCTTCTTCTTCTTCTTCTTCTTATTATTATTATTATTATTATTATTATCATTTTACTCTTTGTGAGTTTTAATGACGATCTTTCAATGGAATTTGAGTAACAGCAAGTCTACTCAGGTTTCCAGAATTTTCCCTATTCAAGCTGATTTTAATAATGCTGTGGTCTGGGTGATTTAGATTCTTCTGATTTCTATTTCCTCCATTCTTTTTTTCCGAGCCTTTAGGGACCTTTCCAAGCTCATCAACTACAATTGATATGGCAGTCACCCTCATGTTCCACATTTTTTTAGTTCTCAGGCAAAGTCCAAGGCTTTGTTTATTTTTTCACATTATTTCATTTTCACCCAGTGGTGTGCCAAGAGAACAAAATCTAATGACAATTTTTTCTTATTAATCAGCACTAGGTCTGATTCTCTGACAGGAATTACGTGATCGGTTTGTATTGCAGAATTTCAAAGAAATTTTATATGTCTCATTCTATAAACCAGATTCTGGTTTGTACAAATAACATTTAGTTGTATGGTCAAATTTTAATTTCTTGCAGAATAGAATTCCCAGTGGATCACCTTTCCCATTCAGCCATGCTTAGTTTTGTACTTATTTTGTGCTATTTGCCGCAACTGTTTATCTGATTAGTTAATCAGATAAACAGATGTGGCAAATAGCATCCCTTTCTCCACCTAACTTATGCAATAATAACTGAATAGATGCCTAGCAGAAACAAATTTTCTCGAATTGATAACTTAGAGGAAGACTACCCTGATTCAAAAAGACCCTCAAGAATAAACAATCTCCAACAAATATAGACTGATAACGTGTCTTCCTATGATGAAGAAAATCCTAACAACACAGATTAGAGAGGAGATCTGTTATGTACTAGTATGCCGCCTGTTATGTACTAGTATGTTTCCTGAAGAGCAGAAAGGATGCCACAGCGCTACAAGAGGAACAGGTAACTTAATGCATATTGACCAACACATGAAATCGATCTATTACAAAAAGGCCTATGATATGGTCCAACAACCTTGGATTGTCAGAAAATGTACAAGATATTCGACAAAGTCATAAAATTAATCACGGAAGCCATAAAAAACTGCAAAGTGGAATTAATAGCCAGTGGAAAAGCTTTAGTAGAGGTGAAAATCCAAAGAAGCATCATCCAGGGAGATATGCATTAGCCCTTACTATTTGTAATTGTAGTGATGTCCCTCAATTACTTTCTTAGGAAGTGCAGTGAGGGCTACAAATTTAAAAAACCACAAAAGATAAATCACCTTTTGTACATGGATGACATCATGTTGTTTTAAAAAAATGAAAAAGAATTGGAGGCTCTAATACAAACAATAAGAATATACAGTCAAGATATAGGAATGGAATTTGGCATTGAAAATGTGTCTTGCCCATAATGAAGAGTGAAAAATGAGACATAACAGAAGGTATAGAGCAACGAAATCAAGAAAGTATCTGAACGCTTGGAAAATAGGAAAACTACAAGTACTTGGGAATACTGAAAGCGGACACCATCAAACAAGTGATGATGAAAGAAAAAATAAGAAAAGAGAATTTCAAAGAAACGAGAAAACTTCTGTAAACCAAGCTCTGCTGTGAAAATCTTATCAAAGAGGTGAACACCAGAGTTGTTCATTGTAAGATACTCAGGACCATTCATAAAATAGACAAGGGAGGTACTCAGACAAATGGACAAAAGGACAAGAAAGTTGATGACAATACATGAGGCCTTACATCCAAGAGATGATGTAGACAGACTATATGTGGTCAAGAAACGAAGGAAGTAGAGGATTTGCCAGCATTGAAGATAGTGTATATGCAAGGACAACATTAAAAAGTGCAAAGAAAGACTAATTACAGCAACTGGTAATAGCATTGACAACATAAGAATAAATTGAACAAAGAGAAAGCTAGCAAACAAATGGGAAGAAAAACAACTGTATGGATATATCAAGCTACAAATTGGCAGAATCCCTCACTAGTCAACTGGGTTATGGAAACCTTATGAGAGAAACTAAATCTCTCCTGAGAACAGCACAAAACAATGTCATAAGGACTAAAATTGATTATGCATACTAAAATAACAAATGAAGACAAAATGATTGATCCCAGGATAAGTAAAATGTAGCAAACTAGCTCTGAAATAGTATAAGACTAGGCATGACAGGGTAGGAGAGGTGATTTATTGGGAACTGTGCAAGAAATTTTGACCATATTACCAAATGGTATATGCACAAACCAGCATCTGTCTTTAAGTATGAGATGCATAAAATTCTTTCGGATTTTAGATACAAATGGGTCACTTGACTCCAGCCAGGAGGCCACACCTAGTCATAATTAACAAAACAACAAAAAAAGAGAATTTGCCATATAATTGATTTTGCCATCCCAGTGGAACACAGTGTAAAAATCAAAGAAAAGGCAAAAAGAGTCAAGTACTTAGACCTTGCCTGAGAACTAAAAAAGCTGTGGAAAATAAGGGTCAGAGGTGATACCAATTGTGATTGGCACACTTGAAGTGGTTCCCAAAGGATTGGAAAAGGACTGGAAGAGTTGGAAATCTGAGGATGAATTGAGACTATCCAGATTACAACATTGTTAAGATCAGCAAGAATTCTGAGAAGAGTTCTGGAGACCTGAGGAGACTTGTTATTACCTAGACTCCAGTGAAAGATCACTGGTTGACATTGGTATGAATAACTTGAAAAGAGTGAATTATTTTGAAAGTAAAAAAAGAAATTAAATTTTCTCAAAATCATCAATGTCTGAGTCATCAGTTCCTAAGATCAAATAAAAACATTTGTCTAATTCATCTTATTTCCATCATTAGTTTGTCATATAACTCAAATGTATTTCTTATCTCAGTCATCAAATGTTTACTAAAATACCATTTAACCTGAAATATCAATCACAGTATCATAGTATTAGTTTTGCATCATTCTGAACTAAATAAGGGATATTTTATCAATAATGGTACAACTAATGTAGACAATTCTGATACACCAAAAGGAATCTACAAAGTTCTTAAAATATAGTGTTTTGGATATAGTCCAGGTTAAAAGTGTTGCAAGGGTAACTAAAGTCAAATTTATTCGACCTTATTTTTGATGCAGTTATTATTGGAGAATGAGAAAATCTTTTTGTAAATGAGGCAGTATTACTTCGCTATTATTTATTAATAATTGAAAATATCAAAAAGGCTAACAGTCAATTGAGATTTATGTGATTATTCTTACTTACTTTTGCTTTTTATTTATTTATTTTTTTGTAGGCTACCACAAATTTAGTGAAATTTGAGTTTGTAGGGCCAAATATTAGAAATGTTCCAAAATTTTATCTTTCCCCAAATAACATAAAATTGATGAAAATTATGGAAAAAGATTGTTTTTTTTGACAATTTCACCTGCCCTGTCATCACAGTTTTTTTTTAAATACTCCAAAATATTTCAAAATCAAGGTGAATATTGAAAACACATTACTTTTGAAAGTTATCATAAATTTCTATGCATGTTCAGGCTGGGTTTGCTCAAGAGTACTTGATGCTATTCAACACAATTTTAGAATATGTGTGAAGCATTCCAAAAATAAAACCTCCAATTTTTTTCTTTAGAAACTAAAACAGAATAAACATTATCAGTTATACGTTTTTCTATTTCTGTCTCATTTGTATTTTTGAAATCTATTTGGAGTTCTTTGTACATTTACATTAAATCTAATCATTTGAAATTTAAAGAGTGAAAATTTATTCAGACTAGAAATCAATGAACTTACAAAAAAATTGTTTTCTTTTCTAAATATTTTCTACAAAACCTGATAAATATTACTAATAATGTATATATATATAAGACACTGATCAATTCATCCCTTCTTGTACAGGGACCCCAAAGATTCTAAAGAAAATCTCATAAGATGTATAGCAATAGCATACTGAATTTTCAAGGGTCTACGACAATTTTAAATGCCTGTACAAAAAAAGTCTGGAAACTTATTGAATGAACCATGTATACATTTTGATTTAGCTTCTTCCAAGAAAGATTTTGATAAACAGTAATTTTGCGTTTGATCCATTCGACTGGAAATATTTGTGATAAATGATTGTATAAAAAGTTGGTTATTTTACACAAGAAGAAAAAGTAATATTTTGCATTAGAGATTTTTTAAATGACCAAAATGCCCTGATTCATGTCATAAATAAATACTTGATATTTGTAAAAAAATAGTTTTGTCATCATAACCTTTGTGTAAATAGTCAAAAGAAAAATTGAAGTATTTATTTCTTTACACCCAATAGAACCAGAGGTTTTTGTTTTTGAAAAGTTATTTACATTTTTTTGTAACCTGCCCAACCCAAAATTATGTCATGTTAAATGTTCATGACCTCCATCACACTCGAAAGAAAAGCCTGATACTGAAAATCTGGTAGTGTAACGGTTAGCAAGCTAGACTAGCAAACCTTCATGAGTGAGTTTGTTTCTCATCGGGTGCCACATTCATATGGCCTTGTGCCACATCTGAGCAAACTGCTTAGTAAATTAATTCCAAAAAATGAACTAATTAATAAATTTTATTTAAATTTTCAGGACTTATTAATTAATAAAAGTGTTTTCAAAGAAAATTTTGATAATATATCTTTAAAGTCAGTCCCCCAACACACACATACATTTAATTTAATTTTATGAAAATTTCTGGTAAAGCTTAAAATAACTCTCTTATGATGAAAATAAGTCACCAGGAAATTTAAGTCTGTGATATATATATATTTTTTTTTTCTTTTAAATTTTAATCAGAGATATTGAAAATATGTTTTGAATCATACAATAAATTTGTAACTGCAATATAAGCAGTGATCAGATTTTAATAAAATTTTCAGACTATCCTAATCAATAAAAGAATTTATTTTTGCAAACAGCATTTTTTAAGAAAACTTTGAGAAAATTTTTTGTCAGTAAACCTTCACTTTATTTCATTTCATGAAATTTCTAAATACCAAAGCCAAAAAAAAAAAAAAAACCCAAAAAAAACATTTGGTGAAAACATCAAATGATTATTGTCAGATAATGATAATTATTCAGAAAAAGCAAATCAGTATAAAATTTTTTTACTGTGAGGAGATATTTGTCAAACTTCAATAAAGCTAACACAATTTTTCTATTTTGCAAAATTTATTGTTTTTAATAAATTATACGATAAGCAGTTTTTGATTAAAATAAACATTAGTTGAATTATATTCTTTAAAGATTTTAATTTAAATTTATTTATGGTTTTGAATGTTTTAGAACTCTTTATTAATCATATTTTCATGTAAATGAAAAAACTTTATGAAACTTTTTACATTAAATATGTCTGTTTGACTAAAAAATATAAAGTATGTATTTACCCAACACCACAAGGTCAGTCGTTAAGTAGAGTTTAACAGGTTTGAATTCAGAGTTTTCCTTCTAGACTGGTTGCCATACCATGGTTAAAGAGTTCATTCTACCTTCCTATTTATCCATAGCTGGAGGGAGAATAGTTGGATTCATATTTTTCCCAAGTTTATTTGTGCTACGTGAAATGCAAACAGCTTCATCCAGGATTTGAACTCTGATCGTCATGTCCATTTCTTACATTGATAACAATAACACTACTAGCACTGCACCAAAACTTATAAAGCATGATATAAAAAAGGAAAAGAAGAAAATAAAATTCAAGGACACATGGCACAGTGGGTAACAGCGTTGGTTAGATACAGTGACATACCCAAAAGAGTGTGAGTTCAATACCTGGTGAAGGCAGTGGAGAACTTTCATTCTACCTTCCTATTTATCCATAGCTGAAGGGAGAATAGTTGGATTCATATTTTTCCCAAGTGTATTTGTGCTATGGGAAATACAAACAGCCTCATCCAGGATTTGAACTCTGATCGTCATGCCCATTTCTTGCTATGCATCCTTGAGGACATCTGTGTATGCATTTCATGCACAGATGTCCTCAAAGACACATGGCACAGTGGATAATGGCGTTGGTTAGATCCAGTGACATACCCAAAAGAGTTCAATACCCGGTGAAGGCTGTGGAGAACTTTCAAAGAGGAAATTAACAGGAGATAACTGATAAATGACATCCATTAAACATGGCTCGTGGAACTTGAACAGTGAGTGAAATAAAGGGCTAAGTTCGACATTCCAACCACCAGAAGAAGGCTGGAGCATGAAACGGCTGAAACTTTGTGAATAACATGGCGACAAAGATGAGGACAATAGTCCGAAAAATGTAAATAATGTACATAATACCTCATCTCAGAAATATAGACAGATATTGATATTTAAATGTTGCCATAAAAAAAGATATAAGCTTATGTGAAATGACTTTAGGCTTTATATATATATACATATATATGTATGTATATAAAAAAAAACAGCAACTTTCTTTATATATGTATATGGATTTATATTTGTATATATACAAGGGCCATTAAATAAGTTTCCAGACTTTTTTTGTACAGGCATTTAGGATTGTCATAGACTCTTGAAAATTCAGTATCTTATTGCTATACATCTTATGAGATGACTGACCAATTTTTCATGATTTCAGGTTCAAATGAACAGCTACAGCAGCAATTGGAATACACCCTGGTTGTCATGGCTGGTAAATTTCAAAAATGCTATCTGGACGTGAGGACACTTTAGAAGAACGATATGCAATAAAATTGTTTTAAATTTGGAAAAAATGCCCCAGAAACGTATGGAATGCTTCAGACTGCTTTTCGACCATCTTGTATGAATCAAGCATCAGTTTTTGAGTGGCATAAGAGATTCAAGGAAGGCACAGAGTCTATGAGGGATGATGAGAGGTGTGGGAGGAGTAAGGAAGTCAATACACTAGAGTTGATTGGCCAAAGGTTTAGGATTAGGGTTAGGTTTACTATGTTGAGGCTGTGACAAAGATCATTGACACACTCACACAAGAGGACTTCCATGGGGCCTTCCAGAAGTTGTTGGAACGGTACAACAAGTGCATTGCAGCTAGAGGAGGTTACTTTGAAGGGGACTAGAGTTTCATGTGTATACTATAAATAAAAGTGCCCATATGAAAAAAGTCTGGAAACTTATTGAAGGCACCACGTATATATGTTTTGATTTAATTAAAGTAAATGTACTTTGGATTTTTGTATATGTTTTAAGATTTGATCTAAATTAATTCTTATATTTTAAACAACTGTTTTTTTTTTAAAATCTAATTAAGTTATGTAATAAGCAATATAAGGTATTAACTTATTTTGATTACAGAGTGCATATCAGGAATTATATTTTTGTTGTATATAGTAATAATTCTTAACATTAATTAGAATGATTTGCTGTTGGTATTAATTATTAAATGTTAATTATTATATTAAGTAATAACATATTGTTATTGATATCTGTTGTTTTTGTTTTTGTTGGCATTGATGTTATCAATATTTATAATAATGATATGAATATTATGATAATGTGAATGATATAATTGTAATCTTGAGGATATATATTATTATGTCTTAATGGTTTATAATTTTAGATAATGTCTTAACAGTAAATGATATATCTTTATTTTTACTTTTAATGTGATCAATTATATTGAATAGTATTAAAGTGACAATTTTTTTAGTTTTTTGATAAAATAGTATTAATATATAATGTAATATTTTATAATATAATTTTATTTTTGTTAAGAGGTTATTAATTCCCATGTAATTAATTCCCTAAATCAATTTATTCCTTTATTCTATATTTTTTACTTAACTCCTTCATTTGGGTTTTAAAGTTTGTTTGCCATTACACAAAAAAATAATGTGGAAAGGAAAGAGAAGTCAAAAATTGATACATCTTGATATAAGAATTGAATGTCATTTGTCAACCACACAGGGAAAAAAATGGTCAGATCTTTACCTAATGAAAAAATAAAAAATAAAAAGCAAATGAAATTTGGGTTAGGGAGATAGGATGACCTGAATTTTGTGGGGTTTTCTAAATCTACATTAGAAATTTCTCATCATTTCTTTGTCTGAAGATGCAGATCTAACATTCTTTAAAAATATAGGGTCTGTGGAAATAAATATTGTTACCAAAAATATGAGTAATTTTTAAAGGTTTTTCTTTATATATATATATATATATATATATATGTGTGTGTGTGTGTGTGTGTGTGTGTATATATATATGTAAAGCGCTAGTATCTTACTGGACTATCTAAAACTAATTTAAATGGTGGAAATTATTTTGAAATAAAGCCTGGAAGATTAAGGTACTATCAACTTGGATAGCTAGATTAAGGTACTATCAACTTGGATAGCTAGATTAAGGTACTATCAACTTGGATAGCTATGTGGAGAATACTACATGCTTATTGACAACATCAAGGATCTCCAAAAAAAAATGAAAATAATAGATGAAATATTCTTTCTATCAGACATTTTTAAGATGGAAAAAAAAACAAGTTCATATAATATGTATACACACACACACACATATATATATACATATGTGTGTGTGTGTGTGTGTGTGTGTGTGTGTGTGTGTGTGTGTGTGGTGAAAGAGAGAGAGAGAGTTTATATAATCATACTTAAAAAGGGTGCTGAACATCTGCTTGTCCAGGGTGCTAGGAACTTTAGGGCTGGCCCTGGAAATGTATGACATTCAGTTGTCAGTTAGAGTACTTTAAAATGTAAAGAAGAAACTGGACATCAGAAAACAAAAACCTTCAGGAAGACTTGGCTCATAGAAATACATCATATAGAGACCAATAAATAAGTTTCAAAAACATACTGGTGACAAAAAATAAAAATGAATTATTTCTGATATATTCTGATATGTATTTTAGATATACTCATCTTTTTAATTCTTATGGAGAAAATAGAAATTACGCATTGATTTTGGACAGTGATAGAGAGAATCAAGAGTTGCTCCAATGAAATGGTTGAGATGTTTTACCACATCCATCATATAGTCCTGAGTTTGCTCCTTCAGATATTGTGTTTGGGTCACTCAAATGACATTTGTACCTAGAGTTGTTCTACACAGATGACATCAACTGCTGAGACTAGTGCATTAATCTTGATGGTGAGTAGGTAAAAATTAACATAGTAGTGCTAGTACAATGTTTTACTCGTACAGTAATAAACATATTGAATGAGTATATGTTTGTACTTTACTTTTCAGATATCCCTCAGAATATATAAAAAAGTTACTGGGGGGGGGATCCACATGGTAGAGTGGTTAATGTACTGGGTTGCAACATCATCATGAGTTTCAACTCCACTCACACTAATACATTCACTTTCAGACTTTTGGAAAAGGTATGAACCTCCTTATCCCTCCAGCTGTGTGTTAAAAAGTACCCCAACGATTTTTCTAGAAAGATAGCTTTGACATTAAATGACCCATGAAGGTTGTTATACCATTAAACAAAGAAACCAAACCAAAAGTATATGTGGCTGGGGCTGCAGAATACACCATCTCCACAGAAAGGTAAGACTTCCCTAATGAGTGTCCTAGATATGACACTAAACAATCAGATGGCGGGGGCTTCAGTAATACTGGAGCTTTGGTGAATGCAGAGTACCTCTTTGTTGCCATTGTGCCCAGGTCCACACTGACCCAGAGTGGTAGCACCTGATAGGGTCCTATCTATGGGTCAAATAGAACTAAACTGTATACTTATGTTAAACTGAATTGCTTTAAATAGGACTATTTTGACATTTAAACTGTGTACCTATGCTAAACTGAATTGTTTGAAATTTAATCAATTAATGACTCAAAAAGAGCTGATACACTGTAAAACCAACCACCAACCAACCAACCAACCAACCAACCAAAAGTATATGAAAGAAGCTACTGTTATTTAATAACTTATTCAAACTATTATCATCTTCTATTTTAGTTTCTATACTGAAAACAGTGACTATTCTTTGATTTTAGGCACACATTTTTGCACATAGTTTTAAGTAACTAATTATCATAATCCTTTGTAAACAATTATAGCTTTAAGTAACTATTCTTATTACAAATAATTTGCTGTTGTATGGTTTCAAGTATTCTTATCTACTGTTGATAATTTGCACACAGAGTTTTTCTATTGAATACTAATCATCTTAAACTGGATCTATTTGGCCCATAGATGAGAGCCTAACAAGTACAGATAATACTGGAGCTGGGAGTAATGATAATGAATTTCCAGAACTGTAGCCTCACCACCAGATGCAGTAAAGTGTCACATCTAGGACACACCTTTTTTTTCAAGGGTGGGTCTTACCTCTTTGAATGGGATACAGTTGGCATATTCTTGATCCTGCTGACAGAGGAATATCTTTGTTATTTTATTAATTCAATGCATATCAGTATAAACTTTAGACTGGGATTAGAGTTTAATAACTCTTCATCTTACCTTCAGACCAGAAAATAGGTGCATTAACTTAAGGATTCTAACTTACCACAGCATATCCTTCATTGCATTAAAAAGCAAGTGTGAAGTAGTGTGATGCCTACATGACATTGGTTGCAGCCACAAGGCTATTTTTGGTCTTAACCATGTGTATGGATTCTCATTAGACTGACTATGTTTCAAAAAGTTCCTTAGAGAGGGGGAGTCAAATAGGAAACCTTGCTGGTGGTAATAAACTAAAAAAATACTATAAATACAGTTGTGTCATTACTGAAGCATGTTTTTGAGAAATATTTCATTTAAGAGATTTTAAAATAACATTAATTTCCAACTAAGATATTTTGTCTTTCATTGCCATCGGTGAATAAGAAATGATTTGTTTTCTCTTAAGGGACAAAAATGTTCTTAATTTTATTTCTTTATTCTAATTATGCTAGAAATGATGAACCAAAAAAAAAATCAGAATATATCTAAAATACATTTCACCAGCAGTACTTATATACTAATATACTTGTAACTACCTATCTACCTTTCTTGTGCATCACACTTTCAGTTCATAAGAGGGTCGGTAGATATTTTTAAAATGTTTTGGGTTGAATAAAAAAAAGGATGGCAAGGAGAAGGTAAGAAGGAGAAAGGAAAAATTAGAGTGAAAGGCGAGATGAAGAAGTTACACAAGGGCTAGGGATATTTAGAATTATTGGATAAATTTATCCAACATTAAGAATACCTTTACATTATTCAGACATTTATTTATCTTAATACCTCAGTTGACTATTAGTTGATGATAAAGTTTTATATAAGTTAATAAGAATATTATAAGTACATATATATATATATATATATATATATATATATATCCTTCAAGGATTTACATGTTATCTAGTAAAATGTACAAGGATATATTTTTTAGCCTTATATAAACTCATCAGATGTGAGGAATACTTTTCTGTTATTCCAACAGCAAGCTGATCATCAGTTGAGTAAACCTTTAAACACACAGATTATATGTACTAATGTCAGATTAGAACATAGCTTTAAATATAATTTATACACTTCTGATTTTTTGGCCTTGAATATAAAGTTAATAAATTTATAGAAATTAGTTTAAAAATTCTACTAATACAGTTACTTCTATTTTACAATTTTTTATCAAATGCATAAACATTGAACATTTTTAATTGGATGTTATATATATATATATATATATATATATATATATATATATATATATATATATATATATATATATATTGTAAAGTTAGATGCATCCAATGTATTTGTCTGAACTTCATAAGGAAGCTGAATTTATGAAATTATGTGTAAAATTTCTATGAATCTACATTTTTAAATTTTTAGATATCCAGTTTTTCATATAAGAATTTATTTACGTCTTTTTTACAAAGGATACAAAGTAAGTAAAGTAGTAGAAAATATTTTAAAAATTATAGTAGATTCAGTTATTGTAAACTTTTCTATCAAATACAGAAAACTTTAAAAATTGATGTGATTGAATAAACCTTTAAGTATCTAGATTATATTTGATTATATATTATATCATGTTAAACAGAAATTTTTGAAACCATTTAACTGTGTACAAAAATGATTATTATTATTATTATTAGATAAGAAAATATATTTAAATGATTAATATTAAATAGAATAATTAGTGTTAGCAATACCTGAAGTCATTTAACAAACAAATGAGTTTTGGCTCATTTAAAAATAATGTTACAAACTATTTGCTTACAAATCATGTATATATATATATATATATAAAAACAGGATCTGGCATTAAATAACCCATAAGGGTTTATGTGCCATAAAACATAACCAAATTGAAGATTAAACTTAATAATTACAGGGGGTGGTTATTGTGAGTGCATTGGAAATATCTAAAATTATAAAATCTGTAATTGTAGCAATATTATTTCAAAGACTTGTCTCATGAAATCTGAGGTAGAAGCTTGGTTTGTTATAGATATATATATAGATATAAATTGTAAATTTCTTTCAATGTCAAAAACTTTAATTCTACTGCTTTCATGATGTTTTTGTTTTTCGTTGTGTTTTTTTAGAAAATTTCAATACATCGAAGTGACGACAATAGTCAGTCATTTATGTATGGAAGGACAACAATGCATAATATCAGAATATGAATGAGCAGTTTTTGTCTTTCTTTCTTTCTTTCTTTCTATTTTTCTTCAATGCTTCCATTCAATTGACAATTGGAAATTGATTGGTTGAGAAGGGAAATAAGGGTAACATGCATTATGGATAAGAAAAATTTCGTCTTATATTTGGATTGTCTATGTTTGAAAATTTCCATAAATTTTGTTGCTGGAGTGTTGGGATATGACATTGATGATGAATCCTCAAATGCTGCAAATGGTTGCTTTCCGCTGAGTTAATACAATGATGATAATCTTTTATTCTCTGTTATGTTTTGCAGCCAGTGAGAAAGGAAGAACAATTAACAGGCATAAGAAAAAAATATATATAGTTGACAGCTTATCAAATATTCAAGATGGATTTGCTTTCTGCAAAACAATGCAAAAAAAGAAAGGAAGACAATACTGTTTTGTGTATAGCTTATATTGCCATTCTATTTATTTATTTATCTTTTTTTGGTTTCTTAATTATTTGCTGACATTTTTTTGACATTTGAAATCTCATTAAACTCAAATCAATATTACTGCAAGATCTGTTGGGTGAAGGAAACGGTTTTCTTCATTCAGATGATAATTTCCTTGTCTTCTACATAAATCTAACAAGTAGAAACTGCTGCCAAAGTCTTTTCTCTGTTTTTATTATATCTTATTTTTAGAAATAATTGCAAATGTGCTGAAGAATTAAAACTAAAATTTACTAGATTTCAATCTTAGAAGTAAAATTGAGCAATGGTTTCTCAGTTATTGGTATTTATCAATCAGTTAATGAAATCTGTTGGTTAGCAGTCAAATTCCAAGAGTGATATAGATTAGTCTTTGTTGCTATAATCAGACTAAATCAAGCCTGGTGCACAAAAGATATCTGAAAATATATCCAATAAGCCATTAATTATAACTGAATTTATAAATACCTCTTGTCTAGAATGGAGAAATACATACTAGTGTTTAGTTTTAAAGCATTAAACCTGGGTTGTGAGTTTAATATCAATTTTATAAATGAAGCATAATATAACAAAAATAAGAACTTTATGAGATAGAACATCATTGAGATATGATTTTTATAACTCATTTATACCTATTGGTAATAAGACTTAAGGTGTCTAGATTTCTTAGAAAAAGGATTAATTTTGAATTTTAACTAGATTTTTCTTTCTTGATATATTTGTTTCATGGTTTTGTCTTGTAGTAATTTATATATAATTGAGCTAAGATGTCCAAATTTCTTTAATGCGGCATTACGATTATTATTTACTCTTGACTAGTCTTATTTTATCAAAATTTTGTAGATTTTCCTTGCCACTCCCAGATCATTATTCTATGATTGTTCAGTTAGTAGCATGGTTTAGAAATAAAATATTATCCCGCCTAGCAAAGTATGAACTCACACCCTCTATCCTTAGGAGACTGATTTTCTGTATGGTAATTCTTATAAAGTCTACAGAAGGTACAGGTCATAGATATTTGAGCAAGAACAAAATCTGTTTTTTGTTGCTTAAGATTGCAGAGACCAGTAAGACCTTTAAACACCAAACTGGAAAATAAATTTGGATTCCTGTTTTCTCAAACAGGAATCTAAATCTATTTTCCAGTTTGGTGTTTAAAGATCAAATCTTTGATTTTTGTTTTGGTTAGTGTAGAAAGAGACACTCCGCAATAGGGTAGGTTGATTTTTCACTTTTTTTTAATAAAAAGAATAAAGCACTGAAAGTTGTGTATATACCTATTAAATACTCATACCAAAAATTAGATCTGAATCTTCAATGGTTTTTTGCTAATTTGGCATGAAAGATTTTGGATAAACACGTACTGAAAAGTCCTCGATTTTGCCAGATTTGGCCTAAATATTGATGTAAAAACCAAACAATTTCAGAATTTAAATTAGGAAATCTTATTTTATTTTATGGAAATATAATAAATAAATTATAACAAAACTTCAAATTGAAAATTGAACCCCTACCCCACCCTGCTTTACCTGTGTCGAATCTAAAATGCTATTATTCAAGCAGTAATATTCGAATATATTGAAAAAAAACTTTTTCCTGATATGAATTGAAATACAACAAATAAACAAATATGGAAAAACAAATAATTTTTTAATAATTTTTGATATATGGAATCAAATAGTTCCATATATGAGCCCTTAGATGAAAACGCTGGTCTCAATTGTTGGCACAAAACTTTTGCAAGTATTTGCTGGGCCTTGCTTCAAAGCCATACATGGATTGAGAAGCCTCCGTTACTAACTTAACTGCCCGTTCCACACCTTGGGAATGTGAAGGGAAATCTGGCAAGTTAATCTTTTCACCAGTTAACAATGAATTCTGTAATTCATTGTCAGAAAAGTCTAGTGTGAGTGGTGGCTCACAGACTCCATTTACTGACAAATCAATTAAATCAGTCCAGTGCACAGCTTTAAAGTTGATCATTGAGATCTTTTAAAATCTTTTCTTGACTGGTTTCCCTCTTCTGAAAGAATATAAAAAATAATTTTAGTTTAATTTTTAAATGCAATTTGTTCTGCTTTAATAATATTTGGTGAAATCAGATGTAATCTTTAAAATGTTTCTATAAATTGGCACAAGTACTTCAACCAGTTTTGTATGAATAAATATTAACGTACCTAATGGCCAAAATTCTTTTTATACCCTCTTCTCTCACTTCAGGTTCATCAAATTTCACCATTGAAAATAAAATATTCTCCAGAAGTAATGCCAAGGCATTATACTGGAGATTTTTTAATGTAATCCTTTGAACCTTAATTGGTTGCTTTCGTATCCTGTCAATCATATTGTAAATATAAATTTGCTGGTGATGGAACTTGTTATTTTTTTTTATATCAAACCAGCAAATAGCATAAACATTCACAATAAAATGTGTCAAACTATATAGTTTGGTCGAACGATTCTGTGGATATGCCCCAAGAGTCCATAGGCACATGAGCCTGATGACCAAAGTTAACCACCTTGCCTGGTTTAATGGACCAATTTTCTATGATGCAAATCTAGGGTTCACCTTACCTCTAGAAATACCAACTGTATATTCATAGAGTAGTCTTTGGTCACAACTAAGGCTATCCATATCTTTCATTCCAAAATGAAACTCCAGGGGATTCTCAACAGCTGAAAAAGATTTTTGGGGTAAATTATGGCAATCATTTGCACATAATTGAATATAGTGTGGCTTTTGTGGTGCCATCTAAATGTTTGAATAGAGCTCTAAATGGAAGTTCATTTTGATGTAAGAAGCAACCAATTTTGTGAAGATTTATTTTTATTTTTTTTCTAAAAGTGTAACAAGTCCACCTTCACAGCCTGTATTTGCATTTGTGTTGTCAACAAGGACAGCCTTAATAGTGTACCAGTTGCACCAATATCAGGAAGAACCCTGTGAGTCAAATATATACTCTCATTTGGTGTCTCCTTTGTGATTGTCAAGTGGCATTCAGGTCCTTTGGCTTTTTTCAGAATTTTACTTCTATTTTCCTCTACTGATTCCTTGTAGTGTAGTGTGTCTTTGTCTGTCCTCCCATCAACTCCTATACAAAGAAGATTCTCCACATTTTCATTATGCTTTTCATAGGCTTTTTGTTTTCACTTAAGCCTTTGCTCTATTTTACATTTACCCATATACATATTCTTTATATCTATATTAGTGATAAAAAGGCCAATAGCCCTAAAAATCCAAGAGCAAGGCATGGGAAAGGCTGGCTCCAAGATTAGAAAATATATCACCCCTAACTAACTCAAGAGCATACCTTGGAATTTTTGTGAGGTTATAAGGCACTTGGAGAGGACTATCTAGCTGTTTATAATCCTCTGTTTCATCACTTGGAGAAGATGAGTAAGAATGGGAAGAATCACCTTGAACATATAATGTTGAAGCTATTGGTGGGGATCTTCATACTTTTTTGTTGGCTTTTTTGTCAGAGGACAAGTGCAGATGATGTGCTTAGTCTGGCAATTTTCTTTGGTGCATTTGACATTAATATTGTCACAACTTAAAATGGGCAGGTTGCACGAACATGATGATATCTCAAAAATGTATCCAACTTTTCCTTCCAGAATTTTGTTTGGGCAGCAGGTATTTGTTTCCTACTTATTTGCTTTGCCTTCTGAAAGCATAGAATTTTCACCTTGTTGACAACACTAATTTCCTTTAACAAAGGCAAACGAGGGTTGACAGCCTTCCAAATATCTATCACGTCCTTTGCTATTAATTTAGAAATACCTAAACAAGAAAGGTGGGGATAAGTGTTCATTAAAAAATAGCTGTATTGAATTATGTCGACAAGATCATGGCCCAGTTTTATCCAATGGTGATGGTAAACCTGAAAACTTAATTGCACCTTTACTTCGAGTGGAAACTCCAGTGTTTTTTCCTGACATTTTTTAATCAAAATATCTGTAAAAAGAATATATATGTATATATTGTCTGAAAATACACGAAGATGTTTTTAAAAAATTGTAAATAAATTTCGAAATTCATTAAAAAAAGTAATAATTTTTACTTACCAAACAACAGCATTGTACTGTTTAGTTCCAAAATTAACTCGTAAACCGACTTTTTACTTAAAAAAACACTAAATTTTAAAATATAAATAAATTACAATAATTATAAAATGTTTAAATATTTTAATAGTATGTCTACTTTGCGAAATATATATATTTGCGTTAATTATAAGGGTAAAAAACATAAACAAACCGAAGAACTCCGGAGAGATAATTACCACCAGTGAAAGCCGAAAAAATATCCAGTAAATAAAACGAGGTTTAGTAAGTCGTTATTTGTATTTTAAACTATATATTTTAATGTATTTGATTTTTGTTTTTGGTCATTTAATTAAACATTATATGAAAATGGATAATAAACTTAAAAATATCGATTATTTAATAAATCTTATTATTTAATTTTCCTTTAGTCTCAGTTTTAATTTTATGGATACAGGTTTCCAGCGTCACCGATATCACGACGAAAATAACAAAATATTATGTCTTTAAATGCGATTTCGCAAAAAAATACAAAATTTTGGAAAAAAATATTTCGTGGGGTAATTTCTGATGTTATTTTGCAACTTTCACCGCGTTATTCTTTTTACAGTTCCAAAATCGACCTACCCTACTCCGCAACAAGGCATACGGTAGGATCTTTAATTATCCAAGCCCCTATATTGTGGTTTGATTGGATGATCAACTAAATCTGATATGTGGAAGGAGTGCTCTTCCTACAGACGTTTGATTGGCTGACCAGTCAAAAAGTAGAATAGGAAATGATCTCTGATTGGTTAGACAATTAGGAATTTTTGTTCCCAGGGAAATCCTCAATAAAAATAGATGTTTTTAGGGTTAGAGGAGAGAAGAGATCTAATGTTCATACTGAAGATAAGAGAATAAGAAAAGAAATCTCTCCAAGAACTAAAGCCTCTCCAATAAAAGCCCCGCTCTTTCAAAAATTGAGTAAAATAGAAAGGCTTCACCAATCAGATATCTCATTTGTCTGTCTCTCAAATACAACAAAAAGGCTACAATATATATATATATATATATATATATATATATATATATATATAAAATATATTATTGTTTCACCATTGTGTCTCAATAAATAGTTGTTAATTATTAATGGAGAGTTTTTCTTGTTTTTGAGTAGCCAACACCCAAGCAACTTGTTCCAACAAACCACTCTGGCCATCAGAAGAAGTCTCTAATAGATTGTGTCATTCCCCATCTGTGGCTCTTTCAAAAACAACATAACATAACATAATTGATAAAACTTGGACATGATTGGAAAAGATGATTTAAATAAATCTCATAGTGAAGTAAAATGTTTTAAAACCTGTTTTATTAAGTCTTCTGTTAGATGAGCCACATAAATATTGGAAACCATAGAATGCAGCATAGTGGATGTGAAGTGAGGTGGATGATTCCAAAAGCTGGTCAAAGGCATTATCTGATGCTGGGTAGAAAAACCTCATTGTTCAATAGCCAGGATCAAATAGTTCACTTAAAAAACTACTGCTACTCATCTATAAGAGTGGCATCTTTTCATTAGAAAAAAAAAAACTGGCACTGAAAGATTACCATGATTCTAATTCAAGCAAAGCATCTAAATTGTATCCCTTTTCACAAGGTTCAAGAAGGCGTGCATTCTGCTGAAGCTGGAGCTCTGGTCCTATGGTTTGAAAAATCATCAACGGAACCTAAACCAAACTTTATGAGAAGCAAAAAAATTGTCAAAATTGCAACTTTAACATTAGAACATTAAATACAATATAGCAACTACATGAGCCAACAACAACTGCAGAGGAGTAGAATATAGACTTCATATGAATACAGGAACATAGATATCACCATAAAAAATTAAAACTAAAATACCTTGGTTTTGGTAAAAGCAGAACATTTGTGTCAGCATCTGTATGAGAAAAAAACTGTCAACTAACCAAAGAAATGGTGGATATCTAACAGTTTTCTCTTGAGCACAGACTTGCATGCCTAAAGATTAAATTTCTGAAATAGAAGGGAAAATTATGGACTTCATCATCATCATGTCGTGCCGCCAGCACGGATATCCCTGACCCTCTCTCGCCACTTCTCCCTATCATTCATCGGCCTCCTGCAGGTCTTCAGGGTTACATCCTGTGTCCTCACATAGTTGCTGTATGTAAGTTCGAGCTGGTCGTCCTGCTTTTGCACGGCCATATGTGGGGGTCCATAGGAGTACATCACTTATGAGCTCGTCCTTGCTTCTCCAGCAGTGTCCCGCGTGTCTGGTTCGTCTAACTTGTATAGTTTTCGTGATAGGGGGCAAGTGTCCGTATAGTTGGTGTCTCGTGGGGTGTTGTCGCCAGGACTTGTTCAATACTGCTCTCAGCATTCTTGTGTAATTTCCGTCTAGTTTCTTCTCCAGCCGTTTAGTTAGCGTCCATGTAGTGCATCCATATAGCAGTATCGACACAACTGCTGCCTGGAAGAAACTGCGTTTCATTTTATCGGTTAGGTCTGATTTCCATGTGATCGAGAGCCTATCGATAGCCGTCCATGCCTTCGTCAGACGTGTGTCGATGTCTTTTTCGGTTGATGAGACGCTACTTCCTAGGTAGGTGAATTTGTCTACTAGTTTCAGAGAGGCTCCGTCTAGTGTGGCAATGTTGCCCGTTTGGTTGTAACACATATATTCGGTTTTGTGTGCATTGATATGGAGGCCAATGCCAGCTGCGGCTCGTTCCAGACTATGCAGTAGTGTCTCTACTTGATTAGGCGTATTCGCCAGTAACGCCAAGTCATCAGCGTAGTCGGCGTCCGTGATTGTTTTTGCGGGGTATCTTTTGCTTCTTCTCTTAGTCAGCTCGAAGCCATTTTCTCTGATTTTGTCGATCGAAGTTCTAAGCACGTAGTCTAGACAGATGATAAAGAGGTACGGGGCTAGCGTGTCTCCTTGTAGTACTCCTGCAACAATGTCGAAGTATTCCGTGTCTCCATCTGGTGAACGTACTTTCACTTTGGTGTTTCTGTAGAGAATCATTATCGCTGCTACGGTTTCTTTTGGTAGGCCGTATGCTAGTAGGATTTGCTCCATCTTCCATCTGTGTATGGAATCGAAGGCCTTGGTAAAGTCGACAAATAAGTAATGTCGCCTGAAGGTTTTTTTGCCCAAACGCCTTCAAGGATTCTACGGATGGTCAGTATTTGTGAGGTTGTGGATCTATTTCTCCGGAAGCCATTTTGGTTTTTCCTAAGGATGTTGTCTATTTTGGGTTCTATGCGGTTTAGTAGTAGGGCATTGTAGATTTTGGCTGCTATGGATGTAAGTGTTATACCTTGGTAGTTCTTGGCTAGTGCGAGGTCGCCTTTTTTAGGGAAAGGGAGGATGCATCCCTTCATCCATCTTTCTATCCTATTTTGACTATAGACTGCGTTGCATTGCCGGAGCAGTATATCGTCGAATTGTCTAGTCTTCCACACTTCTGGGGGGGGGGGTCTCGTCTAGCCCTGCAGCTTTCCTATTTTTAATTCTTCTAAGAACTGAGTCAAGTTCTTCTTTGGTGAAGGGACCTAGTTTAATGTCTAATTGCTTACTGATAATTCTGGTGATCGGTTCATCCGTTATTTTCGGTGGGTTTCCGAGTAGATTTCTGAAATGCTGTTCCCACAGTTTTACTCTTTCTTGTTGGCTTGCAGCTTTCAATTTTGCTTTGGCTGTGCTCTTCCTTCTACTTACTTCGTTTATTATTTGCCAGGCCATCCTGGATTGTCTATCTTCCACCGAGTCTCTAATCTTATCTATCTGAATTTGTATGTATTCTGCCTGTTCTTTTAGATATATTCCTGCTAATAGATATTGTGCCTTTTCTAGTTTTCGGGCATTTGCGTTTGTTGGGTTCTTCCGATAGCTTTTGGAGGCAGTTTTCACGAGTGCACGTTTTTCTCTAATCGCTAGCGTTTCCCAAGGGACTCTATATTTAGTTCTAGGTTTTGTTGGAATACACTTTGATGCCGCCTCAAGGTGTGCTTCTACAAAATTTTCATATTCGTCATTTGGGGTACCTTTTTCTGTCTTTTCTTGTAGTGCTTCGAATCTGTTTCTTAATTCTAATGCATATTTGTCTCTAATATCTCTGTTGTTAAGTAGGGCCCAGTCATAGTGCTTGGTTGTCGCTTTTCGTGTGGCGTTTTTTCGTAGGCTTAGTCGTACTTTGGCCGTAACTATTCGATGATCGGAGGACACACCCTCGAAAGAGGAGTATGCCTCGCAATTCATCGCACTATTTTTCCATTTCCTGCTTATGAAGACGTAGTCTATCTGTGCTTTACTATTATTCGCGTATGTGTAGGTCCATAATTTTCCCTCCCTCTTTTGAAAGTTTGTATTGAGGCATGTTAATCTATTTTCTATCATGAAATCAATTAGATGTTGTCCATTCCTGTTTGACATGTTGTGTAGGCTGTATTTGTTGTTTCTGTTTTTCCCGATTTGTGCATTCATGTCTCCGCCAATGACTAGCAGGTTGTGTTTCGGAATGCTACGTACTAGGGATGATAGCTCTACATATTCATAAACAAGAATGGTATAAACAGTACTTTGAATACTCCTCTTTTGAAGAAGTATCTTAAAATCACAGAATCATCTCAGCAAAGATTTACCTGAGTTTGCACAGAAATAAGAAACAAACTGGTAATGTTTCTCTATATGACTTGTCCTCTCTTGCCAATAATGATATCATTATTGGCAAGAGAGGACAAGTCATGTAGGGAACAATATATGGTATATATGGTAACAATAAGAAACTAGTTTTATATTCTCCAGTAGATATCCAAAAGACCTACTTCAAATGACAAATACAAAAACTTGGTAACTGTCTCTATAGACGCAACTGACTAAACTTAGAGCCAAAAGCAAAAAACATGATTACTTAATAAAGGAAACCCAAGAAATGCTCATGAGCAGAAAGTTAAGAAAGCCATGAGAAGAACTAACAAAAACATATAAAAAAGAATAGCTTGAATACATTCAAGATCAAATCAATAAAATCATAAATTTGATTGAAGACAGACAATCATAATTAGCATGGCAGGACAGTAAAGGATGTAAGTGGAATGATAAGCACCCAGGGAGCAAAACTAAATGCTGCCAGACAAGATGAATCAAAAGGCAGCATTCTCCTTCCCCAAGAAAATCAACATTGGAATCACTAAGAATTACAGTCTTTACTCTTACAGTTATAACTGCAAAGGTTTATAATGCCCTATTTCTTAATCATATCTAACCTGAGGATGTGAAAATTCTTAGGAAAAGCCAGAATGACTTTCTGAGAAACTGATCCACAACATCATTGATTATAACTATCCATAGAATCATTGAAGGAGTATGTACAAAGAATCTTGAGGCATAGATTTCTCCGAGACATTTGATTCCATACACAGTAGAAAGATGGAGGAAATACTACAAAAAATATTCACTCCAAAGAAACTGTGAGTGCTATCATGATTCTTTACAAAAACACAAGAGCAATGGCTTGCTTACACGATGGTGATACCCATTTCTTCAACATCATTGTTGGAATTTTACAAGAAGATACATTAGCACCATATATGTTTATAATCTGCCTAGATTATTTACAATGAATATCAATTGATCTAATAAAAAAATTGTTATTGTTTCACAAAAAAAGACAAAAATCAGATTCAGCAGAAACTCTGACTTATGCAGACTATGATGATCTATTGCTTTTTTCAAATACACCTGTCCAAGCCAAATCCTTGCTGCATAGCCTCAAACAAGCATCAGGAAGCATTGGACTTTATGTGAACACAAATAAAATAGAGTTCATGAGTTTTAAACAAAATGGAGACATCTCCACTTTAAGTGGCAAGCCTCTGAAATTAGTTGACCAGTTCATGTAGCAACAATGTCTCATCAACTGAAAGTGATGTCAATGTACATATGTGGAAGATGTGGACCACAATTGACAGGTTGTTGATCATATGATCTAATTGATAAAATGAAACTAGATTTCTTTCAAACTGTAGCTGTATGAATGCACCACCAGGACTCAAACCAAATAAATTGAGAAAAAACTAGATAAGAACGACACAAAAATGCTACGGGTAAATCTTAGATACAGCACTCTACAAATCTTAGATACAGCACTCTACAAAACAGCAGTTGTATGACCACTAACACTCCATCTCACAAACCATCCAAGTGAGACAAACAAGACATGCTAAGCTCTGCAGGAGAAACAAGTAGAAATTCATAAACAACATTCTCTTAGGGACTCTGACACATATATGCACCAGTGTTGGCTGACCAACAAGGACTTATATGAGCTCTATGTGGATATGGGATGCAGTCTAGTGAACCTACGAGGAGCAAAAGACAATAGGTGCAGAGGGCAAGAGAGTCAGAGGACTTGCTGATGATTATGATATATATATATAGGTACATACATATATATATTTATATATATACATCCTTAAGCATTCAAACTTATATAACATCAATATGTACATAAATATATCCATGCATATGCATAATCATCATCATTATGAGGGATTTTGAATCAATGGATTGATTGGGCTAGCCTCTGCCATTTCTCATCAACTTCTGTCATATCATTTTTTACAATGCACTTTATTCTTCCTTGGGCAAAATTCTATAAACTGTTTGCATTATCTTCTGACTTTTTGTTGAATAATTTCTAACTCTTACTTTGGTCTGATTCATATAAGTTACAAACTAATCATACAAACTGATCACACATACATTGAAGGTGTGATAAAAAATGGGATTGATTCTTTTTAAATTTTAGAATTCAAAATTCAAATGAAGACTTTAAATATGGATGAGCAACTTATAAAGTGATAATGCTTAGATATTTAGACTGCTATTTAGATATCTGCATTAAATCTAGAAAAATATTCATTTTCCAGTTGGAAAGTAGAATTATAAAGATACTCTTTTCGAAAAAAATGGTCCAAGGAAAATACAGGATTCTGCAAATCATATTCACCAGACTTTCAGTTCCATTCAGCTTTTTCTTGGTTTCTAAACTGAAAATTTATCTCAAGAGTAAAATTTGAGGAAAGAGGGAAAATTTTTAAAAAGTAATAAAACAGCTTCATACTCTATTGAAAGGAGAGTTTCAGAAGTGCTTCAATCAATGGAAGACTCACTGGAATAAGTTTGCTTAATGGAAAAGAGATTTTTTTACTTAACCTTTCATTCATTGTCTATTTTCGTCTTAGTAAATACAGCTTTAATTACAGTATTTCTTAACATGCCAAGTTCACTGCCCATTCATACAGGTAAAGGCACACACTCATTTACACATGCTATATATATGTGTGTGTGTGTGTGTGTGTGTGTGTGTGTGTGTGTGTGTGTGTGTGTGTGTGTGTGTGTGTGTGCCTGTCCCTGTCCCTGTCTGCATGTGTAGTGTACATTTATGCATGGATGAATGTATACATTTATGCATGGATGAATGTATATATTATTGGGGAGAGGTGATCAAATTACTTTTGATCAATCCTAGATTGAAAATGAAAAAAAATTAAAAGAAATGCAAAAAAAGGTCTTGAATTATCCTCTGAGAGGAGATCAGTGAGAAGTAACTTGAAATGTCTGAAGAAGAATCAGTCTAAGTAGAGGTGAAATGAAGAACCATTTACATACGTGCGAATGGAAACCACAGAGGTATAATCAAATAGCTACCAACTGCAACAACATCTGTTACACCTATTGGAAAGAATGTAAGTCAGCCGGGGTGGAAGGATGTAAAAAGCATACATAGAAATTGTAAAATAGTACTTTTCTATAAGATCAAATCTCTTGTATCTCAAATTTTTGCAATGGGCTTTAAATTTCTTGCTGGCATAAAAATGCACAGATTTATAGCCAGTTAATAATTCTTTCACAAAATATCATGCAATAGCCATACTCAAATCTGAGGTGGCAGCCATTTTTCTTCTTCACCTTATTATTATTATTATTATTATTATTATTATTATTATTATTATTATTCATGTTGTTGTTGTTGCTATTGTTTTCATTTCTGTATCTATGGAAGTGAATAAATTTAAAGATAGAAAGCTATTCCCTCATGCACATGTATGCACATATGTAATAATATTTATTCATTACAACAAAAATGCATAGAGGCCTCTTTACATTCCACACACTGATCCAAACATAAGAAAACATTTTATGTCCACCCAAATATCCAAAGACACACTAAGAAATGAAATTCACATTGACCCACACAATCACATTTATTTTAAATCCTTGAAAATGTTACAAACATGACCCCATTAGAAAAATTTCCCAGAAATCAGTTGGAGAAAATTGATTTAAATTTACCTTGGCAAACTTTTTTTTCTTTGATTTCTTTCCTTTTCTACCACAATATCCAAGTGACTTCAATGCATTAATCATAATGCTTAACATTTACTATTGTTATTTAGTGGCTCGCATCAACACTCCCAGGCAACTCCTTGGAAGTCTGGAGATGTGATTGACAGGTAGTAGTTCAAACTTGTTGAAGTAGCCATGGAAACTGGGAGAAATCATACAGGTGCTAATTGATTGGCTATAGATGGACATATATTTCAATTTTTTTGTTTGACCAAAAAAATTAAGAGTTGAGTTCAAGATACCAAGAGAAACAGTTGACTAATTTGGGACTTAAGTTGAGATGAAGGCAATGTTTTTAAATTTAAAAATGACTCTTTTCTCCACTGACTAAAAGTTTTTTTGAAATTGTATCATGTATTCTTTTTTTGTGAGACCAGTCCATGAAAATGTAACCTCGAAATAAACATGAGTGGATTTTTAAGTCACATTTTCTTCCTGCCAAATGACAACCTTCAAAACTCCCAATGTGTAATACTATTATTTTTGCAGTTAATTATCATGTTTATCTGGTCAGTTAGCAATAGAGACTTTTTATTAATTTTCATAATTAATAGTTTTGAAAAGTATTGTTTATTCTATTTATTCTGTTGATAGAGTGGGTTTTCAGCAAATGAACAGAACCTGTTAATACTGTCATATGTTCTGTTTTACCTAGCATCAAATTATAGGTTTTACTTATAGTGGTTCCATTGCTCTCATAGTTTAATTAAAGCAGTATATAGAATCAGACTTTTGTGAGGCAATAGTGAACAGAAGTTTAAATCATGCTGAATAAAATGTTATAAATTTGATATTACAAATATCAAAATTCCTATAAGCAAATCAACTTTATGTTGACTTGCTTAGTCTTTGAGATGTCTTCTGTTACAATAATATAAGACATTTAAACTGATACACTGTTTACTTCTGCCGGAACACACTTCCTGTACATGCTAAAAATAAAACAGCAAGGTACACACTTGTGCTCTGCTTATCAAAATGTATCCTGTCTTTTCATGACAACAAAGATTGTCAATGAACCAAGGTACTAATCCAGCATCCAGTAAGAGATTAATTTAGACAATGCTCATTGTAAATTTGTTCTAACTCATTTCCATAAGAAATCACTCAAATGCATGCATACTGCAATATAACATCACTATATAAAATTTGATTACAATTAAACGATACTTATTGACAAAAGCTCTATTCTGGTGGTATCCTGATAGAGAACCTTAATATGAACCTTTCCTTCCTCATCACACAAAAAACAAATCTTATTCATTTTTTGATGAAGCTTTGTGGTTGAAATGAGGAAATATAATACTAGTTAAAATTAATACTGCAAATAATAATTTATTTGCAGTATTAATTTTAATTGCCACCAACATGGATCTTCCTGACCCTCTCCCACAACCCTTCTCTATTGTCCATTGCTTCTGGTAGGTCTTCAAGGCTTCATCCTGTATCAGCACAGAGCTATTGTACTGTTGAATGTGGGTTCTAGCTGATTGTCCTGCCTTTGCTTGTCCATGTGACGGGTCCACTGAAGTATGACACTTATAAGTTTGTCCCTACTTCTCCAGCAGTATCCCACGTGTCTGGTTCGTCTAACTTGGATAGTTTTCATGATGGGTGGTAAGTGGCCGTACAGCTGCTGCTTTGTGGGGTGCTGCCTCCAGGACTTGTTCAGTATTTCTCACAGCATTATTGTGTAGTTGCCGTCAAGCTTTTTTTCCATATGTTTGGTGAGCATCCATGTAGTGCATCCATACAGCAGTATCAATACTACCGCTGCTTGAAAAAAACTGTGTTTCATTTTATCGGTCAGGTTTGACTTCCATATAACCGATAGCTCTCGATGCCATGTGTTGATGTCTGTCTCAGTTGACAAGACACTGCTTCCTAGGTCGGTGAACTTGTCTACTAGTTTCAGAGAACTACCCTTTCGTGTGGAGATGTCGCCTGTTTGATTAAAGTACATGTATTCCATCTTGTGTATGTTGCCAGGAGTGCTATGTCATTGGAGAAGTAGGAACGAACTCATAAGTTACATACTCCTGTGGAACCCTTCACATGGACAAGCAAAGGCAGGACAACCAGCAAGAACCTATATACAACAGCTCTGTGCTGGTGTAGGATATAGCTTTGAAGACCTACCAGGAGCGATAGATGATAGAGATGGGTGGTGGGAGAGGGTCAGGGAGATCCATGCTAGTGGTGTGACATGATGATGATGATGATGATTAATTGTTTTGTACACTAGAACAACTGATAGTATATTTTTTACTTACATTTTAAAATGAATATTGGCAATCATTTTTATTATTAATTTTAACAAATTCTGACAAATCTTTTAACTTCTTAATTTTAGTTGATTCTTATCACAACTTGCTCGGGTCATTATTTCTGTGACAGTGAGGAACAACATGAAACAGAAATAACAATAAAGGAGAAGCTGGTGAGACAAACTCACTTCCTCTTTTGCCTGAAGAAAGTCTCGTTCTCTAAACTGATTGCTTTATCAACTAAGCTCACTGATAATTTGATCACAGTAGGTGCCTAAGTTTCATTATATGTGTGTGTATATATTTGTGTGCATGCATTGAATCACAAATAAATTACATATATACACATCTTCAAATATATATTTATATATATGCATGCTTGCAAATATATATATATATATGTATATATATATATATGCAGCATTTCTTCATCGATACATATTTGATTGAATATAATAGACATTTTTTGTCTACATATTTTTTTAATTCTTTCGAAATGCTGTATTGATCTTATGATATTCGGTTAGAATTGGTAGATAAATCGTCCATAATTAGTTTTTTCCCATGTACTTTCAGCCCAACTTTGAGCCATCATCAGGGGAGGATGTATTACAAAAGTGATGTAACTTTTGTATGTACATTACAACTTTATAAGAATGAGCATTTGTACTGTTGTATTGTCTAGCGTTTACTTTTCTAATTTGCTTCTATAAATAGCGTCAGTAGCTAAAGACATTTAAATAAATTAGCACTGGTTTCAAAATTAATTCTATTAAGTTTGGGCTGTATATTCCTAATATGTAGTGCCAAGAGAATCTGAAGTTTTTGCTGGTTATTTTGTTGTTATGATATTGTTGTGTTTTCGGTAAGAATTTTCCATTATTCTGTTGTTGGGTATGAATGTTTTTTTAAATGCTGTGCAATGGAACTGGTATCAGAAAGGTGCATTATAAGTCTTCTCAACTACCCTATCTCCATATGATTGCTAACATGTTGATAACCATTCATGCCTTTTCCGTGTGTATGCTCACACTGCTTTCAGTAGATGAGATATTGTTACTGAGGTATGTAAAATAGTTTACTAATTTCAGAGGCTTGCCATTTAATGTGGAGATAGCACCATCTTATCTAAAACACATGAAAACTGTTTTATATGAGTTCATGTTGCAGCCAATGATTCTTGCTGTCTGTTCCAGGCTACGAAGTAATGCAGTAAACCTTTGGCTTGAACAGGTGTATTTATGCAAAGTGCTAGATCATCTGCAAAGTCTGCATCCATGATAGCTTCCACATTATATCATTTTCTTCCTGCCCTTTTTTATGTGAACTCATTTTCTTTCATTTGATCTATTGATGTTTAGAGCACACAATCTAGGTGTATTATAGATAGAAATGATGCGAATGATTTTTGATGTTGAGTTTTGCCAAGAGATATCCTTGAAAGACTTCAGCTTCAATGTTAAAGAAAAAAGTGTCACTATCAGGTGAGCAAACTATTGCTGTTATGTTTTTGTGGATAATCATTATAGCAGTAACAACTTCTCTGAGGAGAACATATGCTAAGAGTATTAGCTCCATCTTTCCTCTGTGTATGGAATCAAATAGTAATGTGTCAGGCAAGGGAAGGTAGCTACAAAGTAGTGACGTCTATTTCATTACTAGCATTAGTGAGACTGCTGCATAAGATGATTGTTGTGTTGGGTTTGCCATTAATTGAAGCAAACATCATTCTTAGTTGGATTTTCTCTATGCTATTTAGAGATTTTAAAGCAGAAGGTTTGAGAAGCATTCCTACACTCCCAATGGTGGCCTTGACAGATTTTTTCAAGCATAATCTGCCACAAATATCCCTCCTTCATTGGATTCATGGTATTTTAGTTCAAGTTTTCAATAGTAATCAATACTCCTGTACACATATGATGTCTATATTTTTTGGCTAAAGACACTGTAAGCTTGGATAGCTGGTTTATTCTATTTAATGTTATAACATTAAAAGTTGTGATGATGAAAGTAATCTCATTTCTAATTAAGTTTGGTTGAGCTGCTATAGTTGATTTTTCAAACACCGAGGCCAGTGCTCCCACCTCAACATGGAAAATGATGCATTTTTGACATTTGGTTTGAATTATAGTTATGGTAACCTTTCAGAGGTATTATCTAGACTACTGATGTATATATATATATATATATATTTGAAAATATTTTTGTCTAATGTATAATTGTTAGAAAATATATTTTAAATAATTTAGTTTAAAATCAATAGATGCCACTTATATAGATCAGTAACAGTAGTTTTCTAACTGAAATATTTGATCCTGTCAGTTCCCCTGCCCAGCATTAGATGAATTGCACCTTTGATCTGCTTTCGGGTTTACTTGCTTTACTTCATATGCCTCATGCTGCATCCTATGGTTTCCAATGCTACATACTTGCATGAATCACATAACACTCCTCTCTTCCAGAAACTTGGGCAAAATCACTGAAAGATTATGGACATGAGTTTGACTGCTCCAATTTGACAATAGTCATATAGTTGCTGAGTTATCCATCTTTGATACAACTCTTTTCATGTTTTGATAATGTGAGTTTTCCATCATGAGAAAAAGTTTTAACTTAGTTTAGGTCAAAAATGTGGTTAAATTAATTAACATCAGTTAACTCCTGGAATAGTCTGTTAATGTTAGAACTCTGCTTTAAAAAATTGACCTTGTGTCATATCCTACCCAAGCGGAGGAGTTGGTAAATATGGTTAATGTTAGAACATAAACTGCTACCATTACGCATCTTAGTTTATAAAATAAATCATTCAAAATATATTTTCTAATAATTATACATTAGACAAAAATATTTTCAACTATATATATATATATATATACATCAGTAGTCTAGATAATGCCTCTAGACTTGCTCAGTGTTCCTGCCTTCTAGTTGAGGATAAGTTTGTTGAAATTTTTTTAAGTACTAGTGTAGATCATTTTGGATCTCAACAGAGACATTTTTCAACAGCAAGCTCACATTATAAATTTTAATGTGTTGGACTGTAAGAACCAGTTCAAGCACACAATGAAAATTACATGCATAGAGTATCAAACTAGGGTCATGGAGGTGGAAGATTGAGAGTAATGGAAAGCTGTTATCCAAGTAGATGCCAAGTAATGAACAACTACCATTGGGGCCTGAAGGAGGGTATACAATCAAGGTGCTAATATGTAGCAACCATCAATTCCATCCTCACACTGTGATATTTCTATGGAAAGGTTAGCCTTCTGAGTTATCTACTAACACATTCATGACCACCCTGTGATCTCCTCCATACTTACTGATGAGTATATTTTTGGATAAAGTTTCTTCAATTATTATAATCATTGATTAGTATGTTTTTAATTTATGTTCTTAATTCTAGTTGCTTTTTACTTGTTGATGATGCATGCCACTCCAAATTAGAAATAATAATATAAAAGTGGAGTTGTGATAAAAAAACCAACTAGAATTATGATGAAAGGTATTATTATTCAAAATCCTTAGTTGCGATGATTGACACAACTAAAAATAATTTTAGAATAAATTTGTTATAACATCTTACCTATTGGTCATATTTGCTATTCACTTCTGTGTAAGGCATTCAATATGGCCTCCTGATTGGTTTATTTTGGAATTTACAACGCTTTTTCGCTTAAATGTTGCACAAGGCCATATGAATGGAACACCTAATGAGACTTCAACTCACTTGTGAAGGTTTGCTTGCCAAGCTTGCTAACTATTATACCACCCTAGGCTCTCATCCCGAATGGTTTATTTCATCATCTATCTATGCCAAACTGAATATTTGAGAGATAGCATGTTCGATTACAGAATGCAAAGGGGTGTACTGGCTGACATAATTAGTTAATAATCCAAATATGGATGGATGTTGTTCTCTTAATAAAATTAAACATAAATAGTGTTTAAAAACAATGATAATAAAGATGGCCCTAACGAAACAAGATTAAGTTCATTAAGTAAAATAATAGCATACATGGTGCAACAAATTGAAAAAAAAAGGAGGGATGTTGTATTTACAGATGAGAAAAAATGGAATTTACGTAAATTCCATTTTTTCTCACCTATAAATACAACATCACTCCATTTTTCCCTGAATGAGATGTACTTTTTGGCCCAACAAAATCTTGCCTTTGTGTGATGTTCCTTCCATGAAGGAGCTTTTTGTCCCTTTGAATATTCAACATTAGGGCATTTTTTCAATGTTCTCCATATGGTCCAATGTGAAACATTAATATCTCCAGGAAGTTGAATTAGAGAAACGGATTTTCTGGATTTTCTAACATCTCTGATAATGGCCCATTTATTCCTTGGACTGAGTTTTTCTAGCCTACCTGGAATCTTTTTGGGTGCTTTGTTCGTATTTTTTATGTAATTATTCACTGCACACCTTGATCTGTTGATTTTATTGGTGATTTCTCATTGAGAATGCCCATCTTTTTCACAAGCATCGATCATTTCTTTCTCATGATCTGTGAGAGAATTGCCTCATCCCATGATTTATTTTAAATTTTCATTGCTAATTTTTATGTAAAAACTAAGCTTAACATAAAAATCTGTGAGTTAATTTGTTTTATTTAATAAATTCATAGGTGGCCTTATCTTTTTGTAACATGCTAATTTTAATATTTTCTGAAATAATAATCAAAGAAAAAAATTTTTCCAAAAATTTTTTAATAGATAATTTTATTACTAAATACATTTATAAAAATATGAAATTTTGAAAGAAAAAGTGAATCAATCTAAATTTCTGCGTTTTTTCATGGTGGCCTTATTTTTTTTACCAAAGTGTATATATATATATATATGTATGTATGGATGTATGTGTATGTGCAGTTGGCTGGTTTTAAACTATGTCAGCTCTTGTAATTTATTTTATCCTGAAATCAGTTAAATGATTATGATCTCTAATTATTTATGATGTAAGAATATATTTTTGCCATCATTTTAAACAGGTAAGCACTTCATTATCACAAATTGATTAATTGACAGTTAAGTTCAATAAGAATCAAAATGTTCAGTCTCATTTCATTACTGAGAGAAAAAAACAAGGGGATTTAATTGGAAATTCAATTGACTGCACTTTGATTTAAGCATCTATACAATTATTCAGCTTGTTTTGTTATGAATTTGGACTCTGGGAATAGTCAAATTCATAGTTATAGATATAGACTCTCTCTCTCTTTTTCTCCCTCTCCCTCTTTTTGTTTCCCTCTCAAACCAGCAGAAGTAGATGAGAATCTGAAGAGTTGAATTCAGATCAAGGGTGCGTGCTGACCGATTGACAGTCAAGTTTCCCTAATATGACTGTATGAACAGGGAAGCAGCTCCTAGCAACAAGTGACCCATTTGAAGGCTGAATGCCAATTGGCCAAGAAGTCCACATGATAAAAGGCAGCAGGAAGGTCAAATCTCCAAAGAGGAAAAATCATACAAGTCAATTGGCCAAGAGATTCCCTAACAAGCAGACTTGCCTGTGATGCAAAGAGTAAACGGTCTTTCCCAGGCCAGCTCATATGGGAAGATTAAAATGCCACCAGAAAAAAGATAAGAAACTGCATTATTATTTTGTTCGTTGACTGATAAGAGAAAAAACAGAGATCAAGAAATTATTTGAAGATGTGCCCAGGAAGAAAGAAAGAAAGAAAGAAAGAGAAATTAAGGGTCAGTGACACCAAAAAAAGAAAGAAAGAAAAATTAACGGCTTGTGAAACCCAACACCAGAAAAGGAAGAAAGAGAGAGACATATATATATAAAAAAAGATAAAAGAAAAGGAGAGAGAGAAATAAGATCAGCTGTTAATTCAATGTTGTTTTACTTTTTGTTTACCCCATTCCTACTGCACGCAAAACACATCAAAAAGTATTTTTTTGCACACGTCATTATGAGAAAAATTCTTGGTGAATTGTCCTCAAATTGTTAAAGTATCAACATTTTTATTTTAGTTGCTAAGGCTGTTATACTTTGCATACATACCTTTATTTTTTGGGGTTGATAATAAAACAATTTGTATTCTTAATTGTGCATTCCGTGTTGTTTCATTTTTGGCTTGTTCGAAAATCTCTGTGTCATAATTTTCCCTGTTTGCTTGTGGTTGAATGATATCCCGAAATAAAATATTGTCCAACTTAATACCAGCAATATGCTTGGCGTTGTCCAGGTGATATAGGTTCAGATAAAAGGGGTCAAGACTAAAATTTTTTCACCTTTGTCGACAGTAAACCAGTCGGAGAAGTTTCATGACAGTTCGTATGTATGACTGTCATAGGTTCTATCTGTCATCAGTATGCTGAACCTGTCCAATCTCTGGCCCTTGTGACTTGGAATCAGTTACACTTTGTGACCTGGAAGCATACATGATAATTTTAAGCAAGAAGTAATTGGAAAAAGTGAGAGAGAGAAAGAAAAGGAAAAGGAAGCTATGTGAAAAGTTAAAAGAAGTATGTATATATATATGTATTTATATTCATATAAAGGACGGTGATCAAAGAAAGGTGTAGACAGACTGGCTTTTTTGCTAGATATTATAAGACAATGAAAGATCAAAAGTCAGGTAGGTTTATGAAAAGTCATACAAACTGATACATTAAAATTCATTATGAATAGACAGAGCAAATGACAGTTAAAAAAAAAGGATGCAGAAGAAAATATTTGTGAACTCTTTATTCCTTTTTTTAAAATGAAACTAATCTATGTTTGTATAATATTTAGATAAAAGCATGAATCACCATCTGAGATTGGAGGGTATAAAGGAGAAATTGAGAAGATACAAAATGTAAGAAAAATGCAATGGTGGTGGAAAATCTTTATGATCAACAACTCTTGAATCTCTACATATCCAGTTTGTTGATGTTGTTATTTTACACAATGTGAGTTTTTCACACCAATAATAACCAGTGGTTTTCATGGGAATCCCATTGATAGCAAGTCTTTGCTGCTCTCCAGAACTCTTCTAAGTATTCTTGTCGATCTCAGCAGGGCTGTGGTCCAAATAGTCACAATTATTTCTTCAGAATTCAAGTTCTCCTTTTCTCTTTTCTAGGCTTTAGTTTTGGTTTCCTAAAGAACATTAGAGGTTCTATTTAACAGCTAACTGAATGGATACGGGAGTTCATATCTTTCCTTAGGATATAAATATGAAAGTGAATGTAATAGCATAACTGGAGTTCAAACTCTTAGTCCAGCATGTTTGCCACTTGCCCCTCTTTTCTTGGTTTTTGAGGACTGTTCCAAGTACTCCAGTGATGGATAATATTACAATCACCTTCACATTCCATAACATTTTTAACTTTCTGGCCAGATCTAGATATTTCTTGAGTTTCCTGCTTTCCTTTATTCTGATTCTATGATCTACTGGAACAGTGAAGTCTACCTGCTGATGTTTGTTTCTCTTAGTTTATTACTACTACATCTGGTCTTCTGGTTGGGAATGTGTGATTTTTATCATAAGGTCCCAAAGAATTTTGTGGGTCTTATTTTCTGGAGCAATTTCTGGTTTGTGCATGGACCATTTGTCTGTATGGCCAAATTTTAGCTACTTGCACAATTCCCTGTTGATTATCTTTCCTATCCAGTTGTGCCTGTTCTTGTACTCTTTCTATATCAGTTTGCAGTATTATGTGGTTTACAGTTTCATCTCTCTCTCTCTTCACATACTTTTCACTTGCTATTCTCTTGGCTCCAATCTATTCTAGTTTTTACATATTTCTTATGGTTTTACTTTGGCCTACAATTAATAATGATTTGGTTTCTGTCTTGAGGTTTTCTTTCTGAAGTCATGCCCAGGTCATTAAGGGCACAATGTTCTTTGCTTGTCAACTGAAGTGCCCATAAAACTGTTTTTCTTCACATTTTTCTTTTCTTGATTAAGTAATTCCTGTTTTTCTGTCAGTTCTTGAGTTCTTTTTTTATTTTTGCTATTATTGGCTGTTGTTATTAATATTTCTTTACTCTTGTTTGTATGTTTTTCACACTCCTGGGTTGCCACATCTCCTCAGTGGTAATATCTCCTTATTTTTTTTCACATATAGTCTGTCTACATCATCATTCATTAGCATAGTCATCAATTTTATCATCCTGTGATATATATTTTTTCCACTTTTCAAAGTGTCCAGTGTATCTTACCAAAGAAGCTTCCCAGATCTATAATCCTTTTATTAAGTTTCTACTGCAAAGTTTTATCATTATTATAGTTATTTCACTTTTTGTGAGTTCTCTGGCAAGGTCTAAGTATTTTTTTATCTTTTAGTCTTATCTTAATTCTACTCTCTAGTCTGCTGGAATGGCAAAATCCACGAGAAGTTCTTTATTCTTGTTATTAAATTCAGGTCAGTATTAGGTCATTGGTTTATATATCAAAATCCCTGAAAAATTTTAAGCATCTTATTCTCTATGACAGATTCTGGTTTGTGCATATAACATTTGGTAGTACAGTCAAATTAAAATTTTTTACAATTCCCTGTAAATCACCTTCCTCACTCAGTCTTATACTCCTTTTGTGCTAGCTTGTTACATTCACTTATGATGTGATCAATTGTTTTGTCTTTGTTACCTCAAAACCTACTCTTGTTATTCTGAGGTGTATTATCAATTTTTGCTTTATTATAATTAGTCTTAATGAAATTGTTTTGTGCTTCTATTCAGAGAGATTCAGTTTCTCTCTGAAGGTTTTTCTTTTGTAGCTATGTCCAGGTCATCTCATATAAAATTTTGCCAGTTTGTCACTTGAAATATCTATTCAGTTTTTTTCTTCCCATTTCTGTTTGCCAGTTTTTGTGGCAGTTCTCTTTGTCCTCATATTGTCAGTGCTGTTACTGGTCAATGTAATTAGTCTTTATTTGCTCTTTTTAATGAGATCCTTGAGTCCTTATATTGATGGATCCACTATCTTCACTGTTGGCAAGTCCCCTTTCTCCTTCTTTTCTTGACACTTATAGTCTGTTTATGTCATCTCATAAATGTAAAGCCTTGTGCATTTTCATGAACTTTCTTGCTCTTTGGTTCATTTGTCTGTGTTCTTCCCTTGTCTATTTTAAAAATGGTTTCATGTATCTTACAAGGGGTAAGATACATTGGTGAGATTTCTGCTGCAGAGCTGGGTTTCAAGAAGTTTTCTGATTTGTCAGAAGTACTCTTTTCTTATTTTTTCTTTCATCTCCACTTGTTTGATGGTGCCCATTTCCAATATTTCCAAGTACTTGTAGTCTTCCTTTTCTCCAACCGTTCTAATATTTCTCTGATTTGGCAGTTCAATTCCTTTCATTGTTTCTCTTTTTCCACTTTTTCTTTTGAGCATGGCATATTTTCCATTGCCAATTTCTATTCCTATATGCTGGTTGTATATTCTTATTGTTTGTATCAGAATTTCCAATTCTTTTTCCTTTTTTGCTGGTTTTTTCCTGGTTTAATATTAGAATTTAAATTGACACCCGTTAGGGTGGTTATCTTGTGGTTAAAGAAGGGTGTTAGTTATCACCCTTACTGTGTGGTTGTTTTTTTTGGGGGGGGGACCCCCACGCCCCCCAAAAAGCAACCACCCAGTAAGGGTGATAACTAACAGCCTTTTTTCTTTTTATGTTTATGGACTTGCTTCTTGTGTTATTTTTTTGTAAAAACATAATCCTTTAAATCAAAAAAGTATGCTATCAAATGTATTTGTTTTCCAAAAATTTCATCAAGGTCAGCAGCTTTCCTGCTTCTAAATTTTTCAGTGCTGCATCAAGGTTATCCTTCATAAAGTGTCCAAATTGTATATCTTCTTTACCACTGATAATTTTTTTGTGTAGGTTTATCAGAAATTTTAGGAGAGATTCCAGAAATCTTCTTTCTAGCTTCTTAAATCTTTCCTCTTGGCTGGCAGCTTTTAATTTTGCTCTTGGTGTGTTTTCCTTCATCTAACTACATTTAATGTCAGCAATGACTATCATTCGGCTCCTTGGTTTCTTCAGGAATTTCCGGAACAACAGGAATTTCCGGATTATGTGTGGTATTATTCAACGAGACATCAAATATCTTTTTCTCTGCAAATCTGGGTAGAAGTTTTAAACATAAGTTTACATGTCTCTTCACTAACCCTCAATGCTCAGCTTCAATGTTTACTGCTCCCAACTGAGAGCTAATGGTACCTTCCATCTGCTGTCGACCAGATCAAAAGTTCCGCACAAGAATCGGCTCTTTAACTCGGAATTCTTGCAGTGGGGTTCATGACTTCAGTTCCAACTTCAGTTTTGTTTTTGTAACATAGAACACGTGTCAAGCTTCATTAAATGAAAAGCTGTTATTTATCGTCACTTAAACATCAATTTGACTGGAGGAACCCTAGTTGCTGTGAGGGGAGTTATTCTAAAATCAAATAAGAATCTGTTAACCTTGGCTTCAAATGCCGGCTCCTATCTGCCTTCATCTTTTTCAGTGTTTCCTTCAATGAGCGCGGGGGTATCCTCGTGATGAAATGGTTAAAGCGATGGATATCGGAATCGTAATAAGCGAGTTCGTTCTCCAGTCGCAATATTACGTTCACTTTCGGGCAAATACCCTTGGGAAAGGTTTGGACCCCCTTATCCTCCCAGCTATGGGTTAAATAGTACCACTACTGTTCTTCTAGGAGAATAACCTGCAAAGGTTGATATGCCATTAAACAAAGAAACCAAACCTTAAATGTGCGCACACTGCGCTCAGACCGTCTATTGGAGGATAAGGAACCCCGAAAATATGTTGAATTCTGTTGACTTTCATGAGCATTTTAAAGTTTGAACAAGTAAAACATGGGCCATTATTATTCACCACTAATACAGGCAGTCCATGTGTTGCAAAAATTCCTCTTATTTTCTTGATCGTGGCTGGATCAGTTGATGTTCTAATTATACATACCTCTGTCTATTTTGAGTTAGCATCTACAACAATAAAAAATATAAGTTCCAAAAATTAACCGGCAAAATGTATGCGGATTCTCTCTGGGCTGACTCGGATATTCCCAACATGGGGTCTTCACAAAGTATTTTTATCAATCATGCAAGTGTCGCAAGTCCTAAAGGTCTTTTTAATGTTCAATGTTCAAGCTACTACTCATAACATTGAGCAAGTCCCTTTGAGCGTATAATCCCTATGTGAGTCTGGTGGAGTTTCTGCGGCATTTTTAATCTTAGGCGGAATGACAACCTTATTTCCCCAGAGTGTTGCATCATTCTCACACGTCATTTATTTCCGCTTGTTGAAATAGAGCTTCAATGTTTCAATCGAAGAGTAATTACTCAAACTTTTTATCGTATACTCGTATAAACGGCTCAAAACGGTATATCACCTTGTTTCTGGCCTCACCGCTGTCACCATCACAAGAGCTTCAATTAGGTTCATCATGTGTACCTGATTTGTGGATGAAGAAAAATCTTGCCCTTATGGGAGACGGCTAAGGCTGTCTGCATTTTCATCGAGAGTCTCAGTACGGTACACCAAATTCTAGTTGTATGCTGTCAAGAATAAAACCCAACCACAAAAGAAATACGTTTGTATTCTGTGAACAGTCCCAACAACAGCTTGAGATTTGAGAACAATGCAGTGCAACTTTTTCCGAAGCAAAAACCAAATAATAATAATTCCGTTTTGAATCAGAATACGTAAAGAAATTTTAGGGAGATAATAAAATTTGCAATATAAAAGAAAATTTGATGGGAATAAAATTTGCAATATATAGGAATTTGGACAGAATAAAATATGCAATGTAAGAATTTAGAGTAAAATTCAATTTGTGAGAATGACACTAAAGCCAAGTTTAGTATTTAACTGGGTAATGTCTTTAAGGGGCTTTAGTGTGTAAGTTCAAACAGTAAGTTCAAACAGTAAGTTCCGCAGCTAGAAAGTTCGAATACTGATTCGAAAAGATAACAGACAAATTTTTTAAAAAGGATTTTTATACAAAAGAAACAAGAAAGAAAGGAATTGAAAAGATAAAGTGTTGCAAATTTTAGTGCAATTTGAGGGAGCTTATCTGAGAGATTTCCGGAAAACAAAGTTCTTTGAATTTGAGTATTTTTCTTTTCTTTTTAGTTTTGTTGAAATGTTTCAGTGTTCATTTAATTTCGAGTCTACTGTAAAGTTCTTTTCAGCAGAATTCTCGATTGAATTTTCTTTCAGTTGTTTAACTTGGCAGAATTTCAGTAGTCGACTTTCGTTTAATTTTACTTTTATTTCTAGGGAAGCTTCTTGCCTATTGAATACTTATCAGCTATTTAGGAAGCGAGTGACGAAACTCTTCTACGGGCTATTTTTTCCTTCTTTCTGTTTGATCCCCGAATTCGTACTGAGGGTCCCAATTGTAGTTCTCGACAAATTGTAGGAGGTAGCTTTTTGGCGCCGTATTGTCTGGGATTACTTCTCCCTTTTCCCCTCTGACCAAATCAAGTGCCGCACGTGGTCGGTTTGATTTTTTCTTTGAAATGAATTGTTATATACATGCCTGAAATGTAATATACCGGCTTCTTACTCCTATTCTCAATTTTATGAGCCATTACAGCTCTTCGTCCATAGGGCAAAGCTTCCACTTGTACCAAGATGAACTTGGACGGATCAAAATGTGTTAGAAAGGGTACAGAAGCTCTCCTCTGATTGGCAATCCATATTCAAGTGGTAATCTTTCTCATCAGACCGTGACGCGGCTCTAATATACTTGACAAATCGGGTAAATAACTGAGGTTGTAGTTCACTGCCCCTAGATTGGCTTTCAACTCTGTAACATTCTTGGGTGAGGGAGCCCTTTCAAGGTTGCTACCTTCTTTGGCAGAAGAGCTGTGCCCTTGCTGATTTTAAAACCGAGGTATGTTATTTTCGAGAGAAAGAATTTGTACTTACTCCTCTTTATCTTTAGTCCTGCCTTATCCACTGCAGCAAACTTCTGGCTGCTTGTTAATATCGCGAATAGATCCTCGATTTGGAATATTGGGTAATTATCACAGCAGTTTTTATTGTTTGTAATCATCACATATCCGTATGCCTCCATTGTTGATCTTGACCAACAGCCCATTGCGGGCAGCTCACCGAGAATATTCCACGCTTTTAAAAATACCCTGGCTTTCCAGAGAGTCCAATTCTTTTTTTCAAGACTTCTTTTATGGCAGAGGGTACCGGTATTCCTCATAAAACCGTGGAATTGCCATTTTGCCAATAGGTATTTTTACCATGAATTCTTTCAGCCAAACCATTTCTTCTCTGAGAACTGAATCAAATTCTTTAGGGTGCCGTCAACCTACTTAAAGGAAACATGGTTCTGCAATCTAATTTTACATTTTACAACCAGTTGTGACCTAGCAGGGTTGGCACGTCACCTTTCATTACTAGCAATGGCAAATTACTCTCCGTACCTTTATTTGATACCTTGACCCAACTGGCTTCACCAATTTCACCGGTGTATGTTCTCAACTTCACCAAATTGTCTTCTACATCTTTTAGTTGACCCAACTCTTTGAATTTAGTCAAACTAAAACATGAAGCACGTGTGTCTATCTCCATGAGTGCCTTCTAAGTATTATAGTACTTCCAGAAAAAAACAGATCGTGTTCAGATAACAGCAATAGTGTAGGTCCAATTTTTATGCTTTCTTCAACATAAATCATCCATGTAATCCACAGTACTTCAGTTTTCATTACAAATGTTTTTGCCTTAGACGGCCTGTTCTCACTTCCGACAGTAATGTCCAATCCGTTTGCATTTGAAAAATTCTTTGTTTTTAAATGGACATTTTCAGCCCGGTGGGCGGTACACTCACCGCAGTAGCATTCACGTCTATCTGGTATCCTGTGAATGAGCGTCTCGGATTCATTTGTTTGTGTTCCATGCATAGCTTAGATATATTTCCTGAGAGGATTCTGTAGACATTGTTTTTCAATAGCCTTTTTCGTCGATAAATTGTTATGTACTATTCAACTGGTAGAAACTAATAAAGACCACAGATTCTTTCCTGTTGAGAGCAGAAATACGTGTACGTCCCAACATGAGAGACTTCGTGGCTGCCCGTTTATTATTAGATACTTCAAAAAGCGCGCTCTAGAAGCAAAGAGCAGATAACTCACTCGAAACAAAGGGGAAAAAAACAACTATTCCAGCATCTCAGTCCAATATAACATAAACCGAAATAGACCTTGGGCATTAGAAGGGGGATAACTTGACAATAACAAGGTTCCTTAACACTGAAGTTATTGTGTGTCTTAAACCACATTGACCTTTACTCAGAATATCATAATGATTCATTTGTAGAGTTAGTTTTCTTGAAACTGTGATTAATGTGTGTTTTCATTCCTCACCAAAATCTAACAGATATTTTATTTTTCATAAGCCAGGATTTTGTCCTTATTCTTGTATTTTTTAATCATATTTTTTCATCTTAATTTTAGTTGCTTTTAAAACTCCTCAGACTGTGACTGCATAACCGGTGGATCAAAAATAAAGAATAAATAAAGCTTTAACATGCATTCACTTTTTTTCCAAGAGTTTGATATGACAGCTGCTTTACGTATCAATTCTTCAAGATAACTGGTTACAAAAGCTAAGATCTATATAATATTCTTCATTTTCCACAAATCCCTAATTCACTCCTGTTTTTAATGATTACATAAACTTATTGTATCAATTGCAATAGTTGGGTAGCCTGGAAAAACAGTCAAAATGAATAAATGAGAATGAGATAGTTTTTAAGTTAGTTTCTTTTTCTTTAGCTTATTTAAATAGATATATATGAGAATGCAAATACATATTACATACAGACATCATGTACTTGAAAGGGAAATGGAGAGAGAGAGAGAGAGAGAGAGAGTGAGAGAGAGAGAGAGAGAGAGAGAGAGAGAGAGAGCGAGAACATCTGAGTAAAAGAGAGAAAGTTCCAGAGAAGGCTCATATCGGGTTGACAGCAGAAAGCAACCTAACACTCTATGGCAACATTTTACTTCATGAGTCTTCCGTGCGTCTTTTTATTCATTTGGTATTACCTACACATTTTCACAATCAGCCAATATGTCTTTCAAAAATCATGCCATGCCACCCTCAAAGTTTATATGCCTTCCTCTTGAACACCAGCACGCTTCTTCCTATTAACATGTCATTTGTATTTCATTTCCTACTCTATTGCTTCAAGTTCAAGAGGGATCAGCATCCTCAAATGAGTATCAACACTCTCTCAGCCAATACGTGTTAATTTCTTTTATTTTTGTAGATTGTTGGGATTTTACTCGTTAAGAATCGGACGAAATCAATATCAGCTGGGTAACGAAAAATAAGGCTTACTGTAACACAAGACGTGATGAGAGAAAAGAAACAAGACAATAATTTAGTTGAAAAAAAAAAGGGTTTATACTTTGTGAAAGAGATAAAGAAAAGAAGAAAAGAAGAAGAATTGCAAAATGACGTTTTCGTCACACTTAACTATAACATTTGTCTTGGTAACAGTTCTTTCAGTTTCGTGTAGTTTTGGTGGCTGGTCCGTACAAATTCAAAGGCTTGAAGGAGAAATTTGGGTCCCCACGTGCGTAGAGTCTCTCATAGGATGACCGTCCTCGTATGTAGTGCGCCACATGGACGCGTAGCTTGTTTCGTTAGTGTCAAAAGGGAAAAGGTCAGTTAGTTTGAAGAACGCGCGCATGTGTAGTGGTATGGCAGATGTGCTGATTGCGGCTCGTGATTGGTTGTTTTTCAGCCAATCACAGGGCACGTAAAAGATGACGCTGTAAATAATTTCTTAAAAGATCTAATATATAATCTTGAATTTATTATTGGATGAAACATTGTCAGTTATCATGATTATTTTACTAGTATTTTTTTAATCTTAACCTTGGTTGCTTTTTATTGCAATTTTTTAAACTGCCATTCTACAATCAACAGTGAGAAATTAAGATAAAATGTAACGATAAAATTGAACTCAGAGTGAATTGAACTGACTTTTTTTTTCTATGAGGAACGTATTTACTTAATACTTATGTTAGACATTAACTTTTGCGTTTTTTGCATTCAAAAATGCCTGATTTATTGCTATCTTGGATATTTTCATACCCAAGTAATATTAATAGGAATACTTTATTGTATTTGTTCTTAAACAAAATATAGTTACTTGACAATTTTTTGTCAAGTATTCATGCGCCATTGTAGGCAGCTTAAATTTGGGGGAGTGGAAAAATGGAGAATTAATATTGAGACTTTTGATTTGAATGTCTGAGATAGCTGACTTAATTTGTGCACTTGGCAAATTAACCAAGGATCAGGATAAATTGTTATTTTGTGAAGATACAATCTATGTCTATTTCAGCGAAAGGCCACTTGCCTCTTTTGTGGTTGCATGGAAGAAAAATCTGAAAAGCAGCACAACAAGTCTCTATCGAAGTTCATGATTTTTTTAAGATCTATTTTCTTCTCTCGAATCTTTGTGGAGATGAACTGATTTGAGTCAAGAGTCTTTTTTCTTCTGTTCCTTCAAGACATCTCTCTCTCTCTCTCTCTCTCTCTCTCTCTCTCTCTCTCTCTCTCTCTCTCTCTCTCTGCTTCCTTGTACAAGCTAACTTGAAACTGTAATGTGACTTTCTGACTGATTTTATTCAATAATCTCTTCATATATATATATATATATACACATAAAAAATTAATAAAAAAACAAACTGCTCATATCAATAGTAATTAATAAATCTTATTCTTGAAATAATGGAAACAATCGTTGATGGCAGTAGAGTAGAGCTGGTTAAAAATCAATCTGCTCATCTGAATAATTGGGAAAACATGAAACTCCGAGTAAAAGTAATGTAACATGGGACAACAAATTTCAATAGCTTATATATATATGTATATAGAGAGAGCTTCCTTGACTTTCCCCTCGGCCCAGTCGGCTGGGGCTGTAGAATACACTGACTGCTTCTCTGCAGGGGGATAAGACCCTGCCCCCAACGAGTGTCTTGGATCTGACACTAAACAATCTGGTGGTGATGTTCCAGTATTGCTGGAGCTTTGGGGAATACGGAGTACCTCTTCATTGCCATCGCTCCCAGGTTCACTCTGGCTCGGAGTGGTACCACCTGATAAGGGTCCTATCTAGGGGTTAAATATAACTAAACCGTGGTTTCTTGAGTTTACTGTTTTTTTTGTATTTAAACTGCGTATTTATGCTAAGATGAAATGTTTGAAATGGAACTGTTTTGACATTTAGATTGCATACTTATGCCAAACTGAATTCCTCAAAATAGAACTGTTTTGACATCTAAACTGTGTACTTATGCTAAACTGAATAATCTGAAATAAAACTTTTGTGACATTAACTTTGTGTATTGCCCAGTCGGCTGGGGCTGTAGAATACACCGACTGCACCTCTGCAGAGGGGTTAGACCCCCTCCAATGAGTGTCCTAGATATGACACTAAACAATCTGATGGTGAGGTTCCAGTGATGCTAGGGCTTTGCGGAATGCGCAGCACCCCTTATTGCCATTGCCCCCAGGTCCACTTTGGCTTGAAATTGTAGCACTATCTATGGGTTAAATAGAACTAAACTGCATACTTACGCTAAACTGAATTGTTTGGACTAAACTGAATAGCTTTAAATAGAAGTGTTTTTGACAATTAAGCTGCTTACTTATGCTAAACTGAATTACTTTAAATGGAACTGTTTTTAATTTTGAAACTGTACTTACACTAAACTGAATTGTTTAATATAGAACTGTTTTGACATTTAACTGTGTGTAAATAGAACAAAATCTATACTTATACTAAACTGAATTGTTTGAATTAGAACTGTTTGACTAAACTGAATAGCTTGAAATAGAAATGTTTTTGACAATTAAATTGTGTACCCATGCTGAATTGTTTGAAATAGAACAAATTAAAGTTTCAAAAAAAGTTTGTTCGATAGCGTTCTTCCTCCCTCTGTTATATTCTTATTTGCTAATTCATGCAGAAATATATATGCTGGATACATACCGACGCAATGAATTAATCAGACGCAAGCATGATAATGATAAAGACGCAGGAAGACTTCCTTACAAAAATATTTTACCTCTCACTTTATTGCAAGGGTTCGAAAGGGTTGTTCAAGGTTTGCGTGTGAGAGGGAGCTGGAGACCGAACATAACTCAGATATTTTGACCCCACTGTTATGACCGTCACGTTGTGTCTTTCTTGTTCTCTTGATGCTCAACCGGAGGCCTAGGGGCTCACTTTGCTGTGTGATGGCTTTCTTTATTGCATCTTATCAGCATCTTCTCCGAACCTCAGCTCATCAGAGCCCCAGGTCCCTTCGGCCTGGTGTGGCTTTCCCTACCACATATCGTCTCAACTGGAACTCGAAATCTCTGGCCGGAACTCAACTGCCCGGAACCCAATTCCACTGGCTCGTCGAACTCAACTCAATTATATAATCGTCCGACGCCCACTCGATCTTTGAAATCGAATGTTTAATCGTCATCAAGCGGAAATAACTGTCATGCAGTTCAGAGGTCACTCTCTTCCGGTGCATCACTCTGTAGTGTACCATGGGAATTTTTCTTGCTCGTCCCATTTCATCAGCCAATTTCCGCCCACGCGATTTCCTCTCATAACTGCCATTAGAATGTATCACCCCACTCCGGTGCATCACCTTGAATAGCATTTTTGGCCGGGTCAAAAGGTCAAAACGTAACACCTCCTCTTCTTGGCAGTGACAGCGGCGTCGTTATAGCTCGCTTGTTGATACTTTCATATCATTCGTATTGTTGAAAAGCTGGGTATGGCATGGGTAGGTGTGTCATGGACCGCTGTTGAACCTATTTAGAAACCTGCCTTGAACTGCCCAAAATCTCGCGACTTGATTTCTTATATTGTGATTTGATGGATCAATTCGAAGGTTCCAGAAGGCTTGATGAATACCAGTGAAAACAATAGTGTAGCACGTGAAAGTTCATGCGTGATTATATTAAAATCAAGCTTGAGCTCTACAGGTCATTCTGCCTGCACACGCGAGGTTCGTGACATTTTTGATCGTCAGACCCGTATACCCAGTGATTGATGACAGCCGATGTACTCGCGCATTCTCTAACCTTGAGGTCGCCACAACTCAACGACAGTGCCCGTCCGTAAATATGACATTATGTCCCCCATCAAAAAAAAAATATTCTTTAGAAAAATTTAATTATTTAGGAGGTACATATACAAAAACAACATTTGACAAAGTTGAATTTGCTCAATAAATAAATATAGATTAATAAAAAGTTTCTCACTGACTGATATATTGTCATCTACAGCATCATAACGACACAATAATAGACAGACGCACGATGATAAAGACGCAGGAATAAATGACGCACGCAGAAAGACGCAGTAAGACTTCTTTATAAAATATTTTACCTCTCACTTTATTTGTAAGGTTTCGAAGAGGGTTACTCAAAGTTTGCGTTGAGCTGGTGACCGAACATAACTGAAATATTTTGACCCCAAAGTTTTGGCCGTTAGCGTTGTGTCTTTCTCGTTCTCCATGGCTGCTCAACCGGAGCCTTAGAGTTCACTCTCCTGGGTGCTGGCTTTCCCTACTACATCTCGTCCTCTCCGTCTGCAACTGTACTGCTTGTCCTCAACTCTACTCGCCTCTGTCTCCAACTGTCCTCAATTTGTCGGCCTTATATTACCTTCAAACTCCCACGCAGTGATATGGACACGCCTCCGCAACTTCTTCCGATATCTTGCGACCGGGATGTGTCACTTCCGCTAACTTTGGAATGCCCTGTGTGATCGTCATCGAGCGGAAATAACTGTCATGCAGTTTCAGAGGTCACTCTCTTCCGGTGCGTCAGTCTATGAGAGTATAATGGGACTTTTTTTTTTACCTCGTCCCATTTCATCAGCCAATTTCCGCCCACGCGATTTCCTCTCACAACTGCCACTAGAATGTGTCACTTCCTTCCGGTGCATCACCTTGAATGGCATTTTTGACCTGGTCAAAAGGTCAAAACATAACATGACTTCGTCGAAGTATATTTCGTGTTTATTTCTTCCTTTTTTTTCTGTTTTACTTTTTCTATTCTTTTTCCTCTTTCTACCTTACACCCCAACAGTTTCGACCTCGTTTCATCCATCTGCCTCGTCAGTCACTTTTATCAATCAAACGAAAAAAAAATTGCCTCATAGTAGCTCCATCCCAGTGGCGAGATCGTGCGAGACAATTCCAGTTGATATCGGACCACAAAAGGTCCGGGGCATCATCCGTGCCCCTGAATGTATTCGGTATCAACAGATTTTACAAAAATCCTTGCAGTCACTGTCCGTTTCGACGGACCCTAATACCGGCAACTTGAATTCTGGCCTTTGTTCGCACCCTGAACAGTCAGAATCCCTGTCAATAGCCTCCATGTCTACTTCATCATTCAATGCTAGTTGACGTTGCATTATGGGAATATCTGATTCATTGTTCGAATTCTCTCGGACACATTCGTATCGCTTGCGAACAAATCCGTCATCACCATCTTCCTCAGCCGTCTCAGTATCGGAGGATTCAGAACTTACCGGGACCGCCAGAATGGTCTTGCGTATCCTGCGGTTTGGAGACGGAATATCCCACTTATGTACGTCAGCAGCACGGAGATGCTCAGCGTGAGCCTTCGTAACTGTGTTCGTGAGCTGATTCTTGATTTTATAAGACATTGGACCCGTTTTCTCTAACAATACGTAGAACGGTATCCCTCTCTTATCAAGTTTACTCTGGCGTTGATGGTTTTTGTAGTACACGATATCACCGACCTTAAATTCTACAGACTTAGTCTTACTTTCTAGTCTGTGCATTTGCCGTTTCCTCGCTTTCCTCAGGTTCTCTCTAACTGAAGTGAAAGCTCCATGTTGTTCCTGGAGAGCGATTTCATGATAATCGTCTCCCTGGTACTTTCTACGAGGTATCAACAAATTATCTAGCGGGAGTATCTCCTCGCGGCTATATAATAGGTAAAAAGGAGAGAACTTAGTCGATTCGCTCGGATGGAACCTAATCGCCGCTAATATCTGGTTAATATATAAGACCCACGAATATGGGTTGTCACCTATCTTCTTAACTAATATGTCATTCATTGTTCTATGTAACCGCTCCACCTAACCGTTACTCTGAGGGTGGTAAAAAGATGTTGTTACATGGTGAATGTTCAATTCTTGTAACGTTCGTTTTAGAACATTATTGATGTTTTCGGGTCCATTGTCGGTCACTATTTGTAAGGGGGCCCCAAATCGGGGAAATATTTCCTCCATTAATAAGTGACTGACCGTCTCCGCTTTTTTATTCGGCACCGGAAAACATTCGGGCCACCCGCTGTACATGTCTATAAAAGTGACTATGTTACTGATTCCCTGAAATTGACTTGGGGAACGGTCCGCAAATATCAAGTGCCATTTTTGCGAACGGGGAGGGTGGGGTATCAAATTCCTGTAATCTAGGCCTAATCTTACTTAAATTCCTAGTTTGGCAGGTAACACATTTACTAACGTATTCCACTTACCTCTCTAAATAGGCAAGGCCAAAAATACTTCATTCTAATTGCCTGGTACGTCTTATCCGCACCCATATGCCCATTTTCGTCGTGGTATTGTACCAACACTCTGGGTCTAAGGTGGGTCAGGATATTCAGTCTCACTGTCGGATTTTCGTCCGGGTGTGACATGTAGTAGACGACTTCGTCTAGGATGATGATTTTTTTTCTTTTCAGCCTTAGAGGCCATCTTTTCTTTAACCCCCTAATCTCCTTATCGTCATCTTGCTCACATACTATATCGAAGTCAGCCAGCGTGGGCATTTCAAACTCATCAGCCCGGAACTCTTCATTTAATTTCGCGAATCTCCGAGGTTCGAACCTGTTTGAGTTTATTGCGCTAACCTCGTAGGCTCTGTCATCGATATCTACCTCCTTATCCTGGCTGGTACTTACTGTGCCTTTAGAACGTGATAAAAGGTCTGCGCACACGTTCCTCGTGCCCTTCAAATATTGGATCTTACAATTTTACCCAGCTATACTCAAGGCCCATAACTGAATTTTTCTATTTTGCATGGGGGAGTTTAATAAATACTCGAGTGGTTTATGATCGGAATAAATGACAAATTCAGCGCCATGTAAATAATGATTTAGTTTTTGTAGCGCATAATGTATGGCATTGGTCTCCTTTTCGATCGTAGACCACCTCGTTTGGGTATCGCTCAACTTATGGGACAAGAAGTATATAGGCTTTTCAAGCTTGTCTTCACAATACAACGTCTGAGTCAAACATGCGCCTATCGCATAGTCTGACGCATCCTTGTAGAGATTATACCCACGAGTAAGGTCTGGATATGCCAAAGTTACCTTTTCCGCCAACATTCCTTTTAACTTATCAAAAACTATCCGGCATTCGTCATTCCACTCGAACCTTGCGTACTTTCTAGTTAGGTGTATTAATGGTGCGGCTATACTCGAAAAATCGGGGATAAATCTTCTATAATACGAACACATCCCGATGAAAGCACGAACCTCCCTAACTGTACTTGGGCTTGATACGGCCTGTATGGCTTTAACCTTCTCTGGATCAGCCTGTATACCGTCTCTACTAATTCTAAACCCTAAGTATTAGGTTTCTTCCTTAAAAAAACTCGCATTTCGACGGCTTTAACTTAAGGTTATGCCTCTATAGGCTGTCAAACACTTTTTGGGTGTGTTTGAGATGATTTTCGGCTGTATCCAAAAAAACCCAAATATCGTCCAAGTATGCTACAGCATAATCTTCCTGGCCCTGCAGCACTATGGACATTAGCTCTGAGAAGACAGAGGGCGCATTTGCGACCCCAAATGGCATAACGTTAAAATGAAGAAGCCCTCGATGGGAAACAAATGCGGCTTTTTCCTTATCCTTATCGTCTAATTCTACCGGCCAGTATCCTGATTTTAAATCTAATTTAGAAAAGTTATTTGCCGTACCCAGGGCTGCCAAAATATCATCAATAACTGGTTGTGGGTAGGTATTACTTTTCGTCACTTTATTAAGGGCCCTAAAATCCATACAGAATCTCTTACTCCCATCTTTCTTTTCTACTAACACTATGGGGAAACCCCATGGACTATTCGATTTCTCTATAATCCCAGCCTCCAGTATCTCATCAATTGATTGGTCCACCAGCGCTCTCTGTTTAAGAGGTGTGCGATACGGAGCCTTCTTTGGGCAGGGGTGACCCTCCGTATCGATGCTCATCTTAACAATATCTGTTACCCCCAGATACTTATCAGCGTTGGTGAACAGATCTCTGTTTTTTTCGAAGTAGGGGCATGAGATCTCTTCCGAATTCCTTCGGAACCGTTACGCCCTCCAATTCCTTATCAGAGATCCTATAGTTATCCCTATTCGCTAAGTCTATGCTGCTAACTATTCCTACTTCTCGCAGCCTTCCTACTGGACATTCCCTCTTAAGCCTGACAGTTTGGTTAGTACCATTCATGTTAAGGATCGGGACTCTTCGTGATTCGTTTGCTGTGACAACAGAATTAGCCACAGATACGCCGGCTAGTACTGTCAATTTGGTACTGTCTACGCGTTGTTCTGATCCTAATTCGACCTAAGCAAGTGTAAGCATGTTGGGGCTTCAAAACTAAGGTATTCTGTAAACGAACTAGCGAGGGGATGTGTTTGTCCTCCTCTAATGCTACGTATTTACCTTTGAATCTCAGGGCATTTAAATCGTAATAAATACGGACTTGATTCTTTTTCAACCAATCCCGTCCCAAAATGACGTTCCTATTTAAATTTTCTACAACAAAGAAATCGTGTTGAGACCTTTGTTCCCCTACTTTAAACTCCAGCGAAGTTTCCCCTTTTAACTTCAAGCGAGATCTATTCGCTGTCTGGAGGTTGATATTCTTACTAATTAAATCAGGCCTCGGTTTTATCGACTTGAAAACTCTGCTATGCACTACTGAAACCTCGGCCCCAGTGTCAACCAATGCCCTGAAGATTCTCGACCCTATCCTAATACTAATAGTGTTAGGTGAGCCCTGAGACCCTAATACGTATATCGGGGCAGCATTCTTCGTCCGTTTTCGCGGCTCACTGCGGCCGGACGTTGACCGTTTCCCTGATGTCTATTCGTACAATTTCTGGCAATGTGGTTTCTATCACCACATAGCCAGCAAGGGTCAGGCATGGGTGTCCGCCTGTCAACATGCCGTTTCTCGTCTGGTGGTGATGGCGGGCGCCAATTTTCGGGTCTCGGAGGCGCTTGTTTATATTTACGTCTCCGGGCGTGACAAACTTCCATGGGTTGCGGGAAGTTTTCACTCCTATGTGGGCTCATTTCTGTCCAAGCTCTTAAATTACTTTCTCCCCTAGCTTAAACTATTGGCTATATCTAATGTAGTGGGGTCAGCCATGATCACCGCTAGCTTAATTTCTGGGTCTCTTAGTCCTTCCACAAAGAAGTCCTTAACCTGTTTCCGAACTAAGGGATCCAGTCGCTGACCACTCTCGTAGGCCTTTTCTGCTAGATTCAATATCCGCTCGAAGTATACTGTTTTCTCTTTCTCTGCGAACAAAGTTCTTTAACTCACTTGTGGTAACTCGTTCGTCTTAGATTTTTTTTCTTGTTGTTGTTTTAAGAGGTCTGGTCAAAAAGAAAGGCACCAGAAAGTCTTTGTAGCATAGGACCAAAATAAGTTGTGCTGAAAGAAAGGAGTTCGCAGAAAAGAAACACTCAAAACTCGAAATTTAAGGAAGAAAATAGTAGTCGCTTTTATTTTATTAACTACAGCGGGCTGTAGTTAAAAAAAAGTTTGTTCGATAGCGTTCTTCCTCCCTCCTCTTCTTGGCGGTGACAGCGGCGTCATTATAGCTGGCTTGTTGATACTTTCATATCATTCGTATTGTTGACAAGCTGGGTATGGCATGGGTAGGTGTGTCATGGACCTCTGTTGAACCTATTTAGAAACCTGCCTTGAACTGCCCAAAATCTCGCTACTTGATTTCTTATATAGCGATTTGATGGATCAATTCGAAGGTTCCAGAAGGCTTGATGAAACCAGTGAAAACAATAGTGTAGCACATGAAAGCTCATGCGTGATTATATTAAAATCAAGCTTGAGCTCTACAGGTCATTCTGCCTGCACACGCGAGGTTCGTGACATTTTTGATCGTCAGACCCGTATACCCAGTGATTGATGACAGCCGATGTGCTCGCGCATTCTCTAACCTTGAGGTCGCCACAACTCAACGACAGTGCCCGTCCGTAATATTACACTCCAATGCTACAAGAGTATGGAAATACTAAAAATGGCAAAGTAGATATTTGGTTTAATTAAAGAATATGGTGAGCTTTAAGTTTGAGCAACTAGTTGCCTTTATGGCAGTAAAGCAGTTGTCATGCAAAAACAAGCACCTAAAAGAAAAAGGAATTGTTGAAGATTTACTTTTTATTTTTCTATGCTGTTTACTAATGTCTGTTAAATAATGTTGCCAGGAAGAGCAACTGAAATTAACATAAAAGAAATAGTTTTCAAAAAATGAATTATGATTGACAATGCTTCACTTAATAGTAAATTGAAGACAATATTGTAACTTTGACATGAGACGTTTACATGCTCCTTTGCCAAATACATTGTAATAATGATAATGATTTATTTTAGCATTATATTCTTTTATATGGCCCCAACTGTCTCTATATTAATAAATGATCTTTCTGTTTTTGTTCGTCCATGTCTCTTTCATGATAACGTAACAAAGCCTACTGATGTAATTTTTTATATGAAGGCTCTTAAGAACTTCATATGTGATATAAACTATGTCAAGTTGACACCTGAGGTCATTAAAAGTCAAATAATAAAAACCTCAAGATAAAAACAAATAATTTTTATACATGAATTTTCTTTATACATTCTTCTTATAAATGGGATAATGTTGTGTACCCAGAATCCCTGTCATGCTGAGGGACTTCATTATTTGCTTTTACTTATCAATTGTTTTAATTACAGTGCTTTTTTCAGGTGCAAATAATCTTTTTTTGATTTGTTTTACTTCGTGAGAAAAAATATATCAAAGTATATATCAAAGTACTAAGTTGTCATATTTGAAGTTATTTATCCCCTCATCAATGCTTTGTATCCCTACTAGTTTCACATATAGTTTAACAGATGATGGGAGTTTATTTGTGGAGTTAAGTTTCTAGAAAGTGTTGGGATGATATAATCAGATGTTTGGTTTACTGCTATAGTTCATATATAAGACAAAAAGTCCCTGCATAGTTGGCTGCTCAACCAGTTCATATCAAAATAATTTAGTGACAAAGAAGTTGTTATTGTCCTTGTTGTTATTATTGTTGATGTTGTTGATGATGATAAGAAATACAAAACAGAAGAAAGAAGCTTGTTCAGATTTGTAAAAAATTATTATATGAAAAACTACAGTTTTGAAAAATTGATTTTCTACTTTTATATTACTGGAAGCAGACTTGTTATTATTTTAGTAAGCAATGCAAAGATCAAAGACACTTACCACTCAGTGATAATCTAAGAAAAACGTTAGTAATGCCTTGCAATCTCGAGTGTATGTGTGTGTTGGGGGGTATCAAAAAACAAAAGACAAAGAAATGTTAAAGAAGAATAAAAAAAGAAAAATAAGGAAAAGGGAGGAGAATAATAAATAAGGAGAAAAGAAAGAAAGAAAGAAAAGAGGAAGAAAAGGAAAGAAAATTATAAAGGGAACGCAAAAATGGAAAAAAAGAAAAAAGGAGAGAAGGAGAGTGGTTATTTCGTCAAGAAAAACAAAAAAGAAAAAGAAAAAGAGATATAAATTTCAATGTAATACATAGAGTACTACGTACATAAATATCTAATGAAACATGTTTTCTAACATTATCAACAAGATGATTTTGGGACCCCATAATTCTTGATAGAATGAATTATTTTTATTTTTACATTCAAAGTCACCCTAAGTGTAACCAGTTGTTCACTATACGCAAAGGATTATAAAATGGTATTTGGTCAGTTGGTTGATTGGTCGGTTGGTTTTACAACATATTAACCCTTGTTGGGTTATTTAATGCCAAAATCAATCTTTTTTGCAAGTAATGATAGGGTTTTAAGTAACTAATAATAAATTTTTTGGAAAATTGTTGTAATTATTTTTAACATTATAATTTGTATATTTATATGGTTTCAAGTATTTCTGTTTTAGCACAAATAATTTTCAAACAGATCTATTTGACCATAACAAGTACTACCACTCTGAGTCAGAGAAGATCTATGAGTAATGGCAATGAAAAAGTGTCTCTTCACTATCCATGCCTCCAGAACTAGAGCCTTACTTCCAGACACAGTTTAGTGTCATGCTCTTTTTTACAGGCAGAAGATTCTGAAAGAATATTCTACAATCCACTGATAAGGTCAGATTATAAAATGACAAATGAAAGGTAAGAACATGACAAAAGAGTATAACAAAGCAAAACAAAGTAAAAATCTAAACTAAGAGTATATAGCAAGAGTATGATAGAGTATTCAAACTAAGAGTACAACTTTTATCAATTCTAGAATTTAAAATCTAATATTGTAACTAGAAAGATAACATTCATGGGAGAGTTTGATCTCCTGTGCAGAAGATCTAGAAGAGAAGCTGTTCAAGTGGAATATACACTTGCTGTGAGAGAAGATTCAGAAAGAATAGATGGTGCTCATTAGAAACAGCAAAACAAGTTTTTGTGGGAAACTCTAAAAATGTGCAATTAATAAATGCAGCTAATCTAAACATTTTCTACAACAATAATGAAGACAGAAGGGAGACAATTCGCAACATTCCAGCAATAGGAAAGAGGCTAAAGTGACAAGAAGCAATTTTCTCTCATAAGACCACACAACCGGTTCTGCATCTCATATGATATAAACAAAATAAACTGATGTCCTGATATGAGAGTGGTATTTTTTCTGTGCCCTTTGCAATCAATGCATTTTAGTTTATTCTGTACTTATCATCAAATATATATATATTAATCTAGTTGTACATATATATATATATATATATATATATATATGTGTGTGTGTGTGTGTGTGTGTGTGTGTGTGTGTGTGTGTGTGTGTGTGTGTGTGTGTGTGTGTGTGTGTGTGTGTACATAATATAAATATGAAACTCATACTTAATAAAAACATTTCTCGAAACAATGAAATGCATTTTACCTAAAACTTCTAAAATAAAACATGCATTTATTCACTAAATTCATATTTCTCTCATCTTTTTACTAAACAAAATGCATAATGATTTCCTGGTATATAAACCCAAACAACTCAGTTGAATTTGCAAATGCTAAATATATTGAATGAACTCCAGATTAACAAAAAAAAAATCCCATAAGTCCTCTACAATGAAATTTAATTCTCAAATTAAATTAAATACTGATAACTTTCAATGCAACAGAACATAACAAACTTCTTTAACTTTGGAAAAAAATTATGAAAACAATTAAATTCCATCACAAGATTTTCACTAGATTTCATCTCTAAAATTCAAATTTAAGATGGCACGTATTCCCCCCAAATTCTGTCTGCATGAGATGAAAAATTTGAATTTGTGTTAAAATTCAAGAGAGTATATCTGAAAAGACTACGGTCCACACATGGCCAAGAATTGTGAGCACAAAAAATTATTTACTCACATAGTGATTACAATTCACTAAACAAGGATTATTAGAAAGACATAATCACGAGTATCACTCAGGGAAAATTGTCCTATACATGTCTCCATGCAAAATGAAATATGTAACCATTCGACAGTTTCTGTTTTTTATTAAGTTAAAGATGAATAAACAAATTGTTAATATTTCTGTGACTGTTTATTACAGTCTACATTTATATTTGTATTCATCATAGCTGTCCTTTTCTTTTTTATCATTAGTCTTCATATCTGTCTCTCTTTGTTTCTTTCTTCTTTAACCAAACCTCAGTTCATTTATTACAAATGTCTTCATTCTTTTTACTGTTTAATCTAATTTTTTTTCTTTTTAACATAATATCAGTTCATTTTTTTTACATATGTGTAAATGTGCATTAACTTACATTTTTATTTTCCTTTCTCTTCTTCATTCCTGCCACTATAATTCTGTTTCTTTCTTTCTTATGTGACAATTTTCTCTGTCTTTATTCCTTATAACTTCTGGCTACTGATTTTCCTTTCATTATGAATTATCTTCTCTACCTTTTTTTCTTTTTTCTTGTTTCTTCTTACATTGAGATCTTTTTCTTGATCTTGTCTCTTCTTCCCTGTGTTTCTATATCTTCTTTATATTGAGGATTTTTCTTATGTTCTGCCAGGGTTTTCCAGGTTTGTTCACTTACTGCATCATGCTGACATGACTGGTCAATGCTGCACCAATTCATATTAGTTGTTGTATTCACTATCATCCATTGCCTACCACCTCTTTTTGCATTCTTGTTACTGTTGTGTCTCTTCTTGTCACCATCTTGTGTCATTCCATTCATTCTCATGAGCCCAAACATTTGTATGTTCTTCTTTGCAGGAGTGAAGAAAAATTCAGACTACATGTCTATTTACACATTTAACTTTATTTCAATGACTTACATTTTACTTATTTGTGATGACAGGGAGCCAGTTGGATTGGAGCATAGGTTGAAATTATAAACCATTTGCTTCGGGCTATTCTCTGCTGACTAATAAAAAGTTTTATTCTACTTCTAAACTTTCTAATATAACTTGATCATGTGACTTTCTAATCCAATGATAGCCAAGCTCTCAAATGACCTTACACTGTAACTTATACTGAGTGACATCCTGATAGTAAGAATCGACTCAAACTATCTACACTATTCCACCAAAAATAGATTCTACTATTCTCTACTTTATCATTTTACAAGAATATATAATGAGAATCTCTTTGGTAAATCAAACAATTATTTTCTAAAAATGAGCTAAATTCTCCCAAACCGAAAAAGAGCAGGTATAAAACATAAAACATCCACAAATTAAATGAAATGCTTTTACAAAACGCTTCTTGTAGCATGAACATTACAAGTTTACATAAAGATATAAATATATATTCACAGATATACATGCACACTCACATACACACACACACACACACATATATATATATGTATATAAGTCTGTGTGTACAGACAATTATATATATATATTAAGAAAGATGATTAAATATGTGGACAGAGTATATTTTACTCAGTGAATGTTATTTTCAGACAAATAATAATTATCTAGGTTTTTGTCACTTATATATATATATATATATAAATTTTATTCACATTTCCCTTTCTATACATATATGTGTTTGTATATTAATTCCTATACACACTAACAAATGATATCATATTTAGTGAGAGTATCTTTGATCATTTCATTTTTGTATTGTTATTACACCAATTTCTTTTTAAGTGCTGAAGATAGAAAAGTAATAACACATGAAATAAAAATAACAAAACATTACTAAATGAACTTATTTCATTGTCTGCAACATTTAACCAGACGCAAAAAATAAGAATGAAAAAGAACAAAGTTAGGTGTGATATGAAAACTGGAATATCAAAGGGAAAAAGGAGACATTTTGAAAAAAAATAGATGCAAAGATAAGTTGAGAAAAAAATTATAAAAATTCAAGTAAAAGAAACAGTGCCCTCTGTTTCCAATCTATTGTGAGAAAAATTGAATAAATGCACACTTTCAAATATACCTATGTGTGCGTATATATATAGAGAGAGACAGAGACTGTAAATATATATATACATGTATATTTATATACATAGAGAGAGAGAGAGTGAGAGAGAAAGAAAGAGAAAGAAAGACAAACAGAAAGAAATAGTGGTAGAGGGAGGTAGATATGTAGGTAGATATCTAATGTTTAAACTCTTGTATATATATATATATATATATATAGAGAGAGAGAGAGAGAGAGAGAGAGAGAAATTAATAAAATCATTGGTAAACAAAGAGGGGGAACTATTCTAAAATAATAAAATAGCGAGGACCCTTGTCAAGCTAGTTACCGGAAAATTTTTCTAAAAACAGGGTTTGAATAATTAATAGGATTAAAGAGACGAGGTGGAAAAAAAAATCAAATCACCCCAGTATCCAACAGTTCCCCCAAAATATTCAAAATATGAGTGCTTAATTGTCTGCACAGAGGGGGACAATTTATGGTAATATAAATCACCTCCAAGACTTTAAGGTGAATTTTGTCTCTGGCTCTGTGCAGAACAGAGAAGCAATCCTCTTCATAGTTGTTCCTGCAACTATTTATGGTAAGCAAATGCTCATCAATAGCTGAATCCATTGTCTGAGAGTGTCCGGATGTTCGTCTGCCTTTTGATAAAATAATTCTGGGTATATGCTGTCTTCAAGGCGTTGACAAGTTTTGCCTATATATGTCGAACTACATCGACATACAAATCTATTTATTTACATACTTTATTTAAAGATAGGCAACTTGTCTTTATGTGTAGAATTAAAGGCTGTCCTCGTAGTGAATATTGGTCTTAAATTGACACCATGATAACAGCAATACACAGAAGAGGCAATCATCTCAGCAAAAGACTGGTTAGCAGAACCAACCCAAGGAAGTCTTAAGTAAACAGGACATTTCGGGGGACCGAAGGTTTTGTTCTTATTTTTGAACCTAGTCACTATAAACTTGATATTGGCTATGATGACCTCCTCGGGATACCCGTTGTTAGTGAATATATCCTTGATAACCTTAAGTTCGTCTTCAATCTTGCAAACATTGCAGATATTTAAAGCTCTATAGGAGAGACATCTGATTATATTGAGTTTCCTACATATAGGTGCAAAAAACTGCCAACTTAGATATAGCCCGGTAAATGTAGGCTTCCTATAGACCGATGTGAGGAAAGAAGAGTCACATCTTTCAACTAACACATTCAAAAATGGCAGTTCACCATTATTTTCCTCTTCCATGGTAAATCTTAAAGAAGAGTGTAACTTATCTAATTTATCAAATAATGATAATGCATCGTTACGTGATCTAAAGAAAACAAAGGTATCATCTACATAACGCAAGTAAATGAAGGGCTTAGGAAACCTATCAAACAGATGTCTTTCTTGGAACCCAACGAAAATATTAGCCAGAATAGGGCCAAGATGGCAACTAACACTATTGATCTGGCGGTACATGATCTCATTAAAACTAAAAGACACTGATTTTGTGGCAATGCCCATCAATTCAATGAAAACTTCCTCAGGAAAGGGAAGGGCAACAGTAGATGGACCATGATACAAAAAATCAGTGAACTCTGTCAGAAGTACATTAAATGATGCTGCAGTATGCTGTGATAGCCAGTCTGATTCAATTTGCCCTTCACCTGGCACAAATCCCCAACTTTTCAATTGACAAAAGCCCCACCCCCACCATAACAGGGCCCTCTCCATGCTTTACAGTAGGTGTGATACAGGGGGTTGCAGCTCTTTTACCAACTCTTTGCCACACATAGACTCTCCTATTTGACCCAAAGATTTCAAACTTTGATTCATCAATCCACTGCTCCATTGTCCAGTCTGTGTATACCTTGGCCCGCTGAAGCCTTTTGAGCTTGTTTTGCTTCATCAACAGTGGTTTCTTGTCAGCAATTCGACCATATAGGCCAGCTTTACAGAGTCTTCTCATTTTTTTCACTGGTTCAGTTGTGCAGTGATGCTTAGAGCAGTGAGCCTTCTTTTATGCAAGCGGGTGACTCTGATGAAACTGTTCTCTGCTCTTGTTTTTTTTTTTTGGTCTACCAGCCCTAATTCTGGTCTTGTTTTGTCCCAAATACTGATTTCTCCTAACAGTATAATCCATTGTAGTTCTGGGAATTTTTATTTTTAATACTAAAGAAGAAAAATCCTTTCAAATGAATTTTTCAAAAGATATCTGGTTATACTAAGGAGCTCAAAGTTACTGAAGATGACTTGTATTTTGTTGAACAAATAAAAACTTTGTGGTGCTTAAGTTGTTTCAATAAGAATTTTGGGATGATAAATAAAATCTTTTGAAGGTGACCAAATTCTTTTGACTGGTAGTGTATGTTAAATTGAGAATTTGTCTGATTAAAATATATTTGATATGGATGCTAACCACACAAAATTATTATCCAGTTAGAAATAAATGAAGACTTTTCTTTCTCCAAGATTGGTTGCCTTAGAAAATTAGTAAAACTCTAAATTCAAAACTAGGTGTTGAAGTTCCTAAGGCAATGTGACACTGTGGTAACTCCTGCAGTGACTCAAAAGGCAAGTTATTGCTACCTTGGCCTTTTCTTAGACAACATTATAAGGCAATTACCAGTTTTCCATGAAACCTTTCCCAGGCATAAAAAGATTTTGAAAGATTAGTGGATGCTATTAAACATTTGGAAAATTTTAGAAATGATAGATAAACAGATTGATTGATAGATAAGTTTGCATAGTAACATGAAGTGATGATCAATTTTGTTGTGAAGACTAATATTCATTATTATAATGACATTGGTGCTTCACCCAAGTTTCAATAGATTTTCATGCTTATAAAATCTGTAATATTCACATGTTATAAACATTTATCTATAAATCTTGACACAAACACATGTATACATGTGCACACAAACTTACATATATACACACACATGCTCACATACATACATGCATATAATACAGATATATGCACATGTTTATTATAAACAAGAGAATCACTAGATTATATTTGATCATTTTTAAGTCAACAATAGCAGGTAACTCAAAAAGACAATGACTACTTTATAGAATACCATTTCAACCCATTTACTTCCTGGACACCACCATACCTTTCAGTTTTTTCTTGTTTTTATGGGAATTAAATGATATTTTAGCTTCTTTTTTTCAATTATCTGCATTGAAGTAATTCAAAGCATATTTCCTTAAAAAAATGTAAAAATGTAGAATTTTTTCTTTAGCATTTTTTTTTTTTAAGAGGTATTTCCATAAGTGGGTTTCCATAATTCAGGCACCAAAACCAAATAACTTCATTGAGTCTGTCAGAAATATTTTCAGATTACTTTGTCAATTCTTTTAGGAAGACTTCATGGAAGATCGGCTCATTGGCAGAAACCAGTGACATCTAAGGCTTATTCTTTTTCACACAAGCTCACTTTCTTCCTATAATGAAATGATTAAATGTTACTTGCTGTCTGCACATGGCTATTTATAAGATGCATATCACTTTTTATATTTTACAAGTTAATTAACTGGGATAGAGTAAGTTGGATTCTCAATAATTCGACTGTTGCTTTATTTGTGATTACCAGAAGAATTCAAGTTCACAAACTTGAAAAAGAAGCTCACTTATAACTACAATCATATCTTAATTCATGGGTTAAATTTGAAAGGGCAAAGCCATTGCCATAACCTACTGAAAAAAGAGAATATGTTGGCTTCCTTTGGCAAAGTCTAACAGTTTAACTGTTTTTACAACTGCTCAAGCAGTGAAAATGTTACACTGATTATCAGTTTTGACAGAGACTATTCAGTATATGTTAACTAGTACAGATCTGATCATAAATGATGGGATTATTGAAACATGGAGTAGCACTTCTGCTTCTCTGTGGCTTAGGCATTATTGCATCATTTGTGGTGACAAATACAGAAGAATATGGGAGCATTGGTCAACTGAAATCCTCTGCAGTCACTCAGATAAAAAAAGAAAAAGGAAAAAGAATGAAAAAACAGAGAAAAATGGCATGTGAAGAATATGAAAAAATTATTAGTTGACTGATATCCTTTCCAATCATCAGATGAAAAAGTTAAATAAATGAATAAATAAAGAGAGAAAGAAAGAAAAGAGGAATGTGAAGAGCAATATGAAGAAAAAATAACCTGGAAAGAAAGAGAAATTAAAAAATGAGAAAGAACATGAATGATGCAAGGAAATTGCTTGATAAATCCAAACATATTACTATTATAATCAATTACATAAAAAATGATATAATAATTAATGAATTAGCATGTTTATTTAGCATTTTTTTAACATAGCCTCTTGGGTATGCTGACTGCTTCCATTGCAGAAAGAGTGTCCTGATTATCAGACTAAAAAACCGGAGCTCTGAGCTGTGTTGAGTTACACCTCGTCTTCCCCACTCCAAGGTCCAGCTTGATGTAGAATAGCAATACATGTTAGGCTCCCATTGTTGACTGTTACAGTGACCAGGATTTGATCACCTTATGTTACTTCAATAGACCAACTGTTATACTATCTCTATGTCACTTCTACAACTAGTCTGTCCCTAGTTTAGGCCATGTGCTTAGCTGTTCTGTATTTATGTTGAGTTAGTCAAATGAATAATAGCTAAAGAAGTCTCATTTTTATACCCATCTTATGGCAACACCAAATATCAATCTCTTTGAGATAATGTTTCATTTGATTTTGAACTACTTAAACACATTGACTCTTAAAACATTGATATTGCAATCATGCAGGAAATGTTTTCCTATATAAAATGATTGTGAAGATATATCATTAATCCAAATTCAGCATAAAATAAGCCAAAAAGGGTTAACATGCCATAAAACCAAACAACCTTTAACATTGAAACATAAAGAGTGAAAACATTGACTCAATCAAATGGAAGATTGGAGGTAACAGGTTTAATCTTTATCTGGGTCATTATAAGTCATGGCTGTGGCATATTTTGCCTTCTTCAGACATTTGGTTATTGGTGTATCATATAGAATCAGCTGAGTTTAAATTTTAACTGAGATAGTTTGTATTCACTTCATACTAATGCCCTTTGGAAATCAATGAATCTACCTCTTCCCTAAACTATGAGTAAATTGCATGAATATTGGGGCATTTTAGCTTTGGGAACAATGCAAGCTATTCATGTTATTCTGGGAAATAATCATTTTTTTCAAATTCTTTATTGAATTTTATGTAAAAAAAAAGTTCATTATTTGTTTAGTCTGAAATCCAATTTCTTATCATTTCTTCTGCTTTCATTATTATAATTATTTTTTGTTGTTTCTGAAAATGTAAATAACAATTTCTTTCACTGATACACCCTATAATGACAGTGAATGTAAGAATGGTGTTAGTCTAATTTTCTTTACTTATTTCTATTCAGAAAAGAAGATTTTCAATAAGGAAGCCAATGAAGTAGCTGCAATTCATATATGTTTTAAAATAAATGTAAATGAAAAATGTTTTTCTAACAATAACAATGAGATAGCCATGGAGGTAAATTATTCATGAGAAAAGGAGTCATCAGCCAAAAAGATTGAGAATCATAGTTCTACATCTTTAACAACTTCAGTGCAATATGATGTGGATTAATCTTTTGCTAATTTACTGGTTAAACAGCAAAATACATTAATTACATAATATCTCTCTTTCTGAAATTTATGACTTGCCTGTTTTTGTGGTTTATGTGATCCACATAAAATCAACTGTGCAATTTATTACATCTTACTTTGCAAGGACTAAACAACTTTTGGAGGTAGAGATCCCAGGTGCTTTTACCTTCCCCTCATTTACATTGGTGAGACAGAACTTAAAGCAGTCCACCATTTCAATTACCTGGGATGTGTCATCTCCTCAGACACCAATCTCAACAAAGAGATTAATAGCAGACTGGCCAAAGCGAGTAATACCTTTTGCAGATTATCCAAGTGTGTACAGAATAACAAAGACTTGAAAATATGCATGTATAGATCTGTTGTGCTGACCATTCTCTTGTGTGGTTCTGAATTCTGGGTCACTTACAGACACCACCTATGACTTTTAGAGCATTTTCACCAACATTCAATTCATTTCATCCTTGGCATACACTGGAGCAAGTTTGTCACCAGTGTTGAAGTGCTTAAACAAGCAGAGGTTCCTAGTATCGAGGCCATACTGATGAAGACCCAACTGCACTGGGCAAAATGCAAGACTACGTCATTATGTCCAGTGAACTGTCTTTTGGACACTGAAATAGAGGAGCACCTTGAAATAGATTTAAGAACTGTCTGTAACACAGATGTTCAACACTAGGCTGCTCTTTTGGCTGATCAAGAAGGTTGGAAATGCACTGTCCATTTGGCTGTCTTTGCCTTTGAGGATACTCAAAGAGAGTCAGATGTAAACAGCATGAAAATATGGTCTCAAATAACTTGACTTGTGCATGTCAGTGAACAAAAAGCATTGGTGCTAAAAATATTTATATTGCAGGGATGCTCAGGTTAATTAAAAGAAAAATATATTCAATCCAAAAATTAGTATATTTTCAAAAGAATTTGTTAATGTGTTCAATTTAGAGAAACAAAATGTCTTTTCAATAAAACTACCTCAGAAATAACTACATGACGATTCTCATTCTTGTTGATTATCATGTTTAAAATGGCAGTTTTTAATTAGTGGGGCTGCCAGTTAATCACTTTCAGATATAATTGTCCAGAGTATTTAAAACAGGAGAGCATAGCGTTCACATTTTGGTTGTGACATGATATGATCAGGAAAATTACCAGCCAGTCACTCCTGTATTCTGTGGTCATGTGGTAAAGTGCACATACTCTTTCTGGAATGCATACCACCTTCCTAGTACTACCTCCTTGATACAGGGTATGACCACAATATCTAGCACTTCAGTGAGGTTCTGCAGGAAAGTGTTTAATAACTTGACATGGTCCTTATTACTCAGACCTCTGAGATCATCACATATGATTTTGATATACATTCATAGGGGGACCTCAGCAGGGTCTGCACAGAACCATCTGTCATTCATCCTGTTCAGTTTCTGGTCTTATCAGAGAAGAACCACAGCACATTATTAGAGACTTATATTATTAGAACAATCTCCCATATTAATGCTATTTTAATATGTCTGAAAGAAAAATAAGAATGCTAAAATTTGGTGCATGCTATATAACATCTTCCATTTATGGCCTACTAAAGATTTGTTCTTATATCAGGTTCACAGTAGGAAAATAAGCAGTTGGTTTACTTGAAATCTTACCGGTGGATATGTTTCATGGATAAGCTGAGTTTAAATGTAGTGCATATAAGTTTTGTCTATATATGCATCAATCAGCTGACAGCTGCTTTTATAAGTAGAAATGGATAGACAAAAAGGAAAGAGAGACAAATATTCTACCATATTTAAGGTAATATTTGTTATTAAAATCAGTTATCATTTCAAATTGGTATGTATATGCATTTTTAAGAGAATGGCTAGTTTTCCGAAACTTGCTCTCTTTTCCTACATCTATGGTGCCATGATTATTTGTTAGTCTACTTTCTGTAGAGTCTATTGTGGTTCTAACTTTGTATTCTTTCTTTTTTCCTCTTGCATAATTTACATTGCTTTTACTTACAGAGGTCAACAAAAGAAGTCTCTGAAGATGCTGCCACTGCTGCCGCTATGACCACTGTTTCTGGAACTGATGGAGACAGAAAAAAAGAGACTGCTGGGGGTGCACGACCTAGCCAGGTTACAGCCTCTGCCATTAATGGCAAAATGTCTGCTGAATATTTCAAACCTCCACCTAGTGGTTACATCCAGGGTGGAAAAGACGAAGAAACACCAGCTGACAGAGTTCAAGGTATGTCAATGGAAGAGATGATGGGACTTGAGAGAGAAGAAAGAATCAATTTATAGATCGTAACCACCTGCCTGACCAGTCACCACCTGAAGCCCACCCTGGAGTAATCGTGTCATTGACAGTAGCAATTTGGTGCCAGCATAGCTGGGCACTTTAATAAAAGCAGCCAATAGTGATATCATAGAAATATTGCATTTAAATCTCACTTATTGCCACCTCCCATTACTTTATAATCCTTTCTTCCTCTCTATTTTTCTTTTCTTTCTCATAATTCTCTATTCTTTATAATCTTTTCTTCATTTTTCTTCCTTTCCCATTCTTCTGTTTTGTTCATCATTCTTTCTTCCTCACTTAATCCTCTCCCTATTTATCATTCTTCCTCCCAAACCCATTCTTCTTTCATCAACTTTTCCTTCCTTTTTTGAATATTCTCTCTTCTTCATTCTTCTTTCCTCTCAAAATTTTCACTTTTCTTCCTTTCTTCTCTTATCATTAATATTCTTTCTTCCTCTTTAAATCATCCTTTATTACCTTTATCTTTTTATTCTCTCCTATTCCTCCCCATTTTATATCTTTCTTTCTGTCTTCCTCTCCCATTCCTCAGTCTCCCCTTTTCTAGTTTGAAGTCTCTGGAGATTAGCTCTGATATTTTTTGCGTGCCTTGTTTTTAACAAAAAAAAAGAAACTATCGATAGTTAGTCCGCCAGTTTCTTCTTGAGCTCTGATGGGCATTTTCATCTTTGGTTTTTGCAAGGCCAAGAATGGGCATACGAAAATTGGATCATCTTCTGGGAATCATTGCTGCACCATAATTGTTATTATTTGCAGAAATAAATACAATGCATTGATTTCTTTAGGCCAGAATTGTTATCCTTTCACAATTTTATTTGATTTGCAATCTTGAATAGTTAGAGCTTTTTGTCACTTGCAAATTTCAGGATATTATCATTATTTTACTCCTTTGAGAGTTTTCACACCACCATTAGTTGATGGTCTTCCAATGGTGTTTGAGTGGCAGCAAATCTCCTCAAGTCTCCAGGATTCTTCTCAGAATTCTAGCTGATATTAATAATGATGTAGTCTGGATGGTCTCCACTTGTCCTCTGATTTCTAAGTCTCTCAGTCCCTTTATCAAGTTTTTCTGAAATAGTTCCGATAGCACAATTATATTGGTATCACTGTCACCTTCATGTTCCATTGTTTTTTAATTCTCTGGCAAGGTCTTAGTACTTATTTTGCTTTTTGCTTTCATTAATTTTTATTCTGTGTTCTGCCAGGACAGCTAAGTACACTATTCAGCAGATTCTCTTTTTTTGTTGACTACTACTTGGCTTGGTTGTCTGGCTGAGATTAGATGATCTGTTTGTATATCAAAATCCCAGAGAACTTTGTGCATCTCATTCTCCAGGACAGATTCTGGGCTGGGCATATACCAATTGTTCATATTGTCAAATTTAAATTTCTTGCACAATTCCCAGTTGATCACCTTCGCCTCTCAGTTGTGTCTAGTCTTGTGCTCTGCACTAGTTTGCTGCATTCACTTATTGTGTGATTGTTTCTTCTCTATTACTATATAGCCTACATTTGCTATTTTGTTGCATCTTATCAATTTTTGCTCTAACATAGTTGGTCCTTATAGCATTGTTTTATGCAGCTATTAAAAAAGATTCAGCTTCTCTCTTGAGGTTTCCCTTTCTAAGCTATATCCATGTCTTCTTGTGTGCAATCTCACCATTGAAATATCCATACAGTTATTTTTCTTCACATTTCTATTTCCAAGTAATTGTTGTTTTTCTGTTTGTTTTATGTCACCAATACTGGTTGTTGTAATCAGACTTCCTGTGATATTTTTGATATAGTCCTCTAATCCTTCTATTAATGCATCTGGGCAATCCTCAATACTCAAGTTCTCTTCTTCCTTCTTTTCTTGACACATACAGTCTGTCTATGGTTTTGAGAAGTTTTCTTGTTCTTCTGAGGTAATCCTTCCTTATTTTTTTAAAATCTCTGCTTGTTTGATGGTGTTTACTTCCAATATTCTCAGTAATTATAATTTTCTTTCTCTCCAAACATTCTGATGCTTTCCTGATTTTGCAATTCTATTATTTTTGTTTCTCTTCTTTCACTTCTCATTATTAGGATGGTACATTTTTCAATGCCAAATTTTATTCCTATATCTTAGCAGTATATTCTTATTGTTTATACTAAGTCTCCAGTTCTTTTTCATTTTTGCAAATAGTTTGATATCATCCATGTACATTAGATGATTAATGCAAATTTGTATCCCAATGCACTCCCTAAAGTATGTAATTGAGTGGCATTATTACTATAGAAAATAGTAGTGGAGACAGCAGATCTTCCTGGAAGATGCCTCTTAATTTTCACCTCTGCTTGAGTTTGTCTTCAATAAGTTAATTCCACCCTTCAGTCTTTAATGGTTTTCATGATGAAGTTTATATCAGATATTTTATACATTTTCAGACATTCAAGTTTGCAGGACCATATCGTAGGCTTTTTTATTGTTAATCCTTGCCATGACAACATTTTTCTGCTTTATTTTGGCCTCCTTGATGATGAGCCAATCTATGTATTCTAGGTCATCAGTTCCACTTGTTCTCTTAAAGTATCTTATCTGATCTAGATATAGTCCACAGCAAGTAATAAATATCTACTTTAATCAGTACAGTCAGAAGTTTCCATATTTTAGGTAAACACATTATCAGTCAATAGTTGCTGAGATGGTTTCTTTTTGGAAATCTTTCTGGATCACGGAAGTCTTTCATTTATTTGTGTATGCTTGCTTAATCTAGGCATTTACTCAGTTGCAAAGCCAATCTGACATGGATGGACATGAATTTATAATTATTTATGAATTTTTAATATATCATGATTTTCACTGAAGTCAGAGTCTCCTCAGCTTTCCAGAACTCTACTCAGTATTTTAGCTTATCCTAGCAGTATCATATTCTCAGCAGTGTCAATTCTACTTCAAATCTTCAATTGCCTGAGTTTCTTTTCTAGGTTCTTTGAGATTTTTTCATGTTACACATATGACTGGTATTACTGTCACCTTCCTTTTCCTCAACTTTTTCAGCTCTTTGAAATGATTCAGGTATTTATCCATTTTCTTGCTTTTCTATACTTTTACCCTGTGATCTATCAGAACAATGGAGTTCACAAATTATCAATTTTTTTTCTTCATGTAGGCAACAACCAGGTCTTATCTTCTGGTTAAGATTGAGTGATCTATTTATATCTCATAATCCAAGAGAATTACTGTAATCTCATCCATATCTCATAATGCCAGGGAATGTATCATACATACTTTTACAAACTTTTAACCCAAAATTTATAAAGCCTTGTCAGCTGGGGCTACTGAATACACCAACTGCATCTCTTTGGGGAATGTGGAGTACCCCTTCATTGCCATTTCTCCCAGGGCAACTCTAACCTTGGGTGGTAGCACCTGATAGGGTCCAATCTATGCGTCAAATAGAACTGTTTGATATTTAAACAGTGCGCAAACAAATGACTTATGGCAAGTTGAATTGTTAGAAATAGAACTGTTTGATCCTTTTACTGTGTGTAAACAAATGGCTAATGTTTAATTGAATTGTTTGTGATGCATAGCAATACTTATTGATAAAATTATTAGTGTTAAATTGTAATATTTGAAACTCTTTAACTGCATGCCTAAATTGAATTATTGGTATTACATAGCAATACTTGGAACCATGTAACTGCAAATGAATTAGTAATGTTGAATTGAATAATTAATGTTAAATAGCAATACTTGTAGCTACTTCACTGTGTGCAAACAAATGATTAATATCAAACCAAATTATTAGTGTTAGATAGCAATAATTGAAACCATTTAATTTTAATGAAACAATAACAATACTAGTGTACAAATAAATTAGTTCTAACTTATTAAAAAATGAAATTACTTACAAACTATTCACTTAAAAATCAAATGTATATCCATTTAAATGTGTTCAAACAAATAACTGATGTTAAATAGTTAACGTGACATAGTAATATTTGAAACCATTTAACATTATGCAAACAAATGATTAATAATAAATAGAATTATTCATATTTAACAGAAATACTTGAAACTGTGTGACAAAATGAGGTTAAACTCATTTAAAGATCTTATCTACAAAATGTATTTACAAATCTAATAAATATGTATAAACAGGATTTGAAATTAAATAACCTATAGTGGTTGATATACCGTAAAACCAAACCAATCCAAACCAAATCAAAATTAATTTTATTTACACATTTAAAAATCATCTTAATTTTCTGTATTATTATTATACATATATTAAAAGTATCAAAATCATTTTCATTTTTGACAGATCTTTACTCCAAAGCTTATTTCTTTTACATATGAGGATCATTAAATAAGTTTCCAGAGTTTTTTAGTATGGGCACTTTTATTGATAGTACATACATGAAACTCTAGTCCCCTTTGAAGTAATCTCCTCCCCCTGCAATGCACTTGTTGTACCGTTACAACAACTTCTGGAAGGCCCCATGGAAGTCCTCTAGTGTGAGCGTATCAATGACCTTTGTCACAGCCTCTTTCATCTCCTCAATTGTCTCATAACGATAGCCTCTGAGCTTGGGGAATAACCAAAAGTCACAGGAAGCAAGATCTGGACTATAGGGAGTCTGAGGAACTGTCTTGATGCCCATCTTGGTCAAATAGTCTTTGACAAGGGTGGAGCTGTGCACTGGTGCATTGTCCTGCTGGAAATGCCACTGACCCGATTTGAAGAGTACTGGCCTCTTCCGATGGAATCTCTTCCTGAACTCTCTTAAAACCTCAACATAGTAACCCTAACCCTAAGCCTAAGCCTAACCCTTTGGTCAATCAACTCTGGTGTATTGATTTCCTTACTCCTCCCACACCTCTCATCATCCCTCAAAGATTCCCTGCCTTCCTTGAATCTCTTATGCCACAATTTTAAAAGCCTGTACAAAAAAAGTCTGGGAACTTATTGAGCGCACCACGTATCTAAAGACTATCTATGACTCTTTTTTAATATTATATATATCATTACAAATGTTATTCAGCTGTACCTTTTGTTTCAGATGGTAGAATGGAGGATGCAAGTATCAAGCGTCTGGCAGTCTTAAGACATTATTTTAAACTAGGCCCCAAAACTCTATAGTATTTTGAAGTGTGAATCCCCAATACTGCTTGAAGAATTTGAAGAGTGGAAGAAAATAAAAATATCAGACTATTGCTATTTTTCTCCCTCCAACATCACCTGTTCTTCTTCCTCTTCTCTACTTTCTTAATCATTCTTCCTCTCTCTCATTTTTCCTCTTCTTCCACATTCCTCTTTTCTTCATAATTCTTTCCCTCTCACTTCTTCTCATTCAAGTTTTCTTCCTCCAATACCATATGTTTTTCCTCCTCTACTCTACTTTATCAATCATTCTTCCTCTCATACTCTTCTCTGTTCTTCTTCATACATTCCTCCTCTCCTTCATCATTTTCCTTCTTTCATATCTAAATGAAGATAGGTTTCAACAAATTTCAGATACCAGAAAATTCCCTGAAGAATTTATGAAATCAAAGCATTTATTTTTCCTTGTGATGGAATATGCAATTTAGCTGAAAAGTGGCATAAAGTTAAAGAAAGCCAGATAAAATACATTGATGACTGAAAAAGGATATTATAGATTTATCAAAATAAAAGAGTTTGTCCAAATATGATTAGCCTTCCACAAATTGAAATGCTCATAATAAACTAACTATTCTTTTGGATTCTTAAGAGCGTTATGAAAACCAATAATTCTTGAGAAAAAGAGTTTTCTTTTATTTCTTCCTTGTCAAGTTATTCTTTTCTATTCAAAACGGACTTTTTTTCATCCTCTGTGTGTTGAAGAAACCGTGTAAATTTGTTTATGTCTAAATACTGAAGGTGGAAAATTTCCAATTTTCTTTAGGAAAATTTGACCTTTGACCTTATTTATTGGATTGAATAAAAAAGCTTTCGTATTTTTATAAAGTCATTAATGGATCTGTTGATAGGAAACTAACATGTCAAAATAGAATAATTATCTGTAAGATAACTGCAAGATGATATAAGAATTTTATTAAACTTGGAAACCGTAATGATTTTATCTGCTTAGGTTAAACAAATTGTATTATTATGTACATAATCAGGGGTCATTATATTTTATGAATAAATCAATCTCTGAGAATGTAAGATAAAATTTTTTTTTATTATCTTCCCATAGGGAAGTGTTCTAGAGATGATGTCACTTTAAGAATAAGAGGTTAGAATTTGTGCAGGCCTAAATTTTAGGCTACAATATTAGCTTCATGGCAACGCTGTACGCAGAGACAATTGTCTTTAGTTATGGAAATGATTGCATCATGTATGACTTTCATTTGAGCATCCATTCCTAGTGTTGTATCATCTTTGGCATTGTCCAAAGACAAGCATTATTTTTATATATTAAAAACCTCAAACTTTTGTTGGCTCATTTATTCAAAAGATTGATTAATTTCTCTATGCTTTTTCTTCCACAGGTTTTAAAAAAAAACTTTTTGCTATTCTATCACCTCTAATTTTCCTAAAGGTGAGAGATATTTATTCATAATTCATGTGGATTTTCTTTTCTTCTGTGGTAAGATCAAAACTGTAAAGCTATCATAAAATAGAAATTTCAAATTACTTAATCTTTTGTATCTATATTCTGCTCTTGAACAATTTCTGAAAATTAGATGTTGTTACAATTGTTCTGATTGGATAAATTTGTGCAATGGCTAAAAATGACAAAATATTTTTGAGATATGAATATTTTTCTTTCATTTTTGTTGACAATCTTATCATATGTGCTTCATCTGTAGCAGTGAATCTTTTTTATGGCTAAATAAGAATCTCGTTTTATATATCTACAGAGTGTGGAAGACTAGGTACCTTCCCTAGTTTACAGGACTTACTTTCAGGTTTCATTTCCACAAATGCAACACAAATTTTACTAGCACGTAAACAAATGGAATGTGACAACAACAAACACTGAGAAACAAGCAATTTAATAATCATAACAAACTGGATAAAAATAATTGAAATACAATATTCATTTTATGTGCATGCGTGTGTATGTTGAAAATACAGCTATGGCTAGTTCAATGAAAAATGATTGGTTCGCCCATGTGTGCATGTGTACATGTTGGGAAAGTCTATTGAATCAATGTGTCCATAGTTGGCCGAAGTAAAGAGGATAAAAACTTGACTTTACTTACGTACATGTGTATGCATGTGTGAGGGAGTGTAAGTTTTCTTATACTCACACGTGTATTTTTAATGATCTTTGGCGATAACGTGTCGCACTCCAGTAGTCGGCAAAAGAACATTGCATGCTTCTTTGCTCTGTGTCTTGTGTGCTATGCCTTCTACTTTCTGTCGTCCTTGCCTTTGGTAGTGGAATGCCTTAGTTAATTAAATTTCTCATCATTTATACTTTTTGGGGGAATCAAAAACAGGATTTTGTTTAGCTTTATTGTGGGTCCTAAAATTCAAGTCTATTTCTTGACCAATCAGATTTGTATAATTTATTTATTTTGGAGTCTAAATATTTTTCTGTTAATTAGTTTCTGAGCCGAATTTTCAGAATGTTCTTATTCTGTGTTTTTAGCTGATTGGTTGAAAAATATAAAAGAGTAACTTCAATGTTAATGCAATTTTGATCCAAAATTTCTAGAATGTTCTTATCTATGTTTTTCAGGTTGATTATTTTAAGGCTAAAAAATATGTATTCTTTAAGAGGTAGGTAGACTGAAGTAATAGCCAATGATTATTATATAAATATGTTTTCTATTGTCAATATTATTGGCTTCCGTGTTACTTCTGCCACACTCTGAACATCTATTTATCTGTTACATGCACACACACACATATACACATTACATGCACAAACACATCAACATGCATATGTGAATGTGCACAAATATGCACACACACATAAACACATGCTCAAGCACACAAGCACACATATATACATATACAAATGCACACATACATACACATAAACACATACATGCATGTACATACAATCACACACACACACATACACACGTTACATACACACATTCTCATACAAAGACATGCACTCACTAAAGCATATATACACATGCACATACATGCACAGGTTGTTTCCCAAAGGAAACAACCTTGAGAATAAGAGAATAGAATTTACATGCATGTAAGTTTTATGTTACCATAGTAGTTTCATGGTTTTGGTTGGTTTGGTTTGGTCTTATGGCATATCAACCATTGTAGGTTATACAATGTCAAACCTATTTTTATACATATTTATTTCAAACAATTCAGATTAACACACTTTAAGTATAAAAATAGTTCTATTTTAAACAATACAATTTAGTATAAGTACAGTTTAAATGTCAAACACTCCTATTTTACCCATAGATAGAATCCTATCAGGTCCTACTACTCTAGGCCTGAGTGGACCTGGAAGTGATGGTAATGAAGGGGTACTCCATATTCCCCAAAGCTCCAGCATTACTTGAGCCTCACTATCAGATTTTTTAGTGTCATATCTAGGACACTCATTGGAGGAATCTTACTCCTCTGTAGAGATGCAGTTGATGTATTCTGCAGCCCCAGATAACTGGGCCAAGTAATCTCATGGTAGCACTCAACTCCAGAGAGAGATTAGTATTTATGGCTGAAATGATTGCATCATATGTTGACTTTATTTGAGCATCCATTCTTTTGTGCTGTGTCAATTATGTTGTATTCAAAGGGTGAACATATTTTAAGTATAGATCTTGCAAATATATGAGAGATGAATTTAATGTGAAATTTACCAGTTACTAACAAAGGAACAATATTTCATTTGCTTGATAATTAAATGAAACTCATAAGGTACAAAAGTGAAAGTTTTTGATGTATAACTTACACACACCCAGAAAATCTCTAAGAAAGCTATCATTGCAGATTGGGCTGTTTATAACTAACATTTTCAGGGCTGCCAAAAAGTTAAAATGGTTTAAATACCAGTTGTTAAAAAATGGTTGTACCCTTTTGGAAGCACTCTGTATTTGAAAGTTTGAATCCCCTGTAATGACTGATATTATAGTGAAGAATGAGAAAAACATGACCAATATTGTAAAGGAAGCTAACTTATCTCTGTTGTTCAATTCAATGCATAGTGTTTTTAATAGATAAGACATATTGATCCTTTTTCCGGAATCTTTTGTGTTGGCATTTATAGCATCAATATTAGTAGTCATAGAAGTGGTTGTTGATATTCTTTCTGAAAAGAGTGCATTGCATTTATACAAACAGTGATTTTTTTGTCAAATGCATATTGTTTTGAAATAATAAACCTATAACCAACTTACATGATCAGATTCAGTCTTACATTTATTATAAGTGGTAGCTGCAGAGTGTGTTATTGTTTAGGTTCACCAGACTGTATTGTATATAATGTTCATTATACTCCATTGTTTTCAATGGACTGCTATATTTTCAGATAATGGAATTCTATATGAATGTGTTTACCATAATGCATCTGATATATATGTGAGTGTGTGTTTGTGTGAGTGTGTGCAGGTGTGTGTGTACATATATATATATATATATATATATATATATATATATATATAGTTATAGTTATAGTTATAGATATATAGTTATATATAAAAATATATATTCCGACTTAAGTACAAAAATACATTGATATATATATGTATTTATGCATACATAATATATATATATATATATATATATATATATATATATATATATATATATATATATATATATATATTAATATCTCTCGATATATATGAATGCATGTTTACAGATACATACATATGTGCATGTATATATTTATACATATATATGTATGTGCACATATATATATATATATATCTATTTGTGTGGGCGGGGAGTGTTGATGTTTATATATATTCATAAATGCACATAATACTATATACAAGAAGGTATTAAAAATTTCTTAGCCAGGCCAAGAAAGGAAAGAGTTAGAATTCTTTTATGGTCATTTTCAATGGACTTGTATATTTTCAGATAATGTAATACCATATGTATGTGTTCAATAAAACATCTGATATTTACGAGGTGCATACGATAAGTTTCCTGATTTTTTCATATGGGCATTTAAAATTGTCGTAGACTCTTGAAAATTCAGTATGTTATTGCTATATATCTTATGAGATGATTGACTAATTTTTATGATTTCAAGTCCAAATGAACAGCTACAGCAACAATTGGAATACACCCTACGAAAGCCTGATTGTCACAGCTGGTGATATTCAAAAATACAATCTGACATTTTAGAAGAATAATATGCAATAAATTGTGTTTTAAACTTGGAAAAAATGCCACAGAAACATATGGAATGCTTCAGACTGCTTTTGGACCATCTTGCATGAATTGAGCATCAGTTTCTGAGTGGCATAAGAGATTCAAGGAAGGCAAGCAATCTGTGAAGGATGATGAGAGGTGTGGGAGGAGTAAGGAAATCAATACACCAGAGTTGATTGGCCAAAGGGTTAGGATTAGGCTTAGGGTTACTATGTTGAGGTTTTAAGGGGGTTCAGGAAGAGATTCCATCGGAAGAGGCGAGACGTTATTCCCTAAACTCAAGGAAAAACTTAGAGGCTGTTGTTATGAGACAATTGAGGAGATGAAAGAGGCTGTGACGAAGGTCATTGACACGCTCACACTAGAGGACTTCCATGGGGCCTTCCAGAAGTTGTTGTAATGGTACAACAAGTGCATTGCAGGCGGAGGAGATTACTTCAAATGGGACTAGAGTTTCATGTGTATACTATCAATAAAAGTGTCCATACAAAAAATGTCTGGAAACTTATTTAATGATCCTCGTATATATATATATATATGTGTGTGTGTGTGTCTGTGTGTGTGTGTGTGTGTATGCATGGTCAGGAAATGGAACTTCAGTAGTATATGTTATGAGTATTTTTCGAAGTATATTAGGGTTGATTTTAAGAGGAGGGAGAGATGGGTTATTATGAATATTATTTATGATGATATCCATTGTTTCATTGACAGGTACATTAGTGAACATATTTTCTATATCCAGAGAGGCTAATATACCATTATTGGGCTTAATTCTATGAAGAACTTTCGTCTGTAGATTTTATGTTATATTTACTAGGTAAGTTGTTGATGACCTAAGCCGAGGGTGACCCGACCTTTGATCCTTACTTTATGATGCTGAGTGTTAAACAAGGCGGCATCAAGTACCATTTTTTGAGTCTTTAGTTTACTAGGTAAGTATGGTGAAATTAGTTGTTTAATTGTTTTTGCGAGTTCATAAATCGGTGTAGGTAATTGGGTGCAGGTGATGATTAGGTATATGTTGTGGGGTTGTGGTTGAAGGTCAGGGGCAATGGGCAAGGCTGTGTTGCCGTTAGGTATCTGACTCCATATTCTGGTTATTTTATTTTACCCCCACGTTGGTTAGTCGGTGTGATGCCTTGCCCAAGGAAGTCCCAAAAGAATTATACAAAAGAAAAGACAGCAACAGATAAGAGACGAAGACGTTTCTTTTATACTTTCCTTTATTTACTGGGTTCAACAACCATTTCGTGGATGACGGAGTTTTTCCTGAATACATTGAAATGGTTGAATCCCCCAGTTAAGGTGTCAAAAATACGTTAATTCGTTTCATGTGTGTAGGTGTCCGAATTTGGTATTTCGGGCTTCCATAAGGGTTAGTTTTCTTTTGGAAGTTTTGTCAAAGTCTGGTAAGGGTTAGTTTATAGTTCAGAAGTGGGTCTTGTATATTTCAGCATAATGTTGACCGAGAGAGGGCTGCTACTGGGTAAAAGGGACTAACCGACACTATGTCCAAAGACGTATGTGTGGTGCCCAAACACCAGACAGCAAAATGGTGTTGTTGGTTCGACGAGCACTGTCTGAAAAAGAAAGAATGCTTGGTCTCCTTTGTCAAGTGGAATGCTTTTTTCTTTTACGCATGCGTCATCCTTTTTCTTGTTAATGACCTCTGGGAGTTTCTGCAAATTTAATAGTTTTCTTTATCTTTTTTTTTTTAAATTTAATTTCTAATTTTATTTATTTATTCGTTCCCTGCAATGTATTTTTACAGTTCTGTAAAGATAGCCGGGTTTATAATCACCAATTATTTTAGGTAGTTTTATGCTATTAAGTTTGGCATTATTAGCCGTGATTAGTCCATTAATTTTTTATTTTAGTTGGTTGGTAGGATTCTTATTTAATTTTTTGAATTTGGTATGCTCATCGAGAATATTTTGTAGCTTTGAATGGTGGTTTGTTTTATTGAGTACTACAAAAATGTTGTTTTTTTTATCTGCTTTTTTATGGTGATGTTGGGGTGATTGCGTAATTCTTTATTGGCAATTTTTAGTTGATGAGTTAGTAATCTAGGTTATTTTTTGTTGTATCTATTTTGATGCCTTTAGCCGTCGGGAATTCAGGTTTGATTGAAATTACCTTTTTATCATGGAGTTTTAAAATATTCTGGTTTAAAATTTCATTTTCTGTATTCTTGTTGATGCTAGCATATTCTTGAAATAAATGGCAGTTGGGTCCTAAGTCGAGAAAATCTTGTTGTTAAGTTAAATTACAGCCTGAGAGATTGACATATTTGTCAATATTAGTTGGTAGCAGTAAGTGGCCTTTGTAGAGGTTGTTGAGCTTCTTTTTGAAGAGTACGTTTGTGTTCGTAATCACTTTTGTTGATAATTATGGAAAGTCTGTTAACTCGTTCGTGGAGTTGTTCAGGTGTAATAGAGCTTTTGAGTTTCTCTCGTATTTTTTGTATTTTAAGATTTAGTGTATTGATGTTATCCTTACAGAGTGTAATTTGTCTCTTCACGAGATCACGTCTGTATTCAAAGTGCTGTTATATTTATGAGCTGCAGGATCATGGAGTTTAAAATATGTATATTTTGGCAGCATTTCTTCATTGATACATATTTGATTGAACATTATATACATATTCTTTGTTAATCCTTTAAAATTGCCGTATTGATCTTATGATATTCGGTAGGAATTGATTGATCAACCTTCCATAATTAGTTATTTCCCAAGTACTTTCTGTCCAACTTTGGACCATCATCAGGGGAGGATGTATTACAAAAGTGATGTAACTTTTGTATGTATATGTCAGAATATGTATGTATATGTAAGAATACGTATGTATATGTAAGAATAGACATTATACTGGTATATTGAGTAGCGTTTACTTTTCAAATTTATTTCTAAAAATAGCGTTAGTAGCTAAGGATATTTAAGTACATTAGCACTTAGTACAATTCAAAATTAATTCTATTAAGTTTGGGTTGTATGTTCCTAATATGTAGTGCCTCAAGAATCTGTAGTTTTTGCTTGTTATTTTGTTGTTCTAATATTGTGGTGTTTTCCGTAAGAATTTTCTGAAATTCAGTTGTTGGGTATAAATGTATTTTAAGATGTTGTTCTCTGGAACAGGTATCAGAAAAGTGCATGGTAAGTCTTCTTGATTGGGGAGTTGAGGTTAAACCAACGTATATATTGTTGTTTTTAGAGATACAATGACCTAAGGGACATTTAAATTGATATATAACGCTGCACAATACACCAGTATAAATGCTCATTCTTACAAAGTAGTAATGTACATAAAAAAGTTACATCACTTGTATAATAAATCCTCCTCTGATGATGGCCTATGGTTGGGCAGAGAGTACTTAGGAAATAACTATTTATGGAAGGTTTATCAACCAATTCCTGCCGAATATCAAAAGATCGGTTCGGCAATTCAAAAGGATTAACAAAAACATTTGTAGACAAAAATGTCTATAATGTTCAATCAAATATATATATATATATATACATATATGTAAATATACATATACATATATATATATGCATGTATAAATATATAAATATAAACGTATATATATATATACACTGTGAGGTGGTATGCAACCGAGAGAGGGAAGGGGAGGTAATTCCCCTTCTCTTCTGTGTTTGAATAAACAGGCACTAAGACTGACCACTAAAACGGTAGGAGAATGAAGGTCAAAGCTACCTGCACTCCATGACCTGTAATCTGTTGGATAAAGAAAGGAATCCAGGTCACTCGAGTATCGTGACCGGAGGGAATAGTAGGAGAAGGAAAAAGTCAAATGATCGGCCCTTAGACCCTTAGTGCCAAAATGTCATTTTTTTCATTAGAGAAGTTTGGAAAAGAGACTTTAGAGTTTAGTGACAGAAGTCAGCGAAGAAAGACATACTGACTTACAGCCAACTCCGGTGAAAGTCTCCTGCAAAAAGAGTCTTTAGTCTTTGGACAGAAGAAGTCAGCAGAAAAAGACGCTGATTCAGCCAATAATGTCATTCACCCATAAAAAAAGAGAAAGGAACCTGAAAATTAAAACCTCATCAAAGATAAGTGCAACTTAAACTGTTTTCCTTCTACCCTTCCTACATATTGGAAAGCTATATGTACTCACAAAGAAAGAGAGAAACTGAAAAGATTCAGTTTCATCAATAGTAAATTAGTGAATGAACTTTGTTACATGCTTCAGTCCGGCAACTTAGACATTTTCTCAAGTAAAAGAAAAAAAGAAAGAAAGAAAAAAGGAGAAAGAAGAAAAGGACTGTTGAGAGACATTTATGTTTGATACTTCCTGTTGGCTTAATATTGCCGGTATTTTAAAAGGAAAAGAAAAAAGAAAAAGGAACTGTTTCTTAAATCTTATCATTATTTGTTTGGTCGTCACCTATAAAAACTTTGTAATATTTTAAATGCACCCTTGTGTTGAAATCTATTGGTTGTGTTATATCCTCTATCAATTCATCTTCTGTTGCACATATCTGTTTTAGCTTTGTATCGTTTTCATTAATTCTTGCTAAACGTCTTATTGCACCTTAAAACATTACAAGGGAATTTTGGAAATTTGACTACAGTTAAAATTTTCTAACCTCAAAGTCCGTTTTTTTCGCTCTCTGAGGAGGTAGCAAGACAAAGGACTTGGTGGTGTATGTGAAAGTAAATTGTTGTCCCTTTACCAGCATCTGAGATCAGTCTAGCCCCAAATTAACCTCCACATTATTTGCCGGTTTACCATATGCCCGAAATAGGAGTCTTGACTGGGACTTATTTTGCGGAGGGTCAAGTGCCAGATTGCCCTCGACGTCACATGCGCATAAAATGAACTCTCGTCCTGGGATAATTATTTATGCAGTGTCACAACACACGCACACACACACACACACACACACACACATATATATATAAAATGGCTATAATGTTCAATCAAATATATATATATATGTAAATATACATATATATATATATATATATATATATAAACATATACATATATGTATATATGTATACATATATATATGTGTATATATATATGTTTATATTTATATATTTGGTAAATAACTGATTCAATGGATACCCATTGGATTTTATATATGTGAATTTGTTTAGTTGCTTTCTGTAGTCTGTGAGATATCATTTAATCTATCGATATAATAGAAAGTGTTTCCTTCTCATCTGACCATAATGCTAAGGTGAGTTGATATTTATACATATTTAAGGTTTAGTATGTATGCACTCTGCCAAAGATCAAAGTATTCCTGTTTAACACTTTTCCCAAGTTTAAAAATGTAGTATCTGTACCCATTAGAATTTTATTGTATATATTTATTAATTCATTTAGTCTAAAAGATAGATTAACCATATCTGTGTATCTGTTTTTGCTTTTCTTAATTTTGCATGTATTTTTAAAGGAAGTTTAAATTTCATACTCTTCAATATACTGTTTTCATCTGCTCATTCTATATGCCACATAATAACTGATTTTATATGTTTTGAATCGCTGATTTTCATGGATATTGATGCTATTCTCTAATTCTGGGTGGAAATGATAAAGTGTGACTTTTTGATCCAAGGAAGAGTTCACAGAAGCTACACACTGATTCTAGTCAGAAGTATCTATCTACTTGTAAATAAGTCTGTTATTTTTTATATGATGCTAATAACATAATAAATAATGGATTAGTCCTTTCATTTTGTTTGTCTCATTTTTTTTCAGTTTCAAATCTCATGGAGGGCAGTGAATCACCGAATCAGGTCACTAATGTAGATAACACTGAATTCATTGTGAGACCCTGCCAAAAACCCAAGTTAGTGACTTTCAGTAACAGAGGAAAAAACTCCCTCTTTGAGACTTTGTGCAAGAATATTGTTAGCAGTGAGAAATTCCAAGCAACCAGAGCTACAACAGTAAAACTACAATGCTAGAACTTCTTGGATAAATGTAAAGGTCATAGCATATGAAGAAAATAAAAAAATCACCAGCTGATAGAAATGTTGTTTTTACCAAATAGATAAAACATATGTTTAGATATGCAGCTAAGTAAGAAAAATAAAATATGGTACTTTTAGCTAAGTTTTTTTTGTTCAGTGTTTATTTCATACTGGATTTTATTTAATGTTCTATTTAAAAGCAAATTTTGATAGGTGATGAAAAGTGGACATTTTACATGAATTCTTATGGTGGAAAGAAGGCTAAATCAAACCATTTTAAACTTATCCCAAAGAATGCAAGTTCAAGTTTCAACATGAATTTATTTCTTTTTATTTACACTGATTCCTAATGACTGTTAAATGAGGGTCTTAATTATTACAATGAAAAACAGCAAAAATTAAAAGAAAAGAAAAATACTAGAAAATATCAATAATTGTTGATAAAAGTTCATATAATAAAAAATAAAAATAGTAACTGAAGGAAGATGAGATAGATTAATACCTTTCCCATGGGCTTTTTATCATTTAGAGTATTTGTCTACATCTTTATTATTATATTCACAATGTTTCAGCTGATACATCCTTGAGCCCTCTTCATGGGATTTTTGTTGAACTTGGGAGCCAACACAGAACTTCAAACCAAACCCTTCATTGAGACAGATTGTTCTGATTCTGCTAACCATGACTGAGTACAAGTGTTAAGATATTGTAAGTATTCCTTGTTATTTTTACCTGTAGTCAGGATTGAACCTGCAACCTCCTGATGATTTCACATAGAAGTTCATTAACTTATATGTTATGATATTCTTCACTATCTTCAAAAATATCTCTTTTGAGTCAAACCCCCAACAGAATACATCATGATCAAGAATTGCATAATTCCATCCCATGCATCTGTGGTAAAGTATACAAAGATGAGACAAGCAGCCCACTAAAAGTAAGGCTAGAGGAAAATCAAAAAATGAGGTGAAATTGAAATTTGGGGTATGGCCAACCATATATGGAAAGAAAAAGGGAACCATTTGCCCTTATGGGATGAAATCAAAATGATAGACTGGGAAGAACATTGGAGAATAAGACATCTTAAAAACGTGGTGCATTTGTTGCGGTACAGTGACCTGTTGAGTAGACAAGATATAGAGATGAATATGATATGGTCCCCAATAATCAAAAGGGCTAGATAAAATATTGCAATGATGTAAAAAATCATACTTGATGAGTATTAATTCATAGTGTTTATAAAATCATTAGGTTTATAAATCCCTAAAATTCACTCTAAATTTTCTAGCAGGACATGTAGCTTAACGGATATAGGTGTTTTGTTAATAAACTTATTTGTGAAATTATCTGAAGGTTGCAGTTTCAATCCTGACTACAGGTAAAAATAACAAAGAATATTTACTATAGTTTAACTCTTGTAACCAGTTATGGTTAGCAGAATTAGAACAATCTATCCCATGGATTAAATAAAGGGTTCAGTTCAAAGTTCCATGTAGGCTCCCAAGTTCAACAAGAAACACTTGAAGAAGGCCAAAGGATGCATCAGCCAAAACAATGTGGGTATAAAGATGAAGACAATAGTCTGAATACACTAAAGGATAAAAATTATCAAGCTTCATCTAAAAAATTTGGACTAATATTTTTCCAAGGGCATCAGTGTGAAGTGAAATGCAAATAGCCCAGTGCAAGGTTTGAACATGACTTGTCAAGTCCATTCCCTGTAGCAATAACCTTTATACCACATGTACGAGGGTCATTCAATAAATAAGGGAAATTTTAAAAAGAAAAATAGATTTTATTTTCAGAATTTTTTTCCATAAATGTAAACTCTGCATTATTTGAAATTGATTTATAGCAAAAATAATTCTAACCTTACAAAAATATTTATTTTGTGGCCATTCAAAACATTGGTAGATCAAACAATGTTCCAGGCTTAAACAGAGGTCATTCATCAAAGAAGGTATACAAAGAAGCATGTCAAAAATATTATAAATGGAGTAAACATGGAGTAGCCACTACAAGACTGAGTTGAAAAGATAGTCTATGGGGTGGGGTGGGGAACATACTAATCTCTAAAGAAAAAGTTCCAAGCATAGCAGTCAGTAAAGAAGGTCATGCTGACAAGGTTCTTGGGCATGAAAGGAACCATCACTACTGAGATTCAAGAAAGGCAGGGAGTCTGTGAGGGATGATGAGAGGTGTGGGAGAAGTAAGGAAGTCAATACACCAGAGTTGATTGGCCAAAGGGTTAGGGTTAGGGTTACTATGTTGAGGTTTTAAGAGAGTTCAGGAAGAGATTCCATCGGAGGAGGCCAGCACTCTTCAGATCAGGTCAGTGGCATTTCCTGCAGGACAATGCACCAGTCCACAACTCCATCCTTGTCACAGACTATTTGACCAAGATGGGCATCAACACAGTTCCTCAGCCTCCCTATAGTTCAGACCTTGCTTCCTGTGACTTTTGGTTATTCCCCAAGCTCAGAGGTTGTCGTTATGAGACAATTGAGGAGATGAAAGAGGCTGTGACGAAGGTCATTGACACGCTCACACAAGAGGACTTCCATGGGGCCTTCCAGAAGTTGTTGTAATGGTACAACAAGTGCATTGCAGGTGGAGGAGATTACTTCAAAGGGGACTAGAGTTCCATGTGTGTACTATCAATAAAAGTGCCCATACAAAAAAAGTCTGGAAACTTATTTAATGATCCTTATAGGTTTAAAGTTTGCCTTAATTACACCATATCTCTAATGACCTGTAATTCTCAAATTCCATCTCTACACAAACCTTTAGAAAAAACATCAAAAATCTGTTTAAGGAAACTACAAAGAGCTCATTGTTTATGCTGCTCTTGTTATTGTTGTTGTTGTTGTGGTTGATTTACTTCTGACCACCGGATGGTTCGCCCATCAATCCTGTCATAGACACTATGAGATGCTACCCTGTTAACATACACATTGGGAGTAGTCATTGTCTGAAACCTTACCATCTTGTCTTATCTATCCACGATCCTTGATTATAGATAGCTGAGATAGTTACTTTGTCAAATATTATGAAAAGTTATTATATATGCTACAAATGGGACATCATCTTCCTAATTTGGTTAGATCTCAGAGAATGAATCTCTGCTTTACCTCATGAATGTCTCTTTTATGTCATGGTGTTAATGTTAAGACATTTTATCTTATAAAGTATTGAGAAAATGAATTATACAAAATCAAATTATAAATGATACAAATGATGTTAAAATATTCAATAAAATATATGAAATTATACCATCATAACAGCAATCCATGATGATATTGATGGTTCTACTTATGATTCTAATTAACATTTCATAATCATTTTCAAAATATTAAAGATTAAAAATTTGTCTGGCAGAAAAGTAGGCCCCACAAAATAATTATTCTGTTGCAGATTTCACTGGTAATTGCTTTATTCTCACTATGATGAATTGTTTTTGCTGGGTTATAGTTTCAGATATACATACAAGATTAATGAGAATTTAATATTTTAGAATATTGATTGGTATATACATTTATAATAGTTTAATAATGAAGTGATAGAATTCCCACCATCAATATGTTATAATACAATAAATATATAAGGTTGGTGTAAAAGTTTTCAGCAATTTTAAAAAAGTTTTTTGTTTAAATTCATATCATCACTCTTCAATCATTTAAGTATTTTCCCAAGCTTTCTATGAACATACAATACCTTTTACTTAAATTGTGTATCCTGTTATAAAAGAATTACTTTGATCAATCCTTGCTGGAATTGGCAACCAGACAATTAGTAATTGTCTTTATTGGGAATCCTTTTTGAGATGAGGCTTCTTAATCTGAGTATTAATTTCATTGCGGACTTTTGTCCTCATCTAGGTAGTTTTTTGTTGTTTTTCTCACTACGTTTCGGCCAAATTTAAAAAAACATGGTGCGATAGAAAACAACTATGGAAGGCTGTAATTACTGGGGATACGGTTACAACACTCAGCATTCCTATCCGAGGTTGCAGTTAATCACCTGAAGATGGCCAGAGGTGAAATTTGGTCGAAACTTAGTGAGAAAAACAACAAAAAACTACCAAGATGAGGACAAAAGTCCGCAATAAAATTAATACTCAGACAATAAGTGCTGCAGAGTGAAAAACCATTGTCAGTTTGAAAAGGAAATTGCTATCACAGCCACATAATCATTTGTTGTACTGCATTTGTTTTATGAAGATGAAGATGGGTATATTGCATCAGTAATGTAGTGATTATCATCATTGGAAATGGCTTTGATGATCTGAGTTTAAATCTGAGACAAGGCTATTTGCATTTCACTTGATGCCCTTTAAGTTGACTGGGATCTTTAGTTTTGGTATAACAAACAATGTAAAAGAAAGAAAACTCTAAATTTCAACCAGCAGTAATCCACTTAAAAATTAATCTTGTTGCAATTTGCACATGGCAGAGGAGTTGGGTAATACATACCACAAAGTCAAGACTCAAATTCCCTGCTTTGATAAAGTAGTAGGGCAGACTGATTTCTAAACTTATGAAGAAAAAGGGAAACTCTGAATTCAAACCAACTGTATACTGCCTGTAAAATTAATCTTGTTTTATGTCTAGTCCATAGCAGAGGATTTAAGTAAATATAAACGGGTAGCCATGACACTTCATAAAACCAACTTCTAACTGAAAACTATTGGAGGATTATTGACATGTTTACAGCCCTATGCTCTACTGGAAGAATACTGAAACAAACTAGAATATCATTAGATTTCAACTTTTATTTGAATAAAGTAAACAAAAGTTATTGTATTTATTTATTAACTGAATGTGAGTGTAACCCTTGATAGGTTTCATAAAACAAATTCTTTGAACTCTCATTCTTTCTAATGATAACATATATATTGACTCAACAAATTTTATCTACCAGGGATACTCCAAAAGTAAAGTCTCCGACATCTTTCCTTGGAAACTACAAGTACAAGGAGAAGAATAATACCATTGGATAGAACATGTTTTTGGCAACAAAACACCATTTTTCAACATTGACTTGAATTTTTGGCAATGATGAACAAGAACCTGCATTCTATACTTGTAAGAAGGCCATCTTGAAAATAATGTGTCCTATTTTATTATGCTGTCCCACAATAACAGTTGTAGATATTGGTGGTATGGGGGTATAACAGCAGGTGTTGAACATTTCAACTAATAACCAATACTTTTCCTCCATCATTAAAGACAGTAGCTGAGTGGCATTCAGACAAAACGGCGTCTCACATGAAAGCAAGTATTTCTGGTGGTAGGTAATATGTTCCAGTAATGGCTACAACGATGTTAGTTACAAGCTCCATTCAAAATAAGTGTCAACTTATGAAACAAAGAGCACTCCAATCAGCTCATCTGATGAAAGATGAATTACACTGACAATATTTTCCTGACTAAGATGCCAACATTAAAGCTGTGAAAAAGTAGGCCTTCTCCATAGGTGCAGATATTTACAGGCTTGTAGGCTCTTTCTTATTCATTGCTAATAAAAATGCCGAGCCAATTATGATGACCATGTGTGGAAACGGTTTTCTATAGCTCAAAACTTGTTCTATCCAATGATGACATTGTTCTCCTTGTATCTGTTATGGTTTCTGAGTAAATAAATTGAATGATTGACTTTTGGGAGTATCCATAGTATATAATGTATTTCTTATTTAATAAATATAATAATGACCTACATAATACTTTGCTGATGATATAATACCAATATCAGAATCATTGGATGCGTAGAATGTTATATGACTGAACGAAATCCCTTCTGATTTATTGTACAAATAAATTAATGGCAATTCCAATTAAAAGGACAGGAGAGCACTCACCCCATGTTGCCAGGGCCGAGATTTTTTTCCAAATGAAAAACATATCTCTGTGCATAGGCTCTATGCACAGTGAAATGTTGATGGAATTTATCACAAAAAATAAAATTAAAAGAAATTTTTCAACCAATCTGACCTTTGCAGTAAAAAATAAAGAAAGACCAAAGTTGATCTGATTTGAGGAAGGGAGGACTATAAAAGACAAAATTCTTTCAAGTTCAAGACAAAGAAGAATGCATAGTCAGACACTAGAACATCACCAACACCTGCAATATTCAACGTCACACAAGATGGGTCTAAACCTTCTTACTGTGGCTTTTGATGGAGGCCACATGACCTGATAATCACCACCCCACCTACTCTCCACTTCTTCAATGCTGGTATTCTACTTCCTTGTCAGCATAAACTTTGGTTGACCGCATAAATCTGTGACTCACCCCTACCAACACAAATATTGGAATATTTTTATTTCTCAATTTTACTACCATTCAACATATGCCAAAATTCCTAAGATTAATTCACTCCTACCAATACAACAACTCAACATTTTACTTCTCAATTTCACACACATTTTCATATTCACCAACACAATTGTTTGAAAATTTTGTTTCTTTTTTTCTGTTAAAACAGTTGTTAAATTTTTTACTTGTCTTCTTGTCATTTGATTTACGACTCTGTTTTGTCCTTTCTTTGCAACCATATGCTTGATATAACAAGAAGTAATGTTAAATGGGCCAAACATTGGCAGAATACTAAAATAGGTTTAAAGATAAACAAAAGTATGATAAAAGTATATATTTATACCAGCCTTCTGCCAAGTGTTGCAACACAAAGTTAATTCTTTTAAGTTAGTTTGAATTCAGAGTTTTCTTTCTGGTAGACTATATGCTGTATCAAGACAAAAGCACAAAATCTACTCAATTATTTAGCCATACTAGGAAGGTAAGAGATGAATTCATGCCTTCCTCAAGGGCATTAACTGGAAGTGAAACAGTCTCATCCAACTAGGTTCTCTAGGATTTCATTTCCTATGACCATAATCCTTATACCACATGCGCTTTCATTTAAGTTAGATAAAATTAATGTTTAACTGTAACATCACAAACAATAATAGAAGCAGAAGATGGAATTTCTGATGACGTTAAAAGATCAGCCTATTTAAGGTAGTTGATAGAATTAGAGAAATGACTAGAAAATAATATAAAAACATGTATTATAGGTTGGAAGGCATTTAGTAAAAATAGAGAGAGAATGATCTGCAGCTCACTAATATGCTTAAAACATAAAGTATACAATCAGTGCAAAATACTAGCTATATTATATGGTTGTGAAATGTGAAAATTAGAAAACTAAAAAAAAAATCAGACCAACACAGAGATCAATGAAAAGAAAGAAAAAATTCTAAGAAATAAAAAGATATCAGCATGGATCAAAATGAAGACCAAAGAAAGAGGCATCAGAGAAATTATTAAACAACAAAAATGGAAGTGTAAAGGACGTATTGCAAGAAAAGATGACTGATAATTGAAGAAGTTTAATTGAATGGTGCCAAAGAAATAACAAGAGAAAAAAAACAGGAAAGACTTGACTGAAGATGAAGAGATGAGATGATGAAATTTGCTGGCAAGATGTGGCAGAGGCTGGCACAAGAAATTTGGGGGAAAATTGACGCAGCAGTGGACTCAAAATGTCTACTACTGCTCATGATGATGATAATGGTGGCGACAATGATGATGATAAAATGAACAGAGGGATATTTTCTGCTTGTTTCTTTTTTCTTTGTTTATATATAAATATCTTCTGCTAGAATGAGAATATAGAATCTGTATGCCTGGCATAGGATTAAAGTCTCAGTTGCTGGCATTTCTACCAAAGATCAGATCTTAGCCCACAGAGATCTTATTACAAAAATAAATTAATTATAAAATGATTTTATTAAAGAAATGGATGAACAATATGTAAGAAAGGGATTAATACAAGGGTTACAGATAAAGTATCTATTATACTGTAATTGTAATTATATTGTAATTATATCATAATTTTCAGTGGTTGAGAATTAATGCAAATGTTATTTATAAAACTGTGATGTTGTATTTACAATGTAAATACCTTTCAAATAGTTTTGATGAAGAAATAGGTAATGAAAATATTTACTCTGGACATTATTTGTAAATTAGGAATAAAAAGTTTGTTAGCGGTTTTGAAATCATGCAAATAGTTCTGATTATATGTATAATGTAAATGCTTTGCTAAGTATTTTATAATAAAAATCAATGGTAAAAAACTTCACTATAAAATGTATTGAAACTCAAGAAGTGAAATGGAGTTAATGCAAGCATTACAGAGAGAATATGGCAATTATATATATATGCATATGTGTGTGTGTGTGTGTGTGTGTGTGTGTGTGTGTGTGTGTGTGTGTGTGTGTGTGTGTGTGAAATGTATTACAAATGAATTTACAATGTTAATCAGAAAGAAAAGGATTATTGATGATAGAAAATAAAAGTATTTCTGATATGATAAGATTGCAATAAAATATTCAAAATAGGTTTTAAAAAACAATTAATGTACTTAGTAATTGAAAAGTACATATAACTGTTTATCAAAACTCTTGCATTCATTTCCAACCACTGAAAATCTATTTCTTCCTGATAGTCAATGCATTTCGGAAGTAAAACTATTTGCAATGCATTTCTATGATAAAACCATTGTATATTTATTTATATTTATATAATATGGATATTGTTTTATTATTCAGGTAATAGCCCAAGATTTTATTATAGAAGTGCACTGTAAAGAACTTCAAAAATATATTGAAAATCAAGAATAAAAATGTTGTCAGTTGTTGAGAATTAATGATAGAACAAGATTGCTATATGTAAAATGTAAATGCATATCAAATGATTTTACTATAGAAATGCACAGAAAGGAATTTTGATAATATTGGATTTACATCAATATCACTGACTGAACTGAATTCTGATAAGTACAAGTTTAATTTACAGCACCAATTTCTTTTTTTAGTTTACTTTCAGATGAACAATTTCTTAAATGCAATAAAGAAAACCTAATTTATAGAAGTTTTAATTAAATCATTTTCAATCCTTTCATAAAAATCAGTAATGGGTGTAAATGCCTTAATCTTTTCAGGTAATTTAAACGGAAGACAGAAAAGTAGGAGGGAGTAAAAGAGATAGATAGATAGATAGATAGATAGATAGAGAGAGAGAGAGAGAGAGAGAGAGAGAGAGAACTAAAGTGGCTGGTTGAAACCCTTTTGTATATGAAAATGCATAAAGAGAAATAAGAAATGAAAAAGAGAAAGAAAAGTGAATCAACTAGATGATAAACAAGTTGACTGAATAAAAAAAAAATAAAAAGAGGATGAATAAAAGACTTGAAGAGGGAGAAAAAGGAAGAGAAATTAAAATGTAAATAAGAAGTGAAAACAGAGGAAGATAAACAAAATGGGTAGTGACTAAATCCCCTTCTGAATTTATTTGTAGGGCAAATATATAACGGATTTGTACCTTGTATCAAGAAATAAGACCTAAATTTGTTTAGAAACCCCAAAAGGATCAACTAAAAGAAAAAGGGGAAAGCTTTAGTGGGTGGGGAATGAGAACAAGAAAAAGAGGTCAAGAAAATAGATATGAGTAGATGAGGAGTTGAATGACAAAACATATCTTTTAGTTCCCTCTGCACAAGACAACTTAATACTTTACACTGCCATTACCACATTTTGAAGAGGGAAAATATTTTTTATGATTCCACATGTAGATTGATAAATCCAAATGGTTTGACTACCAAAAAAACTGGTAAATGATTCAAGGAGATGAAGAAAAAATGATGAAGAAAAAGAAAATAGGGATCACTAAATATTTCCCAGATTTTTCAACACTAGACAACTTATTTTGAATCATTCTATTCGCATTTTTGCACAGGTGGACAGAAAAGAAACGTTAAAGATCAGATTTGAAGTCTATTTGATCAGCTCTGAAATCCCATATGAAGTTTGAAAAAAAAAAGCAAAACAATAAAAGGGAAAAGAAGGTGAGTAGTTTTATTTCCTTTGCACACTGGTCAATTTGATTTAAATTGGTTTCAAACTTTGCAACTGTTTGATTTTCAATGAAAATAGCCCGGAATTTGGTTGTACATTCTAGTATTAAAATAAAAATAAAAATAGGAATAAAAAGTAAAATGAATATCATAATATCTATTCAGGATATTTACAGAAACTAATGAATCTGATAATCATACAAAAGATTTTTCCACAGTATCCCAATTAAATTGGTAAATATATATCGATTTCAACAACATATCAGTTTGTACATACTCTCTCTCTCTCTCTCTCTCTCTCTCTCTCTCTCTCTCTCTCTCTCTCTCTCTCTCTCTTTATATATAATTTCATACATTTAGTTCTGATTTGCATACACAATATATATGAAACCTATCACTCCCACATGTGTACAAATGTGCATACACTGATCATATGTATACATATCTATATGTATATTATGTATAAACATAAAACATGTACAAATACACATATATATATATTTAACATGTATTATCACACACACACACACACACACACACACACACACAAGAATACTCATTAAATTTATGCCCACATGCACATACACACGCACATACACACACATATATATTCAATGTGTATATATATATATATATATATATATATATATATATATATATATATATATATATACATTGAATTCATGCATTGAATTTAACTGAAATTTCCATACACTATAAATAATTTTTTTTTGTACTTGTCTTTAATTGGAATCATTTTGTGATGAGGCTTCTTAATCTGAGAATTAATTTTTATTTATTGCACAATAAATAAAAATTAATTCTCACTATAAATAAAATTTATTCTGCCTGTATACTTATTTATATGTATATACACTCATCCATTGTCTGCATGTATGCATTATGCTAAAAATGCCATATATGTACATGGGTATAAGTAAGTGTGCATAAACATAGATATATTCATGTATCTGTTTATGTGTACATATATTTTTTTCTTATTTATGTGAATACACACACTGAGCATACATATTTATTGGTTTGAGTGTGAATGGTTATTTATGCATGTGTGTGTGCATATTGGCCCAGCGGTTAGAGTGTTCGCCAATGGCCCGGGAGACCTGGGTTCAATCCCAGGTCGAGTCATACCAAAGACTTTAAAAATGGAACTTGATACCACCTTGCTTAACACTCAGCATTATAAGGTACGGTTCAAGGGTAAAGTGGAGCAATCCTGGGAATGGAGTAGCGCCCTCCCCTACACCTTGGTGTAGTAGCTATCGAAAAGGGAGCCTACGGGTCACCCTCGACTATGGTCGCTAACTTTACTTTACTTTTTTATATATATATACACTCACAAATATATGTGTTAGTGAATATGTGTACAGTACATGAATTATCGGCACTATTCTTGAAATATCCCTACAGATATCTGATAATAATCAGATGAAAATCATTAGAAATTTTATTATCAATAACTATTATCAATTTACACAGAATATTGTACAAAAAGTTAATCATTTGTAACTTTAATTAAATATTCATTGGATTTTTTAAATATAGCATATCTAATACAATATATCGAATAGAGTAGACAAATGAAACATTTAAATTATCTGCATTTAAACTATCCGAAAACTTTTGTTGTTTATATTTAATGATGCAAATATTTTTCAAATTTTTAATATTCACTTGTATATATGCTTAATGGATACTCATAAATAAAATCACAACAAAGTTAATTTTCTTATAGAAATACATCCCAGTTGTCTCTCACTTTCTAAACATTTAAATTAAGCATTGAAGAATTCTATATAAAAGTAAATACAGAAAAAACTATCAAGTTGTCTCCTCTGAGCAGAAACTGAAAATTATCTTCAGTCATTCTTCTCATCTTCTTTTTGAGTGTGTCACATAGTATGCAAATAGTTTACAAACTAAGCTTGCAGAGCATTGTTCATGAGTTTGATTTTCACTGGGTGCTACATATTTCTGGCCTTATGCCAAGCTAAACTAACCATAGTTAATGACTACTCTTATTCTATTAGTATCAATTGCGAACCACTGACAATGAAAAAAAACTTGAATAAATACACACTTAAATATATGGTTATGATCTTCATTTTCATATGGCATCTTTCAGGTTCCATTGGCATGGGGAGTATTTCTATGGGAAAATGTCTGAAACCGAAATCAATCAGGATAACGTCTTTTTATTAAATGATTTTGATTGATTTTTTGGTGTGTGGTGGGTATGGTTACAAAATCAAACCCTATCTAGAAAAAAATGGCACGGCAAAATACGAGCCATATGGTAAGTTATAAATAAAATAACCAGTTTATGTTTGCAATGCTTACCTTAATTTCTACAGCTACCACACAAAAGGTCAAGGAGAAGTGCTTGGATCTATGGCAGAGTGCACAAATACTCTAACTCTTAACAGATATAATAATACAATTTTTTATGGTTACTAAGCTAATGTCATGAGTGCATGTGTGTGTTTGTACTTTTTTTTGTATGTGTGTGTGTGTGTGTGTGTAAATGAAAAAGTTGTTACATAAATGTTGGTAAATAAGATTTATTGATTCCTCATTTATCCTGACCAAATTTCTTGTTAATCCTTATATTGTAGTGTTTGAATTTCAAAACTTCTCAATCAAGTATTAGTTGTCTAAATTTCTGAGACGAAGCGTGTTGATTTTTATCATTAAGGGTTTTCGGACAACTGTCTTCATCTTTATTGTTATTTCCACAACGTTTTGGCCGATATGTCCTCTGGCCTTCTTCAGGTGTTTGTCGAACTCGGGAATCTTCACAGAACTTTGAACTACGTCCTTTATTGAATCCACGGGGGTTGCCTGTTCTGAATCCGTTAGCAATAATCATCTGGAGGTTGCAGGTTCAATCCTCACTACAGGCGAGTAACAATACAGGAATACTTAACACTTATACCTGGTTATGGCTAATGGAATCAGAACAGGCAACCCCCGTGGATTCAATAAAAGACATAGTTCGAAGTTCGGAGGACATATCGGCCAAAACATTGTGGAAATTCTCAATCAAGTGTTAAAGGATTTTTTTGCTCACACAATGTTGATCTTCAGCAAAGTGGAAATTATATTCTATAAGAGATGTCAAGTAAATCCATAAACCAGAGTAATATATATATATATATATATATAGAGAATTAACTTAAATCGCTAGTCGAAAATCTTCTACTAAAGTTTCACCTTAACGGATCATCAGGAAGTTTCGCCTAAACCATTCTAAGGAGAAATTGCCTTTATTCACCAAAAACCTCCACCTATCCTAAAATTTGCATTAAAAAAAAAAAAAAATATTAAATAAATAAAATAAAAAAACAAAAAATAAAAAAAATAAAAATAAACCTATAACATTTCCTAATTATATAGTAACCACGCTCTTTTGTGTATACAACTATTCAACACCTCCGATCTTTTGTTTAGCATATTCTTACTTTTACAATCTGCTATTATCAACTTTTCCTCCTTACAAAGATTACAGGTTCTATTACCTGCCCTATATTTGCGGCATTTCTTTATTACTTCCCATTTCATTATCGGATCTACTCCCATTTTTTCCTTAATCTCCCACACATAACTAGATAAAGCAGTGCTATATCTGTATCTTTCGTGCGAAAAACTTGTTCTATGGTTATAGTACCTAGTTTTAAAATCCCCTTGGGTTGACCCAAAATATATCTTTTTATCTCTCTTATTATTCGAATCAGTATATACCTCTACTTTATACACTACACACTCCTGCTTACACTTTCCCTCGAGAGGACACCTAACCTTATCCCTACAGTTGCATTTGTCAATCACCTTATGCTTCTTTGTACCTAATTTGGCTATATTACTCCTATTTATTATTCCATTAATGTTTGGCATGCAACTGAAGATAATTGATTAGTAAATATATATATATATATATATATATATATAAAAGTTTTCAAAAGCTACTACACCGAAATGTTGGGAAGGGCATTACTCCATTCCCTGGATTGCTCCACTTTACCTTTGATCCTCACCTTATAATGCTGAGTGCTAAGCACGGAGGCATCAAATACCATATATATATATATATATATATAAATGAATAGAGTGTTTGCTATTGGTCCAGGAGACCGGGGTTCAATCCCAGGTTGAGTCATACCAAATATATATATATATATATATATATTGTATTAATCAAATACTTCTCTCCCTTTAATGTAGATTTGCTTTTGATTATAAAATCATTTGCATTCTAGAGAACCATGTTAATCTGATTTTCCAAACTATCTTTCACAGATATATATGTGGAAGTAAAATAAAGAAATTAAATTTGACAGCATGAAGAAAGTAGAAAAAACAAATTGATCCAAATTTGATGAATTTATTATGAAAGTCAGCATTAGATGTTTCAGTTTTAATAACCCTCCTCAGGACTTTAAATTCATGAAAAGTGTTGTTTAAATAGTAATGGATGGGTGTTGAAATAACAGGAAAAAAGTGTATATAAAGAAAGATTCGTAACCATACATTCAGCATTCTTATTTTTGAAAATAATATTATGTAATTGGCACCTGGGATGATGTTTGAAATTTGATGGATTTCTTAGAGATGCAACGGAAGATGATAAAAACAATGATAGAATATTTTGAGGAAAAAAATGGATGAATGGAAGAGAAAATAAATATGAATATATTGTTCATGAGGATATAATTTGGAATGAATTTAGATTTAATTCATGGGGCTCAAGGAAGTATAAATATGTGAGTGAAAATAATATAAAATTTTATATTTTGTTGCTATTTAAAATTTATTTATCTAAGAAAGGGGATATATTGAAAAACTTGGGACCTGTAGGATGAAAGTAAAATAGCACTGGCTTCAAAAATTTGTCTCAATCTTTTGTTGTGGAAATGAGCTAACATTGTAGCTGTATTGAAATTAAAGTTATGATTAATTTTGAATATACGTACGAAAAGTGTTTTATAAAAATTGCCTAATCTCATATGCTTGTGCCCACATAGACTTTTTTTAAAAGATTTCTGGAAGTCTCATCAATATATTTCGGTTTACATTTATTGGAAGGAATTGAATAGATGCCAGGATTAGATTTAATATCTTGACTAGATTTCATGTTAAGTAAGTTATGAATAGTTTTAGAGGATTAAGTGGCAGTTTTAATAAAATCTGCAAAAGAAAATGATCTGAAACCGCCATTAATAAACCTTCTAATATAATCATTTTACCAAGTAATTCTTCCACTAACTTTATAGAAAATGATTCAAATAACCTTGGTTTTAAAATTGTCACTTTATCCTCTAAAACTATTCATAACTTACTTAACCCCAAGTTTTAATCCCATAAATAAAGCATTTCTCACATTTCTTATTAAAAGTTTCTTTCCTTCTCTATCGAAGATACAAGAATTTTATTATTTCTTGTGGAACATGATACAATAATTATCGAATTCAACTTCACTGAAACTAAATTACCAAATATATGAATATGTAGCAGTCCAATATTTATACAATTTTATTCTGTTTTAAAGAGTTTCAGTGTTGTAGAGATTGGTTATAAATAATGAATGATAATATATGTTTTATTGTATTCCACTAGAAAAAATAAAACCCTACATTTGGTTTAAAAGAAAATGAACTTTTTATTAAAAATTGTTTGGAGTGTACCTATTCATGGGCAGTATCTGTGTGTGTGTGTGTGTGTGTTTTATGTACATTTACATGTCTTGATATTGACATTTGCTTTTCTTTCAATTGTAAACTTCTTACATAGTTATGAACTGAATGTTTATCTGAGGTTTTTACTGTATAAATATTCAATCTATGCAATTAATATTCAAAACTAAATCAAATATTAAGTGCTTCTCTAATCATTAAGCTACATACTAAATTAACATACATATTTAGATGATATTAAGATAAAGATCCAATGATAGACCAGGTAAAGGGTCTTTTTATTGTCTTTTATGAACATATAGATTGGATCAACTGATGTAATGATTCATGTCTTCCTTTAAAGATATTTGGCATATAATGTTTACTAATTGGAATTATTAAAGTTATCAAGGAAATTAGATAGAAATTTTATCAAAGTTCTTTAGGATCAGTGTATTCAACTTTTATATTTCCAGTGAGGTTTTCAATTATTTTACTCCATTAATCATGAGAATTTAATTAGTTATTGTGTGTGTGTGTGTGTGTGTGTGTGTGTGTGTATGGATATATGAATATGTGTATATGTGTATGTGTATATACACACACACATATATATATCTATGAGTATACAATGACAGAAATGGATTTGGCAATCTGAGTTCAAATCCTAAATAAAGTTGTCTGAATTTCATTTCTACTTTTCACTCATATACTTTATGAATCCACCTCTTTCCCACCCAATATGGATAGATAGTAGGACACACATAACTCGAGCTGAAGGTTTTGACCCCCAAGTCAAAACGTCTTTTCTATTGTTTTAGAAAAATTTATTTTGATTACTATTAATTAAGTACCAAAGAATCCAATTAAAAAAATTGGAGCACTGGGACTTATGAGAGAATTTAGAGAAAGAGAGAGAAATTTTTTATTATATATATATTTGAAGAATTTATTTGTAGTACAGAATTTTGTAATAGCTTTAAAAAGACCATATTTATTGATTATGATGAAAATTAAAATTAAAAGTTCAAAAAGGAAAGGCTAGCTAACTGTCTTTGTAACTCATTCATCAGAGCTATAACTGATATGATTAAAATAAACTATATGTAGGGAATGGAGAATGGTAATAGAGAAGGTGGGGAGGATTAGATAGAAACTACATTAAGTCCTAGCAAGCTTACCCTCTGCTTACCATTCTCCACTCCCTATATATTTTTTGATTGTATAATTACCTCTGCTCTAGCTCTGACAAACGAGGTATGAAACTGGTTGGCTAACCTTTTCTTTCTTAACTTTTATTTTTAATTTTTATCATACTCAGTAAATGTGGTCTTTTTAAAGCTATTATGATATGTAATGAGTTTTCCTCTTTATTCCATTACTGTAATTACATTTTAAGACATTTTGATTTTTCAATCATCCTAATAGTATTCTTAATTTATGCAGCACCTTTTGTTTATTTAGAGATAAAACAATGAGGGATGTTGAATTCTGCATATTTCTTTTCAATTTCTCACAAAACAAATGAGTAGTTGGTTTTACACAATCAGGAATAGGATGAGCCAGAAAACACACACACCCACACCCACACTCACAAAGACTTACACAGGTATATATAACCCAGTCAGTGGCATCTAAAATATGCAATCTTCATCTTTTGCAAAAAGTAACCCCCACCTAAAAAAACAAAAGAAAGAGATATCCTGTGTGTGATATCTGGGTTAAGGCTCCAGGTCTGGAGTATTGAGGCATGTGGATTACACTTTCATTGCCATGACACCTAGATCTACTATCATTTGGAGTGGATGTACCTGTTAGGGTCATATCTATGGGTCAAAAAGAGACTGAATCAAAAAGGCAGTCTATGGAGTGGAAAAACTTTGACAATCCAATAAAGAAAAATGTTCCAAGCACTGCAGTCAGTATAGAAGATGAGGCTGATAGTGTTCTGGAATATGAAAGAATCTATCACTACTGATTTCCTCGAAAAATGTGCAATTGTAATCAGTGATTCTTATTACTACTCCTTAGACAAAATTCACCTTATTTACCAAATGACACCCCCATATATATATATATATATATATATATATATATATATGTGTGTATGTGTATGTGTGTGTGTGTGTGTGTGTGTGTGTGTGCATATATTTAACCTGTACAAACTGTCATATGTTACTTGGAGAGAAGATGATCACTGACAAGTAATTTCCATTGACTGAGAGATGCAATAAAGGTGAATTACTTGGCATGCCATCCTAGAAACCAAATAGGTAATAGGATACATACCAATACAATTATCTCTCAGTCTCTGTCTCTGTTTCTATCTGTCTGTCTATGTCTCTCTTTCTCTCTCTATAAGTAAATCAGTATGTGTCAATATATATATATATATATATACATATATATATATATATATATATTTATATATATGGTTGTGCACCTACATTGCTACTTATACACACATGCTCATATACAAGCATATACACTGTGATATGGACACAAATATATATATAAATATATTATGTTAAATCATATGATCAAATAGATTGTTAGGATACCATGTAAATTCTTCATAAGGGAGAAGAGTGCTTCTTGGGGGAATCCATTTCCTGTGCAAGTAACAAGTAACAGGTAGTTACATGGTATCACCTGCAGGATGTAATCTCTGAATTATATTTATAAAGTCTGGCTGAATGATCTCCTGGATTTAAAATTTTTACCATGAAAGGACCAGTAGTGGTGAGTGGGTGAGAGGGATGTTTTTGAGCAGCAGCAACAGCCATTTCAGTTGCTATCATGACATGGAATGGCGAACATCATACATTTAAGATTGAAGTTTATTCAAAAGATCATAACTTTATCATTGCGACTCAGCAGTTTCTGTAAGCATTTTGGAATAGATCAACATGGAAAAGTCCCTGACAGGAAAGCCATATTATTGTGGGTTGGAAATATCAAAGAGATGGGTTGAGCTTTTCAAAAAAATTGCCAGATAGACCTGGCAGTATTTGAACACTGAAAAATATTGCAGCTGTGAGGCAGGTTGTTTCCTGATCTTCATGATGTTCAGCTCTTGAGCATAATCATGACTTGAAAATGCTATATAATATTTGAGCATTTCACCCACAGAACTTCCATCCATACAAAATGATGGTTACACAGGAACCTAAGAAAAGTTTCTGGGGCAACTGCAAAGTGACTTGGCCATCTTTGAAAATGTTCGTAGTGTTCTGCTCCTTTGTGAAGAAACTCATTTTGGTTTGTTAACAAGCAGAACATTTGGCTGCAGACAATCCTTGATAAGTGACCTCTCTATGGTGAGTGTGTCAATGTTTGGTGTGGTGTGGAACCATACTTTTTTGTGAGAGAACACAGTGTCAGTTACATGCAATTGCTAAATAGAGATATAATGCAATGTCCTATAACCAACGTGATACCATAGGTCAGAAGTCAGTTAAGGAAATTTATTGACCATGAAAATAAGAATTAACCATGGTGGGCTTAGAGAAGAATGAACTCAGTACATTATAAAAAGTGAGAAATAATGAAAATAGGCTCAGAAGGAGTATACCATAATGTTACAAAATAGAAAGCTGTAATGTTACTGCGTCAAATAGGATGTTGTATACACCAAATGTACAGTTGTAGCATCACTGTAAGGAAAAAAGTGATAAACACACAAAACTCTGTCTTAATTCACTAACACAAAAGTTTATTTGCTTTTGCACATTTTAAATAGTCATCAGGAGAAAGAAACAGAGTATGAAAGCCTAGTTGACTGCATTAGCTGGACAAAGAGAAACAATGTCATGAGGAAAAAGAGAGAGCAGACACAGACCTTGTATTTTCTTTCTGGTTTTCTGTTGCAGTTCTAATGAACTTGTTTGCTGGTTTCATCTCCACAGCTGCATGTCTGGAGTGAGACCCCTTTTTGAAGCTCACCCCAAAATAGAGGCTACAACCCTCTGCCATCTTCACATTTCTATATCTAGTCTTTGACTGAGTTTCTTTACCTCATCACATCCAGTTGCCAACTAACTTTCAAACCCAAGTCATCCCCTTACTTCTGCCTGGTGTTGAAGGGAGGATCATATCCATTTCTGGTGGTTTCTCACCTGATTTGGGACCCCTAGGTTTTTTTGTAGTCACTTTTAATTACAGTAGTCATTCACCTGTGACTGAATAACCTACAATGAGTGCTTTGGCCTGGCTCCTCTCTCTCTCTCTCTGCTTTTTCTTCTTATTTTTTCTACTCTCTCTCTCTCTCTCTCTTGTTCCCCAGAAATAAGCCTCCCATTCTCTTTATAATTTGGACCTACCATATCATGCTATAGGAGTAAATCAGAAAAATGTTATTTTATTCAAAAAGAATTTTTTTTAAATATTGAAACGATTATTATTCAATATTCTCATAAATCAGAAACTGCAAACAAGATTGTTTTGTCTACAAAGCCAAGGTAAGCAGAAAATCGGTTAAGATTTGACTTGGAGGTCAGCCCTTGTCTCTTGCCCAGGAGCAAAAAAATTCAGGAAACAGCATTTTTTAAAAATTTAAGTATGGAAAACTTTAATTCAATTCTCTTACTGTTTTAAATGAAGCATTACTGACGTCATGTCACATGAACATAGGGTTGTTATAATTCCAAATTTGGAGATGATTGCCCTTTTGGATAAAAGTAAAGAGCAAAGTGGGTGTAAAGGGTGTGACAAACAGTGGGAGGTGGAGATGATTGTTGGAAACCAAACTAGGAGAAGATTGATATTTTTTTAGCTTCACCTATCACTACACCTCCGATGGAGGCGTACATGAAATACAAGGGTTTTTCTTCCCTTTGAAAAGTTTCACTGAGAGAGTGTGAAGTGAGTACTAGACTTGTGTCCCTTTGGGCTGTGGCCTTGCGCCAGACTGCCTAGAGTTAAGAGGCGGAGAAAAGCCATATCGTAATATGGCTTTTCTCTGCCTCTTAACTCTAGGCAGTCTGGCGCAAGGTCTGTTCTTTGGATGTGATGTAGTCTTACCAATATACAGCACTATGAAAGAATCAAAGTAAGACTGAGATAGTGCACTGCTTTGAGATACCCTGGTGCCAGATTTCTGCAGATAATGAAGTGAAGAGAAATGGAGATAATATGATACTTTAAAGACTAGGGTAGAGTTGAGTAGAGATGCCCTTGTGCTAGACCCATGGCAATAAAGAAGCCAAGAGAAATCAAGATAATATGGCACTTTAGAGACCAGTGCAAAGCAGACAAAAATGCCCCCTGTTCCAGACTACCTTAGGCATTGAAAGAGTGAAGTGAATTAAGAAAACATGACAATTGCTGAGAGACCAGTTGACGAGCAGAAAGCGACTACTAGATTTCACGTCTTGATCTTATATCAGACTACTCTAGGTATAGAAAGTAAAGAAAGCCTTTCTTATTACAACACTGTGAAATATGGGAGAGAAGAGTCCCATGGAGAGAATGCTGTCAAATTTGTAAGGTTGTTCAAGTCAGCACTCAGTTGTGAAGCAAACAGATTTGCAAAAAAAGAACCCCACTTGAGGAGGAGGAGGACTATTTATGGTGCATTGGAGAATCTCATTGTGAACATACGGGCAAGTCATTGCATGGGCTGTGATTGGTTGCTGGTAAAATGAGTGGAGGTAATTCTCTATATATGACAGCTTCAGTTTAGCACTGTGGCAGGGACATTATGACATTAAGTGCTATTATTATTCTACAAATGAGAGTTAATTTCTTCATCACTCTGAGACCTGACATTTTACCAGACTACCCTGGGTGTAGAAAAAGTGAAGATAATTTATAAAATATGAGAATTTCAGTGAGACAGAGAAAGCCTGAAACAATGCGTCAGTAGCAAAAGGTGACAACTTGATTCCACATCTTGGCCTTTTACCAGACTACCCAGAGTATAGAACATGAAGAAAGCTTTTCATATTACAACATGGTGGAATAATTCCAAGGATTGAGAGAAAGCAAATATAACCACCATCAAGATTGGCTTATTCCAGGCTGTAGACAGTGAAAATAGAAAAGCCTAAACTTATAGAAGGAATCGACTGACTGATACTTTGTGAAACAGGTCTCTGACTTAAAACCCTACCTGAGAAGGGTGGATGCTTGTACCATTGTTAAAGATATTTTTTCTTTTCTTATTAAATATCATCATTGCTACAAAGCTGTGTTTATTCTCTGTTAGTGTCAACTTTTTAACTTTCTTAATTGTGTGGTCTCATTTGTTTACTTGGTGACTGGTGACTCTGATTAATGATTGATCTGTTGTCTGGATTAAGAAACACAACATGGGCAGATAACAAATTGATCATGTCATCCAAAGATGTTTTCAACTATCAGAACGATAAGTGGATTAGAAGCAGAATCACCCCCATGTTTGACGAGGTTGGGTGTACTGTCACACCAAGACTCATTGAGTTGGAAAATCTGCCTCTGTGGTTCATACAAGATGTAGCCACCATGCTCACAGCAAGGGTATCAATGAAAATTCTAAGATAAATTATACCTTAAACTTAATGATTTGTTAGAATTCACTTTTGAATATTCTGAATATCATCAGAACATGTAACATTTGCATTGACCTTGTTCAAAGAAATCATTGGGACTTGATCCTTCATCATAACATTTGAAAACAATGGTTCAGCTTAATAGTATTAATAATAATATGATAACCAAGTTGAGATTCAAAATTATTGAGACAGAAGCTTTTATTTTTGTTTTAAATTTAGAATTTAAATGAAAATGCATGCACAACGGAGGAACTTGTAAAATAAAATGACATTTAAATTTCATCTAGATCAGCCAGTGGCATCTTTTTTAAAATTATGAAGCCAGTCTTCATACCGACATAAGTTCAAAATAGAAAAACTTTCATTATTGCCAAATGATTGTGAAAATGTAAAATTGACAATTGTGATTTATATGTTTCTGACACTGAGATATTATCTTTTTTTACCTATTATCTAAGATTTAATACATTAGTCATCAATTAGCAAACTTGATTAATAGTAACTGTTCACTTTATATAATTTTGTAATTATTTTCAGAACATGTAACAACCACCACAAAATTATTCAAAGAAAATCCTTGGAATTTGTTCCATTATTGTTAAAAATACAAAAGCATTTTCTTTATAATTTATCACAGTTTAAATCAGAAACAAAGGTGAGGTTTTATTTAGTATAAATATTCCTGGAAATGAAACCCACAGATTTAACCTTCTCAGTTAATTACTTTCTAAATTTGTGTACAACAAATGAATTAAATCACCTAGTACATCACAAAATTTGGCAAATTAAAATCTAGAGTTCATCTTCTCTTATCTTGGTCAGATATTCCAAGAGTTGATTGAAAGTATTTGTTCCTAGATGTATAACTTGAGCAGATTGGGATATTTAGATGGAAAGAAGGGACTGAGTGAAATATGTAAAAAGTAATAAAGGCCAAAATTGATAAGACATTTCCATCTATCTATCATAGTTGTTTTCTTTCTTTCTTTTTTCTTTTTACAGTGGTCATAATGTGATTGAAAAATTTATTGTACTTGGTGAGAAATAAGTTTTAATCTATCTATCTATCTATCTGTCAGTCTTTTTGCTCGTGTATCTATTCATTTTGTTCTACTTATATTATTTTATCTTAACCTATCCTACCTACCATCCATTCTAGATAGCTATGAACAGTTTTAATTAGGCATTTGTTTCTAAAGCTCTATGTCTCATAAAATACAAGAGAAATTTAGTGGAGTGTTCAATTTCAGTGCTACAGATTATCATAAATCATATCAAGCATACTTTAGGGATAGGGCAGTTTGAATTCATGTTGTTAAAATCCTTTGACTGTTACACATGATTCATGTGAAGTGACTAAATGTGAGCTTCTTAGGCCTCTCAGTGTTTTGGACCATGAACACTACTCAACAACTCAGCCTGCCTATGCCTCACACCATATCAAAAGAGGAATTTCAGATGTGCTTTCACTGATGGAAAACTCACTGGAATAATTGAGTTGGATGCTAAGACAACTATTTTGATAAAAATTAACATTTCATTCATTGTTTATTTCTGTCTTAGTAAATATAACTTCAACCTCATTATTCTTTTTAATATATCTCAAACTTACAATAATATTGATAATATTGTGGAGTCATAAGACTCCTTTAGACATATATAGACAATAAGCTTTTGAGTAAAGGTCTATAAAAAATGGAAATACTTTTCATATACCCTAAAAAGATGAGGATTCATTGCTTTAGGTTTGACATAACGAATATGAAGTTAAGTTTATTTCATTTTTATTCTTATTTTCATATATAATCTGTCAGATGAGCTTGTGAAATAGATTATTCCTAATTTTTTTTTCCGTTTACAATAATATCCTTCATTGGGCATTTATTGCCTATAATTCTGGAGAAAGTTGATCATACAATGTGCGGACACTGTTATTCAAAAGATATAAATGTGTCAACAAAAGGAAATGATCTGACTGAATAGAAAGTAAAATTTATAAGGAGAGATTTATTTTTGTTGAAATGCCTGTTCGTATGGAGTGCAGTTTTTAGTGCTTATTAGTGAGAATAAATTTCTTTGCTGAATTTTAATATTGTCTATGTGCATTCATTCAACCCCAAGGATGTGACAAAAGATTGATTTTTGAGCAGAGTACAGTTGGTTTGAATTCAGAGTTTTTCCTTCCCCCTGAACCTGATGCTACACCAAGCCTAAAGATTCATGCATAGCTTGAGGGAGAAGAGTTAGTTTCATTCCTTTCCCAAAATCATTGGCATGAAACAAAATACAAACTGCCTCAATTAGGATTTGAACTTGGCTCATCAAGCCTGTTTCTGTCTATGATAACTGCTATGCTACCCATACTTTCTTATTTAATGATACATGTTTCGATAAAATAGAAATAAGAATATCATCAGCAGCAGCCATTTTAAGTTCACAGCAGGAGAAAGGCCTTTCGAAATTCCTTTCATGATTACTTTAATGCCCTTGCTATTGATTCCTGTGTACCCAGGTGTTATTTTTTAGGGATCTTGTTAATTTTCATGTTTTGCAACAATACAATATGACTAATATTATACAAAGATTGTATACTTTATGCTTTAAGCATATTGGTAAGGGGCCAACCATTATGTTTTTTTAACATGATGTCATTTAAATTAGCTTTCTATCAATAAGCCTTTATATAATAAATTGGCTTTATGCTAGATTAAATATGCTTGGTAAATAGTGATAGTCAGGTTGATCTTTCTTGACTAATATGAGCATAAAAGATTCAAAGATTCTTCAGGCATTTTGTCATTTAAATTAGCATTTGTGTGTGTGTGTGTGTGTGTGTGTGTGTGTGTGTGTGTGTGTGTGTGTGCGTGCGTGTGTGATTCTGTATATTTTGGCTATTAAACTGGAAACACCTGACTCCTTTCTTCTAATAGTCACCAAAGAAACCGATAAATCTCAGGACAACTGTATCAGTTGTTTCATTTTTTTTTGCATACATTTGCATTTATTATTTTTAGATGTTTCTGTTTTCTTTTATTTATTAATTTTCTTCTCTACACTTATGTAGTTTTGTAACTCAACAGGTATAATGGTATGTGGTGGAGTTTAGTGTAGTCTTTAAGAAATATAATAATCCTCTTCTCTTATCCCTTCCCAATTCACAGACCATCACTGGAAAGAAAACATTGAGCCAGGTAATAGAATTAATTAACTTTGACAAGTTCATACAATGCAAACTAATTCATAATAGAAACAAGAGTGATTGGGCATGTCTGAGAAAAGTGGTGAGGGGAGTGAATTAATGTATGAAATCATTTCAATGAACAATTTGCATTTAGCAAATATCAAGAGAATTATGTCCTTTTATTCCATGATGATAATTTGTCTAGTCTCACAGCTTAAATATCAATTTCATTGGGTTAGAGAACATTAATGTAAAACAAAAATGAGAAGTTTTGTTATTTATGAGTTCTTCTATATATATTTACACTTTTAGAGGATTCTTATATTCATGCATTAAATATGGTAAATAGAAAAATTACTCTATATGTATAAGTAAGTAAAGTTGGTGACCTGAAGGCTCCCTTTTCATTAGCTACTACACTAAGGAGTAAGGGAGGGTGCGACTCCTTTCCCAAGATTGCTCCCTTGATACATACCTAATAATGCTAATTGTTAAGCAAGGTACATTTAGGACAATTTTTTTGAGTTTTTGGTATGACTTGACCTGGGACTGAACCCCAGTCTCCCAGGCCATTAACAAACAATAGACCTGTCCTTTTTCTGTCAGTAATACTTGCATTAATACATGACAACTGACAAATTCTTTCCTCTTGATTGTCTATGATCATTAGCAGTGCATTTACCTTATGATTATTATTGCCCAAATCAATCAGTAATCCTTGAATTAATATTTGACAACTGACTATCCCTTTCTTCCTGACATTGAATAGTTTATTGTGAAATTACTTGCAATACATTTCTGAAATAAAATCATTTGTAATGAATATATATATATATATATATATATATATATATATATATATATATATATATATATATATATATATATATATATATATATATATATATATATATACTACCAGTCAAAAGTATTTGCTCACCCTCAAAAGATTTTTATTTCTCAACCTAAAATGAAACAAGTTAAGCACCAAATTGTTTTCATTTATCATACTAAATACAAGTCTTCCTCAGTAATTTTGACCTTAGTATAACCAGATATCTTTTGAAAAATTGATTTGAAGGTGTTTTTCTTCTTTAGTATTGAGCATGAATAAAATATTTTTCAAAAGTTACATTACAGCATCATGTAAGCTCACATTAGACTATATTGATTTGAATTACTGCTCACTAGATACTCCCTATTTTACCTAAGCTGAGGACAATTTCATCAGAATCACCAACTTGTGTGACAGAAGGCAGACTGCTTCAAACATCACTTCTCAATTGAACCAATGTCATAAAAAAAATGTGTCAACATCCACTGTGAAGAGAAGACTCGGTTAAGCTGGCCAATATAGCAGAAATTCTGTCAAGAAACCACTGTTGAGGAAGCAAAAAGACTCCAGTGGGCCAAGGCACACAAAGACTGGACAATAGAGCAGTGAAATAAAGTTCAAAATCTTTGGCTCAAATAGTAGGGTCTATGTGTGGCAAAGAGTTGGTAAAAGAACTGCAACCCCCTATATCACACCAGACAAAGAGCATGGAGGAGGCTCTGTTTGAGCAGGGTAGGGCTTTTGCCAATTGTAAAGTCAAGAATTTGCACCAGGAGAAGGATGAATTAAAGAAGACCATCAATCACAGCATACTGCATCATCATTTGATCCCATTTGGAATGCAGCTTGTATTAATACTCATGCAATGATATTGATCCCAAGAATATGAGCAAACTCTGCCAGAGCAAAGAGGAACAGCAGGTACTTCAACTGATGTCTTAGCTGGCACAATCAGTGGACTTAAATCCTATTGAATTAGTGTAAGATGAACTTGACCATTAAGTCAGAACTAAAGAAGCCACCTCTGGCAACTCTTACAGCAAAGCTGGAAAGAACTATCTAAAGTCTATCTTCAGTCTTTGGTGGAAGGAATGCCAAGAAGCTGTGCAGTAGTGATAGCAGCCAATGGGAGTCATTTTGATGAATAAAAGTTTAAGAAGTTTTTTTGTATTTTTTTGGTCTAATTTGTATTTAATGTGGCTCAGGGAGACTTGTCTTTTGTATGACAAATAAAACCATTGTGGTGCTTAACTTGTTTCATTAAAAATAACACTTTTATGATGAGAAATAAAAACATACACACATATATATGGAAGTAAATAATGGAAATAAGTCCAACAGTAAAAAGAATATATATATATATATATATATATATTGTGCCGGTCACAAGCAGCAACTGACAGACACACTGGAGGAGTAGTAGTGGGAGGGTGCTGACCAGAAACCCCTGGAGTAGAAAGAATGACAAGCAGGCAAAAATTGGAAGGTGGAGCGGGTTAGCTTGAAACCAAACAGTTGACTAGAGACATGTGGCATGAATGGTTGGAAAGAGAAGTGTGACATGAACAGTTGAAAAGAAACATACGTCATAAGTACCTGGGAATAATTGGCATAACCACGTGTTGGAAAATGGGCAACAAAGAAAAAGCCTGACAGAACATCATTTTCTATTATGTCTATATTGAGTATTCACGTTAAACATTGTTCCTCAGATAAGTCATATCCCTATATCTTTTGAACCTTATTATGTGTTTATATTACTTTGTTAGTTAAATGCTAATAGAATAAATGTATTTGATATGCTTTTTCCTAGCAGCAGTTGTGTCGATACTTCTATATGGATACACCACATGGATGCTAACTGAATGCGAGGAGAAAAAGCTTGGCAGCAATTACACCAGAATACTGTGAGCTGTATTGAACAAGTCCTGGAGGCATCACTCCACAAAACAGCAGCTGCACGGCCACATACCACCCATCACAAAACTATCTAAGTTAGACAAACTAGAATTGAAGAACACTGCTGGAGAAGTAAGGACAAACTGAAAAGCAATGTACTCCTGTGGACCCCGTCACATGGATTAGCAAATGTAGGACGACCAGCTAGAACCTATATACAACATCTCTGTGCCAATACAGGATGTAGTCTGAAAGACCTCCCGGGAGCGATGGATGATAGAGATAGGTGGCGAGAGAGAGCCAGGGAGATCCGTACTGGTAGTGTGACATAAGGATGATGATATGTTGAAGTTGCCATTGTGTTTAATTTTATTTTACTAGTCATTTTGATACATTGTTTCCGTGCAATAATTCCATAACCTGTTGTCGATACCTTTTTTCATTATTATAATCTGTGAAATATCCCTTATAAGCCAACACAGGTAAATAGGACGAATTATAAATTTTTTGCTTCATTTACGTACTTCTTCGGCCACATATCCGGAGACAGGGAATATCAAAATATCAAGAATATGGTCCGGACACGAGAGAAAGACATAACAATATATATATATATATATATATATATATATATATATATATATATATATATATATATAAACAAAATAATCCAAAAGTGATGAATTTATTATAATGAAAAGTCAACATTAAATGTTTCGGTTTCAATAAACCTTTATTAGGACTTTAAGATGATGAAAAGTGTTGCTTGAACAACGATGGATGCTTTGTTAAAATAACAGGGGAAAAGACAATATATATGTTCATCACAAAATATGTATATATTGTCTTTTCCCCTGTTATATTAATAAAATATCCATCTTAAGAGCAGGCTTAGATTAAATTAAATTCTTGGAACTGGAATATATTACTTTAGATATGTAAACAGATTTATATATTAGTTCATTCCATATTTTTGTCCTCTTTTAGAAACACTAAACATGTTGTATTGATTCCTAATTATATTGATCACATTTAAATTATATTCTAGCAGTTCTGGTTTGATATTTGTGATTCACTTTGAAAAATTCTGTTTTAATACATATAGGTACTTCATTATAGTAAACCTTGAGCATAAAAATCCCCATACTGCATAAGTTTAATTCATAGATATTCAAAATATTATTTCATATCATACAACCTTTTTTGTAAAGTTATAGTTTTTTCTATTTTGTTTTATTTACACTTCCCAAACAAGATTATTATATTTAACAAGTGAGTTGACAAATGAATAATATAGATGCTTCATAGTAACATTGTTGTGGTATATGTACTGCTGAAGTGGGTGATGTTGATGAGGTATTTTCATGTATTTTATTCTGTCAAATGCAACGTTATCAAAGTCAAATCGGATTTCATCAGGTATTACTGAACTTTACAGCATTGAAACACTCTAATAAATTTGTTTGAAAATATACTTACAATATAGAATTTTGTGTTGAGTTGTACTTATTTTTGGACTGCTATATATTCATAGTTTTGGTCAGAGAATTTCAATAGGATAGAGGTTAATAATAAGTAAAGTTGGCAACCGTAGTCGAGGGTGACCCGAAAGCCCCCTTTTCGATAGCTACTACTCCAAGGTGTAGAGGAGGGTGCTACTCCTTTCCCTGGATTGCTCCACTTAACCCAGGTTTCCCGGGCCATTGGCGAACACTCTAACCATCATGCCAATGTGCTTTCATTCTATAATATTCCACTAGAAATAAAATCCCTCTTGTCTAACAGAAAATTGACTTTTTATTAAAAATTGTATAGGATGTACTTATCCAAGGATGATGTAGCAGTTAGATTTGATCTTTTGAAACCATTGGATTTTATAGCTCATCCAGTTGAATAACTGTTGAATGAAGATAGTTTTCCTGAAGAAAAAGGAATGGGAATCTGAGAATTCCATATGAATTCTTTGAGCCATAGTATCATTTTTCTTATGTTAGAAATTACACTGAGAGAAACTTGAAAAAATACCGACAAATAAACTGAGGTAGAACTTTGTTACTTGTAACAAATGTGTCTCCATGGCATGTTAAAGATAACTAAAAGAATGTGTTACATCTTCATGATAACCTTGTTATTGCATTCGTTTATCAACCTTCATGGGTTATTTAATACCGAAGCCATCCTTGGAAAAGAACAGGAGTGATAATATTTAACCCATAGCTGGGCGAAGATGAGGTTTCCCAAGGGCATTGGTTTGAAAGTGATCACAACAGAGTGATTTGAGTTTGAACTTTGTCACTGCAATGTCGCAGTCCAGTACGTTAGCTACTACACCACAGGAGCACCTCTCACCTGTACTGAAAATTTATCTCAAGGGAAAGACATTAAAAGAAATATGATTGTACAACTTTATCAAAAGAGAGTTTCAGAGGTGCTTCAACCAATCGAAAACTCACTGGAATAAGTACATTAAATGCCAAGAGAACGAGTTGGAGGAAAATTAGTGTTTCATTGATTGATCATTTCATACAAGTTCGATCTAAATGGTTTTTGAAGACATAAAGCATATACATATAAAGAATTAACCATAAATAAGTTTTATAAAATTTTATTTCTAAGAAAAAAAATCAAGCCGACCACGTGCGGCACTTGATTCGGCCAGAGTGGAAAAGGAAGAAGTAATCCCAGACAATACAGCTCAAAAAGCTACCTCCCACTATTTGTCGAGAACTACTATTGGGGCCCTCAGTATGAATTCGGGGACCAACTGTAAGGCAGAAAAATTAGCCAGCAGAAGGGTATCGTCACTCGCCTCTTGAATAGCTGATAAGTATTTCAAACTTTAAATGCAAGAAGCTTCCCAAGAAATAAAACCAAAATCAAACGTAAGTACGAATTCGGGGTCCAACAGTAAAGGCACGAAAAATTTGCCAGAAGAAGGGTTTCGTCACTCGCTTCTTGAATAGCTGATAGGTATTTCAAACTGTAAAGGCAAGAAGCTTCCTAAGAAATAAAACCAAAATCAAACAAAAGTACGAATTCAGAGACCAGACTGTCAAGGCAGAAAGGTTTCGTCACTCGCTTCTTGAATAGCCGATAACAAGCAAGAAGCTTCCCAAGAAATAAAAGTAAAATTAAACGAAAGTCGACTACTGAAACTCTAACAAGTTAAACAACTGAAAGAAAATTCAACCGAGAATTCTGCTGAAAAGAACTTTAAAGAAGACTCGAAATTAAATGAACACTGAAACATTTCGACAAAACTAAAAAAGAAAGAAAAATACTCAAATTCAAAGAACTTTGTTTCTCGGACTCTCAGATAAGTTCCTGCAAATTGCCCTAAAATTTGCAACACTTTATCTTCCCGGTCCTTTTCTTTCTTGTTTCTTTTGCATAAAATTCCTTTTTAAAAACTTTTTTGTCAATGTTATCTTTTCGAATCAGTATCCGAACTAGAAAGATGCGGAACTTACTGTTTGAACTTACCGTTTAAAACTACACACTAAAGCCCCTTAAAAACATTATCCAGTTAAATACTAAATTTGGCTTTAGTGTCATTCCTTCGTATTAAATTTCTTTTATATTGCAAATTTTATCCTTCAAATTTTTCTTTAGATTACCGTAAACAATTTTTGTCTAAAAGTTAATTTTCTTCTAAAGATATGAAAATTTTATTTCTAGTAGAATATCATACAATCAAAACGGATTTTATTCGGTATTTTTCATTAACAGGCATTGAAACTCTGTAACCAAGAAAAAAGTTTATTTTTGGATTACAATATATTTATGTTTTTGATTATAGAATTTCAGATTGCTGAGCGGGGGAGTACCCATGGTGTAGTGGCTAAAGTGCTGAACTGCATCCTTGAAGTAGGTGAATTCGAACTCCAGTCACACTATTAAACACACTTTCAGAATAGTATTCTTAGGAAAGGTACTGAATCCCCTAATCCCCCCCAGCTATGGGTTAATAGTATCCCTACTGTTCTTCTACAAGACTGATATCCCATTAATCAAAGAAACAAAAACAAACCAGTGTTGCAGAGTTTGGAAATAAATATCATTCGTTTTTATGGTCTAATATTCCACTAAGAATGATAAAATCTTTGTATCAGTGGTTTCCGACAAATTTTGGGTCATGCCCTACTATGGTATTTCTAAAATTCTGATGCCCCCCCCAGTACTATTTAATTCTTATAAATTCATTAACTTAGTCTCTAAACTAGCCCTACCAAAATATTGCATGCTCCACCAAAAAATATTATCGTTGGAAATTGCTGGTTTTGAAGAAAATTAACTTATTTAAGAAAAATATTTGAGTTGCACCTATTTATTAGTGATACTATTTATAAAAAGAGAACTCGGATGGTTCAATTGAACAAGGTACTAAATGTGTCATTATTATAATAAAGTCTAATATGGTGTGAGCCTTTCATAGATTGAAATTCTCAGTCATACGGTCAAACATTTAGGACTTAGGTAAGGAATTTATTTCAAAGATCTCTAAGCATTATTATAATAAGTGATAAAATATTCTGAGCCGGTTTTATCAGATCTCCGAAATAAATTACTTCATGTTTCCATATTTCTGATAGTAAAATCTACCTCTTCCTTTTTCGTCAGTACATCAACACCTGTATAAGCATATCTATTTTTTGTGATCTTTCCACGAATTTCTTTTGTTAGCCTAAAAAAAAAGATGTCCCACAGGGCATTATCGTTGGTTAAATCTATTCATTTTAACTCGTGGGCATGAATTCTATCTTCAGGGTCAGACAGTTACGTCAGCTTCCATGAACAAGCAGAAGCAACATTATAAAGATGAACAGACAAATTAGAATGAATTGAAATATCTGCTTGTGTAACCAGCTGAATTCAAACTGTATCTAGCTGTGCAGTGAATTAATGGTAACAAAATGATGAGAGATTTTAGTATAGATTTGAATATTTATTCATTTATTTTTTCCGGAATCCTATAAGTCATTTTCAATAGAACCAATCTCTATTATTTTAGGTTTTAGGCATGAAACAATAAGAATCTTGTTTGAAAACATTAATAACTGCCTTTTTTTTCTGTTTAAAGTTTTGTTATACCTTAGATGATATGACACTATCTTAGAATATGCTGACTGTATCTCTACTTTAGGGGTTCTAGGGAAGTGGAGTACCCCTTTGTGGCCATTATTCCTAGACCCACCCTTTTAGGGTCCCATCTAGGAATCAAATAAATCTGAAAATTATAAGGGATAATTGGTCGAGAATTCACATATCAGTTTCCATTCACCTTTAATAGTATAACAGCTATGGAAACTAGAAATAGATTCCAGTGCCATCTTTCATTGACATGTTCCGAACTGGTTATATAATAAGAAAAAGGCAACTCACTATTAATATATTAAAGATCTGTATTAGCTTGGAGTACTTGAAACCTTATGAACGTATGCAAATTATTAGTGTTAGCGACGAATACTTGGAACCTTTTAAAAGTGTGCAAACAAATAATTATTGTTAGAAAATAAGAATAATTTTTTGATATCATATAATTGTGTATCAATTATTATTGTTAGAAAAGAAATCAGAAACTTTATAACTGTAGGAGAATTATATGTTTTAAATCATATTATCATAATTAAAGATCAACAATGAATCAAATTTTGTCATTAAAAACTATACCATTGATATGCCATTAAACAAATAAACCAAACCAAATTAAATGACAATGAATATGTGAAATAAGACAGCAACGCTCCGAGTCAGGCATATGTTTACAAGGATCAGTTGTTGTTAAAATAGTTGGAAAGATTGGGCTTTTTAGCTTTGCAACAGCAACTGGTCTAGAAGAAAAACTCTGATTTCAAACCAGCTGTACTTCACATAAAAATTGACACTGTAGAGCATCCTGCCTGACCCGTGGGGATTAGTTTCTGCTTTTCATCACGTTATGCATTCAAAGAATGGCTCAATCTTAAGGCTGTTGGATTAAAGATGCTCACCTGTATTCACTTTTCAAAGCATCATTTTCCTTAAATAATTAAGAAAACATGTAATAATCAAGAAAAGAAAAATGCTGCAACTTGCGTATATCTCACATGTGCCAGTAGCAGTCATTTAGTTTGAGTAAAAGCCCGGATTTTGAATGCCGATTTTCCAGGCCTAACGTAATATTTGCTGGACTATTTTCTAACATTTGGACTGATGGTTATGAAGGGATTTAAAATGCTAATTTTCCTGACTGGCAGACAGTTAAACCCTCTCTACTAAAAGATTGACTAAATACGATTTTCCTTGAACCATTTGGTCATGTGCCATACAAAGCTTTGCTCAGTTGTCAGACGGACCCTCTCCACTAGAATACTGGCCAAATACAATTTCCCTTGAACAATTTCCTTAAATTTGCCTTGTGCTTAGTATTTACTAAGCTTAGCTTAGTAAATACTGAAACAGTTTCTTACTGTAAACTTAAAAACCAGAGTAACACTTTCAAATGGAAATATTCTGAAAATTTCAACAACCCACTTTTAGTCCATTTCTAAACTTCTTTGACAGTAATTTCTGTTTCGTCTTTGCATTTAAAGAAGCTGCAGCCTTCATTTCCAACTCACTTGCGGAATGTCCCCCTTTTAAACCTTTGATCAATAAAGACACAAAATACTTGGTTTGGGTAGGGCAGAGATTGCAGTACAAAAGAGTACATTGGGCACAATCACAGGGCCTGCAGGTGCTACCCATAGATAAATAAAAACCAAGCCAGCTTTAAAAGAGACAGCAAAGAGTCAAGTTGGGAAAGAAGCACTCAAATCACAGAGATTTAAACAAATATACTTCGAAACCTTGCCTCCTCTCCCTTTACTCTTCAACATTTTGTTGTTATTGTTGTTATTGTTCAATCGTACGAAAATTTATAATACTTGTCAGGAAAGGATTCCACCATTGTGGGTAAATTTATGGAGTGGAATCAACCCCAGAGTTTGTTGTGGTAAGTCAGCAGGTGTTGAGTGAATGTAAACAAAACAAATGGAGAGTCACCTAAGGAAGAGAGAGAGGGGGGTGCAATGCTTAAATCAGTGGCAAACAAATGATAAGAGTTTGTTATTATTATCATTACAATCATTGTTACTGACATCATTATTCACTAACATGTAAAGCTGATGTAAAATTGTTTTGGAAATTTTACAAATATGGCTAGTCTTCTACATTAGTGAGTGTATATATACACACAAATACACACACATGTGTACACACACTCATATATATATATATATATATATATATATATATATATTATATATATATATATATATATATATATATATATATTATTATTATTCACTCATTAGAGTTTTTCACATCAGTGTAAGCTGATGGTCTTTCACTGGAGATTGAGTGACAGCAAGTCTCCTCAAGTCTCCAGGACTCTTCTCAGTATTCTGGCCGTTCTCAATAATGTAGTGTTTGGATAGTCTCCACTCGTCCGCCAACTTCCAAGTCCTCCAGTCCCTTTAGTAATCCTTTATTTACTGTTCCAAACAAACCAATTACAATTGGTATAATTGTTACCTGCATGTTCCATAGTTTTCTTCTTCTTCTTCTTCTTCTTCTTCTTCTTCTTCTTCTTCTTCTTCTTCTTCTTCTTCTTCTTCTTCTTCTTCTTCTTCTTCTTCTTCTTCTTCTTCTTCTTCTTCTTCTTCTTCTTCTTCTTCTTCTTCTTCTTCTTCTTCTTCTTCTTCTTCTTCTTCTTCTTCTTCTTCTTCTTCTTCTTCTTCTTCTTCTTCTTCTCTTCTTCTTCTTCTTCTTCTTCTTCTTTCTTCTTCTTCTTCTTCTTCTTCTTCTTCTTTTCTTCTTCTTCTTCTTCTTCTTCTTCTTCTTCTTCTTCTTCTTCTTCTTCTTCTTCTTCTTCTTCTTCTTCTTCTTCTTCTTCTTCTTCTTCTTCTTCTTCTTCTTCTTCTCTTCTTCTTCTTCTTCTTCTTCTTCTTCTTCTTCTTCTTCTTCTTCTTCTTCTTCTTCTTCTTCTTCTTCTTCTTCTTCTTCTTCTTCTTCTTCTTCTTCTTCTTCTTCTTCTTCTTCTTCTTCTTCTTCTTCTTCTTCTTTTCTTCTTCTTCTTCTTCTTCTTCTTCTTCTTCTTCTTCTTCTTCTTCTTCTTCTTCTTCTTCTTCTTCTTCTTCTTCTTCTTCTTCTTCTTCTTCTTCTTCTTCTTCTTCTTCTACAATTGCTCCAACTATAACCCAAACTTCTTCTATTGGTTCTGTACAGGCCTCCTGTTTATCGTATAATCATTGATTATCATAAAAATTTTTATATAATTATTCACACTCATAAATCAGTTGAATCCAAAAAAAAGGAGTCTCCATAAAATACAGTAATTTACCTTTGAAGTCACTATGTTTTGAATAAATACATAGCATCTTTATACACAGGACATGATTTTAAATATTAATTTAGAAATTAGAATAATTCAATTTAGCATTTTAGTAGAGATTATGAGGATTTTTTAAATCCCTGATTTAATATTTAATTTAAATAACACTTCCGATTTATTTGTTAAACTTTCTTATTTTAACAGTTCCATCAACATTATTTCTGTTTACATATTTTTCTGCATTTTGATTTATATATATTTCAATTGCATTTCTAATTAAACATTAATTACTTTCCAGTGGTTAATATTAGAACTGAGATTCTGTTTTTAATTCATACCTTAAATTCTACAATTTGTAAACTGATTATCTTTCTATATAATGAACAGTGTGATCTTTTTCTGTTTGATCCTTTTTTACTTCTTTGTCAATCTATAACATCAGCTAGGATGAGAGTATAGTATCTCTATGTCCTGCTTAAGACCAATGTGCACTCCTGCAGAAGATCAGAGCAAATTTAACTACCAATGGATTGTGATCCAAGTAGAGTATTTATTCCTTCTCTGCTGTGTTCTCTGTAAGGCACTGTGGAAAATGAGGTGAATCTGCACTGGGTTAGCAGGCAGCACTCTCCCATTGAACTTTAAGGAAGTGGTTAAGAGCAGTTGGATGCCTTTGTGACACAGGTCATGAGAACAGCATCATTTTTATCTTGGCCAATATGGACAAGGCTCATTAAATAAGTTTCCAGACTTTTTTTCGTATGGGCACTTTTATTGAGAGTACACACATGAAACTCTAGTCCCCTTCGAAATAATCTCCTCCACCTGCAATGCACTTGTTGTACCGTTCCAACAACTTCTGGAAGGCCCCATGAAAGTCCTCTTGTGTGAGCGTGTCAATGACCTTCATCGCAGCCTCTTTCATCTCTTCAATTATCTCACAACGACAACCTCTAAGTTTTTCTTTGAGCTTAGGGAATAACCAAAAGTCACAGGGAGCAAGGTCTGGACCATAGGGAGGGTGTGGAACTGTCTTGATGCCCATCATGGTCAAATAGTCTGTGACAAGGATGGAGTTGTGGACTGGTGCATTGTTCTGCTGGAAATGCCACTGACCCGGTTTGAAGAGTGCTGGCCTCTTCCGATGGAATCTCTGCCTGAACTCCTTTTAAATCCTCAACATAGTATTACTTGTTGACTGTCAGTCCAGTGGGAACCCAGTGCATGTAGATCATGCCAGTGCTGTAAAAAAAAGGGATCATCAAAAGTTTGTGGGTGGATTTGCTCTGTCTGGCCTTCTTGTGTCTGGGAGAGTCAGCATGCTTCCACTGGGAACTCTGCCTCTTGGTCTCTGGGTCATAGCAGTAGATCCAGCTTTCATCGCAGGTCGCCAGAGCATCAAGAACTGCGGGATCTGAATTGATCAGCTCGACCATCTCCCTGCTGTCATGACAATGTCTTTCTTTCAGATCTTCTCTGAGCACCCTTGGGACAAACTTCACGTAAATCTTCCGCATCTTCAGTTCCTCATAAATAATTGTGTGTACAGTTCCCACACTGACATCAAACTGTGCACTTATTGTCTCTATAGATACACGATGGTTCTTATCCATGAAATTCTTTATTTGCCCAATCAACTCTGGTTTTCTGACTTCCTTACTCCTCCCACACCTCTCATCATCCCTCACAGACTTCCTTGAATCTCTTATGCCTCTCAAAAACTGATGCTCGATTCATGCAAGATGGTCGAAAAGCAGTCTGAAGCATTCCATACGTTTCTGTGGCATTTTTTCCAAGTTTAAAACAAAATTTTATTGCATATTGGTCTTCTAAAGTGTCCTCATGCTCAGATTGCATTTTTGAAATTCACCAGCCATGACAATCAGGCTTTAGTAGGGTGTATTCCAATTGCTGCTGTAGCTGTTCATTTGAACCTGAAATCATAAAAATTGGTCTGTCATCTCATAAGCCCTATAGCAAAAACATACTGAATTTTCAAGAGTCTTTGACAATTTAAAATGCCTGTACCAAAAAGTCTGGAAACTTATTGAAGGCCCCTCGTATATGTGAGTAGGACCTTATATTAAAACAACCTTGTGATGAATTCACCTTTGTAGACAGATGAATAAATATTAGGATTAGGGTGTATTTTCAGTGTCCATGGAAACCTAATCTAATGTATATAACTAAAATTTCAAAATTTTAGTTCATCACCGACATATTTATGTATCTTCATTTCATTTTCTGTTACAAATTATTACATTATAAAATAATTACTAGTAAGCCAATATGAGGCAGAAGAACCAACTAATATCATATTAGTTGGTGTTTCTGCCTCATATCGGCAGTGTTCAAAAATTAGTGAAAATGAAACTGTATTTACCCAGAGAGAAAAAACAATGAATGAAACATTAATTTTTTAAACATTCAAACTGTTGTCACTTATATTTTTAAAGTTTTTCGGCAATGCACACATCTTCCATTATATCTGAAATTTGAAAATTAAAAACACTAGTGTGTGTGTGTGTGCATGTTTCTGCATAAACATATATGCAAAGTTGGATCAATAAGTCTGTTGCCTAAAACAGTTATAGGATGTGAAATTTTCACTGTATAAAGTTCAGTCTATATGATTACTATTTGCTGCTGAATTAGCTCCTTGTCTACTGAGCATGGGGGTATCAAATGCTACCCCATAACCAATGAGCAGACACTCATACTCTTTACTGTTTCCATGCAATAACATTAGAAATACTTAATATCATGAATAATAAAATGGTAGTTCCATTAGAGACAGGTACAGAAGACCTTTTTTTAACAGACTTTTTACCTTATATAAATGAAGTCTTGTTTTCAGATATATTAAAGGAAGAGCCGCATCTATATTTTAGCCCAGTCAGCTGGAGCTGTAGAATATGCCAACTGCATTTCTGCAGAGTGGTAAAATTCCCATAACAAGTGTCCTGGATATGACACTAAACTATCAGATGGTGAGGCTACTGTCCCGGGGCTTTGGGGATTGTAGAGAACCACGATATTGACAATACTCCCTGGTTCACTTAGACCAAGCATAGTAGTACCTGTTAGGGTCCCATTTGTGGGTTAAATAGAACTATTTAATGATTTACTGCACTTTAAACCATTTAACTGTGTGCAAACAAATGAGCTCTGGCTCATTTGAAAAATTATGTTACCAATAAACTATTCACTTAAAGATCATATATAACATATGTTTAAAAAGGATTTGGCATTTAATAAGCATCAAGGGTTGATATGCCATTAAACCAACTAACCTAACCCATCATCTATGTTTTCATGGCACTGGGAGATATTTTCTGTTAAAAAACCCATGTCCATTATTTTGTTAAATACTATGAAAGCAAAGAACTTTTTTAACCAAAGTTCAAATTTATACACCATGGGAAGTAATTTATGCATGTCTCTTTTAGATACTTTTGTAGTTATGGAAGTTCTCTGTGGGATATGTTGTCAAAATAAGGACATTAGTCAAGCAATTTTATTTTTTTCCCACTCAATCATCATTGTTTTATTCTTACTACCTCTTCTAATTACATTAATTGGAATGAAGAAAAACTAATGGGGAATAATTATTTTTGGTTATTTGCTTCCATTCATAATTAATAAATACAGCAAACTGAATTCAAAGAAGATGTAATATCTGAGATATACAGGGAATTTTTAATATCAAGCATTGCTTAAAAACAAATTGAAACTTTAATAAAGGATGTGTATAATAGTGAACTCGGTTTAAGATTCAAGCCTATTGTACATTATTATTCCTAAATAAGTATACCGCAAACACTTTTTAAAATAAAAAGTTAACTTTCTTGAAAACCAACAATGCCAAGGTGATATTTTTTTTCAAGTGAAACATTTTAGAATCAAAATGAATATTCTTAGTTAATATTTATTAATAAACCCTACAACACTGAAACTGAAACCAAAATTTTAATTGCATGAATTACACACACACACACACACGCATATGTATATAAAAGAAGTATACTGATATTCATTCATAGGCAGTAGACTCTAAATAAGACCTACAGATATCCGTTTTGATTGTATAATATTTCATTTGAAATTATAAAATCCTGGTATTTTTTACCTAAAAGTAAATTAACATTTTATAAAAAATTGGTAGGGTATAGTTATTTATGGCAGTACTGTATCCGTGTATTGATAGATAGATAGATAGATAGATAGATAGATAGATATAAATACTTTTTATAAGTATTTAAACAAACAGATGATTTGCTTGGTTTTGTGAGTTAAAAACAGTCAAAATATGTAAGAACAAAATATTATGCAATCAATATAACAAGGCTTGCAGTTAGTCAGAGAACAGACAAAATTTTTTTTTCATTTGGGTATGAACTTGTTGATTTGCTAATGTAAATATGATATTTACTAATGATTATTTCTTTTCTGTTAAGTTAGAACTGATTCAACATTTTAACACGGGCCAAAACTACTCTACTGCACTATCTCAAACTGCTGCATTCAGATATATCATCAAAGTTAGCTAGAGGGTCTATCATAAACATGTTGTTTAAATGCATGAATATATATATATATATATATATATATATATACAAACACACACATACACATATATATGTGTGTGTGTGTGTGTGTGTGTGTGTGTGTGTGTGTGTGTGTGTGTGTGTGTGTGTGTGTGTGTGTGTGTGTAAAGTTGGATTAATAAGTCTATAAATAGCTATTACCAGAAATGTGATCTGAAATTTTCCCTGAATAATGTACAATCAATGTACAATTGATATAATTAATATTCACAAGTGAATTAAGTGTATTGTCAAGGAGGAAGAAAATTATTTGGTGTAAGATAAATGCTTCTTTTATCAACCATCATTTCTGTATAGAAATTATAACATCTCACTTTAACTTTGCAATCAGTGAGGTTGTAAGGTGTTATTTTTAACCATTTCTGTCAAGACTTTCCAAACATTTTAGTGTGGAATTTATAACTTTTCACTTACCCTCCCTTTGGATTTCTATGGGCTGTATAGGTAACTAACATGAACATGATTCCATAATTTTTCAGCTATTGAAGGTCGAAAAAGACTTCTACTTTTCCCCCTTTTTTAAAAAATTCTTTGTAAATGGGTTGTCTTGTCTGTGGTGATTTCCTAAAATATGTTCTAAGACATTGCATGGCATTAGCTAAATTCATTTAATCTCATAAGAAATGTCTTCTCAACAGGTATAGTTTTTTGTATCCTCTCTGATAATGGAACTCTTTGTCCAACTGAAAGTCTTAATAATAAATTTCGTATTGTAGCTTAAATAGTGATATTTTCAATTAAATCTTTGAAACTATTTCTTTTGTACACATTCTGTGTGTAACGTTTTTTGACTGTATTTTTCGATTTTTTCATTATCTTTCATTCTCTGCCTGATGATTGTCTTTTATAAGATGTTATGAAACCAAAGGTCAAAGACAAGCTTCCATGCTATAAATATATGTAAAATCTGATATATATTTACTTATTACTAAATAATAGCTCTATCACAGATATTGAGCACTCTCCAAATTATATAGCATTTGGTTCGTCGCAAACCCATAAAGTGAAATAGTGACAACCAACACTGTTACAATATATATATATATATATAAGTTGGCTGACCATAGTCAAGAGAGACCCAAAGGCTCCCTTTTCAATAGCTACTGCATCAAGGTGGAGGGGAGGGTGCTACTCCTTTCCCTGGATTGCTTCACTTACCCTAGATCCATTCCTTGCTGAATGTTAAGCAAGTAGGCATCAAGTACCATTTTGTGAATTTTTGGTATGACTCGACCTGGATTAAACCCTGGTCTCCCAGACCATTGGCAAACAGTCTATTGACAATGCCAATTGACAGGTTACATATATATATGAATACTTACTGTAAGAAAATAGCTCATACACATGTAAATATATATATATATGTACATCTATCTTTATTTATTACATTTTTGTTCCTTGATTAGTTTTCAATTAATGAGATATTTCAATTCCAAGTTTCTTTAATTATTGTTTCTTCTGACTTGCAAATATCAAATGAGATTTTTTGAAAATAACATACAGGCTTAATTGAAGAATTCAGGTAATTATTTATTATGCAAATTACAATCATGATAATGCTGATAATTTCAAAACAAAATTGTTTATATATTTGAAATGCAATCTATAATTTTGGGAAACTTTAAGTGAGAACAAGTTTTTTTCTACCTTAAAAAAAGAAAAAAGAATTCACCAAAAAATTGATCAAAAAATCTGTTCCTTAGGAAATGATTTTTTGATCAATTCTCTCTCTTTATTTTTCTGTTTATATATCAAATTCTTTTTCTTATATATATATGTATATACATATATATACTTGAGGGTCCACTGAAAAGTTAATCAGCTGACCAATTACTCTCATGGAATGAGACCAAATGAAGTTTACTGTTCAATATACTTCTTCCATCAGTGTTGCTGTGCTAGGATTTCATTGGTCAAAAATGTATCAAATACAGAATATGACATCATCATATGAACTTTTCCCGCCAACACTCATATACAAATACAGGGTGTGTGTGTGGGGGGGGTATGCATAAACTGGAAAACGGATATCAAATGTCAATGCAAAAGTATTGAGTCTACTGTCCTGAAACATAAGCTAAGATGAAGCAAACATCCAATTAGAATGGATGATTGAAGACTCCCCAAACAACTTTTTTATGGAGAAATAATAAATAGAAGAGACCTACCCATTAGACCAAAATCATATCTGAGGGTTATTTAAAAGATTTAAAGCAGCAAATATCTCAGTTGATCACCGAGAGCTTCAAGTAAATAAGAAAGAATTGGTTTATTAGAAAGAACTGGTTTATCTGGGGAAAATCGTTTTGAACAATCCTAGATAATGAATTAAAAAACTTGCAAGGAATTTCCTGAAAGACCTTGAATTTGGAATTAACCAAGAACTAACTTGCTGTATTTGTAGAAGTAGAGTTGGAATGAAAAGTCATTCATGTATTTATGAAAGGAGATGACAGACAGATTATCAAATATCTCCAAACAGCCACAATATTTGTCTCACCAGTGAAAAAAAAAATGCAAGTCAGTGGTGTAAAGTCTTTATATCTGAGGTAATGGATACTTGCTAGGTATGGACTATTACCAAGATTAATCGATAGGATGGATGGTGATTAAAGACAGAGCGAGAACGAACATCTGCTGCTATTCCTGGTACATTCCTTTATTGACCAAATCCCCCGGATGTGGTAGGGGCCGTAACCCCTGTGGCATCAGAGGTTATTTCCCTTTTGTTAGTTAGGATATTACAATGCTCTTTTTTTTTTTTTTTTTTTTTTTTTTTTATTAAAATAATGATAACAACAATGACAGTGGTGGTAATAATTATCTGGTGAAGGAGTTCATTCAGTCTGTGAAGTGATTGGGATGCTTGAACAGATGGCTCGGACTCTAGGTCGGAAGAGATGTCTGTTAACCTGAATGAGAGAAAAGAAAATGATGATGGTTCAGACTATTGTGTACGGGTATGTTTATTATTATTTTTTTTTTTTGTTAGTGGTCAAATCTTTTGGTTGGCCGTTTTGTTCTACTTGAACGCCTGAGGTTTAGAGTTGTGTGTTGTGTTTGGTTGTCTTTGTATTCTGGTGGTGTTGTTGTATGTGTGTAGCTTTCATCTTCAGATGAGGGGTAATCCAGTAGGTTATGTGCATGGTTTGTTGTTGGCTTAGGGATTTTTTTGAAGAAGCTGGAATTTCTTGTAGTTTGGCTACCTTTGTGTGTGGCGGTGATCATGGATCCCTTTTTCTTTATAATAGTCATTGGGTTAGGCTGGTAAGGTGTGAGAGCCTTTGAGGTGTTGTCGCTTTTTACAATGACTGTATCACCCACCCTGAGATCATTAGGTTTCACGTATGCTTTTCTATCAGCGTATTGCTTTATTTTTCTCTTGGCTTCAGTGTCACACTCCCTAATGCTAGGGTCTTCAGCAATGGGTGTGATCAGGTGTGGCAGGCGGTTTTTTATGGTCCGGCCAAATAGGATTGTGGCTGGGGGTGCGCCGGTGGTGCAATGTGGTGTCGTCCGGTAGTCCAGCAGGAATTTGAATAATTCCTGCTTCCAGCTTCGACCTTTATTTAAGGCAGCTTTAATGGACTTTTTTACAGTGCGCATGAAGCGTTCTGTTTCCCCGTTAGCCTGGGGCCATAGGGGTGTTATTCTCCTGTGTCTGAATCCAGTGATGGAGGCATAGGTTTTGAATTCGTGGCTGTTGAATGGTGGGCCATTGTCCGTTTTGAGGGAGACTGGCACACCAAATTCGGCGAATATCTTGTCTAGGCGGGGTATGACTGATGTTGTTGAGATGGAGTCCAGGATGTCGACAACAACATAGCGTGAGTATTCGTCTGTGACAACGAGGAGGTACTTTCCCTTTTGGAGGTGTCCAAAGTCAGCACTGACTTCTGCCCATGGGGCTGCTGGTAGTGGGGACATTTGCAGTAGCTCTCTTGTCGGTTTATGAGTACTGATCTGACAGGTGTGGCAGTTCTTGATGTTTTCTTCCACTAGAGGCTGCATGTTTTTGAACCAGACCTTTTCTTGGAGGAGAGCCATGGTTTTCACAATGCCTTGGTGTCCAGCATGTGCTATTTTGACAGCTCTGTTTTGTAGTGCTTCAGGCAGTACTATTCGGTGCCCTTTGAGGATGATGCTATCCTTGTGTGCAAGTGATAGTTCGGCACTATTGGCGTGCAGAGTGTGGAATGTTGCTTTGTTTATGCCATCCTCGACACCATGCCATTTGTTGGTAAGGATGGCTTGGATGACGGTGGTGAGTGTCTTGTCTTTTGCCGTTTCCGTTGCAACTTCATCAATTGTCATTGCTTTGGGGGTTGAGGTTGAGAGGATGTAGTTTATATATTCCTCTGCTATTTTTTGTTCTCTGTCGCTTGGTGGTAGGTGTGTTGGATGGCGGCTGATATAGTCAGCTGGGTTGTCATGGCCTGGCCTGTATATGACGGTCATGTCGTATGGTTGCGTTCTCAAAACCCAGCATTCAATGCGTGTTGATAGTTGGGAGCGGTTGTTGTTAAAAATGGATGTTAGGGGTTTGTGATCTGTAAAGACAGTGAATGGAGCTCCAAAGATATATATGTGAAAGTGTTCACACGCCCATGTGATGGCGAGTGCTTCACGTTCTGTTTGGGAGTATCTCTGTTCAACTGCGGATAGAGCACGACTTGCAAATTGTACTATCCGTCCATTTTGTGACAGCACGGCAGAAATGCCTACTGGACTGGCATCCGTATGTATTTCAGTGTGTTTGTTCGGGTCAAAGTAGGCAAGTGAGCATGCTCTGCTCAGTGCCTCCTTAATGTTTTTTAGACATTCAGTGTGGTGTTCAGTCCAGGACCACTGTGTGTTTTTTTTTGTTAGTTGACGTAGTTCATGGGTGAGGGTTGCATAGTTTGGAATGAATTCTGCCCCGCAGAAGTTAGTCATCCCCAACAAGCTTCTGACTTCTGATGCGTTTTTAGGGTCGGGTAATCCAAGGATTGCTTTTATTTTGAGGTTGCTTGGGCTGATGCCTTCATTACCGAAGGTGTGTCCAAGGAACTCCAGTGACCTCTTGTTGTATTCACATTTGCTGCCATTTAGGGTGAGTCCTTTTTCGCGAAGTCGTCTGAATATCGCGTGGAGGTTTTGGTTGTGGTCTTGCTGGTCTGATCCGAAGCAAAGGATGTCGTCACTGATGTTGATGGCTCCCTTGATCCCTGTAAGTGCTTGACTAATTTCTTCCTGGAATATCTCACTTGCGGAGTTGACACCAAAAAAGAGTCTTTTATATCTGTACAGGCCCAGGTGTGTTGCAAAGGTGGTTATATATCGGGATTCTTCTGCTAGTTCCAATTGGTCGTAGCCTTGGTTAAGATCCAATTTGCTGAAAACATTATCTCCTGATAGAATAGTTTTCAGTTCATTGAGTGTGGGGGTTGGGTGTCGTTTCCTTTTGATAGCTTTGTTTGCCGCCCTCATGTCGATGCAAATCCTGATTTTATTTTGACCCTTTTTGGGTACTACAACAATAGGAGATACCCATGGGGTTGGTCCGTCTGCCTTTTCAATCACTCCCAGTTTCTCATCTTTGGCTATTAACTCTTCTATATCCTTCCTTACGTGAAAGGGGACCCTGCGGTATCTCTGAGCGATGGGTGGTGTGTTTTCATCAATGTGTAGGTGAACTTTTTTTTCTTTGTGTTTACCCAGACCATTGAATAGGTCTGCGTAGTCCTCTAGAAGTTTAAGAGTGGGGAGTGGGGTCTGTGCATCAGAGTTACTGATGTGGTTGACTGAATGAGTGTTTGCTGACAGTAGATTGAGCCTTTTACATGTTTCCCAGCCAATAATGGGTTTTTCTGGGTTCTTTATAACATGTATGTCAGCTTGGCAGGAGATGCCTCTAAACTTTAGAAGTGTGCTGAATTGACCTAGAAGTGGGGTGGCTTCCTTGACACCGAATCCAGATATTACGGTTTTTGTGGGTCGGAGGAGGGCGTTGGTCTTAGGGATTTGTAATCTGCCTCAGACAAAATGTTTATGGTTGCGCCAGAGTCAGCTAACACATTGAACATTTGATGGCCATCACCAAAAGATAAGTCAAAGTAAGGAAGGTTTTTCACTTTACCTGTATGGAATACATATTCCGTGTCACTGCCGCTGTTTGAGTCTTGTTGATGGTCCTCAATGTAGTTTACCGGTCGTTGACTGGTTTGAGCTTGTGGGCGTGGGGGGCGGTTTGTTCTTCGCCGTCTGTCCTCGTCATTTAGTTTTCTGAAACAGACAGAGGCGAAGTGTCCCCATCTCTGGCAATAGGCACACTGGTTCTGGAATGCAGGGCAGGATGTCGGTCCCCGTTCATGTGGGTATTTCCCATTGCAATTTCTGCACCGGTTTTGCTGGGGGCGTTTGCGTGGCCATTGTTGTTCATGCGTGACTTTGTTGGCTACTGCATTAACGGATGTGGTAGGTTTTGTAGTAGAGTTGGCGTCTTCTAAGCGCATCTGTTCCATTTGTTTGGATATGGTTTCTGTCATTTTGGCATAGTTTATTAGATCGCCTAGGAGCATGTTTGGGTTCATCAGTCCCTTTTGGCGAACTTTTTCTGATAAACAGCCCGTTATTAGCTGGGATTTTATTTCTGCATTTCTGTCTGTGAAACGGCACATAGCTGCTGCCTCTTTTAATTCCCGATGAAAGTCCTCTATGTTTGGGGTGTTTTTTTTGTTTTTTTCGGAATATAAATCTGTTATACTCAGTGTTGTTTTCTGGGTTGAAGTGGTTTTGCACAGCCAGGACGAGCTTATCGAAGAGTGTTTCCTTTTTTTCTGGGGTGGTTTGTTCATACGGTAGTTCGTCAATAATATCATTTACTTCTTCGCCAACAAAAGTTAAAAGCATAGCTTTTTTTCGTTCATCGTCTTCTATGTTGTATGCAGTGAAGTAATTTCTCAGTCTGTTGACATATTTTGTCCATTTTGCGGCTTTGTTTTTTGATTCATGGTTAAATTCTGGGTAATGTGGTAAAGCGGCCATGTTAGATTTTTTTGGTACGTGGGCTGGTTTGTTCTTTTCTTTTTTTTTGTTGTTATTGGTGAGTAAACGACTCTTTCTTCGTCGCCAATGTAAAGTCTTTATATCTGAGGTAATGGATACTTGCTAGGTATGGACTATTACCAAGATTAATCGATAGGATGGATGGTGATTAAAGACAGAGCGAGAACGAACATCTGCTGCTATTCCTGGTACATTCCTTTATTGACCAAATCCCCCGGATGTGGTAGGGGCCCTGTAGCATCAGAGGTTATTTCCCTTTTGTTAGGATATTACAAGTGGGAAGACTCAAAAGTCATATTAAGAAACACTGAAATCATACAACAAAGTTTCCTACAAGACTAAATTTCTTCTATGCCTGGGACTTTGAAATTTTTTGCTTGCTTAAAAAGCCACAGTACAATTAATCATTCTTTTACAAAATATTATACATTGAATCCAAGGCATCAACCGCTACATTCGTATATGAGGCCTGTTCAGAAAGTATCCAGCTATTTGAAAATCTCAAGATTCATTTTGTGGTCTCAATGAAACTTGCTATTCTAAAGGTATCTTAGAAAGCAGACATTCTCCTGTTGGTTTACCCAGTCAGCAGTGTACTGTATGATGATCACATTCACGATGAATGAGCAACTAGTCTTCACATCTCTTATAGCGTTTTTGGACAAAACATCACATCACTAAATTCTTTAAGAATCTCCAAAAGTCCAGATTTAGTTCCCTGTGACTTCTGGTTATTCCCAAAGTTAAAATTGCCATTGAAACACTATGGACGAGATTAAGAACTCAACAAAGCAACTAATGTTGAGTATTTTGAAAAGTGGAAGTGACACTATAAGTTAGGGTATGATCACAAGCAAAGAACTTTAAAAAATACTAAGGTTCCATTTCCCTTAGTTGGCTACTTTTATTTATTTATTTTACTAATATGGTTTGATACCTTCTGCAAAGACCTCATGTGTTAGGTCTTATTCAAAATTTTCATGCAGCTCAAACCATGAAAGATACCCATTGAAGTGGGTATCTTTCATGTTTGAGCTGCATGTATTGGGTAATTGTGGTAATTGGTACACTGACATGTTATGCCTTATGTCCATTTGTGCGTGATTTGATATCCACACAGATGAATGTGCAATGTAGTCTAATTCAGGAATTTATGCTTAATGAGTTTGAACTTGGCCATGATGAAATGAAAGAAACTAAAAACATTTGTTGTGTGAGAAGTGATGGTGCAGTTTACTGCAAACAGAAGGTTCAAGAAATTTCCTCCAGTTGCAAGAAGCCCAATGATCAGGCAAGGTGAGGTAGACCAAAAATCATCAATTCCAAGGCTGTCACAAAGGCAAATTTGACAAGTTAAGCATCTCACAGTCCAGTAACATCATATTCATAACCTTGACAAAGGTGTTCAGAGCTGCCAAATTATACCTCACAAAATGACTCTAGCTCAAGCAGAAAGGCAAGTGGATATTTCATGGAGCTCCAAGAAAACCCACATAATATACATCTTCTCAAAAGGATGATGAAAAGTGGATATTTTTCTGCAATCCTAACATGTATAAGCATGGATTAAGCAAGGGCCAGCTTCTGGAACTTGTTACCAAACATGTTTATTTCAAAGGCAAAGTGATGGTCTACACCATCCATGGTGTAAAGTACAGTGTTTGCCAATGATCCAGGAGACTGAGGTTCAATCCCAGGTAGAATCATACCAAAGACGCAAAACATGGTACTTGAGGCCGCCTTGCCTGATTATAAGGTAAGGATTATAAGGTAAGGATCTAGAATAAAGTTGAGCAATCCAGGGAAAGGAGTAGCATCCTCCCCAATACTTTGGTGTAGTAGCTATTGAAAAGGGAGCCTTCTGGTCACCCTTGACAAATGTCAACTAATTGACTATAAATTCTTTCCAGTTAGAACATTGATGCCAACCAGTACTACAGACAGCTTGAGTGGATATATGCACCACTGTATGACAAAAATACCTGGCATTGATAAACAGGAAGTGAACTATTCTGCTACAAGACAATGTAAGAGACTCAAATGAACTGAAAAAAACTACAGGACCTTGATGCCACTCCTAAGACCTTTAGATTATGACTTGTTCCATTCCATCCCTCACTTCCTGCACTTATAACACTTCAACAACCAAGAGGAAGTAGAAGCTTTAGAGAATGAGTTCATCACCTCAAAAGAACAAGAATTGGTATCAGTATGGGATAAAAGAATTGGCAGAAAAGTGTCTTCTTCTTTGAATGCAAGTCTGCTTTTGTTGTAACTTTAAGAAAAAAGCAAATAAGTTTCAAAAATTCAGACTCACCCCAGTGTAATATATGCACACACTGCAGTAAACAAAACAATAGCTATGTGGCCAAAATAGATATTGACTCTGGGGTCATGTGTGAATTTGACACTCATGCATCACACACACACACACACACACACACACACACACACACATATATATATATATATATATATAATTGAAAAAATCCAACAAACCATCATTTGCCAATTATAAATTTATTTCCGCTTGCCACTCCATAAGAGAAATCAACCTTTTCAGATAGCTATCACTCAATGAAGAGAAAAAAATTATTAAAAATTATGAAAACATTTTTTAGGGCTATTACTATCTGGGATGAAGATGAGGCCATCCTCTCTAATTAAACCTACTCGCTTGAAGTCTATTATTCTACCTAGAGTGTCTAATATATAAACACCTATCAAGTCAGCTGTTTGTGCTAAGTCGTAAGCACCTATATGAACATCAAAGTTATCCATGCAATTTTTTATCCAAGTAGACTTACTATCAGTAAGAACAGACATTCTGCAAGTCAAAATAATTTCCATTAACTCTTCAATAATATCTATCAAGTTCTTATCATGGATAAACTTTTTTAAAATAAATCTTTAGAAATAGAGGAATAGAATTCAATGATATTAAATTGAATTAATGTGATTCTAATTACTTTTACATAAAATATTTCGAAATCATTCTATTGCATCAAATGAATTTTTCCAAAGGTTGTACCTAGAAAGTTTTTATGTGAAAGATGATTTTGCAAGCAAATTTTTTGCAATTTGTTGAGTTTTTTCTATTGTATGAATTTCATTCTGAGCAAATTCATATGTCTATTTCTTAATTATCATACATTGAGCATTCCTGGAGATGTATAAGAACCCTCTTAAATATGCTCAAATAGAATTATTCCCTACTCATTTTCTCTGGAGATTATATATATATATATATATATATATATATATATATAAACAAGTTTGATTGAATAAAATAAAATCCTTGTTTTGGAGTTTTTTCTTTTTTCTTTCAAGAGACCTTATGTTTTTTTTGATGTTACAATCTTGAAATTTGTTGATAGGAGCTATTTGTGTTATACTGAGTACTTTTGGTTCTTATCAGAATCATTATCAAGGTAATATATATCCTATTTGTAAATTAAAGCTGTTTAGTATTTAAACTAAATCATTATGCCATTTTTGTTTTTATTACAAAAGTGAGCCTTGTTTTTATCACCAAGGTGAAGCTAAGCAGTAGTGGCAGTTTATTTTTTAATATTTCTATTACATGAAGTAAGTAAGTAAAGTTGGTGGTCATAATCATGGTATGACTCGACCTGGGATTGAACCCAGGTCTCCAGGGGCATTGGCAAACACTCTAATCATCATGCCAATGTCCGGTTTCTATTGCATGAAGTAGAATGAAATTTGTTCTATCTTTTGTAATACATATACATACATACATATATATATATTTTTTTAAGATGAAGAATTTGAGTACATCAAACCCTCCCTTAAAAGCCTAAAATACCCAAAATCTTTCATATAAATGCTAGAAGAAAAGCTCTTAAGATGCACTCATCAAATAAACCTAAGAAAAACAACCCCACCATTCTCATTACCCACAGATCTATCTTTCTACCTACTAACACACATAACAAACCACTCAATGACAAACTAACCAAATTAGGAATACCAATCATGCAAACCACATCATAAACCATTAAAAACCTAACAAACATCTCAAAACAAACCAACAATGAAACCACTTCTCACACAGGCATATACTCTATTCTATGCAAAGATTGCAACAACCATTACATCGATGAAACCCAACGCAATCTAGAAAAAAGAATCTACGAACACAAATGATCAATCAAAACAAATGATGAACAAAATACCCATTTCTCTCATATGTTAGAACTTGTACCTTTAATTTTTCCCAAACTACTCTAATCAAACCCATATATTGCAAAAACTCCTACTGACTATTAGAATCTGCAGTCTTTTCTGAAACAAACCACATAAGTCAACGCCCATGATTCTATCAGATTTAACCATACCTGGCGGACATTATACTACACAAAAATAATATCAAAATAGAAAACAGATAAAAAAGGGACATTTTTCTACTCTGTACCACCATAATTTTGAGGATTCTTTTCCTTATTTCTTTTCTGTCAGATCACTTAAATTATTTCCACTTTCATATGATCAAAAATCTGTAATGAAACCTGATACATTTAACTCTGAACCCTCTCCTTCTTGCTACACCTTTATCTTCTCCATCATTTTATCATGTTCCTCATATGCTTATATAGAGAAAAACTCAGATATTGGTTTGGTTTGAAAAAGTTCTTAGAATAAAAGAATAAAATATTGTGCTGTTTAAACCTATGTTAAGTGTTTGATTTATCCAACCTTTCACATATTTCTATCATACTGTCAGATTCACCACAATCTATCACACACACACACACACACACACACACACACACATATATATATATACCCTTTTATACAATGTTTTAAACTGTTCATTGATATGCAAGGTAATGCTCTGAAAGTACTTTTTCCTATTTCTACAGAAACTACAGCCGACACTCAATTTTACATCAGTTGCATGCACTGGAGAGGAATAAGAACTACCCCAAAAATCGATGACCTGATTATGACATTAAACAGTATCAAGTGGTGAGGCTCAAATTCTGGAGCTCTGGGAAATGTAGAAAAGTTTCTTCGTTGACATTACTCTCTGGCTAACTTTGACCCGGAGTTAGGGTTCTATCAATGGGTTAAAGAATTCTGTTTTTAAATTATTAGTATTAGATAGGACTACTTGAAACAGAATAAAGGTGAAATTATTTTTTTCATGAATAATTACTTAAAGCAATTATTGTTACAAAGGCTTGTTATCATTAGTTTCTTGAAATTATTTAATTGTCGAAAGAAAACTGACTTTGGCATTAAATAACCTAACAAGGGTTGACATGCGGCAAAACCAACCAACCAAACAAACAAACAAACAAATAAACAAACAACAGGACCAAAGTATATATATATATTGTTGTATTATTTATAGTTTAATTAGATGGTATATTTCCTGAAAGTCAAGCCTCATGCCTGTCTAATTCCGTATTCACAAAACATCTGAAAAAAACCCCAGAAGAATCCAATGGCTGAAACATTATCACTATAATAACAATCAAGATGAGGATGTATACAACAGTAAATAAAAGTTTTTTCTTTTGTTTTGAAATTTTTATGATATGAAGAGAAAATGAATTGATACCAATGGTGCATATTTTTAAGAAGCTAGCATCATATTGCTGACCCAATAAAAATATTCTCTACAAAATTTAAAATATCATTATCTATTAAGTTGACTTATAATTTTCTTTACTTGTATCATACAGCACTTTGGGAAGATTCATTGAATCTAAGCCTTTTGTATTGAACACTCAAAACTTGTAAGTAGATATTTGCCTTTGAAAATCTGAAGCTGATATACAAAATTCAATTTACAGTTATGTTTTTTCACATCAAAATGGTATGACACATAAAATATGGAGGCGATTTGGGCACTGACTTAAGTTAGATAGAATTCAATTGCTCCTTATTTAGTGGAAAAGAAAGTTGCCTAACACCCACGGCATCTTTAGAATTTTTTTCCCACAATGAATATTTAATTCTTTCAAATTCTGCTTGAGTTTAATTCATTACCTATTATCATAGGTGTTGAAAAATGACCTTAGCATTAACAATTTAATAATGAAAATAGAAATTATTATAATTCAATGGCAAAAAGTTTTTTTGAATGTTATACTTGTATAATAATTGTAAACGCAAACACTCAAAAAGATTCATTTAACTTGATCTTTGATTAATGTTAATATCTTTAATTTTACCAACAAAATCATAAGAGAGTCATTTGCTTATCCATGCCTATTTTTCTGAAGACACCACTGATTGACAATGAGAATGGAAAGAAAGAGACCCAATTGCTCCTTAAAGATTATAAACTTAAAGCTAAAAAATAGATCAGCTAAAATTTTGTATAACAGCAAAAACAAAAGGAATAAAATCATAATCAATTATTAAAATTACAGAAATGGTTGTTTTTTTATTGATTTCAAGCCTCCATGATGTATATAGAATTTTGAAGAATATTTAAGCAACTCTTGTTTTACTTTTATTTGATAATTTAATTCCTTAAAACAATTATTTTTCAGAAATTTATCATTTAGAATTACAAAAGATGACTAAATGCCTTGTTATGTTTATTTATTTACTCTCACATAATGTTCCTGTTTTTTAATTCTCAAAACATGCAATCTTGCAATATAATGGCCGAGGGATTTCAGTTTATGCCTTTGGGTTTAGTTAGGCTGAGAACTTTTTGGCTCAGTGGATGGGTTACTTAGGTGCAACATTAAAACAGGTGTTCATGCGCACGCGCGCAGAGCGGACATGTCACTCAGAGATGTCACAATAGCCCGAGATGGGAAAAAGGGTTATACAGTGCGAGTAACATCATGCACCGGATGTGCACGGAGGATTTTGGGAGATTTTGAAAAAGTCAGTTAGTTGAGACTAGACACCGGATGAGTTGAGATGAGACCTGCCTCGGGGAGAAACGGTTGGTTTTTGCTTGCTCGCGGAGACCTTTGTGGCGGGTGCCACACGTGTTGGGGTGGGGGCAGATGAAAAAGCCAGAATAGAAAGAATGTGTATCTCTCTTCCTTATGTCAAAGCCTTTAGCTCAAAGGTAATAAAAGGTTTCGTCCCTGAACTGAGAAGTCGTTATGTGTTTTTCGAATTTCGAGATTCCTATGTTCTATCTTTATGGACATTCGATGTACGTTTCACACATAGCCATATCATGGCTATGGTACAATCTGTCTGCTTGTTTAAATACTTATTTGTTGTAAAATACGTTTTTATATAAATCAAAAATTCTAATTAGTCATGAAAAGGTGAAAATAATGAGAATAATAATTTCAGATGTATTTCTTTTTTTTTTTTTATATTATTATAAAGTTTTAAAAGTTTATAAATCATTTAAAATGCTATCAAATCCAATTTAAAGCAGATTCTGGAAATAGTAACCAGGTTATCTCCTTTGGCCTTACAGAACCATTTATTGAATATTCGAAGAAATGTGGGTTTTGTGTGTTTGCCCATTTTAAGATTTGTTACAAATAAATAACTGTTGAATCACGAAACACACTTGTAGTCAGCAGCTAGGCTAAGAGCAACGTCTTTAGCAAGGCTAAGACTATTTATTTCCAAAAAGTACAAATTATGCTTTTTTGGTGGGCACAAGGCCCAAGAGTTTAGGGGAGGGGGAGGGGTGAGAACTGTATTTTCCTATGGGCCCTAGCTAGTCACACTCATCGCCAACAGTCAACAGTCATTTTATTTCAATCATTCTATACAATGGATTCATTCAACCAACCAACCACGCCACAATCACCAAAACACCTCATTCACTCCATGAGAATCCTACTTAAAAACCCGATGCAATGGAATGGCGTACGTACAATAGATGAAATGTGATGAGGTATTGGAGGAAAAAGCCCCAAAGTAAACAAAATATAAAGCCGGTTGGTTTCCCTCCCATACCCACTTCTATGATGTGGAGAGTCGACTGTTTTCTGGTACCTGGATAAGACCAAAAACAAGCCAAAACTCTCCCTATAGGGGAAGATCTTAAAAAACTAATCAGGATAAAAGGAAGGGGGCTGGCCTGGAGTGGGGAGTGAACATGAAATACTGAAAATGTGGCCAAGATCCTCATAAAAGGCCAGGGACTCACAAGTGGTAGAGGGGACAGAAAAAAGAAAACTGGGAATGGGGAGGATCTTGAGAGAACTAACATCTAGATTGCGGGGCCAATGACACACTTCATATCACTAACTAGGGGGTCAAGTTATCTAAATGTTACATAGAGTTCCTACTTACCTGGGGTGGGGTCCCGAAGGACCCAGACCATCATCACCATGCGCAGGCAGAGGAGGGAAGGATGACTCCAACGTTGTCCCCTTGCATATGACCAAGCTTGCTGCATACACCCACCTTTTGCTGAATGTTATGCGGTCCAAGCATTTTCTATCGCATCTAATCTTGACCCTAAGCTGATGCCTAAAGAACAAGATCAGATCGCGATAAGAAAAGTTTGCACCTTCATACAATCCCTTGTTTCGCGTCTGCCAAATCACCATTCTAGCCACGGCTAGGATCACGAGAGACACCACACATTTCTCACCCTGAAACGGAGGGTCAACATTGTCCAAAACGTATCCAACGTCGAGCAGCACAAGCTCTCTAGGGCTGATGCGAGCCGTCCACTCCTCGACGTGGCTCCAGAACGAGCGAACCCGCTCACAGTAGTAGAAGGCGTGCGAAGTCGTTTCTTCTAAACCACTGTTGCAGCGGGGGCAGTCAGGCATATCTGCAATGCACGCTCTGTAAGCCCAGTCGTTGAGGGCCAACGCATTTCGAACCAGCCGCCAGGTGAGCGAGAACTCGGAGTTGTTCAAGAAGCCCGAACCTGGCGCCCAATTCCAATGGGAGCGAGCCTCCTCCGCCGACCAGCCGAGCCGACTCATCAGAGGATCCGAAGCGGAACCCACCACTAAGCCTCTATATAGTTCCTTACGAGCCCATGAGAGGTCACTGGACTGAGGAAGCTTTCGAAGGGCCCTGCGACACTCGATGACGAATGGTGGTTCATCCCTTGGCCTACAACGGCCTTCAGCCTCGGGATTCAACCTCAGGCAAGGAAAGGCGACTCTCACCTTGAGGCTCCACACTGCGTCCGTCGTCAACGATCGGCCTAGGTGAGCCAATCTCTCGGCGAGCCGGTGGCTCTCGAGATCCGGCATCCCCAGACCCCCATCGCGAGGACGTTGATAGCAGACCTGTCTACGGACCATCGGGCTTCGACCCTTCCAAAGGAGCTTGAAAAGGGATTGTTCTAGCGCCACCCGATGAACCTTAGGCAGAGGTAGTACAGACAAACGGTAAAGGATCAGGGGGAAAATGTACCCGGCGCACACCTCCGCCCTGCCCTTTAAGGTCAACCGCCTTCGAAGCCAGGCAACCACCTGCGCTTCTAACTTAGTCCGTACTTCCAACCAATTTCGCTCCAGCTGGAGACCGAGCCCGAACCATTCCCCAAGGATGCGGACGGGACCGTCACTCCAGCGGAAGGGCCCTGGCATGGGAACGCTTCCCCTCCAGGCACCCAACCGCAAACCTTCGCTCTTGTCAAAGTTGACCTTGGCACCTGCTACCTTTTCGTAACTCGCGACCGCCTCCTTCACCGCCAATATGTCCCGACGCCTGGACACAAAGACTGTGATATCATCGGCGAACGCGGAAATCTTCGCTCGGACGCTGCCGCTTAGCAAGATTCCGCGCAGGGCCGGACCATCCCTCTCATCCCTAAGCCTTCGGAGCAGGGGCTCCAAAGCAAGGACATAGAGAAGAGGAGACAAGGGGCAGCCTTGCCGGACCGATCGCTCGATCGCAAAAGCCTCCGAACACCTCCTGTTCACCTGCACCACCGCCTGTGGGTTGCGGTACAGCATGCTAATCCATTTGCAGAACTCCGTCTCGAATCCGGCGGTCTCCAAAACCGCCGCCAAGAACCGATGGTCAACCCTATCGAAGGCCTTGGACTGATCCAAATTGATCAGTGCGGCTTCGGTGTCGTCTTCTATTCCCTCTAGGATCTGGCGCACCAAATGCAAGTTGTCTTGGATCGATCTTCCCTTCACAGCATAGCTCTGCTCAGGGCCGATCAGATCACTGATGACAAGCTGCAAACGGTTCGCCAAGACCCGGGCCAAAATCTTTAACTCTGTGTTAAGCAGAGTTATGGGCCTGTAATCGTCAAGCTCGCCCCGAACATGCCTGCCTTCTTTCTTCAGCAATGTGATCACGCCCTTGGTAATGCTACCAGGGATGGCTCCCTGGGCAAACCAATGGTTGAACACATCCGTCAGAATAGGGACAAACATGTGCGACATCCTCAAGTACACTTCGTAGGGTAAACCATCTAGTCCAGGCGACTTGTTAAGGCCGACCTGCTTCAACGCATCACGGACTATGCATTCAGTAACCACACCCTCGCAACTAGCCGCTTCCGCCTCCCCAAGGCGGGGGAAGTCAGCTAAATAGTTACGAAACTCCTGAAGCTGGAACTCAGGACAGAGGGCAAAGCGACCTCGAAAGTGTGCCCGGAAGGCTTCACGAATCTCACGGCTCGATCTCAGCACTCGCCCGTCCAGGGCGCTAACGCACTCGATGTACCGACAAGGGAACCTTCTCCACTCTTCCTTACGCAAAAATGCATTACATTTCACGGCTTCGTTCGGAACTCTTTTTAGCCTATTTCTAACTACGAAACCCTTGTAACGCTTGCTAGCCTCGCGCTCAAGGTCCCCCTTAGCTAGATCTATGGCTACGGAGTCCCCCCCCTCCACCGCCCGGGAGAGTCTATCTTCTAAGGATTTCGCCTTCTTAGCCCTATCTAAAGCGAGCTGTTGGCTGTACTTGATGGCGAAATCCCTAATCCTATACTTAAGGGAAGCCCACCACCTATTCCCAATAACCGCCCCCACTAACGCCCGCTTGATTAGGTTTTCCAGCCGCACCCGGAAGTCCCATACCTCCAATAAGGAGGTATTGAACTTCCAGTAGCTAGCCAGACTAGGCCTATTAACTAGCCGCAGACTGACCCTAACGAGTTTATGGTCAGACCGCCCTAACCAGTGGAACGTGGGACAAGTAACTAGGTCCCTGTCAGCTCTTCTCACTAACACTCTGTCCAGGTAAGACCGGATCTGGCCAGAGGGCGTACCTCTTATCCACGTCCACATCTCCCTCCCTGGGTGATCGAGACGGAACCTGTCGACCAGGTCGAACTCAGTCAACAAGTCCGACAGGCTGCTCTCACACCTTCCCAAACTGCTAGCACCCCGACCGGCTCTATCTATCATGGGGTCAAGGACCGCATTCCAATCGCCCACTAGAACTGTCCGCTTCGAGTCATCCAGGAACGACCCCAACCGCCGAAAGAAGACGCGTCTCTCCACAGCGATACTGGGCGCATGAACCACAGCTATCCGAAACTCGCAAGTTTTCACGGCAACATCAGCCACCAGCAGCCGGCCCCCGTCACCTGCAAAGACAACATTAACAATCGCATCAAGGCTGCATCCAACTAGCAGAGACACCCCAGCGCTGTGGCGGCTGCCGAATGCTGAGTAAACAACAAAGTCGCCCCTCAGCACCCGACAGTCCGCCCCACAAGCGAAGTGAGTCTCCTGCACCGCAGCGACATCCCCGCACAGGTTCGAGAGTTCAGCAAGCAAGTGCGCACACTTGCTTGCGTCCCTCAGTCCCCTCGCATTTAAACTGGCAACGTTTAAAGCCATTCTGGCCCACTTACCTAATCAGTGCTGATGATGGGCCGGAAATCCTCAGGGGTGAGGATGCCAACGGCCTGTCTCAAAGAGCCGGTGCCGAGCTCAGTTGTAACTCGGCCATCCCTGGAAACTGCGCCGACATCCAATGGGAACCGCACCTTTAATGACCTGTAAAAGGAGTGGTGAACAAAAATGGGGACCCTCCCTGAGCAAAATGGTAAACATCGTCTTAGTGAGGAGTGCTCCAACTCCGCCAACTTTACACCCACGTCGGTCTGACGAACCGTATCCAAGAACTTCCATACGCCCTTGGTACGATCGCCAGCCGTGCGGATGAAAGTGGTCACCATGGCTGCACTCGTAAAGTTCAAAGGATTACATATTCTTTTTTTTTGGATTTTTTCCAGGTCAAGCAGTGGCTTTAATAACTTACGTAGCTGGAAGTCAGTTACTGAGTCCAGCCCGACAGTACAAAAAGCCACTGCCTTCCTGTATTGTTCATCAGTCACATCCTGGATTTCCTGCTTGGCCTGCCGTCGAGCTGGCATGGGTTTGGCCTCTGGGGCTACTTGTGCTGATGCTGCTGGTTCTGGCTCTGCCTGGATTAACTCCGGGAACAGCTCTGGAGAGGAAGATGAACTATGGGATGGGAGAGACAAAGTTCTAGGTAGACTTTGGGGGGATTGTCTCTCCAAAGAATGCGGTCTTCTCATGTGCTGAATCTGATAAGGACAAGTTTTTGGAGGTTGAGATTGTTCCAATTGTGGGGATTGTGAAGGTTGAAAAGGTTTAGGAGGTTGTGGGATTTGTAGGGGTTCAGGGGGTACATGTTGTGGAGTTGGGTATTGAGAGGGAGGTAGTGGAGGAAGTGGAGGTGGAGGAAACGGTGGTGGCGGAAATGGGATTGGTATCCGTGGTAGGGTTTGTTGAGGGGGAGGTTGTTGAGGAGTAGGCTGAAAGGCATTGGAGGGGCCTTCCAAGGGGTCATCTGTGCAGGCTGGCCCTGCGCACATCTTTTTCGCGGCTCCCTCTCCGCTGCTTCTCCTCCTCTTCAAATTTGTTGTTGTCTCCATGGGGAGATCCAGTGCTTCTTTAGTGGTGAGGGTTGTTTTATCTTTGGGCTTCTTTTTGGATGGGGCCTTGGTTTCTGGGAGTATTGGATGCTCGATAATGTTGGGCGGTATAGGCGCCGTCACTGATGTGGGTATGAATTGGGATGATGAGCTTCTAGCAGGAGAGGCGGTTACAGTCCTCCGTTTTCTTGGGGGATTTCCTTTTTTTTCCTGGTCACTTCGGTCCAGCCTTCCTCCGCTTTTTTTGGCTGGACCTGACCCGGCCCCTTAGCTGTTGGACTGCTGGTTTGGCTACTGATGGTGGCTGTGGCGATTGTTGCTGTTGGAGTAGTTGTTGTGGAGGCTGCGGGAGCTGCAACATTTTGAGGGTCCTTCTTGGGGCAAAATTTTGAAATATGTCCCAACTGTTTGCAGCTCCAGCAGCGTGGACGTCGTCCCTCCACCACCACCATCATCTGCCTCTCTCTGCTGATGATAACTTCTGGGATGTCTCGGAATCCCTCCCTAGTCAAACATAGCCGGAACACATGGTCCCCGTAGGCCGTCCCGGCGGCTGACTTTAGAAGGTTGCTTTCCTCTACTTGTCCATATCTACTGAGGAAGGCGGCCAGCACCTACCCAGTGACAGTGGCCGGGACGTTACATACTGTAACGCTGACCCTGCGGGCCCCCATGTAATCCGGCTGCAGTCGGAAGAACTTGGTCACGATTGTAGTTGTGGCCGCTTTTGTTGCCTGTTCCTTGGTGGGAAGCAGGACGTCCCAAGTTGCAAAACTCCGCCTGCAAAAATACTGGCATGGGACGCCTGCTTTCCGTAGGAGGTCTTCGAATACCTCCTTTTTCAGCACAACCAGCCGTCTTGTCTTGAGGTCCGAAACCACCAAAGACAAGATTCTTGGCTCCAGCTTTTCGATGATCTCGGGGATGGGCAAGATTTCGTTGCCCTTGAAGTACTGGGCATACTTGCCCATCCGGTCTTTTTCGTGATCTTCTGGTTTTTTTGTCTGGATTTTCCAAGGTACTGGGCCTGGTGGTTTCTCCTTTTGTCCCGGTTAGATTGGGCTATCTGTTTCATCAGGTATTGGCAAAGAAGGCCAATTTGAGCCAATGAGGCTAACCGTTGGTGTTTCAGGTTCTCTTTGTTCCTCCGACTGCTTAGGGAGGGCTTCTATTTTTTCCGCTTGTGAAGGTGGGTCGCAAGGATGAGATGAAAGCGATGGAGAAGAGGAACCCTCCATGACTGCTAAATCGCAATCAGGAGGGTAAGTGTGATTCGACGGGAGGTCCAAAAAATAAAAATGAAAATAATCAGGATGGAATGGATATAATGACCGGATGGATGGAATGGATATAATGACCGCAGGGTCACTTGTCAACGGTAGTAAAGCAAGCCCTCAGTACCAGAAAACTGGGGGCAGTACTGCCGCCCAGCAACTGGTGCTATGTGAGGGGAGTGGGGAGCAACTAGCGTCTAGTTGCCAGACAAAAAAAAGGTGGCAGTAACTCAATACCGATCCACAACCTAAGAGCTGTCGTCCGCGAAACTCACTTGTAGTCAGTAGCTAGGCTAAGAGCAACGTCTTTAGCAAGGCAAAGACTAAAGTGTTTATTTCCTGTTAATTTACAGGAAGGCACAAGGCCTTGAGTTTTGGGGGGAAGGGGAAGGGTGCGGTCTTTCATTAACTATGTTTTTACTAAGGGGACCTAGTTAGCCACATTCGCCGACCTATTCAACAATACAATATATAGTCATTCATCCGTCGCCATGCGCGCTGCTACCACCAAAATACCACATTTGCTCTATGAAGAAAGACCTACTTAAAACCCCGGAAGTGATGCATGATTTTATTTACAGATGAAATATATACAAAAACAAAGAAACAAAGGAAAAATCCCCCGTTTGGTTGCCCCCCATCCCCCCGTCTATAAAATTGGAGGCCGACTGTTTTCCGGGGCGAAAGAACCGGAAACAAGTCGGACCTGCCCTAGGTGGGACTGGGATCCTAATCTATAGGGGAGAAAGGAAATAAAGGGTCGGACGCGGTATGGGTCGGTACAAGCCGGTAATATGATTTTTATACATGTGAATGTTCAAGATCTTCAGTAAATGCGGACTGGGATACGGCTTGAGGTACAAAAATAATGGGGATGGGGAAGATCTTGAATACTAATGACTAGATGACGGGGACAATGACTGACAACATACTGCTAACTAGGTTGCAAGGGAAAAGCATTGCCTACTTACCGGGGGTGGGGTCCCGAAGGACCCGTACCGTAGACGCCATGGGCAGGCAGAGGAGGGAAGAATGACTCCAACGTTGCCCCCTTTCGCACGACCAGGCTTGTTGCATTCACCCACCTTCTGTTGAATGTTATGCGATCCAAGCGTTTTCTATCGCATCTAATTTTGACCCTCAGCTGATGCCGAAAATACAAAACCAGATCACGATGAGAAAAGTTTGCATCTTCATACAATCCCTTCTTTCGCGTGATCCAAATCACCATTCGAGCCAGGATCGCGAGAAACACCACACGCTTCTCACCCTGAAACGGAGGAAGAACGTTGTCCACGACGTAACAAACGTCGAGCAGCATGAGCTGCTTGGGTTCGATGCGAGCCGTCCACTCCCCGACGTGATCCCAAAACGGGCGAACTCGCTCGCAGTAGTAGAAGGCGTGCTCAGCCGTTTCTTCCAATCCACTGGCGCAGCGAGGACAATCAGGCATGTCTGCTAGGCCCGCTCTGTAGTTCAAGCCGAGAAGGGGTAACGCATTCCGTACAAGTCGCCAGGTGAGCAAGAACTCGGAGTTGTTCAAGAAGCTCGATCCTGGCGCCCAATTCCAGTGAGAGCAGATCTCCTCCGCCGTCCAGCCTCGCCGCTCGCTAAGAGGATCAGAAGCGGAACCCACTACTAACTCCCGATATAGCTCTTTCCGAGGCCGTGAAAGGTCACTGGACCCAAGAAGGTTACGAAGGGCCTTTCGGCACTCGCGGACAAACAGTGCTTCGCCCAAAGGCTTACGTCGGCCTTCGGCCTTTGGGTCGGACTGAAGGCGAGGAAAAGTCTTACTCACCTTTCGTCTCCACACTGAGTCTCCTGTCAAGGACCGGCCGAGGTATGCAAGTCTTTCAGCAAGCCAGTGGCTCTCCAGATCAGGCATACCCAGACCCCCGTTGCGTGTACGTTGGATACAGACCTGCCTACGGACCATCGGCCTTGCACCTCCCCAGAGCAATCTGGAGAGGGATTGTTGCAGTGCCAACCGACGTGCCTTAGGCAGAGGAAGTACGGCCAATCGGTAAAGGATCAGAGGGAAGACGTACGTGGCGCACGCCTCCGCCCTGCCCTTTAAGGACAACCTCCTTGAAAGCCAGATTCCCACCTGAGCATTCACCTTAGCTTGTACTTCCGACCAATTTCGCTCCAGTTGGAGGTAGGGCCCGAACCACACCCCGAGGATGCGGACGGGTCCGTCACTCCAGCGGAAGGGCCCTGGAAGAGTATAGCTACCCCTCCAAGCACCAAGCCGCAAACCTTCGCTTTTGTCAAAATTGACCTTGGCTCCTGGGATCCGCTCGTACTCGACAACCGCCTCTTTCACAGCCTTTATATCCAGACGGCGGGACACAAAGACTGTGATGTCATCAGCGAACGCGGAAACCCTTGCAGCAAGGCTGCTAACAAAGGGTATACCGCGCAGGGACGGACTCGTCCTCTCATCCCTAAGCCTGCGCAGGAGGGGCTCCAACGTGAGGACATAGAGAAGAGGAGACAGGGGGCAGCCCTGCCGGACCGAACGCTCGATCGCGAATACCCTCGAACGCCTTCCGTTCACCTGCACCACTGCCTGAGGGTTGTGGTACATCATGCTAATCCATCTGCGGAACTCCGGTTGGAATCCGGCAGTCTCCAAAACAGACGCCAAGAACCGATGGTCTACCCTATCGAAGGCCTTGGACTGATCTAAACTGATCAGCGCGGCTTCTGTGTCGTCTTCTATCCCCTCTAGGACCTCGCGAATCAAGTGCAGGTGGTCCTGGATCGATCTTCCCTTCACAGCGAAGGTCTGTTCAGGGCCGATCAGATCACTGATGACAAGCTGTAAACGATTCGCCAAGACCCGGGCCAAAATCTTTAACTCTGTGTTAAGCAGAGTTATGGGCCTGTAGTCATCTAAACCCTCCCAAACATGCCTGCCACCTTTCTTCAGCTATGTGATCACGCCCTTGGTAACGCAACCAGGGATGGCTCCCTGGGCGAACCAATGGTTGAACACATCCGTCAGAATAGGGACGAACATGTGCGACATCCTCAAGTACACTTCGTAGGGCAAACCATCTAGTCCCGGCGACTTGTTGAGGCCGACCTGCTTCAACGCATCACGGACTTCGCATTCAGTAACCACACCCTCGCAGCTAGCCGCTTCAGCCGCCCCAAGGCGGGGGAAGTCGGCAAGATAGCTACGAAACTCCCGGATCGGGAGATCAAGGCAGCGGGCAAAGCGATCCCGAAAGTGCGCCCGAAAGGCATCACGCATCTCACGATTCGAGTGCAGCAGTCGCCCGTCCGCGGTCTTGACAGATGCGATGTACCGATCGGGGAACCTTCGCACTTCTTCTTCACGCGCAGTCGCGTTCGATTTCACAGCTTCGTAGCGAACTCTATTTAACCTAGATCTAACTACGTAGCCCTTGTAGCGCTCGCTATTCTCACGCTCAAGGTCCCTCCTAGCTAGTTCTACACCTAGGGAGTCCCCCCCAGCCACCTCCCGGGAAAGTCTATCGTCTATAGACTTCGCCTCCTTGGCCTTATCTAGTTTGAGCTTTTGACCGTATTTGGTGGCGAAGTCTCTAATCCTATATTTCAGAGAAACCCACCACCTACTCCCGGTAACCGCCCCCACTAACGCCCGCTGAATTAGGGATTCCAGCCGGTCCCGGAAGTCCCGTATCTCCAGTAAGGAGGTATTGAACTTCCAGTAGCCGGCTAGACTAGGTCTATTAACTAACCGCAGACTGACTCTAACAAGTTTATGGTCAGTCCACGCTATCAAGTGGAACGTGGGACAACTAACAAAATCAATGTCAGCTCGTCTAACTAACACTCTGTCCAAGTAGGAACCTACTTTGGCAGAGGGCGAGCTATCTAGCCACGTCCACATCTCCCGCCCTGGGTGATCAAGACGAAACCTGTCGACAAGACCGTGACGAGTCACGAAGCCGACAAGGCTACTCTCACACCTTCCCGCACTCCTAGCTCCCCGCCCGACCTTATCTATCTTGGTATCAAGGATCGCATTCCAATCACCCATTAAGACTAGCCGCTTCGTATCGTCCAGGAACGGCGCCAACCGACGAAAAAAGGAAACCCTCTCCGCAACGATATTGGGCGCATAAACCGCAACCAGACGAAACTTGAAACTTTTCACGGCAACATCGGCCACAACCAGCCGGCCCCCATCACCTGCAAAAACAACGTCAACATCAGCATCAAGGCTGCGTCCAACTAGCAAGGAGACCCCAGCGCTGAAGTTGCTGGCGTATGCTGAGAAAACGTTAAAATCGTTTTCCAGCACCCGACAGTCAGCCTCGCAAGTGAAGTGGGTCTCCTGCACTGCAGCAACATCTACGCAGAGCTTCTTGAGTTCACCAAGCAAGCGCGCACACTTGCTTGGATCCCTCAGTCCCCTCACATTCAAACTAGCAACGTTTAAAGCCATCAATCCGACTTACCTTACTCATCGTTGACTACGGGCCGGAAATCCTTCGGGGTGAGGATGCCGACGGTCTGACGCAGGGAGCCGGTGCCGAGCTCAGTTGTAACTCGGTCATCCCTGGTGATTCCTCCGACATCCAAAGGGAACCGCATTTTTAGGGACCTATAAAAAGAGGGGTGAACCAAAATCGGTACCCTCCCGGAACAAAAAGGTAAACATTTTTTAAGGGAGGAGTGCTCCAACTCCGCCAACTTTATGCCCAAGTCGGTCTGGCAGACCGTATTCAGGAACTTCCAGACGCCCCTGGTACGGTCGCCAGCCGACCGGACAAAAGTGGTCACCATGGCTGCACTCCTAAAGTTTGTTGGGTTACAGACTCTTTTACCATCAATTTTTTCGCAGTCCAGCAGTGGCTTCAGTGTCTTTCGGAGCTGGTAGTCCGTCACGGATTCCAGCCCGACAGTGCACAGAGCCACTGCCTTCCTGCACTGTTCATCAATTGGATCTTTTTTGGCTGCTTTGGCTTGCTGCCGGGATCTCTTTGGTGTAGAGTCTTTTGGCACTGGTTTTTCTTTTTCTGCCGGAGTTGTTATTGGAAACAGTTCCGGGGAGGATGGTGGACTCAGCGAGGGGAGGGAGTATGTCCTCCAAAAACTTTTTTGGGAAAGTCTCTCGTGAGACTGTGCTCTTGCTATAGTTTGTATTTGGTGAGGGCGAGTCTTTGGGGGTTGTGGGGATTGCAAGAGTTGTAGAACTTTCGGTGGTTGAGAGCATTTTTGCTCAGGGGGAGCATGTTGTGGAGTGTGGTGTTGAGGGGGAGGTGGTGGCACAACTGGTGGCGCAAGTGGTGGTGGAGGAGGAGGTGGTAGGGGGAGAATAGGTGGAGGAAGTGGTATTAGAGGTGGAAATGGTAACTGCGGCGGAGCTTGTTGGGGAAGAGGTTTCGGAGGAAGGGCATTAGAGGGGCCTTCCAGGGGATCTTCAGAGCAGGGTTGCCCTGAACATACTTTCTTTGCTGCTCCCTCTCCGCTGCTCCTTCTCCTCTTCAGATTCGTGGTGGTTTCCATTGGAGTTTCTTCTGCTTCTGGTGTGGTGGGAGCTGGTTTGGTTTTTGTTTTCTTTTTAGTCTTGGATGCTGGAGGGTGCTCAGTGATGTGTGCAGGGATAGGTGCTGTCACTGACTTTGGTGTGTATATTTTTGTAGAGGTTGGTGTCGTTGCTTTTGTAGGGGCTGGTGTCTTTACTTTTGCAGGAGAAGCAGTTGTGGGTTTATCCTCGGCTTTTTGGGGAGATTTCTTTTTTTTTCGAGTGACTTCCACCCACTCCTCCACTGTTTTTGGCTGGGCCTGGTCCGGCTCTTTTTCCTTTCCGGTCTCTCTGATGGTGACTATGGAAGCTGTTGTTGCTGCAGTTTCTGTTGCGATTGTGGCGGCTGCAGCAGCTGGAGCTTTTGGCGGATCTTTTTGGGGGCAGAATTTGGATATGTGCCCCAACTGCTTGCAGCTCCAACAGCGCGGGCGTCTGCCTTCCACAATCACCATCATCTGCCTCCCTCTGCTAATGATGATTTCGGGAATTGTTTGAAAGCCCTCCCGAGAAAGGCAAATCCGGAACACGTAGTCCCCGTAGGCCGTCCCGGCTGTTGACCGAGGCAGGTTGATTTCCTCTACGCGTCCAAATGCGCTGAGGAAGGCGGCCAACACTTCTCCCGTTATGAACGCCGGGACGTTGCAGATGGTGACCCGAATCCTACGGGTGCCTAGCTATTCCGGCTGCAGTTGGAAGAACTTTGTCATGATATTATTCGAGGCAACCTTGGCAGCTTGGTCGCTGGAAGGGAGCAGGACGTCCCATGTCGCAAAACTCCTTCTGCAGAAGTATTGGCATGGGACGCTGGCTTTCCGTAACAGATCCTCGAACCCTTCCTTCTTGAGTCCTACGAGCCGTCTTGTTTTTAAATCCGTCACCACCAGAGAGACGATTCTTGGTTCTAGTTTTTCCAGGAGCTCCGGAATGGGCAAAATCTCGTTGCCTTTGAAGAATTCGGCATATTTGCCCACCCGGTCCTTTTCGTACTCTTCTGGGTTCTTTTGTTGTATTTTCCACGGTGATGGTGACGGACTTTCTGGCTTTGTCTTTTGCCCTGGTGGAATTGGGCTCCCTGACTCCGAAGGAAGAGATGGCCAGTTTGAGCCAATCAGGCTTGTTAAATGACTTTCTTCCGACTGCTTCGGGAGGGCTTCATTTTCTGGTGTGTCTTGAGCATTGTGACGAGCGGGTTGTTGAGAAGATGAAGAAGAAGCGGAGGTACCCTCCATGACTGCAAACTAGCAATCAGGAGGGTCAGCGTGGTGAAAAATGTATTAGAACAAGGTAAAACAACAGGTGAAACAATGGATCAAAACAATAACAGCAATAATATCAACAATAGTCCAAAAGGATAACAAGAAAAAACAGACCTCTGTAAGAGAGTTTCCAAGAGATCAGTAACCAGGCTAAGAGCAACGTCTTTAGCAAGGCAAAGACTAAAGTGTTTATTTCCTGTCAATTTACAGGAAGGCACAAGGCCTTGAGTTTTGGGGGGAAGGGGAAGGGTGCGGTCTTTCATTAACTATGTTTTTACTAAGGGGACCTAGCTAGCCACATTCGCCGACCCATTCAACAATACAATATATAGTCATTCATCCGTCGCCATGCGCGCTGCTACCACCAAAATACCACATTTGCTCTATGAAGAAAGACCTACTTAAAACCCCGGAAGTGATGCATGATTTTATTTACAGATGAATTCATATGATGGGGATGGGAGAAAAACCCCGAAATATATACAAAAACAAAGAAACAAAGGAAAAAATCCCCCGTTTGGTTGCCCTCCCATCCCCCCGTCTATAAAATTGGAGAGAGTTTCCAACAGATCAGTAACCAGGCTAAGAACAACGTCTTTAGCAAGGCAAAGATCTGTTTATGGCACATTGGGAGATTCCAATGTGCACACATTGGCCGGTCCATTCCTTGGATTGTGATTGGCTAGAACATCTAATTGGATATGTTCGTTCATAAATACCAACCCTGTCCAGTAAGCATTTGTCTTGACCATGCTTTTTGTCTAGTTTGGTCCTAATTTTGACCGTTTTTTTAAAAAAAAGAAAGTTTATTTCAGCGTTACCATCAAACCGGATTTTACCACTTTCTCATATCATCGCGACGACTTCTCCCGGTTGGATAAACAAAGATAAGTTCTTTTCCCCCTTTTTTTTTGTTGTTTTTTTTTTTTTTTTTTCCCTCCTCATTTTTAAACCTCCTTCTTTCATCCAGCATATCATTTATGGCCGGCTGGGCAGAAGGCTCGGCCACAAAGGCCCTTTTTTCCCCTACCAAGTGTGACCCTCCCCCCCAGGTGAAAAAGAAAAACATATCACCTAACCCAAAAATGCCCCTCCCCCTGACCAGAAAGAAAAAACGCCCCCCCAAAAATTACCCTCCCCAGAAAGGGAAGAAAAATCATCTCCCCAAAAAGGGGGGATAAAAATGAAAAAGAAAATAGTTGGACAGCCCCCCCGAAAATACAGGTCGATGTCGACGACTTGCTCCAGCGAGCAAGGGCCATCTCCAGTGAAGTACAGGAGCATGGCCTTATGTTCAATTTGGAGGAGGTAAGACAAGACCAGAAAAAAAGAACGGTGTCTGTCTTTGTAGTGGACAAACGATCCAGAAAAATCGTTAAGCCCGCCAAAGACATGGTCCTCCGTCAAATTTCCAGCCTGGGCGTAAAGGCACAAGCGATAATCGCTGGTGCTTCTTACGCTTACTGGGATATATTGTTACCGACTATAGAAGATGCCGTCGCCCTTACAAAAAAATCCCTAGAAAATAAAGAATTTTTCTTTAGAACCGAATACATGGGGCGACGGCGGACCACGGTGTCAATATACGAGGTCCCTAGCTTCCTTCGAGACGCAAACTTAGCTGCCTATATGCTTCAGTTTGCTGACATCGTCTCAGCAACACACGATGGAATGCGTGGGGAATGGAGGTTTGACATAATGTTAGATATGAAAACCTTCTACTCCGTTCCCAACTGGTTGGAGGTGGAAGGGCGCAGGCTTCCTGTAATAGTATCGGGAAGGAAACCCGCCTGCTGGCACTGTGGTGAGATTGGTCACCTCTCCGCAGTTTGCCCGGGGAAGAAGGCCCCGAAGAAGCCCGACCACAAACATGATACCCTCTCACCTGTGGTTAAAATAAACACAGAAAAGGAGGCTCCCGTAGTCTCGCCCACACCAGCGGGTAAAAAAAACCCACTCCCCCTTCGTCCCCTACGGTTAACTCCGAAGAGGCGAAGGCTGAGTGGCTGACTGTGGGAAAAGGTGGGAGGAAGCTCCAACCTGAGGATCCTCGCTCCCAAAAGTCGGCCCAGGTAGGCACCGACAGTTCACCCCCCTCTAAAAAGTCCAACAGTCCACCCCCCACATATGCCCAGAAATCATCCCCCCAAAAAAACAAAGTCCCACCCAAGACCCCACCTAAACAGCGCACTCCTCCCAGGGTCAGATCTTTCAGCCCAGGCCGGGAGAAATTCGAACAGCTCTTGGAATTTAAAAAGCGGCTGGACCTGGAGCGGAAATCGTCTCCACGACCAGGGCCCTCTCATTCCACACCTTCATCACCTAGACAACCCAGAACCATTCGTCCACCACCAACCACACCACCCCATAGATCCATGCCTCCGCCTCTCATGTCTGTTCTAGTCCAGAGGAAAAAGGGACCCCCCCTCCGCTGCCGGTGGAGTCACCACCAACTAAACCAGCACCACCAGCAACAGCAACCTCATCATCACCATCTAGCACACCCAAGAAACGGCAGCGGAGCTCGTCAATCGACAGCTCGGGGGATGAGGTCCCTAAACATATGAAAAAACGGGACAAACCGCGCCATCACACCGGATCAAACATCTGCCGGGTGGATGAGGGGGCTCTGGATCGTCTTTACAAGGTCCAGCCGCAGCTGTTGAAAGACTTAAGGGTCCTCCACAACTTCAAGGAAGTTAACGGTTGTAATGTGGAGGACCCTAAAAATTTCCCCAATTCATGGATCACCACCGTCATTCGGAAGGGCCGAGGGTCGGTAGATGTAATGAAGATGTTAGGAGAGGCAAACGAGGCCCTCGGCCCTATATCATTCCTTAAGGACGATTTATCATTATGTAAGGGTCTTGTTGGGAGGGTCCCTGTTGTTCTACACCCCTCCCTCTATAGGGCTTTAAAATTAACTTTTCCGCGGGACGTCGGGGGTCTCGCTCATGACGGAGCCATCGATAATGAGATGGCCACGGGATCCATGAGCCAGACCGTCGGAGTCCTGACCCCAGCCATGTTTAGTCCGGGCACTAAACCCCTGTAATGTTCATGATTGATCTAAGATTGGCTAGTATAAATGGCCGCGGCCTGAGGTCGGATTCTAAACGATCCCAATTATTATTATCCCTCCAGCGTCGCGGCATTGATATCTGTTGTTTACAGGAGACTCACTTCGACTCCAACTTCTATGAAGGTATTCTGGCGAGGGGCTATTTGTCCTTTTCAGCATGCTTTGATGGTCGTTCTAGAGGTGTCACCTGGCTGGTAAGTAGAAGTCTGGACGCTTCGTGTGCTCTTGTTCTTTCAGATCCGGCGGGCAGACTTTGTGTTCTGGACGTTACCATAAAGGATAAGGCTTTTCGATTGATTGGGGTTTATGGGCCCAATGTTACCAGTGAGCTTCCTGCCTTTTTCCGGCACATCGAGCCGTGCGTCGTTCCGTCAAAGCGGGTAATTTTAGTGGGAGATTGGAACGCCGTCCTTGATCCCAACTTAGATAGAGGTGCTACTAGTGCGGGTACTAACTCCTTGGATGCCAGATATTTTCGTGAGTTTGTCCAGAAATTTGATCTGGTGGACAAATTTCGCGAAAGGTATCCAAATAAGATAGTTTGGACTTGGACCGGTAGGGGCGCCTCGGCCCAGCTGTATAGCTATTTGGACCGAGTGTTAGTTAAGCGAGTCGACTTAGACTATTTAGGTGGTCCAAGTTTTGAGCCGTATAAAAATTCCGACCACAAATTTTTATGTGTGTCGATTAGGTTAGATAAGGCTAGATGTAGGGTGTCTGGTTACTGGAAGTTCAACCTTTCCCTTTTGGCGGAGGCTGACTTCCGGAACCAGCTAGAACTAACGATAAAGCGGGAATTGACGGGGGCTATTATGGGTAATAGGTGGTGGGCTAACCTTAAGGATAGCATTAGAACCTTTGCTGCCGACTATAGTAGGAGACTCAAGTCAGCTAGGGTAGCGGAGCAAAGGTCGATTAAGGATAAGCTAGATAGGGCGGTGTTGGCGGGAGATAGTGGGCAAGTTAACATAGCTAAGGCCGAGCTGGCCTCCTTGCAAATTATGGAGTACCAAGCTCTGGTAGTTAGGGCTAGGTTAAAGGGAATGTCCTGCGAGGCGACGAATATGGCCCAGGAGTTACGGGCCGAGGAACTGAGGCATATCGCCAGTGTCACATCGCCGGAGGGGCTCCGTCGAACTACAAACGAAGTCATCTGTGGGGAGTTTCGGCAGTATTTCTTGAAGCTTTTCACCAGGGAGCCCGGACTGAGTTCTGCTCAGTTCGACACCTATCTTGCCGACTTCCCTCGCCTTTCGGCGACTGAAGCGGCTGGGTGTGAGGGGCTCATAAAGGAGGAGGAGATTCGGGTTGCACTGAAGTCGGTCGGGCTGGATAAGTCCCCCGGAATTGATGGTCTGCCCTATGAAGTGTACTTGAGGTTGTCGCACATGTTTGTCCCCTTGCTGGCAACCATCTATAACAACTGGATGAGGCAGGGTACTATACCCAGACGCTTCACCAGGGGTATAGTGAAGTTGCTTCGTAAGAACAAACATGGTGGGGATGGGGTTAGTAACTTTCGCCCTTTAACGATGTTAAACACGGACTTAAAGATTTTGGCGAAGATCTTGGCAAACCGTTTGCAGACTGTCCTGCCTAGTCTGATTTGCCCCGAGCAGACTTGTGCTGTGAAGGGTAGGACTATCCAGGACAGTCTTCATCTGGTCCGCACGATCGTAGAAAAAGTCGATGGAAATGCCGCGCTGATCAATTTAGATCAGTCCAAGGCCTTCGATAGGGTTGACCATGCTTTTCTGGAGGCTGTCTTGTCTTCGGCTGGCTTCGGGGTTGATTTTCGCACCTGGATACGTCTCCTTTATGCGTCCCCCGGAGTCATGGTGGAGGTGAATGGGGTAAGGTCGGAGCCCTTCACTCTGACTCGATCGATTCGTCAGGGTTGCCCGTTATCGCCCATGTTGTATATCCTGGCGTTAGAGCCTTTTCTACGCAGGATAAAGGCGAACCCGGTCCTACGCGGCCTCACGTTACCTGGCGCCAGTGAGGTGGCCAGGTACACTGCATACGCTGACGACGTCAGCGTGCTTGTAACAAGCAGTGCCGAGGTGGAGGAGGTGAGCAAAGAAATCGGAAGGTACGAAGCTGTAACAGGGGCCAAGATTAACCGCGAAAAGTCTGTCGGCTTGCGGTTGGGCTCGTGGAAAGGCTGTGCTCTTCCCGGCCCCTTCATTTGGAAAGACGGTCCGTGCAAGATACTCGGCGTCTGGTTTGGGCCCGACCTTCAATTGGAGAAGAATTGGTCGGAAGTACTGAATAAGGTCGTAGCCGCAACTGAGTTGTGGCTGCGTAGAAGGCTTTCCCTCAAGAGTCGGGCAGAGGTGTGCAGTTCGCACATCTACTCCCTAGCCGTATACCGACTTTCAGTGCTTCCTATCCCGGCCACCATCCTATTCAAGCTGGAAAGGATTCTCTTCCAGTTTCTCTGGGCCAAGAGACATCCTTTGGTGCGACGGGAAATCTGTTACCTTCACCCTTCTGAAGGCGGTCTAGGAGTGCCTAACGTCGAGGTACGGCGCCATACTTTGCGTCTTACTTTCCTAGACCGGATGTGTTCACGGGACACAGCGACGGGAAGCGTCTGGAAAGAAGACGCTAAACAATCTTTCCCGTCGCTAAGAAGTGTGCATTTTGCTGACGGGGAGGCCCATCGGTTGCCCAGATGCGAATGCCCCTTCTATCGCGAGTGCCGGCATGCTTTGAAAGTTCTTTCTCGGCTGCAGACAGGTCTCTCTGACAGCCGGCCGTTGTCGAGTAGGGTATTATATCGATGTTTAGTGAGGGGGGCCGCTAGCGATGGTCTGATTGGCGAGCTCGGTGTGACGAAGGCGGAGGGTCGCTTACTGTGGCCTTGGGCCCCCAGGATGAGGTGTCTCAATAATGACGAGGCTTCCCACACCTGGCTGGTCATTCGGAATGCCCTCTGGGTCGGCAAGAAATTGTTTGCAGCGCAACAGGTCATTTCGCCTGAGTGCGGCCGGTGCGGTGATTTGGAGGAGACTATTAGTCACACCTTCTTTCATTGCCCGGTCGTACGGCCGCTGTGCAAGCTTCTTGAAGGCTACATGGTCCGCATCCTCAATGGAAAGTTTTTTGTCTTGGAAGCCAGTTCTGTGTGCAGCAATGTGGTGCCGAGGTTGAACAGACATGAACATTATGTGTTTCTCTGCTTACTCGGCGTTATGCGTGTCGTGATTTGGACGACGAGAATGAAGGAACTCTGCGTGGGTGAGTCTTTTTCTTCTCAGACCCTGGTGGCATTTTTTAAACACCAAATCAAAGTCAAAATCCGGTCTGAGAGAAAAAGACTCTCTTCACTGGAGTTTGGCGAAAGGTGGGTGACTGTTGCGCGCTTGTGTCGCGTGGTAGGAGCCAACCTTATTTTCACTTTGGACGTTCCAGGGACTTAAGAATTTTGAGTTACCGGAAGGACGTGACCACCCAGCCCAGGTAAGTTAGAATTTTTTAGGCCATTTTGATTTAGTTTGTTCCTAATTTAGTTAACTTAGCTAGAGTATGCAAGGTCATCGGGCTCCACCTTTTTTTGTCCCCTTCTTTTGTTTTTCTTTCCCTTCCCTTCCCCTCTGTTAGATGACAGGAATTGGAGTTCTCCAGGAGTGCGAGGGAGGGCTTATGTTATTCCATGTTTATTGTTTATTTTTTTTTTCCAATTATTTTATTTGATTATTTTTCCTCCTTCGACACTATTTTCGACTGGTTAACTCCCTTTTCTGCCATGTTTTAGTACGTGGGGGGGACCCCATACTAACCATCATAATGTATATATGTTTTATTCACTTTCGTTTTTAGGGGAAAATACTTGTTAATAAATGTACATAGCATTCGTTTAGTTTTTTAAAAATGTTCCCCTCCCCCTCACTTTGTAAATATGGGTTTAAGTTTAGAAATCCATGGAGCAGTAGTGTTGTTTTGGTGATTGTTGTTTTTGGTGGATGCAGTTTGAGAGTGATATGTTTAATTGAGGTATTTTGGTGGTTTTTTAATTTGGAGATATGTATTGGTCAGTGAATGAGTCTAGTTAAGTTAGAGATTAGGATAGAGTTGACCAGCCTTCCCCCCCATTTTTAGGCCTTGTGCCATATTTGTATTAGTTCATACAATAAATATTGTCTTGACTATGCTGGACCTCAGGTAAGTGTTGCTGTTATTATTGTCACTATTATTGCTGTCGTATATTGTTGCGTTCTACAGTTATGTTTTTTTATCCCACTTCTGTGCCATTGTTTTCTTTTGCAGGAATTTTTGAAAAGACAGTAGAGCAAAATGAAAAAAATTTTCAAATTTGAATTGTTTCAGTTGTTTAAGTAGACAAAAAAAAGTTTTTATTTATATAAATTCATAGCATCATTATTCAGTCTTGAAAGTATTTTCTATTCCATTATCATTGGTTAAATTGTGTATTCTATCACAAAAGTATGATTGCTGCTTTGTTCTTCCATGAAGATAAAAATGTAATGATTGATTTTTTTTCATATTTTTAATGCAGAGAAATCTAACATGACATCTATTTATTGTAGTTCCCTTGAAAAAGCTTGTTTTCCTGATGTCAAGATGCAAACTCGATCCTTTAAATTCCATAACTATATATGGAATTAACTATCTGTGGCAAATTCAGTAAATACTTACAAATATTTACCTTTCCATAGAAAATAAACAAATATTCAGTAGGGACAAATAATTCTTACACCAATCATATATATCTTTTTACTATAGAGAGATTCTTAACAAGCTAGACTTGAGCTAAGATATATATATATATACATATATATATATATATATATATATATATATATATATATATATATATATATATATATATATATATATACATATATAACAGTGTTGATTGTCACTATCTCACTTCGTGGTTTGTGGCAAACGAAATGTGATATGATTTGGAGAGTGCTCAATATCTGTGATAGAGCTATTATTTAATAGCATGGAAGCTTATCTGTAACCATAGGTTTCATGACATCTTATAAAAGACACTCATCATGCAGAGAATGAAAGATTTTGAAGAAATTGAAAAAAATGAAAAATACAGTCTAAAGAACATTAGAATTGTGTATAACCCTTTATGTTGGTTACATTTGCATATTATTTTGTGTGGACGTATAAGTGATATTTAGTATGTGTATGTATGAAGATACAAGCACTAACTACAGTTCCCAAAGAATTGGAAAAGAGATTGTAAGAGTTGGAAATCAGGAGAAGAATTGAGACCATCCAGACTAAAGCATTGTTGAGATTGGCCGAATGACTGAGAAGAGTTCAGGAGACCTGAGAAGATATTCTGTCTCTCAGACACCACTAACTAATGGTGGGGGGAAAAAATTCCATGATGCATTTGGCCTTACATTCCAGAGATGACATAGACCAACTATGTATGTTAAAAAAAGGAGGAAGTGGACTCACCAGCATTGAAGATAGCATTGATGCATCAATACAATGACTGGAAGACAACACAAATAAGTATAAAGAAAGACTGATTTCAGTGACCAGAAATAACACAAGCAATACATGGCTAGGAAAGAGAAACCTTAAAAGAGAAACTGGATCTCTTCTAATAGCAGCACAAAACAACATTATAAGAACCAACTATGTTAAAGAAAAAATAGATTAGACAACAAAGTAGAAATGTAGGTTATGTAGTGATTGAGATGAAACAATCAATCACAAAGCAAATGCTGTAAATTAGTGCAAAAAGAGTATAAGACTAGACACGACTGAGTGGGGAAGGTGATCCACTGGGAATTGTGCAAGAAATTGAAGTTTGACTATTTGAACAAGTGATATATGCACAACCCAGAATCCATCCGGGAGAATGAGGTGCACAAAGTTCTATGGGATTTTGAGATACAAACAGATCACCTTGATTTCCACCAGACCTTGTCAACAAAAAAAGACGACCAGATTTAGTCAATAAAAAAGAGAACCTGCCGAAGAGTGGACTTTGCCATCCCGGCAGACTACACAGTAAAATTAAGATAGACATTGCCAGAGAACTAAAAAACTATGGAACATGAAGGTGACAGTGATACCAATTGGTAAAGGATTGGTAAAGGAACTGGTAAACCAGAAAATAAGAGGACAAATGGAGACTATCCAGACAATAGCATTATTAAGATCAGCCAGAATACTAAAAAAAGTCCTGGAGACTTAAGGAGGCTTTCTATCACTCAAACTCCACAGGAAAACTGTTAGCTAATGCTGGTGTGAGAAACTCTCAAAGGAGTAATAATAATAATGACAATAATGATAAAATAATAAACTGAGTTAGAAGAGAGTTAAAAAAATGCAAGATGGTTTAGTTAAAGAGTAGTTTTAATTCTTAAAATTTTGAATTATAATCACATTTTATGATCATCTATGGTGAAACAGGAAACACAGTGTAATAAAATGGGTAATATGAATTCCTGATTTATATACACACACACACACACACACACACATATATTTATATGAAAAAATATTCAGAGGGTGCAAATATATTTTACCATCTTTAGAATATTTTTTCATATTTTATATATATATATATATATGTATATATATGTGTGTGTGTGTGTGTGCATTTGGGCAGCATTTCTTCATTGATACATATTTGATTAAGCATATAGACATTTTTTGTCTACATTTTTTGGCAATCTTTTCTCGTTGCCATATCAATTTTATGATATCTGGCAGGAATTGGTTAATAAACTTTCCATAATTAATTGTTTCCCTAATACTTTCTGCCCAATCTAGGGCCATCATCAGGGGTGTGTATAGAGCAAAAGTGATGTAACCTTTGCATGTACATTACTACTTTGTAAAAATTAGCATTTATACTCGTGTATTGTGTAACACACATTTTTTAAAAATTGTTTCTACTAATAATCATAAAACACAGCAACTAGAAAAGATTAACAAAAAATATGTAGACAAAAAATATCTATAATGTTCAATCAAATATATATATATATATATATATATTATTTAAAATTTAAAATTAAAAAAAATTTTTTTCTCGCTTCTCCCTCACTTTTTCTCCATTACATTCCCCCTTTTAATTTTTCTGGCGTTAACAGCTTGAGAAGTGCCAGACGAAACCGGTCGTTTCCCCCATTTTTAACAATAATCATGCCCACAGTTTCCCTAAACCTTTATGTCTTCTTGGCTATTAATAAGTTTTTAACCATCAATAATTTGTTCAAATATTTTTAAAAGAGGTATTATGGTAGCATTATAAAGAATCTGAACAAGATTCTAACAGTGAAGGCACGTTTACGAATAACAGAATCTAAAATTCTATTTCTTTAAAAGTGTATCCAAGATCATGTCTGCCCTTCTCAATTTACATGTTGCATAAAAAATGCTAAACTTTGTCCAAGCTTAAAAATTGAGAAAATTTTTTTGGAAAATTCCATAAATTTTTTTCCCAAAAAAGTTCCTCTTCAAGAATGCCAATTAAAGACCTTATGGCGTCAGAATGTTATGACCCTATGTTTGACAGGTTTCGTTTCTTTCGGCTCGTGTCCACTTTTCATAAAAATAGTGTTTGCAAGCTTACTGCCCATAGAACATCAAAGGTAGCGTACTTGATCAACAAGGGTTTTGGTCACATTAAGGAGCCGTCGGCCGATGGAGTTATTTTTAATTTATCTTCATTCAGACCATCTGAATTGGAGTCATTCATTTTAGCACATGGACTTGACTTTTGTGTTCCCTTACATATGCCGGATCGTGAGAAGGTGTTCGCTGACATCGAAGTCTTGTATTCCCAACTAGCTAAATTAAAACCTAGCTCTGACTTAGCAAGCAGTGACTTTAAAGCAAAACTTAACAGTCTTGCCCATACATTTTCGGGCATGTCTGTTGCGTTTGACGAATCAAGATGGAGAAACGAGCATCGCCGTGTCATCAAATCGTTACGAAATGACAATAATCTAATTATTTCTAAACCTGATAAAGGTGCTGGTGTTGTATTATTGGATCATGATGACTACGTCAACAAAATGTCACTGATCCTTAATGATAGTACAAAACTTATAGAATTAGGTCCGGTTGAAACTTGTGTTCACACCACTTCTATAGAAGTAAAATTTCAAAAACAACAAAAGAAGTGGGTAAAGAGTGGTCTTCTCTCCCTTGAAATTTCTGATTCCATTCGACCTGTTGGTTCCATTCGTCCCTGTCGTTATGGTCTACCTAAGATCCATAAAGACGGTGTTCTTTTGCGACCCATTCTATCTATGGTTGGTTCTGCCCAACAAAAGGTCGCCAGTTGGCTTTCATCAGTGCTTCGACCTGTTTTGGAGAACTTTTGTCGTTTCTGCATTAAAGACTCTTTTTCTTTTTCTAAGATCGTCAGAAACTTTATCCCAACTGATGTGTTTATGTGCTCCTTTGACGTTTGCTCTCTTTATACAACTTTATGTCACCCCAAAATTGGCTATGTCAACGCGATGCTTTTATTCCGCTCTCGACACCTAGCTATCAAATCACCTCTGAGCCACTTTATTGGAGACCAACTCACGCCTCTCCACCAGACGCACAATAACCACGGTGACTCCAAAGTTCATTTTCCTCCAACTGCAACATGGCTTTCGCTAAACTACAGCGAACATAATCCTTCACACGTCCGACGACACACGCTGCCATCTCAACCTTCTCATCTCTATCATATCTCCATTTCATCTCCTTACCGTCTCTCTGGACTCACAACCTTTCCACGAATCTTGCAGCACAAAAAGCAAACCCAATATTCCATGCTGCAAATAAAAACTAATTCCTAAACACATTTCGACTATCGGCATCTTATTTCTTCATCCTTCCTTTATTTACTAAAATAGACTGCCCCCTCATATATTATCATTATGTTGACGACACTTTCTGTTTATTTAAAAATGTGAAAGATGCCGATTCATTTCTCATACAATTAAATTCTATGCACCCCTCTTTAAAGTTTACCGTGGAAAAGGAGTTCCGCCATCAACGCGCCTTTTTAGATGTATTTGCGCATAAAACTTCCACAGCTTTTCTTACCGCTGTATACCGGAAGCCCACCTTTTCTGGCTTGTATACGAGATGGGATTCATTTTGCCTTCAGCAGCGCAAAATCAATTTGATTAAGACTCTTGTCCATCGCGCCCTTATGATTTCGTCCAAGTGCTTTCTTGATGACGAAATCGAGTTCATCAGGTCAACCTTGTCTAAAAATGGATATCCATTGTCTGTTTTGGATAGCGTTGTCCTGGATGTTTTGAATAAGTTTGTTAGGGCTAAAAGGTGCACTGTTAACAAGTGCCCTGATTATTTGCGTTTGCCGTATATAGGTTCTAGAGGTGAGAAATTTGCCACATACATCACCGCAGCTGTTGGCAAGTGTTATTTTTTAGCTGCTGTGTGAGTAATTTTTCTGACTCATACTGCATTCGTCTCAATGCATAAAGATGTTCTACCACCTCCCCAATATATATATATATATATATATATTATGCACCCACAATGTGGTGGTTGAATAACATGTCAGAAAACAATTCTAAACCATTTCAATAAAATTAGTCACCTATATTGATAACTGTGAAAATCTCCAACCAAGAGTATAAATTTATTGAAAGGATCCAGAGTCATTAGATTCCTTTGGTTATCAGCTTTAAAATCGGCCATTTGAATTTAAAATACGAGATTCATTAAATAAGTTTCCAGACTTTTTTCGTGCGGGCATTTTTATAGATAGTATACACATGGAACTCTAGTCCCCTTCGAAGTAATCTCCTCCAGCTGCAATGCACTTGTTGTACCGTTATAACAACTTCTGGAAGGCCAGATGGAAGTCCTTTTGTGTGAGCGTGTCAATGACCTTCGTCACAGCCTCTTTCATCTCCTCAATTGTCTCATAACGACAGCCTCTGAGCTTAGGGAATAACCAAAAGTCACAGGAAGCGAGGTCTGGACTATAGGGAGGCTGAGGAACTGTCTTGATACCCATCTTGGTCAAATAGTCTGTAACAAGAACGGGGTTGTGGACTGGTGCATTGTCCTGGTGGAAATGCCACTGACCCGATTTGAAGAGCGCTGGCCTTCTCCGACGGAATCTCTTCCTGAACTCCTTTAAAACCTCAACATAGTAACTGTAACCCTAACCCTTTGGCCAATCAACTTTGGTGTATTGACTTCCTTACTCCTCCCACACTTCTCATCATCCCTCACAGACTGCCTGCTTTCCTTGAATCTCTTATGCCACTCAAAAACTGATGCTCAGTTCAGGCAAGATGGTCGAAAAGCAGTCTGAAGCATTCCATACGTTTCTGTGGCATTTTTTCCAAGTTTAAAACAGAATTTTATTGCATATCGTTCTTCCTCACGGCCAGATTACATTTTTGAAAATTACCAGCCGTGACAATCAGGCTTTAGTAGGGTGTATTCCAATTTCTGCTGTAGCTGTTCATTTGAACCTGAAATCATAGAAATTGGTCAGTCATCTCATAAGATGTATAGCAATAAGATACTGAATTTTCAAGAGTCTACAACAATTTTAAATACCTGTACATAAAAAAGTCTGGAAACTTATTGAAAGCACCTCGTATGTAGAATATTATCTTAACTTTCCAATAACGTTATAATTTTGTCATACAATTCAAATTAACATCAATGAATAAATGAATCATTCTTGAAATTCTTGACACTGACTTCACATGTGAATTTCATGGAAATTCTATTCTCATTCATGTTCAGTATAAAGACATGTGATCTTGTCAGTTAATTCCAAACCTAGATCATTGAATTAAAGCTATTGTACTGGGAAACTGTGAATATAACAAAGGATTATATAAAGAGGCTGTCTGAAAACCAACAAAGTCTGATAGAAATCTAAGAGATTGCTGGTGTGTTCTTGGGTTGTAATAATGACCTCTTGGCACCAAAAACATGCCTTACACCAAAGTTATCATCTGATGAAGATCTTGTTGTTGTTTTGTTTGCAGAAGCATGTGTATTTATGTATGAATATAAATATACATATATATATGTGTGTGTGTGTGTGTGTGTGTGTGTGTGTGTGTGTGTGTGTGTGTGTGTGTGTATGCATGTTAAAATCTTAAAATCCCATTAAAACCATTGATAAAAATGATTCTAAAAGGATTTCATACGCATTTTTTCATGTTACTACCAGTTTGAAGAAATTTTTTCAATCATCAGACAAGTAATTTCATTTCTTTCAAAAGACAAATTCACTTTCTATTTCTGTTCATATCTTGCAAGTCCCAACCTTGTCCCTTTTTCATCAGCTGAGTTGGAGGCAAGACAATTGCAGTTAATGCTTGCCAAATATAATTTCTTAAACAAACCACTACATTTTTTAATCAATCTGGAGCTAATGAATTTAAAAGATACTTATTAATTTGTCTGCAACTGCTTATCAATTCAGACATCCTATTCAACAAGTAATCTTTTTCAATGATTTTAAGATTTTATCCCGTATCCACTTCTTGATCCTAAGTGTAGCAACAAAGCAACAAGTTAATCTTAATTATATATATATATATATATATATATATATATATATATATATATATAAATCTCAAGACACATTCAAACACACACAGAGAAAAAATAACTTCAAGTGAAATCCGAAACCACACCAACACGTGCACACACACACACACACACACACACACACAAACTGAAAAAAAACTATCAATATCAAAGACCAATGAGGGATAAAGCAAGCTAAGGTAAACACACTCTAAGAAAAGAGAGAAGTGACCTCCATATAAACTCATAACCTACTGAAAACCATTCAAACTGCACACACGAGTGAGTTCATGTCCCATTGAGTACTCCATTAACAAGGCCTTGTGCCATATATATTCTCTGATGAAAGAAACAAGCTGGAAACATACACATATATAAGAACAAAATAAATAAAATAAATCTTTAAAAAAATACAAATCTCTTCATGGACCTACTCATTTTAAACATTTCTTTCTCTCTTTGGACCTACAACAAAAATTATATATATATATATATACATATATATTGTGACGCTGCATAATTAATCATCTGAGGACGAGAGTTCATTTTATGCGCATGTGACATCGAGGGCAGTCTGGCACTTGACCCTCCACAAAATAAGTCCTAGTCAAGACTCCTTTTTCGGGCATATGGTAAACTGGCAAATAATGTGGGGGTTAATTTGGGGCTAGACTGATTTCCAATGGTGGTAAGGGGGTTTCCAACCCACTTTCACATACACCACCAAGTCCTTCGTTTTCCTACCTCCTCAGATAGCGGAAAAACAACGACTTCAAGGTTAGAAAATATTAACTGTAGTTAAATTCCCAAAATTCCCATGTAATGTTTTAAGGTGAATCAGACATTTAGCAAGAATTAATGATAGTGATACAAGGCTGAAACAGATATGCACAAAAGAAGGTGACTCGATAGAAGAAAGAACGCAACCAATAGATTTCAACACAAGGGTGCATTTGAAATATAACAAAATTTTAATAGGCAACAACCAAACAAATAATGATATTATTTAAGAAACAGCTCCTTTTCCTTTTCTCTTTTCTTTTTAAAATACTGGCTATATTAAGCCAACTGGAAGCATCAAACATAAATGTCTCTCAACAGTCCTTTCCTTCTTTCTCCTTTTTTTCTTTCTTTTTTATTTCTTTTACTTGAGAAAGTATCTAAGTCGCCGGACTGAAGCATGTAACAAAGTTCATTCACTAATTTTCTAATGATGAAACAGAATCCTTTCAGTAATTCCCCAATATTTAGGAAGGGTAAGTTTAAGTTGTATTTATCTTGGATAAGGCTTAATGTTCAGGTTCCTTTCTTTTATGGGCAAGTGACATCTGCAGAGTCAGCTGAGTCAGTGTCTTTCTAGTGCTGATTTCTGTCCAGAACTAAAGATTCTTTTTACGGTGGAGGGACCTTCCAGAGTTTGGCTATAAGTCAGCATATCTTTCCACGCCGACTTCTGTCCTCAAACTGAAGATTCTTTTCCAAATTTCTCTTACGAAAAAATGACATTTTGGCGGTAAGGGTCTCTGGGCCAATCATTTGACTTTTTCCTCCTCCCACCATTCCATCTGGTTAGGATACTCAAGTAACCTGGATTCCTTTCTTTGTCCAACAGATTACAGGTCATGGAATGTGGGTAGCTTTGACCTTCATCCTTTAAGTGGTCAGTTTTAGTGCCTGTTGATTCAAACACAGAAGGGTAGGGGAATTGACTGCCCCTTTCCTCTCTCAGTAGCATACCACATCACAATATATAAATATATATATATATAGGTTTTAAAGAACTTGCAACCACAGTTGTGACTATATATATAAATAATGCAACTAGAAGAAAACGCAAACCTGGTTAAATTGTCATTATAAATTTATTTTGGCAAATAATATCATTATAATCTTTGTCTATGAGTAGGTCCACAAGGAGATTTGTATCATTTTAGGATTTATTTAAATAAATAAATAAATCCTAAAAAAATGCATATTTCTTCATGGACCAACTCATTTTGAAATATATATATATATATGTGTGTGTGTGTGTATGTGAATATGATCCTCAAATGTATGTGCATGTTTGATTTGATTTAAAGCAACTATTTCTTTTCTTTATGATCAAGTATTTCACCCAGTCTGAGAATTTGGAAGCTCGTTTTTCCCATTACAGTCCTTGTAATCATGCTACTGGAATCTAAGACTTTGAATAAACTTTCATATCAATTAATTTGTCACTATTGGTACAGTTGTTAATTAGATGCTTATTGAATATCTCTAATCACTTGATAAAAAATCTCTCAATAATTTTCGGTTAGTAGTAATTTAAGTCACCTGAAGCCTGCCTCTAGTCAATAGTTGATAGGCCATTTACTTGGGATAACCTTGTATGGACCTTAAAATTTCATAATCTTTTGTTTGATGCTCGTCAACTTTTTTTACCAACTTATTAAACCATGTAGGAAAAGAATTTCTTTCATCCAAAAATTCTGAATAAAATCTAAACTAGTATCTGTTTACTAATTTCAGTTACTTTTTATTATAACACACAGACAATCATTCTATAGTCATTAATAAACAATACAGATGAGAAATAAAAAATAAACCTCCAGAAATATTCAAACAGCATAATTTTTTTTCTTTGGAAGCCTTGTCTCACTAGAATAGTTGTCTTATTGATTATCCCATCAAGCGTTATGTTTACAGAAGATCAAATCTTACTCTATAGCTTTCATTCTTTATTTTCTCCAATGCCTGTTTTGCCACCATCTTTGTTTTTTAATATTTACACGGACTAGTAGTATTAGTTATGATATTATTCGATTTTTTAATAGATGAAACATAGCCAAACATTATCAATTTGTGACTACTTTTACATCTTTATTTCATTTGCTTTTTATCAGATTAATATTATAAGTAATTATATTATCTTGAATCTTTATTATTATTAAACATGTGGAAATATTAATATTTTCATCTCAAATTTATATTCTTTTAATGTAAGTTTTCAAACCATCACTTTATGGCTATTAATAAGTAATCAGGATCAAATTTAAAGAGTTAGCTCCAAATCCAATCACTACTGATTAAGTCTGGCTCAAGGCCATAAGTACTGCAAAAATCAGACTTATTATAGGCAGTAATAGTTTGTTAGGTGAGCTTATTACCCTCATGGCAAGGTATCCAACTTATCTCTTTCTAGATGTTGACTTCATGAACAAAATGTTTTTACCATCCTAGTCCTGTTAAGTGTAAAATGTCAAATCTTTTATTTTATAATTATTCAGTTTTCATTTCCATTTTTTCCTCTAATTGAACTATTTTCCTCATTAAGTTTTTTTTATTTAAAGAATTTTCACAGAGTACCCTACCACATTGGATTTATTCCACTGGTGCCATCTAGTGTCCAATGTCCATCAAAATTCAAATACAAATATGATATTTCAAAGAATCTTTTGAAAATTGTTAAACTGAATATAAATCCCATTCCAATGGAATCAAATCTTAAAAATATTTTGATGATGATGATGATAAACCCTGTTGTTTTCAGGAACCAAGAAAGTTTTGGTATTCTAGTACATACAAATTAGTAGTTCACAGCAGAACACAAAGAATTGGTATTACATGAATGGTTCAGGTAAAGATCTCTACATGTCATGTCCCCACTGCTCCGTTTATTTCAACTTAATCATTTTCCTAGTTGATACACTAAATCTAATGCTTCTCCATAAAGTTATAATCTGTTTTGGGGTAATTCTAAACCAGATTTCTGTTATTATCTGTAATTTGATTGAATCTTTTAAATTCATATTTTTTCCTTTTTGCCTCATCTCTTTTTATTCATGACTTTCTAGCCAGTTTCCATCATTGTTCATTGTTTTCACAAATGCTTGTTGACATTCAGTTTAACAATTTTCAAATAATTAAAACTGTATTTCAATTATAATGGACAGTCATCATCAGTTGAATGAATCCAACACAAACAGAAGGCTGGAGAGTACATGGCTAAAACATCATAAATGAAAAAAGCATTGAAATGGAAATAGTCTAATTACAAGAAAAATTACAAGCAATAACCTTATAATCCAATTGTTAATAACTATGACTTTATTGCTTGAGAGACATCAGAATGGATTGTGAATTTCACACCATTCAGTCCACTTGTTTTCCAACACTGCTTCTCTTGCTGGTTTATTTTTTCTTTATTTTCTTAATATATAATCAGTTCCTGACAGATGGACTTTGAGAGATAGATCATTTGATCCTATAGAGAATCCACAAAAATATAGAAGCCAGAAGATAGCCTTTACAATCTATGATTAAAATATGGTAAAGATGGCGACCTTATTCGAGGGTGACCCGAAGGCTTCCTTTTCAATAGCTACCACACCAAGGTGTAGGGAAGGGTGCAATTCCATTCCTTGAATTGCTCCACTCTACCCTTGATCCATACCTTATAATGCTGAGTGTTAAGCAAGGCAGCATCAAGTATCATTTTTTGAGTCTCTGGTATGATTCAACCTGGGATTGAACCCTGGTCTCCAGGACCATTGGTGAACACTCTACCCATGGTCTGGAAAAATTACTTACAAAGTATAGTAAATAGCACAAAAGGCAATGACAGCACGCATGACCAGATATTGTGGATGGAAAGAAAAGCCATAGCTGAACATTTTTGTTGTGGCAACACACTACCACTTATAAAACTAGAAAAACTAATTCAGATTTCTGTCTTAATTTTTGTTCAGGTGAGACTCATACAAAGGTGAAAGGTATGTAACAAATCTAAAAATAGACAAAACAGAATCCTGAGCAGTCATAAAGCATCTGCAATATAAGGACATGATACAGATACTTGATGAGAACCCCCCTTCCTCAGTGACTGTGAAGAAGTGGTCTGCTAATGTTGCTAATGAGGATGAATGCTGTAAAATAATAGTCTGAAAACTTTTACATTATAACCCCGAACTGCATATTCAAATATGATGTCAACAAAATATTCATTGATCTCGTAAAACACCTTGGTATGATGTTTTACATCAACATCAAAGAAGGTCAAAAATACATGTACTCAGGTTATAACATAAAAGATTTTAGACTATTATTAACCAGTCTTCACATCCTCATTTGTGGCATCTAACTTGCAAACAAGAAAAGGCTAATGAAAAACTCAACCCCAAATCCTTGTTTGTCATAAAATATGTCTACCAGAAAATTTGCTGCCTAAACACACACACACACACACACACACATATATATATATATATATATATATATGTGTGTGTGTGTGTGTGTGTGTGTGTGAAAGTAAATATGAATTAAAATCCGACAGTATGAAGGTAGCAGAAAAACATAATCCAGATAGGTGAATTTATAATGATGTAAAGTCAACGTTAACGTTTCGGTTTCAGTAACCATCATCAGGACTTGGGTATCAAAATAGTTCACATAGCGATGGATGCTTACTGAGATGACAGGAGCAAATGAGAAATATACAACGAAAAGATACACAAACGTTCACATAACATTCATATTTCAAGTCATAAGAACGTGTCTGGCACATGGAAACATATTTAAAAATGTTGGATTTCCCAAAGAAACGAGACAAAACCTCCGGTTTATTGAGAAATATGCAACAACAAGTAATTTTTCTTATATAGAGATCATTCGGACTCATCCATGTTAAATGTCGTGTAAGATTGTATTTGGTATTTATTTTCCGAAAGGACAGTATGTAAGTAAATATGGATTAAAATCCGACAGTATGAAGGCAGCAGAAAAATATAATCCTAATTGGTGAATTTATTATGATGTAAAGTCGATGTTAACATTTCGGTTTCAGTAACCATCATCAGAACTTGGATATCAAAATAGTTCACATGGCGATGGATGCTTGCTGAGTGGACAGGAGCAAATGAGAAATATTCAACGAAAAGATACTCAAAAGTTCACATAGCGTTCATAATTCAAAAGTCATAAGAACAGGTCTGGCACGTGGAAATATATTTGAAAATGTTTTATTTCCCAAAGAAACGAGACAAAACCTCTCATTTATTGAAAAATATAGATATGAAAACTTACTTGTTGCAGCATATTTCTGAATACACGGGAGGTTTTGTCTCGTTTCTTTGGGAAATCCAACATTTTCAAATATATTTCCACGTGTCAGACCTGTTCTTATGACTTTTGAATTATGAACGCTATGTGAACGTTTGTGTATCTTTTCGTTGTATATTTCTCATTTGCTCCTGTCATCTCAGTAAGCATCCATCGCTATGTGAACTACGACGATCATTAAATAAGTTTCCAGACTTTTTTCGTATGGGCACTTTATTGATAGTACACATATGAAACTCAAGTCCCCTTCGAAGTAATCTCCTCCGCCTGGAAGGCCCGATGGAAGTCCTCTTGTGTGAGCGTGTCAATGATCTTCGTCACAGCCTCTTCATTCTCCGCAATTGTCTCATAACGACAGCTTCTGAGCTTAGGGAATAACCAAAAGTCACAGGGAGCAAGGTCTGGACTATTGGGAGGCTGAGGAACTGTCTTGATGGTCACCTTGGTCAAATAGTCAGTAACAAGGACGGAGTTGTGGACTGATGCATTGTCCTAGTGGAAATACCACTGGCCCGATTTAAAGAGTGCTGGCCTCCTCCGACGTAATCTCTTCCTGAACTCCCTTAAAACCTCAACATAATGACCTTAACCCTAACCCTTTGGCCAATCAACTTTGGTGTACTGACTTCCTTACTCCTCCCACACCTCTCATCATTACTCAGACTGCTTGCCTTCCTTGAATCTCTTATGCCTCTACTGATGCTTGATTCATGCAAGATGGTTAAAAAGCAGTCTGAAGCCTTCCATATGTTTCTGTGGCATTTTTTCCAAGTTTAAAACAGAATTTTATTGCATATCGTTCTTCTAAAGTGTCCTCATGTCCAGATTGCATTTTTGAAATTCACCAGCTGTGACAATTAGGCTTTAGTAGAGTTTATTCCAATTGCTGCTGTAGCTGTTCATTTGAAGTTGAAATAATAAAAATTGGTCAGTCATCTCATAAGATGTATAGCAATAACATACTGAATTTTCAAGAGTCTACCGGTACAAAAAAGTCTGGAAACTTATTGAATGCACCACGTATATATATATATATATATATAGCTGGCGTGCCTGTTTTCCCTAGTCAAGATTCTTCATAAAACTGAATCACCAAAGTAATTTTCTTTTTTGAATCTCAAAAATGTTTCTGAGTTGCCAGCTATATAACTTGATAACAGAAGAAATGTTTTCCTATTCTTGTTAGTTAAATTCATATATTTTGTTTTGATAATTGCTTGTTAAAAAAATGAAAATTTTATTAGAAAAAATAATGTTGAACATGAATAAGCATGTTTGATTATTCATTTTTGTTTTGTTGTGAGATAAGTAAGGTTGATACACATTTAAAATCAGAGATATTATTTTATCCTGGAGAGAATATGGTACACAGTTTGGTACGGTGACTACTGGAAATAACCATAGTCATATTTGTTAGCACACAGTCTTTAAATAGTCTTTAGACTAGTCTATTTTGTGGAGAGTTCTAGCTACTACTCAACCTTTCCCTTTTTTGAACTGACTACTTCCTCTGAAAGTTGTACTTTTTCTTTTTGAACTTATCTTCATAGTCCGACAATGTTCAATTTTTCTTATTACTTGAACATTTCTCCTCAGGGGCTTCTAAAGGCATTAGTCCAAATTGGTATAAATAACCTTCATCAGTTCTTCCTTCTGGTTATTTATATCCTCCAAATACATTTTCCTGATATAATTGTGATGCCTTTTAATAGTCTTTTTGGGGTCTTTAATTATATATATTAATCTTCAAATATGTTTATTAATGACACCAACCTTCCGGATTTCTTTCCTGTTTCTGTACTCTTTAAAGAAATGTTTTTTCCTAGTATATAGGATTTTTTTTCTTTATTGGTATTTTAATTTCCTTTGGCAACAGTTTATTGAATACAGATTTTATTTTCCATTAACTTCACATGTGACAATCCTGAATTAGTACTTGGGTTCAGTATCACATGGTAAACCCTTAAAAAATTGTAGGATATCGTCAATGGATTTGTTTCCATCTGACATTTTAAATGTTATCTTGAAAGTGAAATATTTCTGCTTGTCCATTAGATGACAGATGCTATGGTATGATAGTGATGTGTACAATTGAAAAGGTTTTACAAAAAATCATTGAACTCCTTAGCTGTGAATTGTGTCCCATTATCCAACACAATTTATCAGGAATACCAAATCTAACAAAAAGTTCATGCAAATATCTAATTGCAACACTGCATGTAGGGTTTTTACATTACCTCTAGCCATTTTCAGAAACTCTGAACCACTTGTAGATAATATTGTCCCTTCATTGGACCTTCAAAATCTATGTGTAACTTTGACCAGGGTCTGTCTGTCTGTCTTTTGCCACAGGGTAAATTTCACTAGCGGTACCTTTGCTGCTATTGCATAATCGCTACACAATTGTACTTTTTTTTCTATTTCTTTGTCCATATTAGGCTAAAAAAATATAGTTTCTCATTAAAGCTTCCATCCTCGCTATACCAGAATTACTGATATGAAAGTTTTTAATATTCTTTTTTTATTGTCTCTGTTATCACTGTACATCAAAATTCTATCACAGATGGAAAAAATATTTTCCCCATCAATCTTTTTGTACTGTTGGATGATAATTTGTTTCTTTTTTCTGTGATATATATGTCTATTTTTGTTTTGTTTCTAATCTCTTCGGTTGTCACAGGTAATTCTTGTATAGTGTTGCAAAGCACATTTTTTAATTACTATTTTTAATCTTTGGGTAGCTATCACAGTTGCTTTAATGGTTCACATAGTTTGGGGATTTACCTGAATAACCCATCCGCATACCCTAACCTATTTGACAAGAGGAACTCTTAAAATAATAATTTAACAGTATTGTTTCCCATTTCTGAAGTCGATTCACAGTATGCTTTTGGAACCAAAAATAGACTGTAATGGTTGGTGATCCGTTTCGAGCATAAAGCCTCTTTTATGAATGAATCTATGGAACTTTTATCACAAAAATTATCCCTAGAGCTTCTTTTTCGATTTGGCTGTACCCTTTTTCAGTTGGCAATAAGGTTCTTGACGCATGCGCAATCGCTTTTACTTGGCCATTGGTTTCTTTGTGAAATATTACGGATCCTAAACCCAAATTCCTAGTGTCTATAATAGCCTTCCTTGGATCGTAATACGTCATATTCAAGTCTAACGTTAATATGTTTTTATTTCCTCAAAAGCGCTTTGACATTCAGTACTCCAGTTCCATTTCAAATCTTTTTTCAATAATTTGTTTAGAGGGGTTCTTAATACATGCATATTTAGAATAAAATTACCGTCATCATCATCATCATCATCTCGCGCTGGTAGCACGGATATCCCTGACCCTCTCTCGCCACTCCTCCCTATCGTTCATCGCCCTAGGTAGGTCTTCGGGACAACATCCCGTATCCTCACATAGCTGCTGAATGTATGTTCGTGCTGGTCGTCCTGCTTTTGCACGGCCATGTGTGCGGGTCCATTAGAGTACATCTCTTATGAGTTCGTCCCTGCTTCTCCAGCAGTGTCCTGCATGTCTGGTTCTAGTTTGCTTTTAGAGTTGACACATTTGTTGGGGCAAGCATTTTCTTTATAGCACTTGACCTCGCTGAGTATGGCTTTCTACCTTTCGCATCTATAATCTGTCCTAAATAATTTTAGATTGAAATATATTCACATTTATTCAAACTAAGTTTCAAGCCATATTGCTTTTTTTTTCCAAAACTTCTTTGACACGTTTGGCATGTTGTTCTCAGCTTTCACTCTTAATTAAGATGTCGTCAAGTAGGCTATTGCGAAATTAACGTCATTCAATTATGTATCCATGATTTACCTAGTGTGACATTTATTTCGAATGGCAGTCTGTTGAATCTATGCAGACCTTTACACATTTCAATAGTTAAATTGTTCGCACGTTCTTCGTTGACAGGAATCTGGACGTATGCTTCAGACAAATCCAGTTTTGAAAATACTTTGCCCCCACTTCATTTCATAAATATGTCTCCCGGACTTAACAAAGGGTAATTGTATGTTTCCAAATAATCGTTCAAGCCCGTAGAAAAATCTGCACATGTCCTAATTTTAGTATTTTTCTTTTTCACGTAAAAGGTAGGACTTTTCAGCCTAAAAATAGGCGTCACATTCTCTTTAATTTTGAATATCAATTTAGCTTTTGTGAAACTCCCAAGACCCTCAGAAAAAATTTCAGGAAATTTTATCTTTAATTCTTTTTCATTTTTACTCGCTGTTAGAATTAATGCTGATACTATTACAGAACGAATTAATTGATTGGTTCAATAGGTCAAATGACTCAATCTAATCCACACCGAACAGGTTCTGGTTCGATTAATTACGAAACCTTTTAATTTCAAAGTTTCCCAATAAGTGTTACATTTGTATAAGATTCACCAACAAATTTTAGTTTATACGGAAATATTAGTTTAGGTGGAAAAATAATAGTTTAGATGGAATTAGTTAAGATGGAAAAAAAATGACACAAGGCATCACAATGCCTTGTGCAATTTTTCCACCTTTCATACGGTTGGTCTGCCATTTATTTATCAATGTCACATCTGAATTGGTATCCATTTGAAAATTAACCTCTTTATTGTTCATCTGTACTTTTACAAATTTTCTTTTGATTTTTATTTCCATGTTTTCCGTTTTAGTTGAGTAAACTGTATTTTTCATTTTTGCCCCTTTTTTTATTTTTTGGCATTTCACAATGCGTATGTTTGTGACCATTTGATTATAATTAAAGCATTCTTTCTCACTAAATGGACATTCCGTATAATAATAAATCTGTCCACAGCCATAAAAAGAATTTATTTTACTGGCAATTTTTTCATTATGCTATTTTTGTTTAGCTGCATTTATTTTTGGCATGTCGCGTTTTTCGATCCTAGCCGTATCATGTCAAAGATTTTTCGTTCATTCGCATTCTTTTGTGACTATTTGCTGACTGATTTTAGGATTTTGTTCTTATTTAGACAAAATTCTGGTTCTAATTTCGCCATCTTCCGGCGCCGTCAGTTTTTGTATAAAAATCAAGCATTTAAACATATCGGGGGTAAGTTCTTTTAATTTGAACCTTTCACGCCCTCTCTTGACAATCCCAGCAAAAGCAGCGTAACCCTCCCCACTTTTTTGTCAGCTGTCTTGTGTTGAATAAAGAACAATCTCCTCAAATGATATCTTTCCAGGATTTCTCGGAAGTATGTAGTCAGTATACTTTTCGTGTTCGCTTTGACCAAATTTCCCGTCCAACAGACATATTTTCTTTTCGTCCAACCACATAGCGCAATCTTTTTGAAAAACCTCTGGATAACGGCGAAAATACGCCGCAAAAGTTACCTCCCCCTCAGGACTGTATTTAAATTTGCCGATCGAATTTATTACCAAGTCCAGCAAAAAAAGAATTTGAATTGCCTTGCTCTTTTTTAAACACTAATAGTTCAAACATTTGTTTTAGCCGTTCGTTTTGTTTTTTATAGGTTCTTGGTCCAGCTATTCTAAACGTTCGTTCTGGATTTTCATAAATTTCATCATTGCTTCTTTAAAATCATCCATGTTTCTTTATTGAGATGAAATTCATCTGATCCAATAATTTCCTCCTGTTTTTTTTTCAAACAAGAATTACTGAACTGTCAAAATACTTACTTGTCTTTAATAAGGTCAACCTGATATGTAGACTTGTAATTATGCGTGTTTTAGTCGTCCCAAATGTTGGTTTTTTACTATAAAAATATTCTAACATACGAGTCCTTTGTAGCCAGATGTTGGTCGCGCTTAAAATTCGAATCTTCGTTGCCAGATGTTGTGTCGTGAAATGAGTAAGGTCTATAGGGCTAAGAAAATTTTGTGGGGGGGGGGTATTCGTTCAGTTTGGGTTTTGGTTTCAGATATCTGACTCCGTTAGTTTCTTCTTACCAAATCTTAATTCGCTGGAGGCTTCTTGTCTGTAGAAGGCTGTAAAAGAATTCTTGAATGAAGGAAAGAAAGGAGACGATACATTTTAATTTCTAACTTTATTTCTGAGTTCAACAACCATTCTGTGGGCGGAGAAATTCTTGAATCCAAATGAAATGGTTGTTCAAGGTATCAAAAATACACTAGTTGTTTTTGGAGTTGATATATCCAAATTCTGTGTTTTTAGTAGTGGGTGATAAGTTCATTTCGTGCTATAGCAGAGACGGCTGCAACTGGCGAAAGAGTGAACCAGCATGCTGCTAAGCGGACATGTGGTTTTCTCACCAGCAGTAGGAGAAAAAATAGGCCATTCCAATCCAACAGTCACTGCAGAAAAGAGGAAAAGTTTCTTTCTCGAGCCTTTAGGTCCGTTTTCGAGCATGCACAGTTTCAACTTCCCATCAGGGGCTTCAGGGAACTTTTTGAACTTACTTTTATTTCATTTATTTTATTTCTATTTTTTCTATCCTCTACAGGTCGACACACATGTAAAATAAAAGACATTTTATTCTGGAGAGAATACAGCACACAGTTTGGTACACAGTTTGGTAAATAACCATATTCGTATTTGTTAACAGAGTCTTTAAAAAGTCTTTAGACTAGTCTACTTCGTGGTGGGGGGTCCAGCTACTCCAGAACAATTTTCAATCTTATTTTCAATAAACCTCGTTCGATTTCTTAATAAGAAATTATTTTGTTGATTGCTTTTATGATCATTCTCAGTTAGAATATCCACGTTGTGTTATAAAATAGCCGAGGGATTTCGGTTCATGCCTTTGAGTTTAGTTAGGCTGAGAACCTTTAGGGTTAGTTAGAGGCAATTGAGGCAGGTGTTAACGCGGGTGCACGCGGGCGGATGGAGGTGTCAGTCAGATGTCATAACAGTCCGAGACGATACTGGGTGACAAGGTGCGGGTGACGTCACGCACCGGAAGCACGCGGAAGTTTGTGTGAGAATTTGAAGAAAATAAGAGTCGGGTACTAGACACCAAACGAGAAGGATCGATTTTGGAGCTCGCAGGCGCAAGGCGAACGTGCGCCCTATGGGGGGCCGCTCGAGTTGGGGGCCAAATGAATAAGACAGCATAGAAGATTGTGTCTCTCCTCCTTACGTCGAAACCTTTGACTCAAAGTTAATAAAAAGGTTTCGTACCTGAACAAGAAGTCGTTACGTGTTTTCGAATTCCGAGATTCCTATGTTCTTTATATATTCTATAGTAATGAATATTATATGTCCATTTCGCACACACCGTTAATTGCGAATATGGTACAGTTGTAGCTTTTAAGAACAAGCAACATTAGCCTTATTATAAATGAAACCATCTCTCTAAATAGTTAATGATTTTTTCTCAAAAATAAGATAATATAATTACCAACAAGTGACTTACTTCATAAAACCTTATTTTCAATTTTTCCATTCAATTTACTTTTTGTTTTTGTAACATCATATTTCTTTTATTTTTCTTATATATATATATATATATATATATATATATATATATATATATATATATATATGCAAATTTCATTAAACATAATTGACATTTTATGCCTACATATTTTCTTCTGGATCCGTTCGAATTCCCGTATTACTTTTATCATATTCGGGGGGAATTGATTTAGGTATTGCCCATAGTTGTATGTATCCCTAGTACTTTCTGCCCGACTTTGGACCATCATCAGGGGAGAATCTATTACAAAAGTGATGTAACTTTTGTTTTAGCAAATTACTACTGTGTCCGCAAAAAAATTAATTCTCAGATTAAGAAGCCTCATCTCAAAATGATTCCAATTAAAGACAAATACTCCAAACTGTTATGCATACATCTGGGGAAGCACAAAGATTGACATTTACAAATCATCATTATTATTACATCACAATTTTATGCATATAGAATTTATTTACTTATGATCAAATTAGATAATAGTGAAAAAAAGCATAGAAAATTACTATTGATACACCATCCATTTACTATGACATCTCTCAAAAGCTATATTTAAAAAACTTATGGTGGTGCGCCGTCCCAGGACAATTAGGTTCAATAGACCTGCCATAATCTATTATTATGTGGGTGTTCCAGTATCTCCAGTATTATTTTTACATAGTTCTTAAATTTTGGTGGAGTCATTGACTTAGTTCACCAAGGTTCTCTGGGAAATGATCCAAGTGTCTGTGGAGGTAATGCACCTTGATGTTCATTTTACAGCCAAGTTGATGGAAAGAAGATAGTATACTCAGCAGTAGCTCAGAGTAATTATTTGCTTTGTAGTTCCCAAGAACATTCCCTGCAACCAGGGTGAATGAAGCCTATGCATCTGCCTCAGCATTGTTCATTGAATCTTCAAAATGATGATCTTTGAGTTCCCTGATTTGTGGCCAATCAAAAATACCTGCCTTTAGCTTCACTGGAAATATTCTGCATGTGTGGTCCAAGCAGCTCCCTTCTTTGTTCAGAGCCTTTACAAACTGTTTCATTAAGCCTAGTTGCCTGTGGAATGGTAGTAAAATGATTTTATCTCAGTCAACCAATGCTTCTTTTCTCCTACTACCATGTTTTCTCTCAGAGGCAATTATTTTCTTACCCAATGCTCATCCTTAGATCTACTATCACAAAGACAAATAAAACAGTGATATTTGGTGTATCCCCTGTGCTAACTCTGGATAAAACTCACCATTTTCAAATCCACACTGATTAGCCACTGGTACGAATGGGTAGAGGGTTCACCAATGGTCCGGGAGACCTGGGTTCAATCCCAGGTCACGTCACACCAAAGACTTTAAAAATGGTACTTGCTACCTCCTTGCTTAACACTCAGCATTATAAGGTATATATCAAGGGTAAAGTGGAGCAATCCAGGGAAAGAAGTTGCACCCTCCCCTACACCTCGGTGCAGTAGCTATTGAAAAGGGAGCCTTCTGGTTGCCCTCGACTATGGTAGCCCTCGACTACAGTCGCCAACTTTACTTACTTAATATGATATCTTCTATAGGATCAGCGTGATTATTTTTTGTTCTTCAGTAATCTATGTGACCATTTGAGATGAGTTCATATTTGCTGCCATTGTGTTGAAGCACTTTTTAAGCTCCACTTAGAACTATGAACAAGCACCATTTGCTTGATACATATTTTGATATGCCCATTTTCACCAGCAAACCTTGCACATCATTGCAAAAAGCAAAATCTCTTTCCCTTGAGAAGGACAATAAATCTTTTTCTCTTTTGTGGTAGTATTTGATTTTGGTCCATGGTTGCAATAAGTTCTTTTCTGCTAGTCTAAATTCTAAGAATTCTGCTGATTTCTTTGAGAGATTTAGCCATTATGTGCTCATTGAGTTCTAGATGACTAAAAACTTATGCAACTGATAAGGTTCCTTCAAAATTACTGTCACTTTTCCCATGAGTACTGTTTACTGCTGAAGTAGAGACTTCATCTTCTTCAGAGAGGTATTCAAAATTAAATGAATGACGTATTGTATTGTAACTAAGTGTGCAACAGGTCATTTTGTTGAGCCTAGGTTAGGATTAATTATCTCCATCAGTACCCTTTATGCTAACCAGACAGGAGTTGCAGTCTTCACAGTGGTTCCAGACCATAGATATATCCAACGTTTGATATCCCCTTTTACCATTAATTCACAAGGTATTAACACAAGCTTTACAAAGAATATCAGGAGTTTGTATCTTAACTTGATCACATAGTTTTATTTTGAAATCATTTAAGTTTGCCCTTTGCTAAAAATCAGATATGGATTTTCTCTGTTTTATGAAAGTGTATGCTCCAAAAACATAGCTGAACGAATCTGGATGATTCAAACACTTCGTTTATGAGGAAGCCATATTATCACCTGCAAATGGAGAACATAGCATTCAGTAAACATTTATTGATAAGTCCATTATCTAAAAACTAGAGTTGCTAGAAAGAAATGAAGGTTATATTCTTATTCAATGGATTGAATATTTCCTAGAATCAGATCTAAAGTCTGACACCAAAAAACTTTTTTTAAAAATTTCTTCCAAGTGTAAAGTCACTTTGGGGTTATATATAAGTATATATGTATCGGTTAGTTGTATCCAAATTTCTGTTCCCAACTCTCTTCCACAAAAAAATAATAATAATCATAGACCTTTTTCATGGTGACTTATAAACTATCAGAATGTATCGGTATTTTATAGGTCTAACCTAGTCTGGTTCAAGATCACAACTATGGTATCCCAAGTGAGGGTAATGGGTAGTGAGATGAGCGTGCTAAACTTTGTTCCATCGCGACGTAATAAATCTTTACACTGAAATATTAAATTAGATTTCGTGTTACAAGAGCAAGGGAGATAACTTTTCCATGACACTATCTTTCAAAAAGAATTTTCCGAATTGCAATAGATTTTTTCAATTGAAAGCTGATATTTGTACGTAAATGTATTTATTTTCTTACTAAGCCAAGATCAGATATAACCACTGATAGAATTATTCAAGCCATGAGGATTAGAAGGATACAGATTAACCAGACAAGGATCGAAATCTGAGATTAAGAAATAGAAATATATTGATTTGCACTGCCTGTGTTAAATGATAGCAAATAGATTCCTTATTTTATGCATTTCCAGATATTTCATGCAACATATTTAATTCATCTTGTTCTATTTTTACATAATCCGATTAAATTGAATATCTTTAAGTTGAATGCTCAATATTTTGTATACATTGATGGTTTAAGAAGTTTGCCGACCGCTGAGGTAATTAAAGTTTTCGTATTTTAAGTGTAAGGGAGACAACTTTTTTGTGAGAAAATGCTTACTGTAAGAACTATTGCAGATATTTCTGACATAATTTCTTTATTCTATGGCAAGAGTAAGGAACCTTTTAAACTAAAGAGCCATTTTTAATCAACGTAAAAAGGAAAAAAAAAAAAAAAAAAGAAAAAAAGGCTCTCCTTTTGATTCCCTTCTGCCAATCTATCCTTTCTTTGATTATCATGAGAAAATTACCTTTAAAACTATGAATTGAGGAAACAAAATTAGCAGTATTTATAACGCGCTGTACATTTATATTGAATAATAATGGATTCCATCCTTGCTTTTACATAAATTTTCAGATATCAACGGATGCATGCCAAAGACTTTCTTTTCTCATCGGAGACACCTTAATGGGTAGAGTGTTCGCCAATGGCCCGGGAGACCGGGGTTTAATCCCAGGTCGACTCATACCAAAGACTCAAAAATGGTACTTGATACCTCTTTGCTTAACACTCAGCATTATAAGATATGTATCAAGGGTAGTGGAGCAATCCAGGGAAAGGAGTATCGCTCTCCCTTACTCCTCGGTGTAGTAGCTATTGAAAAGAGAGCCTTCGGGTCGCCCTCGACTACGGTCGCCAACTTTATATATATATCGTCGTCATCATCAAATCGCTCTGCTATCACGGATTTCCCTGATTATCTCTCACTACATCTTGTGTCTGTAAAGGGCTGTTGTCAGTAGGTTTTTGTTGTTCAGGCTAACACTGACTCGTCCATGTGAAGAAGTCCATTAGAGAACATCACTTATGACTTCGTCCTTGTTTCTTCAGCAGCGTTCTCGCATGTCTTGTTCGTCTTATTTGGATGTTTTTAGAGATAGGAGGTACATGATCGTACAGCTGCTGTTTCGTGGGTTGTTGCTTCCAGGGTTTGTTCAACATAACTCGTAGTATTCGTGTGCTTTTTTTCAATACGTTTTGTCACCGTCAATAAAGCAGTAGTGATACATCCGCCGATTAGAAGAAATTCCGTTTTAATTCCGTGTTGGCATTAGTTGTTTTTTATTACATAGGGATGCTGTTTTCACGTTATCTTATTTTTTTCCTAACCACTAGTGTCTCCCATGGAACTTTGTGTTTGGTTATTGGTTTAGTTGGTATACATGCTGCTGTTGCTTCCATGTAGACGTTGACGAAATTTTCGTATTCGTTATTCGGAGTTAGTGTTTCAGATATTTCTTGAAGATTATCAAGTTTGCTTCTTCGAGCTATCGTTTATTCATTGCTAATATCTCCATTGTTAAGTGAGGACCAGTCAATACTGTGTGCTTTGGCTGTTTGTGACGTATTCCAGAAGAACCTCTTTTGAGAGAGAAATATGCCTCACAGTTCAGAGCGCTATTAATCTATTTCTTATTTATGGGTATGTAATCTATCTGCGCTTTAAGATTATTTTGGTGTAGGTCCATTGTTTTCGCTCCCTTTTCTGGAATTTAGTATTAAGGTATGATAGTCTATTTTCAAGTGAGAATTCTATTTGATGTTCCCCACTTCTGTTAGATGATTTTTGTAAGCCGTTTTGTTGTTTTCGTCGTTACCTAATTGAAGATTCATGTCTCCACATGCATTTGGAATACTCCTGACAAGGGAAGAGAGTTCGTTGTAGAAGTTGATGGGGTTTATTCTATTACTGGGATTGGTGGGACTGTAGCAGGAGTTGATTGTTGTGCTGGGTTTGCCGTTAAATATAGCTACCATCATTCTCGGTGGTACATGTTATAAAATAATTTTAGAACATGCAGACCAAGAAGCATTCCTACCCCTGTAAAATAATTAGAGTGATTAATTAATCATATTCATTTGGTAAATTTGTAAATAAGCTTAGGGTGTTGAATGTCATATTCCTCGCAAAGATCAAACGCGATGGCTCGTCAACCGGCGTGGGGAAATTAGGGTTTGTGACATGTATTTTAGAAAGTATGATGTAGTCGTTTAGTGAGATGACATCTCACCGAAGTTGTCAGAAGATGTTATAAATAATTAAAATAGATAATATATAAAAATTGATAAAGCGAGTCTTCAGTCAATCTTCGGTAAGTTTCAAGAGATCTGCAGAGAGTCGACAGAGTTGAATTCAGAAGTCAGTTGGGGTTAGACGTTGGTACGAATCGGTCAGAATCGGAGGGTGGGGTGTCAGCCAAGCTGGGATTCGTTCATAGATCCTTACAATGTCTTCCTCTCCCTACTGTTGCATTGACTGCTAAGAAAAATCTTTCAATTTAGAAAACCCTTTTTCGAACCGTGGGGTCAGAGCTCCAGTCTCAGCAGAACGCGCCTCCTTTTTTACCCGCGGAAAGGGCAATGTGGTTTGGATACATAGTTTGATTTAGAGTCATGGTAATCTTTCGATGGCTACTGTTCTTTTTTATCTCATCAATAGACACCAGCCTTATAGATGAATAGCAATAGTTTCCTAACTGAACTATTTTATCTTGGCCGTTGACTTGTCAGGTTCCGCTTAGAATCTGGTGAAGCTCGCTGTTGATCCAACTTTCGGTTACTCCACTTTACTTCACATCCACCATGCTGCTTCCCACGGCTTCTGATGTTATGTTTACGGTTAGAATTGTTTTTATTTGTTTGATTTTAATTTAGTTAAAGTCCAACTATTTGTGTTTTCTTTCATTCTTTTTCACCATCTCCTCTATTTCCAATATAGGCTTTCTTTCTATCTTACAAATGGTTAATTTCCTTTTTACTCGAAGGTTGCCCACGCGTCTATTTCCCTTTCTTCCCCTTGATTGCTTTTACAAAACAACCAATCCTAAATGAACTAATACTAGACTTATTAATTCAGATAGACACGTATTGCGGAAGATTAAAAGTAAAGAAACAATAATAACAATAATTAATCCAATCTATATAAATAAAAATGTAAATGTTTGTTACTAACCGATAATCTCCAGTTTTATACCACCAATTGGTTAAAAATTTTCAGAGAGTATTTTATTCGAATTCAGGAGTGTTTTTATATACTTATTATCCAAAAATATTACAATTATTAAAAAAATATTTTTAATAAGTCGTTTTTCTCCGAGAAAAGCCGAACCCAAATTATGAAGGTAAACATTACTTCCGTTTTCCAAGAATTTTACATGTGATTTTTTTTTCTCCTTTATCACTTTTCTTTCTTTTTTGGTTAACTTAAACTGAGACATTAAACTTTAAACCATATTTCCTTGGTTCAGTAGTAAGTAGTTTTTTTTTTATTCTAAAGAATTGTTTACAAAATATTTTCTTTTATATTTTTGTTTAACTTCAACAAAAGACACCCATTAAAAAGTTTTCTCTCTCAAACCATAGTTCGTCGGTTCAGTAGTAACGAATAGTTTACTAAATATTTTATTTTCTTTTTTGTTGTTTAACTTCAACGAAAGACATTCCTTAAAAAGTTTTCTTTCGTTTTTTTTATTATCGATAAGACAGTAAACTTTAAACCATATTTCGTTGGTTCAGTAGTAACGAATTGTTTACTAAATATTTTATTTTCATTTTGTTGTTTAACTTCAACGAAAGACATTCCTTAAAAAAGTTTTCTTTTCTTTTTTTTTATTATCGATAAGACACTAAACTTTAAACCATATTTCGTTGTTTCAGTAGTAACGAATTGTTTACTAAATATTTTATTTTCTTTTTTCAATATTTCTTTTTTTGTTTAACTTCAACGAAAGACATTCCTTAAAAAGTTTTCTTTCGTTAATAAATTTTAAACCATATTTCGTTGGTCCAGTAGTAAGTAAATTTCTTTTTATTCTAAAAACTTATTCTTAAATTTTTTCTTCATTATTGATATCCCATTTATTTTGTTGTTTAATAAATATTTTATCGTATGCCAATTATCATATTGCGAAATATTAACCAGCCCAAGCTTTGTAATGGCACACGTCTTTCAATAAAAAAAATAATGACCAACATCAAAGAAGAAACAATTTTGACAGGGCCTTTCAAAGGTGAAGATGTCCTCAATCAGCGAATTCTTATGATTCCAACAGATATGTCATTTCAATTTAAGAGATTGCAATTCCTAATTCGATTGGCATTTGCAATCATGATCAACAAAAGCACAGGGACGATCTTTAGAATTGTGTGGCTTATATTTACACACTGATTGCTTCTCGCATGGGAAATCATATGTTGCCTGTTCCAGAATTGGCAATCCAGACAATCTCTTTATCTACACAGAAAATGGAACTACCAAAAATATTGTGTATCCACAAGTATTGGAAAATTAAACATATTAGAAACATGCATTTTCTTCTTTTTTTCCCATTTAAACAAACTGAGCCACAGCAACGCGTGGCCGGGTACAGCTAGTATACATATATATATTGGTATAGTTGGTAGAGTGTTCGCCAATTGTCCCGAAGACTGGAGTTCAATCCCAGGTGGAGTCATACCAAAGACTCAAAAAATGGTACTTGATACCTCCTTGCTTAACACTCAACATTATAAGGTACGGATCAAGTGTAAAGTGGTACAACCCGGGGAAAGGAGTTGTGCCCCCCTGTACACCTCTGTGTAGTAGCTATTGAAACGGGAGGCTTCGGGTCGCCCACGACTATGGTCGGCCAATTTACAACTTATATATATATATATATATATATATAATAATCATCATTTAAAGGACCCTTTCGAAGATAATAAAGTTTAATATCAAGTTATCTCCATTTTATGGAATCTTCTTTTTAATTAACTGCAAAAATAAATGAATAAATAAATTAATGAATAATGAAATAAAATAAAATAAAGACAAATTAAAAATATTTTATAGTCAACATTTCATGATTATTTCCTTTAAGAAACTATATCACAATTATATAATTTCATTCCTCGCCATATTATAAACTTATATTTCATATTTTAAGCTATTAGGTTGGAAACTTTTTAGAGACTTTCTTTTCGTCTAACGCTTTCAGAACACGTAGCCGTGGATAATGGAAATTTCCAACGAGAAAATATGTACATCTAAAGTTATCTCCCTTGGTCAATAATTCGAATATATTGGGTTATTATTAGAGATGCAGATTTTGTTCTATATTCTAAAGCATTTTTAACGCTATTGTACCAGCAAATGTGTCATTTTTTCATCATAAGTACAAAGATTGTATATCATATTATCATTATATACCCATGCTGTAAAAAAAAAACAACCCAAAACAACTGTGCGACCAACGAGTCTTCATCAAATGATGACACTGGTGTCAGGCGTAGTTTCGAGACCAAAGCATCATTAAATCTAACCCAGATCACCCGAGCAGTATCTTTACGTAACACCGTTGGAATGCCAGAAAAAGATGCAGTCTCTTTGTATAATGCTTTGTTCTATTTACAACTTTCCAGGATCGTAGCTTTAATTCAAAGATGTAAAATTTTAATTCACTAAATAATAATACACTGGATGAGAAATGAAATTTCCGTGAAATTCACATACGAAGTAAGGGAACAAGATCTCACTTATGAATAATTGAATCAATTATGTAAATTTGAATTAAATGACAACGTCAAATTCATTGTTAAGACAACCTTCTACATAGTCCAAGTTCATACGACTGATTTTCTAAATTGGTAATGATTAATAATAAATAAAGAAATCCTCTGTGAAAATCCCTTCAAGATTTATAATTTTGGTATCGACAAAGGTGACGAATTTTATTGAGATAGCTTTACATTATTTTCTGACGTTTTGTGAGTTATTATCGTGGGAGTGTATTCCATTTCTTTGTGCCGTGGTAACTATTGCATGGGCATTTCTATATTTTACACACACACACACACACACACATATATATATATATATATATGTGTGTGTGTGTGTGTGTCCATATTAATATTGTGGAGCCGTATCGTCTATTTCAGATGGTTTAATGGTGGTTAGAAGTATTGAGATTCTGGAAATTATTTTGGACTAAGCCTCAAAGACGCTGGGACGGTTGCTCGCAAAACTCGCGAAGTAAAAAGAAATGAAACAATATTTGCTCGTATAATCCAAAACTGGATTGAACGTTTTAACGATGTGAACTTGTTCCAGGAATGAAATAGAAATTAACCACCAAAACGTGGAAACAGTGAGAATTAAGATTATCGAAAGATCTAACCCTGTCTCCGACTACTCCACACCATATCTGTTATTGTTTTACACACTGGTAGTGTTAAGAGTATCAAGAGCACACGCACACCTATATATATATATATATATTGTATCACAAAAGTGAGTACATCCCTCACATTTCTGCAGATATTTAAGTATATCTCTTCATGGGACAACACTGACAAAATGACACTTTGACACAATGAAAAGTAGTCTGTATGCAGCTTATATAACAGAGTTAATTTATTTTCCCCTCAAAATAACTCAAAATATAACAATTGCCAACCCCTGCCAACAAAAGTGAGTACACCCCTTAGGGAAAGTTGTCAATATTAACATACACCATATCCACTGTCAATATTTTGTGTGGCCACCATCATTATCCAGAACTGCCTTTACTCTGCTGAGCATGGAGTTTACCAGACCTTCACAGGTTGCCACTGGAATGCTCTTCAACTCCTCCATGACGACCTCGCAGAGCTGGCAGATATTTGAGACTTTGCACACCTCCACCTTCCGCTTGAGGATCCCCCAAAGATGTTCTATTGGGTTCAGGTCAGGAGACATGCTTGGCCAGTCCATCACCTTTACCCTCAGCCTCCCCAGTAAAGCAATGGTCGTCTTGGAGGTGTGTTTGGAGTCATTGTCATGCTGGAACACTGTCCTGCTACCTAGTTTCTGGAGGGAGGGGATCATGCTCTGCTGCAGTATTTCACAGTACATGTTGGAGTTCATGTTTCCCTCAATAAAATATAACTCTCCAACACCTGTAGCACATGCAGCCTTAGACCATGACATTCCCACCACCATGCTTGACTATAGGCATGACACACTTACCTTTGTACTCCTCTCCTGGTCGCCGCCACACATGCTTGAAGCCATCAGAACCAAACAAATTAATCTTCATCTCATCAGACCATAGGACATGGTTCCAGTAGTCCATGTGCTTTGTTGACATGTCTTCAGCAAACTGTTTGGATGCTTTCTTTTGTATCGTCTTCAGAAGAGGCTTCCTCCTGGCGTGACAGTCATACACGCCAATTTGATGTAGAGTGCGCCGTATGGTCTGAGCACAAACAGGCTGACCCCCCACCTCTTCAATCTCTGCAGCAATGCTGACTGGACTCCTACGTCGATCTTTCAAAGAAAGCATTTGGATGTAACGCTCAGCACGTGCGCTCAGCTTCTTTTGACGACCTACCCGAGTCCTGTTTTGAGTGGACCCCGCACTTTTAAAACGCTGGATGATCTTAGCCACTGTGCTGCAGTTCATTTTCAGCGTGTTGGCAATCTTCCTGTAGCCTTGGCCATCTTTGTGTAGCGCAACAACATGTCTTTTAAGATCCTCAGAGAGTTCTTTGCCATGTGGTACCATGTTGGAACTTTCAGTGACTAGAATGAGAGAGTGTGAGTGCTGCACTACAAATTTGAACACACCTGCTCCCTCTGCACATGGGCCTAGTAATACATGGGCCTAGTAACGCTAATGAGTCACATGACATTTTCGTGGGAAAATGACAAACAGTACTCAATTTGGACATTTAGGGGTATAGTTTCTTCGGGGTGTACTCACTTTTGTTGGCAGGGGTTTAGCTTTTAATAGTTATATTTTGAGTTATTTTGAGGGGAAAATAGATTAACTCTGTTATATAAGCTGCACACAGACTACTTTTCATTGTGTCAAAGTGTCATTTTATCAGTGTTGTCCCATGAAGAGATATACTTAAACATCTGTAGAAATGTGAGGGGTGTACTCACTTTTGTGATGCACTATATATATATATATATATATATATATATATATATATATATCAGGTGCTTATTCTTTATTCTGGTTTTCTATGAGTGCTGTTCCTCGCTATCATAGAAGTGATGACCCGAATGAGTTGTGATAAAAAATAAAAATAAAAAAAAAGGAATTTTAAAAAATGGGTAATATTATTTGTCAAAATTATATCAGAATTAACTCTTATTAGCCAAACAACCGATATTTGTGCTTCTACCTACTAGTCTAATTTTACGGGGTTGTGGTTTAATTCCTGTCGGAGAATCTCTATTTCTACTTCTTTGTTGCTGATAGAATGGTTCAATCTGCTATTTATTGACTGGAGGTATTAAGGGTTTTAAGGGTTAATTATAATGAGTTTAAGAATAGTTTTATGGAATTCATTATTGAATACACTTACACTTTCTAAGCATTTTTTTTCGAAAACTAAAAAAGAGTTTATCATTATAATTCCCAGTTCCTCTGTTGATAACGACATATTTTCCCTTACTCGTGATATTTTCTTTTATTTCAGGTTTTATTTGGACTTTAAAAACACATGTTTCAAAAGAAGCATGCTGCTACATGTCACCATTCTTTTGTTTCTGCTCGTGCCGTGTCTCGCTGTCGACTTGACCTACACAGTATTTGAAGGGACATTTTCTGGTACCTACCTGGGTAACATAGCCAGTGATGCCGGTGTGGTGACCAATTTATCATCCAAAGACACCAGCCTGTTCAGGTTCATTCAACTGACTCCGGAGTTCACGAATAACTCACAGTTGTTTCAAGTGACGAAAAATGACGGGAAGATCTATACTTACGGGGAAATTGACGCAGAAGCTATCTGTCAGTTTCACGCTGAGTGCTACAAGGTTATTGACATTGCAGTCTACCATGAAGAATCATTCATAAAACTATTGGAGGTCAAGATTATTATCCGAGACGTCAATGATCACGCACCTGAGTTCCCTTTCCGGGAAGTGAGCATAGTGTTTTCAGAAAGTGACAGTAAAGGGGTTCAGTTGTTGATTCCGAGCGCAGTCGACGAGGACATTGGATTAAGAAATTCGAGGATCTGTTATAAGTTAAGGAAAGAAGAAAATGGACTGTTTGTGTTGACGGTCTTGAAAAGAATTGATGGAAAAGCCAAGCTTTCGATTCGCTTGGAAGGAAGTCTGGACAGAGAAATTACTGATTCCTATTCGCTTCAAGTTGTCGCCCGAGATATGGGGTCCCCGAGAAGAGAAAGCGTTTTAAATATCAAAATAATGGTGGGTGACGAAAATGATAATTTACCCACATTTAGTCAAAATGTTTATAATGTTTCAATAGGGAAATTACATAAAAGATCGAATCCTGTTATCGTTTTAACAGCGACAGATCTAGATTCTGATGATAACGGCAAAGTGAATTACAAATTTAGTTTTGATACGTCAAACACGACCAAAAGCTACTTCGAATTAAATAAAGAAACAGGAGAGATTTTTTTAAGAAAAGATTTACCTCCAAGCTCAAAGAGATCATTCAAGCTGTATGTCGAAGCCGAAGATAAAGGAGATCCTCCTTTGAGTACTATAGCAATGATTCTAGTGAACATGGCAAGAGAGGAAAATCATCCACCAAATATAGACATAAATGTCATATCAGGGAACCAGGGCGAAGGTGTGGGGATATCTGAGAACAGTGACCCAGGTAGTTTTGTCGCGTACTTGAAAGTTACGGATTTTGACGAGGGTCAGGACGGAAAAGTCGTCTGTAATTTACATCACAACAAGTTCCAACTCGAGCAGCTTGAAAGTAAAAAGTACAAAATAGTTTTAAAGAAGCCTCTTGATAGAGAGGAAAAGGTCATCCATGATTTAATTATAGAGTGTGAGGATAAAGGAAATCCGTCTCTACGTAGCAAGAAAACATTTTCCATTCAAGTGTTGGATGTAAACGACGAACAGCCGCAGTTTTCAGTCAAAACATTTAAATTTTTTGTCGCCGAAAATGAAAAGTCTGGGATCAGCGTTGGTTTCATTAATGTCTCAGATCCGGATCTTGGAAGTGGGGGTCAACAGAGTTTCTCTTTGCTGACGAGCAACGAAGAGTTTCTCCCGTTTAAAATTTCACAAGACGGATGGATCTCTACCAACGCATCACTGGACCGTGAGTTTCAAAATGTATATAAATTCCAAGTTTTCGTGAAGGATCATGGGATTCCTTCTCTCAACAATATAGCTGACGTTATTGTCGAGATTAAAGACAGGAACGACAATGCCCCATATTTCAACTTCCCCAGTGTGAGTCTTCATATGATAAATCTTACCTACAATCCACAGAATAGCAACAACATAACACACATTGAAGCAACAGATGACGACATTGAAGATAATGCACTCCTGAGATATAGAATTATAAAAGGCAACATCAAAGACCTATTTACAATCGGCCACTATTCAGGTTTGTTATCATTTAATCGTGTCGTCGAAAAATACGACGCGGGCCTGTATGAACTGGAGATAGTTGTAAAAGACAGCGGTATTCCCGTTCTTTCAGCCGTAACCAGTGTGTCTTTGATTCTGTCTCTCAGCAACAGGACTCTAGAAATAAACAACAAAAACAAGCCGGACATTATGATTCATTTTAATGTGGCCATTGTTATCGTAGTCGTATCAGTGACGTTGGCCATATCGACTGTGCTTATCCTTACAATTTGTTATATCAGATATTCAGACAGAAAAAATTAGCGCACTAAAACTGCTGAATAAACTCTTTTTTCGGCATGGTCTATCCAACCAGCGCCGACAACTCTTGAAAATAACTCTTTGAAATTCAGTAAAGTTTTCGACCGAAAAGATTACGTTTAAATATGCCAGGTAGGATTGCCTGAATTACTATGTTTCCTCTGGTTTTCATTATTATACCTAAGATGAACAATTGAATAATAATAATAATAATAATAATAATAATAATAGCAAATATAGGTCATGTGGAGAAAGAGACGAAACAGTTAAACTACATAATGCACGAATGCAGGATGCTGACTCAGAAGGGGAACAACAGCAGGCACGAATGGGTGGAGGAGGTGAAACACTGAGAATTGTGCAAGCGACTAAGATTTGATTATCATTGTATACGTATAGATCAGAATTTGTCGTGCAGAATGAGACACGAAATATTCTTTGGAATAAAAACAGATCGCCCAATCTTGGCCATATAACTAAACATACAGGTAATCAACAAGAAGGAATGTACGTGTCAATTGCTGCCGTTCCAGCAGACCACAGAGTTAAAACAAAAGAAATCAAAAAATTAGAAAAATTCTTGGACCATACCTGAGTACTAAAATCCTGAAACCTGAAAGTAACCGTGATACCAATCATAGATAGAGTTCTTGGAAACATCCCCAATAACCTGGGAAAAGAACTGGGGAAACTAGAGATCCTAGAAGGAATTAAGATTGTTTAGACCACAGCACTTCCAAGACCGGGTAAAATATTTGGAATAGTCCTAAGGAACTGGGGACTCTTGCAGTCACTTGAACTTCAGAGAAATATTTGGCGATATTTGACAATTCTTTCATTACCCCTAAAACATTGATTTTAACCTTTTTAAATTTTCAATTTAATAACAAAATTTTTCTTTTTTTTCCCCCGTACATTTTTACTTTAATATTCCTCCCGAATACCAGGGGAAAAATGGAAATCGCTTTAATGAGTGTTACTGAAGGTTTTCATATTTCTTTCATCAAATATTTTTTTATCTTAAAAAATAAACAAAAATATTTTTTAAAAAATCAAAAAAAATGAAAAAAAATCAGCTCTCAATTTCTTGCTTTAAAATTTATATTCTTCGGTTTGAAAAATATTCTTTATTTAATGTCATATTTACATTTAGCCATTGACTGAAGAAAAGTTAAAATCTAATGCAAACTGACGGTCCTCGTCTTTTTTAAAGAGAACAAATATTGATACAGAACTATTTCCCATAAAATCTAAAAGAAAATTATATTTTCTATTAACTCATTGTATCAAAATCACTCAAAACAAAAAAAAAATAATAATATTAACATCTCACGTTCTATTTTCATCCAACAGCACCCAATTGAAAAATATACTTTATTTCATGCACATATTCAGACTTTCGTTTTTTTTATTATATACAGAAAGTATTTGCCATATAATGTATCTCTACCGAATAAATAGTGCCACACAGAGGGATGTGTAAAGTGACCTGAATAAAATCTACAAGTTTTTTATTAGATAACTTATACAGTATAAAATTCATTAATAAATGAATAGTGAAAATTTCAATCTAATCAAATAATTCCTTGAATTTTGGTGATTTTTTTTTTATTAGGAATTGTGATTCGTTGCAGTAAGAAAGCTCCATTGCGGCCATATTGTTAGTACCTTGCTTAATGGCATATCAACCTTCCTAAGTTATTTCATGCCAAAGCTATCCTTGTAAAATGACAATAGTGGTACTATCTAATCCATAGTTGGTGATGGGGATAAAGGAGATCACACCTTTCCAAAGGGTATTAGCCCGAAAGTGAACGTGATAGCGCGAGTGGAGTTCGAACTCGCCCACCATGATGCCACTGTCCAGCACGTGAACCACAACGCCACGGGACTCTTATAATAATAGGTAGAGCTACTTGTAAAATAATGCCGTATTAAAAAAGAAACAAAAAAAATTAAGCCACACATACACACATAAGAAATTAAGTGCCGTTGTATAAATATATCATATTTGCCAGCATGTTTCATATAAGAATTTACAACGGTATTTCAAGGACTAATGTCAACTGCAAATTATCCAAACGCAGTATAAGATAAGTATATTTCTCAAAATTTAAAACGTTCATCTGATATGCCTGCTAATACGGTGCGTACATTCGTGCATATGGGTGTGTAACCCCAAACTTCATGAAAAAATGAAATAAAATTTTTAAAAATGTATCTTTTTTTTTTATAGATCTCAGCGTAACAGTTTCTATAGATCGTATAAAAACTTCCTTCAATTGTTTCTTTCTATTCAAAAAGTAAATCTCTGGCTTCGCCACCGCTTTTGTCTTAAATTTTCTTCTGTCCTTTTTTTCTAGAGTTTTATATTCGTGTGGTTTCCTTTCTTCTGTTGTGAGCATTACCAACGACTTTGGATCTGACATATTAATCCGACAGACGCTAAGCATTTTAACCTAAAGAAATTACCTCCAGTTATCAGGTTTTTCTAGAACAAAAGTGACGACAGAAATTCCCAATCTTGCAATTTACTAAAACTCAAAGCCCAAGTCGATGTAACTGCATCCACAAAGACAGAATACATAAACAAATTATTTCTTCTATTCAGTTCCCCTTTCATTTATTTCATTCCTTAATTTGTTTCATTTATTTATTCACTCTTGGTGCTTTAAAATTTATTCACTTCACATTCTTTTTACCGTTTCTCATCAAGTTGGAAGCATCACTCAACCGCTTCCATCCACGAGATGTTTAGCGCTCAGGTGTAAATTAACTCCCCTGCTAAGTGACAGTGCAGTCTCGCCAACTTTAAGTAGAACATACCCAGCTTCTTTTGTTAGTTCTATAGAATCTCCTTCCAGTATTATTGGATCAAATGTAAAGTCCGTTTAAACAACAACTTTTTTTTTCGTTCGCTTTCTTTTCAGTCGTTTCATTTTAAGTAATGCGACGCTTGGTGTTGCTCAAACTGAACTTGCTTTTATAATAACCATCTCTTTTTTCCCTCTCTAACATACACACACCATCAAGCCTTCTGACCTTTTCAATCTGTATCTCAATTATATATATATATATATATATATATATATATATATATATATATATATATATATATATATATATATGCATGCGTGTGTGCGTGCGTGTGTGTGATTACGGACCTGTCAAGAAGAAGCCAATTACAGAGGAATGGCTCTGCTTCAAATTCTGGTCGACAGTCATAAAATTTCGGTCAACACAGAGAGACAGGTACCAATTTTTTCTCGTTGTCTTCCTCTTAAACTAGCTGCCCGGACCTGTATTGAAAGAGAGTAACTATAAGTGCCAAGTGTAAATCAAACTATACTGAACAGGACGTGACACGCCTGAAGAAGGACTAAGAAATAATTGTTTAAAACAACAATCACATGTTTCCTCCCTTTCTCTTATTGACAGAATTAGAGGGAGGAATACAGATATATGTAGAAGTGATGCTGGCACACGGCCTAACACAGAGTGTTCAGTTGGTTAAAGAATCTGTGTAGACACCTTTTCATAATCTGGTCTAAGCCTGTGCATTTGGGAGGGATTCGAGTTGATTGTACTTGAACAAATGTTTTGTGAATTTAAAGGATTTTTCCTTAGAAAGAAACATTTTCACAATTATTTGGATTGTCAAGAGACGAAAAATGTCTTTTTATAAAAGTAGGCTTAATCAGAATTTGCCCATAAAACAGACATTCCTTTGGCTTGTATATTTTGTCTGTATTTCTTTCTTTTTTTTCCGGTTCTTTCAAAGATGTTTTCAGGACTTCAATCAAACTGAAGGTATCAGAGATAGTCGCAAAAATTGATGAGCAAAGGCAGCATGGTAGTCAACAGGAACCAATAAAACAGCAACAGCTGCACCAAAAGAAGTAATTCAAGGTAAATTTGCTTTAAGATCAAGGTAGGTTGATCATTGAGTATTTAAAATGAAGAGAATGCTAAATATTTTGCTTATATGTCATTATTTATCAAGTTCAGCTAATTATAGCATAAGGTTGTGTGAAGCCCCTAGTGAGGAGCAAACTCGTGATCGGCTAGACTAACTTAGTAACTGCTCCAAATTGAGATGCCTTTAGTGTAGTACACATTGAAGATCAAACTCAAATAGTATTGGCCTGTTTGAATGGCTCCCTCTACATTGAGACACTTCTAATATTATTAAGCTTAACTTAGTAAAACACAAGGCTGTGGGGTACCCAGTGAGGACGAAACCCATAACAGTTGCAATAGTTTACACTTTTAACTTGCAAAAGCACATTTGCAGGGTGTGAGTTAATTGTCTGCTTTCACTCTAGTACAAAGATAAGGGTGGGAACTATTTCTTTTGAAGTAAATTTTCTGTGCATTGTCAATTCGCACACAAACACACGGAAGAAAAAAACATATATTTAAGCGAAGGAATGTAATTTTGACATGTTAAGATTAAATTAAATAGGATTGCTACGGTAGAATTATAATTAGCATGTTAATCTTACAAGATATCGTTAATGTTTTTGATCCCTCCTGAAGTGGAGTGGTTATCATTTTTGTTGTATAAGAGTTCAATTTGTCAAAGGCACTCAATATATGTGACCTTGGATAAAGTGATGTTTAGTTAAAACCAACAAAATAGGTGTATTTAAAAAAATCTAAGAATTACTGACTCAAGCAAACTATTAACAACGTAATATATGCATAATTGCACAAATTTAAACAATTAATACCATTCTGAAATAAATCATTTTTGATTTGTTTTCACAGTTGGTGAATCATTGATAATACAAATATCAAAAGAAAAAAAGAAGAAAATCATTGTTTTCCTTCTTTTACCATTTTCCAACATGAAAATTTTGATAGATTTTAATATATTTACCATGCGTGGTTATGATTTTACTCTTTGTAAGATTTTGATCCGAGTCATAATGTGTTTTTTTTTCTGAAGTTACCACGGCTCTCCAGGACCCTTGTCGGTATTCTAGCTGATCTTAGGAGTGGTGTGGTTTGGACAGTCTTAAAACTCCTTTGGATTTCCAATTCCTCAATCTTTTTTCCAGGTTTTTGGGGAATGTTCCAAGACTCCAACTATCATTGGTATCACAGTATTTTTTTTTATTCCATAATTTTTTCAACTCTCAAACCAGGTCGTTTTTTTTCTAGTCTTTCACTTTCTTATACTTTCAATCTATGATCAGCTGAAATAGTGAAATCCACAAATCAGTTTGTTTTTCTTGTAAACTAATGGCTTGCTTTTGGCCAGAATTGGAATCTCAAAATCTAAGAAAATTTTTCCAGGACAGATTCTGGTCTTGACATATACAATTTGTCTGTATGTTTAAAGTTTAACCACTGGCACAATTTCTTCAGTTGTGTCTATTCTTGTATTCCTTCGAGGCTTGTTTGTAGCATTTGCATTCGTTTCATCTCTCTTTCTTTCTAGAATAGTATGTGTAGGCTATGGGGAGATCTCTCTCCCAGTAGCCTACACTTACTATTCTCCCGAATCTTATCCCAGCTTTTACATCATCATCATCATGTCATGCCACCAGCACAGATATCCCTGACCCTCTCTCGCCACTCCTTCCTATCGTTCATCGCTTCTGGCAGGTCCTCAGGGCTATATCCCGTATCCTCACAGAGCTGCTATATAAATAAATTTATCACTTTTTTGATAACTTTGTTTTTCATTTTCCTCCACAGTACCTGATGTAGACTCTATCCCCATCATCTAGATCTTTCATGGCCTATTTGAACATTGGTTCGAGCTGGTCACCCTGCTTTAGCTCGGCCATGTGCGGGGGTCCATAAGAGAACATCACTTATGAGCTCGTCGTATCTTCCTTTTTATTTTTAACAAAATGTTTGACATCATCCCTATGGTGGCTCAATTGTTCTTGAGGATATAATGTAACATACTCATATGCAGATGCACGCAGAAACATATTCAACACAATAAAGACGAGCGGACACAGTTCTTTAGAAAAAGATACCTCTCACTTTATTTGAAAGGGTTCGAAAAGGTTACGAAAGGTATTATCTGTGAGAGGTGAGTTGGAGACTGAATAGAACTGCAACATATTGAGCCCCCCACCTCATCTGGCCATAGCAGCATTTCTTTGCCGTTCTCCTGGGCTGCTCAACCGGGGGCCTGGGGCCCAGCCTCTGCTGGGACATGGTTCTCATTCCAGCATCTTCTCTCCAACTGATCTGAACTTCCTGTCGCCGGGGTTATATAATAATTTGACGTACACCTACTTCTTGCGAGCGTCACATTTGTACACAATTCAACCCGTCGACAGTCAAGGTTATCTTCGACCGGATGCACCTGTTATTTACACAGGTGCATTTCTCATCTGACAGCCCGGCCGGGTCGGAGGTCATCCCTTAATTATTTTTCAAAATTTCACATGTGAAATTTTTCTTCATGTTCGTCTCCATCCCCCTCACACACATTTTACAGAATAATTCTTCAGGACAACAATACTGAAAAAAAAACACAAAAAGAAATCACTTGAACCACAGCAAAACAAAATCTTACTTAGAAGGCGACCTTCTCCCTATGTAACACTTGCCCGGCTAATTATCATCTAAATTTGTTTTACTAACTTTGCGCGGTTAGCTATCTTGACATGTGTGCATCAAGGTACAATATGGATGCATCTTTTATCCTCCCAAACACAACGGGGCCCTCTATAATTCCTTGAAGAATTTCAAAACCCTAAAAGGACCATACTCTGGTCCCAGATCCTGGTCACAAACCTAGTGACCCTGGTCATTCCAGCAACACATTTCGCCGGGATTCTTCATGACCACACTCCAGTTCTTCGCTCAACAGGTTCCTACCTGGAGTAACCTGAGAATTCCATAAACTAAAACAATATCTTCAAGGCCCAAAACATTCCACATACAATACAGAAATCATGGCCTAAAACAAAGTATCACAATTCTATCAAACACAATACATCCGAATGTATCACAATCTGACATGCATGCTGTAAACCACCTAAAATAGACCACGCAAAATATTTATTTGCGATGTTTTACTCATTTTTTTTTTCTCGTTATAAAGTTTCTGTTAACATGCCTATTGGTTTGTAAGCCCTTGAGGAACATGCTTTACCTGATTACACTCTCGCCGGGTTGCTTTTTAATCAGGAACCCTCGTGGCTACCAATGTATAGGCACCTCGCCTTTTCCAGATTCGTTTCACTTCGCCAAATCACGCACGAATCTAAAACATCATCGTGACTAAAAGACTCAGACATCATCCACAAAATATTGGAGCAGGCCCCACCTTTCTTTCCTTTATTCCATCAACTTGGAACTCCAATCTGAAAACACTGGCCACCACAGGCCTTACCCAAAACAATCTGTAACCACGATTCGCTCAACCCCCCCCCCCAATATTTCCTATTCCACGAAAACCCAATATTCTAAACAAAATTTAGAATCAATATAATTTTAAATCTTCCAAAACCTAGTATAAAATCCTCTGTTAATGGTTTTCGTCAAATTTCATAATATGAAACAGGAAAGAAATTTGTAATGTCGCCTTTAAACTGAAACAAACTCTTTTTTTTCACAAATTTTCACTTTACAACAAGTCAATACAATATTGCAATCACAGTTCACAAATGTTCAGCTTTCTTTTCTTTTTTTTCATCTATGTAGTCTATTTTTTCTAAAAAATGTTCGTTCTTTTCTTTCTCTTTTTTTTTTCTCTGTGCTGTGTTCAACAGTTTTCAAGTTTCTTTTCTTTTCCTCTTTGTCTTTTTCCATTGTCCCGTAACTTTTTTTTTAATAATAAATTGCTTATTCACTATCCTTTTTTTTCAAACCTTATCTCTGCCTCTCTCTGTCTTTACTTTAATACAATAACAATAGGTTCGCTTCCCCGTTTATTCAATTTCAACCCCTATTTACATAAATTAAGCCTGGTTTATTAATAACACTTTCTCAATAGCTTATGAGTACCCCTCTTTTTTTTCTTGCTTTAAAATATCCCGGGTCTTCTTTCCTAATCAATCCAAACTTTTATCAATTCGGCCAGCAACATTTCCCCTCTCAAGAACAATTCAAAAACCAAGCCCACAGATTTTTCCGGCACATTCATGATCATCAAGATTTTGCGCATATCTTAATTACCTAATCTCCAAAACCCTGTTTCAAAATTCCAAAATAACCTTCTCAAAACCAAAAATCAAACCCTATTCCAGGGGGGGGGAACTCACAAAATATCTGTCTGCCTTGTCAGACACACACAAAAAAATATCTGTCTCTTAGTTGCTCCGCCCCAATGGCGAGATTATTCGAGACAATTCTGGTTGATACGGACCAGAAGAAGGCCCGAGACATCACCTGTGCCCTTAATAGTTGGTATCAACAAACTTCCACAAAAACCCGGCCTGATTCCACCAGCGCCCAAAATATCGATTCCATAACACTTCCAATATCCACAACTTCACAGACATGCAAAAGTATACGCGCATTCTTCAGACAAATCACCGATATGTCGAGAATCCCTAATTACTATCTGCTGGGATAACATCCACAAGTCACAACAAAATTTCATTCATAAAAACTTTGTTTACAATAACGTCAATCATTATATCTGTCCCAGGGCCACCTTTCTTTCCTTTCCCTTCACAGCAATCTGCCTGTTTTTTCCCTCTCATTCTCTTTCTTTCTCTCCCCCTCACTACGATAAAAAATTACATATAGCATAATCGTCATTTTCTATCTAGGGCTCAAACTTAAAAAAAAAATTACTTCCAACTTTTTCCTTCGAGAAAGGCTCTTGTCATTAAAACTCATGCTTTCACCATTATAATCAATTTAAATTCTTTTTTCACGAACCCAAATATCAATCGACAGCAGAGAGAAAATTATTTGAATGAGCAATTTACTTACAGTCTCTTAGGTGTTTTTCCTTTCTGTTCTCTTTTTTCATCTTCGTTGCTGGTCTGTTCCTTCTTTTTTTTTTTTCTTCTTTCCATCCAGCATGTTGCAGTTTTTCCCTTGTTCTTTTTCCTGTTCTTTGTCGTTGGTCTGTTCCTTTTTTTTCTGGGATTTTTCTAAATTTTCTTCTCGTGTCTCGCTTGCCCCTTAAGTGCTGCATTCTTTCTGTCTTTGGTTGGTCCGTGGATCGTCTACCCAGGCTCGAAATCACGCATGTGGCATGAACTGGCCTCAGGCACCAAATCAAATATGTAACATACCTATATGCAGATGCATGCAGAAACATATTCACTACAATAAAGACGAGCAGACACAGTTCTTTAGAAAAAGATACCTCTCACTTTATTCGAAAGGCTTCGAAAGATATTATCTGTGAGAGGTGAGATGGAGACTGAACAGAACTGCAACATATTGACAACCCCCCTCTTCTGGCCATAGCAGCATTTCTTTCCTGTTCTCCTGGGCTGCTCAACCGGGGGCCTGGGGGCCCAGCCTCTGCTGGGACATGGTTCTCATTCCAGCATCTTCTCTCCAACTGATCTGAACTTCCTGTCGCCGGGGTTATATAATAATTTGACATTCACCTACTTCTTGCGAGCGCCACATTTTTACTCAATTCAACCCGTCGACAGTCAAGGTTATCCCCTGATCCCCGGATATCTTCGACCGGATGCACCCGATATTTACACAGGTATATTTCTCATCTGACACCCCGGCCAAGTTGGAGGTCAATATGTTACAATAAGGGGCAAGGAATTACCTTGGAAGTTGCCTCTTAGTATTTTAACTTCTGCTAATTATTAGTAGTATTGTAAATGTTGTCATTCTCCTTCTATAGGAATTAACTGTTGACAAAATGATATAATAATGATGTATTTGTTGGAATATTTCTGAGCAACACAAAGATTTTTCACAGACTTGCTCAAATATACAAAATGCTTTATAACCAAGGATCATAGAAGTTTTAAAAAGAAAAAGAAAAAAGCCATATTGATGTTCCTGGATCAAATGTAAGGAATACAGAAAAGTAATAGAAAGAGATTTCAAGATTTTAGTCAATTGAATCAAGGAACTTGAATGAATTAGAAACAAAGTCTGACATCTCAGTTACAGTGTTCTTTCTCCCACTCTACTAATAACATAATCAAACTAAATTTTTTTCTTGACTAAATAGATCCTAAATGACCACAAAATTATTTTTTAGCAATTTTTCTAAAAATGTTGTATTAACAGAGACATGTTTTTTTTTGTTTAAAAAAAATTTTTTTTAGTTTTCTATCAGTTGATTTTTTCATGGCATTAGATGTGGTGGAGGCTGTCTATTATATAAATACAATTGGAAAATGTTCTCTGTCTTACAAGTACCTAAATTATCAATTCTTTGCTTTGATTGTATAACTTCTTCTGAATAAAAAACAAACAATATTATTTGAAAAATATTTTATTCAATTTTTACTGGCAGATAGCAAACATTTTCAATAGGTAAATGCTAGTTTGTTCATATTGCAAATAATATAAACCTAAAATGAGTAAATTAAAAACAAATTAAGATTCTGCCATATTATCATTGAAGGTAAATATTCTTTTCAGGGAATAATGAAGAGGGAAATTTGAATTTTAAAAATATTTTCTTATTAATCGGAAAGCAAAATAACGGATTCAGAATTTTTTAATAAGGTTCATTGATTTTAAGAAACAAAATCTCCAAATTTGATTTTTGATATTCTGCTAGCTTCAGATTTTGTTTTAGTCACTTTTAGTCCAGTTTAAAAGCATGGTATGGGTAACCTGAAGTCAATCTTCTTTAGACCTTATTTGCACCATTTATACCTACATTGGAAAAATAAGATCTGAAAAGTTTGGCTTTGGGCTAATCTTACAGCTCCTTAACCAGGACAATTTGTAAAAGACTTTAAAAATTAAAATTTATTTGAAATAAATTACATCAATAACTAAAAAAGATTGTAAAAAATATTTCCATGTTGATTTCATTTATTATTTTATCATCTGGAATAAATCTTAAGAAATTCAATCTTTTCATTAAAGTATCTTTCATTATGCACAATATCTTGTTTGTTTTTTTAACATCTGTTTTTTAGACACAATAAACAAAGATAAATAAACTCAAAATGGCTATAAGATTCAAAGTAGAAAATAGATTTATTTAAATAATTAAGCAATTCAATTACAAAAGACTTCAACAAAACCAGAACCAGGCTGGGAGTGAATAATAACATACAGTTATTCGTCCATTTCATTTTTAGATCAAAATAATCAAATCAGTTATCCCAGTAGTAAGAATCACTTATTAAAATATATGATGCATATACTTAAATGTAAATGGTAATTAATGTAAAAAGCAACAACTCAGATTTATTTTATTTTGATGATACGATTCCAAGTAATATCTGCAGACACATGGACAGTAAAACAATTTTGTATAATAAGAGAATAATGAACAATTTTAAATGGAAGAAAAATTTTTAAACACAAGACAGGAACATAAATATATAAGTGGAATACAATATCAATGATTATATTTTCTGTAACTTTACTAAAATAAAACAGCAAATAAAACTGGTTTTTACATTGTTAAAATTATCTCCAGTGTATGATATTTGAGACATTAAAGCAAAGTAACTGTTTCAGTATATTTTGCACTATACATATTCCACTTTAAAGGTATCCCACCAATGGGAATTAACATATGTCCTTTGAGATTTGAAATAAGAGAAAATTCACCATTACAAAGTTCCTGATGAAAATTTTTCTCTCTTGTACACTTTGAGATAAAAATGTTTTTCCACAACAATAATAAAAGCTTCTTTCAAGTATGTATAGTCATTGAGGTGTGAACTGCAGGAAAATGTTCCTTCACAAATCTTGCAATGGAAAGGTTTTTCTCCATTATGTGTTTTGAGAAAAAACTTCCTCAAAAATACATGTACTTTCCCACAGACATTACAACAAAATATGTATTTTCATGTTCTTTAATATGGAATTTTTTGGGTAAATTTGCACAATGAACCACCACAGAATGGAAAGGTTTCTCTTCTGAATGTATTTTCATTTTCATGGGCACATTTGAAAGATTTTGTACCAGTAGATTAATGTGTGTTGTGTGAAATCATAATTTTACGAAAATATCAATCAGATTTCCTTCCTATATGAGCTATGTCACTTTCAATTCAAACAGTTGAAAAATTGTTACCTCAAACACTTAGAATGAAAAAGTCCACTACTTGTAAATAATTTCATAAGTTGCTCAAGTTTCGAAAGAACAGAAAAATCCAGTTCTTCATATCTCAGTTTAATACAATACTGGAGAAAAAAACAGACAGCTGACATAAAAGATTTTATTATGACAATTGATGTAGTCTATGACAACTTAGGACAATTTATGATCACTTAATATTTGGTCATCAATTACTGCCTGGTAGTGTTTGATAATGCTTTCAAATTCTAGCAATCGGCATAGAATAGTTTTGGGTGAAATATTAAATTTCAACTTCTCTTTGAGTTGCGATGTTGCAGTGTGCTGCTGCTTTGATGATCTAACAATTTTCATATTTTCTTAGGCTACGACCTGCTTTTTGATGATAATTTCCAGTTTTCTTATTTCATATGAAAACACTGATTGATGAATGATAGCAATTCAATTTCTTTGCAATATCATGAAGTGACATTCAACAATCATTGTATGCCACAATTTAACCTTTTTCAAAATCAGACAACTGCTTACTAGTCATCAGCCAAGAACTAATCACAACTCACAAGGAAAAGAAAATTCTAACAGATTTCCTATTCTTTTTTGTTACAACAATAGAAAATATTTCAGTTTTTTTCACTGTTTGCTTTTAAATCCAATACTGTATTTCCCTGCTTAGGACATTCTGTTTGGTTGTCTAATGAAAAAGGCCAAACTGAAATGAAAGTATGAAAATAGTCAACAAATTAAAACCCTTTTTAAAACTACTAATTGAGTAAAAAAAATAGCCAATACTTTCAGATTTTAACAATCATATTTTTATAGTTGATAAATACAGGATCTTTCATAAATAGGGCAACCTTAAGGATAAAAGGATAGAATATATACACACACATGAATTTTACGCTATGTGGCAACACTGTACTCAGATACAACAGCATTTACCAGTTGAAATGATTATTGTATACTAGTCTCATTCAAGCATCCATCCTTTTGTGGGGTGTCACAGCTATGCTTTCAAAAACAACAATATTTCACATATAAATCTTAAATGTAAGAGACAAATTTCATGTAAAATTTCCCCAGTGTCCACTCCCAAACAAGCCAAAAATATTGTGTTAGGGATGATAATTTTCATGAGTTTGGGTATGGACAAGATAGACCATCTTTCTTAACTGCCAAAAAATTGATATTGTGTCTGATCGTTTAACTTGCTCACAAAGAAAATCTCTTAGAATGCTATGTTTGCATACTACTACTGTTTTTAGGAATAAAAAGTAGTTAAAATAGTTTTAATTAGGGCTGTAAAGTCAGGACATAGAAACCTTCAGGTCTTACTTAATTTATGGTACCTACCATTCTTTTATATATCACTGTAGAAAATAAATAATATATTAATTATTCCTTATATTGATTAAAAGTATTTCATCATTGCAAGTATCAATCACCAGGTTGTATTTTAGAATCCTCACCCATTAAAGTTTAAGTCTAGCATTTTTCTCATCTGTTTTTGCCATAAAGGAAACTATGACATATTACATATATTAGAATTTAGATTTATAAGAAGTCAGAATATTTCAAAGAATCAACTCCAACTTTAGCTCCACAAACCTTGTCTAAAAAACAGTTGCATCCTTTTTGAAAGACTTTGTACATTATCAAATTTATAAAACTTTAAATTAATATATATCATAAGGGAAAGAAGTACCATAAAATAACAGATCAATTAAATATATTTTATATTTTCAATGAAACTTTTAGAACCAAGGAGATCCCGTGCAGTGGCTTTTAGGTACCATCTGTCTCTCACCTTCTACATTAAACTGTCCACATTACTGTGAAAAAAATCTAACTCAGTGTTTTCCCACTCTCTTGGTAATTCTTGCAAGAGACAAATGGTCTTCTCCCTACTTATATGAACTTAGGGCCTCTCTGTCAGGACCAGTGGGGAGATGATTCAGTAAAATGAAGATCAAGAAATTGTTAATTCAGGATTTATCAGTGGGGTGATTTTGTTTTTCTTTTCATTGACATTACTTATCATCTCTATGATAATTTCGTATTTAGCATTGTCTTATTATAAGCTGGTGTTAGTGCCATTTTAAATATCTAGTATTGAAATTATGGGTTAATATTTTTTAGTCTAAATTTGGCATGAGTTTAAAATCATTGAATTACAAAGAAAATTTTACTGCTTCTCAAGACTGACTTTAACCCATGAAAAAAATGTTATTTTAAAATTTTTTTCTTTGATGCAAATCTTTCAAAAATTCTAAAAATGATTCTCAGTGATTAAGATTCATGTATTGATTACTTCCCTTTATGTGTGAATGCTAATATTTTCAATAAATTCCAGTTGTTTGATTAAAATCACTAGAAAAATTCAAGGTAAAGAGAGATGAAGTATTCCTATCTATATTTAGAATTTATATATTTAAATAAAAAAACTTGAAGTACTACACATAAACCAAAAATATATTTGCTTTAATTGGTAGTTAATAATCAGGAGTTAAACCTTTTGATCATTGGAATAAAAATGTCTTAAGATTGTTATTAATTTTTGTAAATTAACATATTTGTAACATGATAATACACAGAGGACATTTTTAGGTGTCATGCCAAAGAAAATTACTTTGTATGTCAAAACTCAGTGGATATAAAGAATCACATTTATCAAAGGCTTCATGAACCAATTTAATGCTATAAAATGTTTGTGCAAAAGTTAGATCTAAAAGGATAATATTTGATTTTCATAAAGAAATGGTGCTTATTTAAGGTATCTATGAAATTCATGAATAATGTTTGGTTTGGTTTGGTTCGGTTTTATGGCACATCAACCATTTTAGGTTATTTAATACCAAATATTGTTTATACACATAAATGAGACTGAGCTCTTTTTTTTGGCATTCAGTTAAATGGTTTCAAATATTTCTATCAAACACAGATAATTCTTTTTACTATTAATTATTTGTTTGAACTCAGTTAAATGGTTTCAAGTATTGCTATGTAACAGTAACAATTCAAAATCAGTCATTTGTTTGCACACTTTTAAATGGATATGCATATATAATTTGTAAGGGAATAGTTTGTATGTAATTTACAGGGAAAGGAGTAGCGCCCTCCCCTACACCTTGGTGTAGTAAGCTATCGAAAAGGGAGCCTTCGGGTCACCCTCGACTATGGTCGCCAACTTTTTTTTGTATGTAATTTAGTTTTGTTATGAGTTAGAACTAATTTGTTTGCACACTAGTATTGCTATTGTTTCTATACAGTTAAATGGTTTCTATTATTGCTATCTAACATTAATAATTCTATTCAATATTAATCATTTGTTTCCAGACAGTGAAAGATTTTCAAGCATTGCTATTTATCAGTCAACATATTCAACATTATTGATTCATTTGCACACTGTCAAATGGTTTCAAGTATTGCTATGTATAACTAACAATTCAGTTAAATAGTCATTTGTTTACACAGATGGTCAAACAGTTCTTTTTCTAACAATTCAATTCAACATAAGTCACTTGTTAGGAAACAGTTTAAAATTAACACAGATAGGACCCTATCAGGTGCTACCACTGCAGGCCAAAGTGGACCTGGGAACGATGGCAATGAAGGGATAGTCCACATTTCTAGGGTTGGAGCCTCACCATCAGATGGTTTAGTGTCATTCAGGACACTCATTTGGCGCAGGTGGGGGGCTTACCCCTCTTTAGAGATGTAGTTGGTGCCAACTACATCTCAGTGCCAACTGAGTAGGCTATGAATAATGTTTGTGCAGAAGTTGGTTTGAAAGGGTTAAAGAATAAATCAAATATTTTCATGAATTATTCATATTTTAGTGAAAAACCACAATACTTGACAACTTTTTATTTTAGCTCATTTTTTATATTTACAAGTTTATCTAAGCAAGGCACAGGGAGATATGGAGTAGAAAGACAATGTGTGAATTTCAAAAATTTCATTCTGTCATTAAAAAATTTAGCATTCTAAGCTAGAACACTGATAACACTGGAAGATTTGCATCAAACCCACTAAAGAAGTTCTTTATTTTAGATGGATCAAGATATAAAATACATCTAAAATGCAATGCATGACAAAAATCTTTTGGTTAGATTTTTAAAAATTAATAAATAAACTACAAATAATGATATTCTACATTTTTTATACTTTAATAATTTTAAAAACTTTTTTCTTTTTGTGATTAATTTTTTACACTTTCAATTTGGTATTTGTCAGATTTGGAAAATATTGATTTTCTGTAATTTTTACTTTTACCATAACAATATAAATAGTATTTGGAAATAAACTGACTTTCTAACATGCATGTATAGATTTCAGTTCATTATACTGAAATTCACTTGCCTGAAACATGTTACACCATATGTTTCCTTGTTCAAATGATTTGTTTCATCAAAAATTCAACACACAAAAATGCAAAAGAAGATAACTTTTGTATCTGAATAGAGTTTTTTAAATTCTGTATCATTAAAATGTACACTAGCAAATTCAATTAGTTGTTGATAGAGTCATGTTATTATGTTCACTTTTGGACAAATATTGTTGGAAAAACTATGAATCCACTCCTCAGCTATGGGCGAAATAGTATCACAAATGTCCTTCTACAAGGATGACTTTGGCATTAAATAACCTACAAAGGTTGATAAGCCATTAAACAAATCAATTAATTTGATATAAATAAAGTATTTATTTTACAATAATGAATTTATTAAAAAAAAGGGTATTTTAAAAATATTGGTTAGTTGGTTTTATGCATGTCAACTCCTGTTGGGATATTTAATACTGAAGTTGGTCTTTTTTGTAAGCAATTAAATGGCTACAAGAAATTAATGTCCATTTGTACATAATTACAACTTCAAGAAACTATTCTTCATAAAAATCATTTGTAAAGTTTCATGTGTTTCATGAAAGTATTCCAACCTAATATTAATAATTTTCAAACAGATCTATTTGCCCCATAAAATGGAATCCTAACAGGTACTATCACTTTGGGTCATAGTAAACCTGAGAGTAATGTCCTTGAAGGATATTCCACATTCCCTAGAACTCCAGCTTCACTACTGGATACAATTTAGTATCATACTCAGGACACAATTTTTGAATCAATTTAATCATCACAAATGAATAAATACTATAGTTACAACTCCCCACCACCAATCAAATTAACCAGTATAATTGTTAATGATACAGAATTTAAGATATACCTTTGAGATACTAAATTTACCTTCCTTTAACTTAATGTATTTTGAATTTTTAGGGAAGTGAATCATTTGAATAAGTTAACAAGAGTGTAACAAGTTTTGAGCAAAATATTAGGATTGTCTTCTACAAGTACATTTTATACGATTTGTATTTAGATAGTACCTTCTATCTAAAACCATAGACATAGATCAATCAAATCTGACAAATTCCATAGAGAAAGGTCAGCAGAATTGAAAGCATAAAAAGTTAGGCATCTTGTTTGTGAATATATAACTTATATTCACATCTAGATAAGGGAAAGTTTCAGAGACTGTCTTTATGTTTTACTGAACATTTACATTTTATATATCTATAATATATAATATAATATACTTGCATATTAAGTAAGTACATATAATATAATATAGTATAATAGGTAGTAAGGTTGCTGAGTCTATTTGCGCTGATGGAAAAATCTCAATTTTTTCGCAGCAGCAGCGGTCTAATTAAATAGATAATTATTTTAAATCGTAATGTATTTTACAACAGCAACAAGCAAGAAGGCAAAAATGTGAGGTCAGCTGGACAGTTATTAAATTATTAAATGTTTCAGTTTTAGCTTCATGCAGTTGTTCGTCATTAGTGAGAGTTAAATTGAGGGTTACAATTTACGAATGAAAACAGGATTAATACGTCTAAATTGGGATATAAAACAGGTTTCAGAATTAATTAGTGAACCCAGGAAAGGAAGACATATGCCAGTGTAGTAATTTACAAAGCTTTTTGTGTAGATGTAGCGCAAGGCTGGATGTATGGGGCGCTCAATGAGACTCGAACTCACATGAGAAGTTTTGCTAGTCATACACCACCCAATACTTGCCGGTGTATGACGACTATTAATTCCTTGTGTACAAATGTACATGGGAATTGCATACTTAGTAATTTAATCGAATACGCACGTACATACTCAAGAATACCTCGTGTGTCTTTTTTCTTGATGCGATTTTTATGTTCCCACTGAGTATTCAATCATTGAGGTAGTAATATCAAGAAAAGAAAAAAAAATCTTATAACTCAATTTTCTGTAAAAAATGGTAACGATTGTTTTTATCGTTTTTCAAGATAAACTTGTTTTTAGAATTTTAAAGTTTTTTGTCAATTTGCATTTGAAAAATAACATAGAAAAGTTATAAAAACAAAACAGCAATTATCAAAATTCGAAAATGTTTTGAGAGAGAGAGAGAGATTGAGGTGGTTGTGGACCCACCTAAAAGAAGGCCTTGTGCCACACTCGTCCGACCGGTGGGACGTAGGACAAATACCGAGATAGCAGTGGTTGTGATTATTCAAAATAGTTACGGAGCCGGCACAACATTGTTTCATCGTGCACCTATGCGTTAGGTCAAAGAAGCATCAATAATAAGCAATAAACATGAAAATAAAAAATGTCAAATTCCTTAGTCTTATTTATCGTAATAAGTTTTCAATTTTCTTTTTAACTGTGTAAAATCATAAAAACTATCGTTCGCCTCGAGAGGTTTGCTTTTTGCAGGAAACAAAAACAACAAAAAACACAGATGACCAACTCGGTAATTGATTTGCATAACTGAAAACGTTCACGTCTTATTGTTTTTTTATTTTTTCAAATTTTCCACTCATCAACAATTTCAAATTGAAAAGTCCTTCGCAGAACTTAAGGTGTCTCAATTTTTTGTTTTCTCTTTTTTTAGGTCCTGAAGAGTGGAGACATTGTTTCCTTTACGATTTTTTTTTAAGAAAATAATTCTTAAGAATTGCTTTTTTTATATGTATTTTTCTTTTACTTACCTAAGGAACAATAGTATCTAGGTCTAAGTGGTCTTGGTTGAGTTGTAATCACTGGTATAAAAGAAACAAAATAAAATAACGACATTATTATTAGGAAAAAAAAAACATTGTGTTGTTTTTCTATTGCAGTTTAAAAAGTTACTATTTCTGTGTTGATAATTAAATTAGGCACGATAAATAAAAGAATAAGTAAAAACGCCAGCAAAGCAATTCAGTACACAATTTAAGTTATGAACCGGTGTGAAGTTACAATCAGTTCCTTGGATAGATATTTACTAAACGGAGATGAGTATAAACTCATCTCAAAATAAAAAGGCTGTTTACTTGTGAAAGTGTTGTGGAGAGTGGGTAAATAAACCAGCGAGCAAGATGCTGAAACCTTTATAAATCAAACAGACTGTATTTTTAATACCAGTCTAATCATAAAAAACATATTGCTGAGTTCCAAATTTAATATATGTACTGCTGAAACGAGTAAGTACATACATTGCTGTGTTCATGACATAACAGTTATTGTTGTTGTAAATGACCCAAGTTAAAACCTAGAATAAGGCTGTTAGCATTTCACTTCAAGCTAATAATGTTGAGAAGAACGAATCGATCTCTTCTCTCTCCATTTATGGGTAAATAGTAGCTACGGTATGATTACTGATGGAGGAGAAGGAAAACTGAATTTAAATCAGCTGCTTAAAAATATTAACATAAAGTTACATCCGGTATGTTGCCTGGATCCTTGATGTTGTAATAGTTTGACTTCTTACAATAATCAGAACAAATTATTTGTCACTTTTGTTTCATCAGTCAATATGTCACAGTTTCTGGAATATTAGGAAAGAATTAAACAAATTAAAATTGGAAAATAAAATAGTTAATGTTGGTTGGTCAACCTTTGTGAGGTTATTTTATCCCAAAGTCAGTTAAACAATTATGATCTCCAATTATATACAGTTCAAAAATATATGTTCACTATCATTTTAAACAGGTAAACACTTCATATTTAATTGCAATATCAATGTTTTAAGAGTCAATGTATTAATGTAGTTCAGAATCATTTAAAAAATTATGTTATGTAACAACCTCCCCTCCTATCATTCCCAAGTGATAATGTTAGAAATTTGACTGAGAGGTGAAAATAAAGGTTGTGTTTCCTTGAAGCAAGTGATGAAAAAATTTATGCTTTGAGTTTTATGAGTTGGGTTTCTCGTGTGTGGCAGAGTAGACATGTTTTTGCATTTGATATTTTATAAGCCACATTTTAGGGTCTTTGATATTTTCCTTAAAAAATGAGTACTTTCCTCTTTTCTATGAAAGACAGTTTAGAAACTTAAGATAGCTTGTTGCAGAGCCGATAAGCATGTTGACCCTGCAAATGATTTTATAAGGTTAAGCATGCGAGTAATGAGAGCCAAAAGACAATGAAGGAAACAAAGGCAAGGTAACAACATAACAAACATGACAATTTATTTGTCGTATTTACAAGGGCGTATGTAAAGTTCGTGATAGTTGTTGGAGTTGGTAGCTGGTATGGTTGAAGTTGTAAGAGGTAGCTAGATGATCGAAGCGAGTAGCTGGTGTTGGTCGAAGTTGAAGTTGATAGTACCAAAATGGTCGTGCCTTTGCTGTGCTAAGGCACTTGAACACATGAGGGAACCGACAGCTAAAGCTAACCCCTGCTTTAGCACTGTGCTGCTGTACACACAGACAAGAGAACTGACAGCTAAAGCTAACCCGTATTTTAGCACTGCGCAGCGAAGCAGATGAATGGACAACGGAACCAACCGAATGGATAAGACCAGATGGTCTTAGAGTCCTCTTCGTGTTTGCCTCCTGGCCGTCTATTTTGACGAGTCCAAAGGACTGTCAGAGATACTCCAACCCACAGAAGGAGACCTCTAATGGTCCTTAAAAGGACCTTTTAGCATATCTATGTGATGGAAGGCAAATGCAACCACGAGATGTGGGATTCAGCCTTAGAAGTAAGGTGAATGCAACCACGAGATGTAGGATTCAGCCTTGAGAGAGCTTTGCTGCGAAGAGCGTGCCGCCGACCATCAAAAAAAGGGTTATTGATATCCAGCAGGAGCAGTGACAGGGTAACAGGGCTGCTTAAGCGTAAAATTCTTCTTTTAAAAAATAGGAGTGGAAATAAAGTTCCTCTTTAGCCAGGGATAGGCTTCGGAAGCTAATCCACTTTATTTTGATAGAGTTACTTTTGACAGAGAAGCCCTATTAATGATGTAAATGTCATTTATTCCCTTTTTTCTTTTAGTTGTAATGGCAGGTCAGTGTTATATAAAGTTTTACATCCGGTCATAGCTGGATGTAATGTTTGAGTGTTCCGGTTTATTTACGTTTTTAGGCGGGTCATGACAAGCTGACCTGAATTATAAACATTTTTATACATGTGGGAACCAAGCTGCAATAATGTGTTTGTCTATTCTTTACCTTTACACCTTTTCAATAATTTCACACCTATGAATATACCAGCAAACAAACATTATTTCAAACACCTAAAATACTTTTTGGGTATTTTATTTCTTACTGAGTTTATGCATTAAAATATTTATTCACTCTTTATTACTTGCTTATTCTAGATTTTTCTCTCATTTTTTACAGCTTCATAAATGAAAGAAGGAAATAAAAAAAAGAAAACAATTATAAAAACACAGCTATGCTAAGCTCATCAGCACCCAAGAAGTAGAGTGCAGACTATAGATAGGATTACTTTAGAAAAATTTACAACTATAGACTTTGTTCTGGCCAAAATTTCTCCAGATGAAGGCAGATGAATCAATTAGCCAAAACATGATAAAGAAAAATAAAACAGATGAATGTAGTAAAAAATTCATATTAATAGTGTCTAATAATAATTACTTCCCAAGATGAATTAAAGAATTAAATTCTATTTCTAGATATTGAAATTTGGAAATTGGAAATTTAAGTGATGAGTGAATAGCTGAGCAACTTATATAATAAATTAGTGATGTTGAAATGAGTCAGTGCCAATTTTTTAAAAATATTATGAAAACAGTTTTAATACTTTTTGAATGGCAGTTTTGGGTGAAACACAAGTGTATATGAGTGCAGCATCACCCATAATCACCAGACCTAACTCCATATAACTTTCCCCTGTTTCATGAACTGAAAATTCATCTCAAGGATAAGTGATTTGAGAATTTTGAGGACATTAAAAGAAAGACAAAAACACATTTCCATACTAAAAGAAAAATAATATTATTGGATTTGATGTATTTTCTTACCCATTGGCCTGATGGGTAGAGAGTTCGCTGAGGGTTCAATCCCAGGTTGAATCATACCAAAGACTCAAAAAATGGTACTTGATGCCTCCTTGCTTAACACAGCATTATAAGGTGCAAATCAAGGGTAAGTCGAGCAATCAAGGGAACGGAGCAGCCCACCTCTTCACCTAGCTATTGAAAAGAGAGCCTTTGGGTCTCTCTTGACTATGGTCAGCCAACTTAATATATATATATATATATATAATTTTTTATTGTAGGTCCAAAGAGAGAAAGAAATATGTTAAAATTAGTAGGTCCACTAAGAGATTTGTTTTTTTTTTTAGGATTTTTATTTATTTCATTCTTACATGTGTATGTTTTCAGCTTGTTGCTTTTGTCAGAGAACATATATGGCACAAGGCCTAGTTAATGGGGTACTCAATGAGACTTGAACCCACATATGTTTGCAGTTTAAATAGTTTTCAGTTGGTTATGGATTTATGTGGAGGTCACTACTCTCTTTTTCTTAGAGTGTGTTTTACACCTCATTGGTCTTTGATATTTGATATGTGTTTGTGTATGTGTGTGTGTTGGAGTGGTTTTGGATTTCACTTACAGTTATTTTTTTCTGTGTGTGTGTGTGTGTGTGTGAGTGTGTGTCTTGAGATTTTTTTTTGTGTGTTTGTGTGTGTGTGTGTGTGGTAGTTTGGTTTGAAATTTATTGGTAATTATTTTTTACTTTTAATTTTTGTGTGTGTATATATATGTATATATATATGTGTGTGTGTATGTATGTTTGTGTCCATTTGTGTGTGAGTAGGATTAAATTCTTTTTCCTTTATTTGAAGTAGCATGTAGTTGTTAGTTTGGTATTTGGGCATTATTTTAACAACATCTTGACTACATTCGTAAAGGTATTTTGATACATTTAATTTTCTATTTTCTGTTATTTTAATATTGCTCTTGTGAAGTGATATTCTTGAAATAAGAGCCTGAGTTGACGCTATGTATATTTCTTTGCACTTACTACATTCAATTATGTAAACAACATTTTTTGAGTTGCCACTTAAGTCTTTATTTATTTTGAATTTTATTTCCGGGTTTTTAAAGGTATAGTATTTCCCTTCAGTAATCATATCACATATTTTACATTTTTTTTTTGCATTTGGTAACCCCTTGTGTTATGTTTTCTCTGAATGTAGAAAGACCATTAAGACTGTAAACACGAGTGAGTTCAAGTTCCATTGAGTACCCTATTAACTAGGCCTTGTGCCATATATATTCTCTGAAGAAAGTAACAAGCTAGAAACATACTCATATGTAAGAATGAAATGAATAAATAAATCCTAAAAAAATACAAATCTCTTTGTGGACCTACTCATTTAAAATATATATATATATATATATATATATATATATATATATATATATATATATATATATATAAACATGTAGATCAAACTTTAGATATTACTCATATGATAAATAAAAAATGCAAAAGCACAATAGAAAATATATCTAACAACCCCTTCATATAACATGATTAAATAAATCAATAATCAATGAATAAATTCATGATAGAAATTTTGAATGACTAATAAATATAATGTTAATAATGTTATACAATGTTATATAATGTTAATTTTTTAGAAGTTTCTTAGGTAACTCACTTCACATTTAGTTTTAGGGGAAGTGGTAGCTGTCTGTAAGAAAGAGGATGTAGGGGTAGAGTAAAAAAAAGTAGGAAGATAGTATGATTAAAAGACTGGGAAATAAAAGTGACCCTTTGACACTTCCTGTGATGATCAAAAGGTATCGTAAGTGAGGAGAGATATGCATATAGAAAATAGAATTTTTAAAAAATACAAAAAGCAAGAGACATAGATCTTACATCAATATCAGCAGAACCCCATTTTAAAGAAATCCTCTCTCAGAGAATATTCATAAAAAAGTAAGGGGGACTTTAATGGATATATATAACTGATTTTCATGCTTCAAAATCCAGATTTTCTCATTTTTTATACCATAATCTTTATATATATATGCATGAATTGGTAAAAAATTTCTTATTTTCTTTTATTAGATGGTATTAACTAAGATCATTTTTGAGTGTCTTATGACAACTATAGATAATTTTTTTGTTTTTGCTTTTTTGTTGTTTATGAATTCTTACATGAAAGAAGGGAGAAAATAAGTACCATTTTGCACTGTAAATTAAGATCTAATATCTGGTTTCATGAAAATATAATGAGAAATTACATATATATATATATATATATATATATATATATATATATATATATATATATATATACATAATTGCAGTTATATATAAAGATATATATATATATAGATATATAAGCATGAGTACATCTCTCTCTCCCTCTCTCTCCTGCTCTCACTCTCTCTTTCTCGCCCTCTCTCTACATATATATATATGAAACTTTTGGAGAGTGTGTATTGTGTTCAATATACACAATGAGACCAGTGATTTTGCCTAAATTCATATTTTTCTTAATTTTTTTTGTATTTATAGATTCAATAAAACTTTTATTTATAATTTATACACTTAGATTTATAAAAGAATTTCTCTGACAAAATTTGTCTTCCTTAGATTAGGAATTTTTCCCAGTAATAAAATTATTGGCCGTTTAAGTGAAAAACATTATTGATGGTGATTAAAGGATTTAATAACAAGATGGGTCTATTTCCCTATATGATTAATCATTTCTATGGGGAGTTGTCACTCTTTTATCAAAATGAACCTATTTAAAAGTTTAAAAATAAAAGTGATTTGTATCATATTATTTTTCATCTAAATTTAGACTTAAACTGACTCCTGGATACAGTGGAAGGACGTTTTTTTTCCCTTGCAGTGTAAACTCCAACTGATATTATTCAGTCTACTAATCATATCACCATCCCACCTCCCTTGCCCCACTCCCACTCAAACAAAAATACTCTTACACTCCTAGTATAGTCTTCTAAAAAAATAAAAATAAATAAACTTCTAATTTCTAAATTAGTTCTGTATACACACTGCTGAATTTAAAGTGGGAGGAAGTGAAAAGATAATTTTAGTAGCCAATCAGGTTCATTGAAATTTCATTTATATTTATTCTTTTTTTTTCCTTTTATTTTCTTGATCCTTTACTTTCAATTTGATATCTTCAGTAATTTGAGAAGGGGTGAAAGATGTTACCAAAAGAAATGTGTATTTTTAAAAGATTCTCAATATTTTGAAATGATCTCACTACATCATTCATAAAGAAAAAAACAAAAAGAAAAAAAATAATTTTCACATTAGTTTGTTAAAAGTAAAATAAGATTAAGATTTCTCATAACTATACTTATACAGCTTTATACATTGTATATTTGCTATTGTATAATGCAATTTTCTTGAAATATCATATAATATTATACAATATAACACAATATATGTGATATACAACATTGCAGCTTATTTTACAGCATATAATTCTATTACAATATTATACAATATTATTTTAATAATATACAATATGTATAAAGCATCATCTATAAATAAGTACACCTCTATTATTTTATTAGATGTTAATTTTCTTTTCAACTAAAAATACCAGGAATTTATTTTTAGTTGATCATTACTCAATCAAAATGGATATTATTAGGTGTTACAAACTGTAGATTTTGATCATGTAACCAAAATACCCAGTCTGTTACCAAAAATAATGGGTGTACTTATTTTTGGACGGATATATTTTGATTACTATTATAATCATTATTTATCCATTTATTTTTTATTTTTTCACACTAGTTTTAACTGGTGATTTTCATAGAAGTCTGAGTGACAGCAAATCTTCTCAGTTCTCTAGGACTTGTCAAAGTATGTTTGTCAATTTCAAAAATACTATGATCTGAACAGTCTCAATTCTTCCTTGTATTTCTGGTTTCCAGAGTCTCTTTTCTTAGTTCTTGGGTATTATTCCATGGGCACCAACTATGTTTCATAATTTTTTAGTTTTTGTGTAAGGTCAAAAGGTATTAATCTTGTTTTTCACTTTCTTTTACTTTCAGTATATGACCTATAAAGTCACAAGTTGACAAGTTCTTTTCTTTTTTATTAACTAAATTAGATCTAGTTTCCTGTCTGGAATTAGGTTTGAAAAATCTGTTTGAATCTTAAAATTACAAAGAACTTTGTGAGTTTTGTTCTCCAAGACAGATTCTGTTCTGTGCATATATCATTTGTCTGTATGGTTAAAGTTTAGCCATTTGCATAATTCCCAGTGGATCATCTTCTTCACCCAGCTGTACTTTCTCTTATACTTCTTCTGAGACAGTTTGCTGAAGTCACTTCTTCTGGGATTTGTTTCATCTCTCTCTTCAAATAGCCTACACTTATTATTTTTGTAAGTTTTTTTCTATTCTAGTATTTATATAATTAGTTCTTATGGCTTCATTTTGTACTGCTGTTTATAGTGATTTAATTCCTCTCTTTAGGTTTCCTCTGCATAGCCATGTCCTGGCTGTGTTGTACACTATTTCCTTAGTTTGTCTTCTGAAATATTCATTGAGTTGTTTTTCTTCTTATTTTTGTTTTCTTGATTTTATAATTTCTATTTTCCTGTTTGTCCTCGCATTTTTATTATTGTTATTCTTATTCTTGGTTACTGTGATTAATCTCTCATTGCCCTTTTTTTCCTGAGTCTCTGAATTACCACACCTGTACTGACTGTTTTCTTTCTCTTTCTTTTCTTGTAATGTACAATCTGTCCATATTATCTCTTGTGTGTAAAGCCTAGTGCGTTAACATCAGTTGTTTTTTTTATTTTTTTTATTTTCTAGTCTATGTTTTCTATGTTTTTTAGCTCCTCTCTTGTTCAATTTAAGAAGGATCCAGAATATCCAACCAGGGATATTGCCCATGTATTTATTCCTTTGATTAAGTTCCTACTGTATTGTTTAGTTTCCTCTCAGGCATTCCTTTTTGACTTTATTCATCATTTCTGTTTACTTGTGTCTGGTTCCAATATTCCTGAGAAATAATATTAGTTGTAGTAGTAGTAGTAGCAGTTCTAATAGTAGTAGTAATAGTAAGCATTTTTTATTTACTTACTAAGAAATACTGCTAAAATCTATTTTTAAAACAATGCCCAAAGCCAATTTAGACCTTAACTGCCTTAAAATTCCTCTAGTCGGATAGGTTTTCTGTTATTTTTGTGAATGGTAAATACATCTCATATGAAAAACATATCACAATAAATTAATTTTTCCTTAATATAAATTCTTTCCTCAGGATGTTTTATTTTACTCTAACTTTGTCTTTCACAGCATTTTGTTCTTTCCATTTTCTATTCTTTTTTACATCTTTGTTACATCACAGAGATTAAGAAAAAGTGATCACTTGATTATAATATCCCTTATATGAAAGGCTTTTTTTTATTTCTATTTAGTCTTTAGGACATGGTTTTTGATAGTGTCATTTTACTCATGTATTGAATGAGGATCATGACTGCATATTTTGGGAGGACTTCACACTGGTGAAACCATTCATCAACATGCAGTGTTTCTCTTAGGGAGTTTTTACTGTTTTTTTTGTCAAGGTGAACAATACATGTGTGTATTTGTGTGTGTGAGCATCACAAAGTGGTAAGTCAAGTAATATGAGATGTGAATTCTGACAACATTTTTGGAAAGAGTTGTCAAAGGAAAGGATGAGAAAGTTGGTGCAATCACTGGTTGGATTTCATGATACAAATGTTTGCTTGTTGTGTCAGGTTACCATTTCAGAACACCTGTCAATCATGCCAAAGCTCAGTTCTGTAGTAACATTTTTAAAACTTTAGAATGAATTGACAATGGATTTTTACTGGTTTTTTTTACTTATTAATGAACTATTTTACTTAACTGTACAAACTATCATTAACTTTTAAAAGATATATCTTAATATAATGCATCATGAAATACAGAATCTTGTAAGAGGTGGTGACTTATGATTGAGAGACTAATGATTTTATGCCAGCATATGAAATGAATGAAACACAAAAACTAATGATTTGGAATCATGAATTTATGATTGATGCTGATCAATGGGCTGAAGAAAATCACATGACCAGAGGAAAAAGTCTGATTTTTTTTTAGTTTGGCTTTCTGAGAACAACAGAAACAGTTGGACATGATTTGAGGATTTTAATGTTTAGAAGCCTCCCAACTTTTGTGGGGCTTCAATAGAAATTAACAAGATGCAAAGAGTTTTTTTTTCTTTGAATCAAAGGAAAAGGCTAGCTTGATCTAACAAAAACATCAAGTAATAAACATGGGAACCAAATTATGTATGTTTGTCAACTTCTTTAGAAGGAACAATAATCAATGGCTTTTGAGTTCCAAGAGCAAACAACAGCAAGGCCTCTGCAATGTTACAACTTAAAGAATGAGTTTATAAGTTTTAAAAAGAATAGCAGAAAACCTTCTCTACGGGTGGAAGTTGAAGCTAGTTGATGAGAAAGTCCTTTTGTTACTCACTACCATGATATATCCTTTTAAAGATATATTTTTAAAGCATTTCTATTATGACTACTTCTACTAATAATAATAGTAATAATAGAAAGTGGAATTGACAGCAGGAGGAAGAAGCTTAGCTGAAGCAAAGATACCAAGAGGTATTTTTCAAGGAGATGCACTATCACTGTTACTATTCATAATTGCCATGATGCTACTTAACCACATACTCAGAAAATGCACTGCCAGATACAAACTTAGTAGATTGCAGTAAAAGATAAATCACCAAATGTACATGGATGACATAAAGCTATTTGTAAAAAATGAAAAAGAACTAGAAACTCTAATACAGGCAGTTAGAATATACAGTCAGGACATAAGAATTGAATTTGGCATAGAAAAATGTTCCATGGTTGTAATGAAAAGCAGCAAACGACACCTGACAGACGGAATGAAACTACCAAATCATGACAAGATTAAAATGCTTGGAGAAAAGAAAATGTTCAAATACTTGAGCATCTTGGAGGCTGACACCATCAAATAAGTATATACCAATTATACCAATCATGATTGGTGCTTTTGGTACAATAACTAAAGGATTATTAAAGGGACTGGAGGACATGGAAGTTGGAGGACAAGTGGAGACCATCTAAACTACAGCATCATTGAGAACAGCCAGAATACTGAGAAGAGTCCTGGAGACTTGAGGAGACTTGCTATCACTCAAACTCCAGTGAAAAACCATCAGCTAAAACTGATGTGAAAAACTCTCAAGGAGTAAAGGATAATTAAAAAAGAACAAACCATGTAAAAGCTAGAATATATATAATTTGAGAGAATAGCAAGTGTAGGCTATATATATACAGAGAGAGAGAGAAAACAGTAAACCACATAAGTAAATACAGCAAACTGGTTTGGTAGAATTACAAGAGTAGGCATGCTAGTGAGGAAGGTGTCCAACCAGGAATGGTACGAGTAATTAAACTTTGGCCATTCAGATCAATAGTATATGTACAAATCAGAATCTGTTCTGGATACTGAGACATAAAATTATCTGGGATTTTTAAATTTCTCTATCCTAACTAGATCTAGTTCTAGTCAACAAGAAGAAATGAAGATGTTAATTAATGAATGAACTTAACCATTCTAAAAGATGACAAAGTAAAAATACAAGAAAGCAAAAATCTCAATAAATATCTGGACTTAGCCAAAGAGCAAAGACACTATGGAACGTAAAGGTGATAGTGATACCAATCATAGTCAGAGCCCTTGGAACAATCCCAAAGAACCTGCAAAAGAGATTGGGCAGACTAGAAATCCAAGGAAGACTACAGTACTGCTGAGATCAGCCATAATCCTAGCACTTACTCTCCTAGAGAGCTGAAGAGACTCAATGTCATATGGAGTAAAATAACAATAATTATATAGTTTAGTTAATAAAAGGAAAATAACTTGTCAACTAGAAGACATTACTATTCATCTGATCAGGGAGTTAAAAGGAAAGGAAAACAAAAAAAAAATGGATAAAAACCTGGACCTTGCAAGAGAGTTAGAAAATCTATGGAACATGAACATAATAGTGATACTAATCATAGTTAGAATTCTCAGATTTAACCTTAAAAACCTGGAAAAGAGATTAGGATAATGAGAAATCTATGGAAGAATTATTACTGATCACAGCACTGCTAAGAATGGCAAAAATACTGAAAAGTGTCAGAGAAAGCTGAGGGATTTATTAGTATTTGGCATATATCTTTTTATTACTTGTCTTCATAATATTTACCATTAAATAATTTATTTTCACTCTTAAAGCTTTCTTATTTAGACACACAATAAGATGTCTTTATCTCAGCAAATGTTGGCTTCTCTATTCTTCACAGATTAAAGCTTAGAGTGATTTTTTCTCATTGTAGGTTTATAAGATTCTCAACCGTAATCTTCAGGGTATTGCTGAATATAGAGTAACTGTATATTAAGATAAACATTATAAAGAAATGTGAAAAAGTATTTGGCCACTTTAAACTATTGTAAACTATTGTAAATTTCAACTAAATGCCAACTTATAAGTGAATGTTTTGCATTGCGTTTTTTACAGATGAAGCATCGACCTTGTTGAAGTCATTATCATACCTATGATCATACCATTATCATATTTTGTAGTATGGTTTCTGAATTAGAGAGGAAGATACAAGACCACTTCCAAGAATGGCTGTGCAAAAGTTTTCAGCCACCTCATTTAAATCATTCAAGATACAGTGTTTTGAAACAGAAGAAGGAAAATATATTACATAACGTTCATTTCAAGAAGTTACAGTACATTGTTGATATTTCATGTGACTTCCCTTAGCTTGAATAATTACTTCTATGCATCTGGGAAGAGATGTGTACAAATCCTTCACCATATTCACAGGTATGAGATGCTCAGCTGTGTGGTTGAGCTTGCATAATTCTTCAAGATTATATGGATTTTATCTGATGAACTCTTCTCTTAAGTTGTCCATATTTGCCTTGTAATATTTATGGCTCTGAGTGAGCCTATCTTTTAATAAGGTAACATCTTCATCAGCCAAACTCTGTTGTCGTACATGTGATCTTTGGCATGGAACTTCTATATGCTGAAAAATCTCACCTTCATCCAAACCTGGTATCAAATTGTCCTTCAGTAACTGGATGTATTTGACACTATTCAAGTTACCATTAATTTTAACCAACCATCACTTTTTATGTATCCCAAAAGCATCAGACTCTTACCTGTAAATTTTTTTTAACATAACATGAGTCATTTAACTTTACTGAGGGTCTTTTGACAAATTCTCATTTATTAGAATACTGCTCCATCCTAGTTTCATCACTGAATATGATCTGTATCTGTATCTCATAGTTCATAGTTTGACCAACTTTATCTTGCCTTCAAATGCTTCCTGGTTAATACTGGTTTCTTAGCTGCAATGCACCCCTTCAATTCATGTTCTCAAAGCTTGTGCTTATAGTATCTCGTGACACCAAATGAGACAAGCAACACTCATCCATCACTAGTCTTACAGTCTTCTTTGGCTGAGCTTTTGCTGTCTTGATCAGTTTTCATACTATCCTGTGCTATAGCCTTAAAAGGTCACCACATCTTGGTCAATCTAAGATACTTCCAGTGCCTTGAAGAAGATTTCTGAGATGCTATTTCCTGAAATTCTGAATTCCTTAGCCATTGCTCCTTAGCTCATTTTCTTGGTCCTCTTCACTATCTTTATCATTATTTCTTATGAAATTTTTGCCATGGTTTTAGGTGTAAGTATTTTCACTATATTTAAGAAAAACTTGGTACTGTTGCAAAAAAATATTTGCATATAAGTTGTGAAACCTTTTTCTGTTTTAAACACTCTATCTTGATTGGTTAATCTGGGGTGGTCAAAAACTTTTGCATGGCTGTTTTTGGTGTAGTCTCAGATCTTACCCCCAACTCATTCAGAATCACAACCACAAAATATAATAATCAGGTATGGAATAATAACTCCAACACATTTCATTGGTAAAAAACACTAGGCAAAATATGCACTTTTAAGTTGGCAATTAGTAGCAATTTGCAATAATTTAAAGCAAACAAAGACTTTTGCATAGTACCCTACATTAAATTGTATATTTAGAAATTATATATTCAGATCAAGTTTTACTTAACATAACATCTATGGCCTTTTCTCGAGTTAAAATTTCTTTTAACTGGTTGTAATTCTTTTCCTTATTTCTATAGCCAATCTGCAAATGCTGTGAAGTTTAGCTTAAAAAGGTTGGGGTTCACTAAAAATCAGGAAAATGGTCCAAAAGCTTCTTTCTCCAAAAAAACATATTTTTAGAAATTTTTCAACTGCTAAAAAATTTTCATTCAAGGAAAATATTAGAAATAGAATTCCAAATTTATTTTATTTGAAGATCATATTTTTCCTTAAAAAATTTTGCTAGTTTGAAGTTTCTGGCTAATGATAAAAATTATAGAATCTAGAAAAGCACTATTATAAATTCATTTTATTTAAACATCTATTTTCATGAACTTTTATTTTTAATTATCTAAGAACTTTCCTTGAAAGTAAAATTTTTAACATTACTATTACAATGGGTATTTATCTAAACTCTCCACTGTGTTGGAATGTGGCACAAAGCTTATTTAAATTGAGGACATTACAGGAAGCAATTTACCAGGGAGGATACCAAAAATAGCTCAGTTTCTCTTTTGGGATGCCTTAAGCATCAGACAAAAAACCCAACCTTTAGATGAAGTGTAGGTGCTTTTGGGGAGAGGGATTCTCTCTGGAACTGAACTGATTTATTAGTTTTTCCTTTATCTTTTATTATTTCTTTATACCTTGTAATCATAGATGCCATAGTTTTAAGTTATCCGAATGTTTTAGAGGAAGGATTCTGAATATTAATTTGATAATAAACTGTATAAACTATTTTGTTTTTAAAGAATTTTTGTAGAAAGTAAAATTTTAAACAGTACCAGTTAATCTTGTTCATCTTTTATACATATATTTTAAATACAACTCTATCTCTCATTTGCATACATATCCAAATGCATACATACCCACACACATATATACACATACACACATGATGGTTGTCAAGTATGCTCACCATCTGCTGCATCCCAAGCTGATTCCTCATGTTATAGACTGGACATTACCAATCCTTTTTCCAGCAAGAATGTCAGACTAACACACACACACACACACACACACACACACACACACACACACACACACACACACATAACACATATATGCATAGACCCGTAGTTTGTCAATAAGTCTCTATTCTGATAAAAAGCATTCATTTAACACAGCAAATATTCATTTTCAACATATTCTTCTTTCTTGTTAATGCACTTTATTCTGAAGTTAATATTCATTAAATAGATTGAACATTGTACACTGAAAATTACTAATAAACATTGAGCTAATGACTATATCCATCTCATTTCCTCTCTTTCTCTACATATAGATATGATTGTGCATGTGCATCTCAGCCCGACCAAGAAAATAATGTTTTTTAATGATTTTTAATAATTTTATTCAAGTATATATTTTTTTGTTCTTTTGAAGGTGTGGAAATTGAATTGAATGAGGTTTGGTATTGACTTTTTGAAGGGTTTGTCTTCTAATATTTGTTGTATCTGAGCACCATAACTCATTGCCATATTTATTTAAGTATAAGGAACACAATTTGGACACTTATAACAGAGCTAAACAAGGTAAAACAATTCATGATGAATTAACGAAAACATATTCATTGCCTGAGCAGACTTAATAGAATTAATACTGAAATGATATTGTTATATTCTGTGTTTGTTACACTTAGGTTTCCTTTCGGTCCTCGTGGGGAAGACACGTAAGTAAAAGTTGTGTTAGCAACACGATAAAATTATAACTAAAATTTCTTCCTTACTGAAGATGTTCGAATACAAAAAAACACAAGGCCGGCTTAATGAACGACAATGTGCATTTATTAATGCAAAAACAAACAAACAAACAAACAAAACCAAAAACGAATCAAAACAAAATTAAAAGCAACAGAATGTCTATGAGCCTTCTTGGGGGGATTTGGTCGGTAATTCGCCTGAGTCCTTTGAAGCCCAAAAAAACGGGAGATTGAAATTTACCTAGGAATACCTTTCCGTTCCTGTTTTGTTGGTATTAAAGTTTTTGGGACATACCTAATAAAATTTTCTTGCTAGGGCAAAATGGTTTTTTGCTGCGCGCACGTGCTAGGGTTAAGATGGAGGAAAAATGTCGATTCTGGTAGGGGGCTTCGGCCAACGGAGTTCCTTTCCTGGATGACTGGTAATTAATTGTTTTTTTTTTTTTTTTTTTTTCTTCTTCTACGAAGGTTTTTTTTTTTTTTTTTTCCTTTTTTGAAACCTTGAATGGAACGCGACGCCTACCTCTGGGTGAGAGCAGAGACCCCCCAACCTTTTTTTTTTCGTTGTTGAAATTGAAATCCTTGCTTTGTCGACAAGGATATCCCTTTGTCAAATCCAAGCCTTTTCTGCAGCAACAGGTATCCTGTGGTTTGATTGACCCATCAACTTCTCGTCATTCAAAATGAAGGGCTGACTCATACCGTATTAGAGAATTCTCTCCCTCCATACTGGACTGCATGCTTCAAACTAAAACAGGGGAACATGTGCCAGCAAGTCTCCCCCAATTATTCCTCCTCACGCTTGCGGGACAGAATATGAGAATATAACAATATGAAATACTAAAAGAGTATTATAGAGAAAAATTCTGTCATGCAGTTGAAGAGTTTTGAATGAAAGTTGTTGTGTGAGAACTCATAAGGTTTGTTGGAGTGAGAGCCCCCTGTTTGGAAACACACATATTTGTGCATGCTTCTGGTTGTTGAAGCCAGACCAGAGAGAGAGAGAGAGAGAGAGAGAGAGGATTTGACTTTGCAGCATTGTTTTATATGCTACTTTGATCATGCCACCTAGTGGCCACGGAAAGTACTATTTGGAAGGCAAGGGATGTAATCCCTACAAAGGATTAAAGATTTAAAAAAAACTTGTATGCTTCCGACCTGGCCATACATTGAGGAGCTTGACTTCTGAAACCATCACTCTAGGCAGTCTTTTGTCCACAACTAAAAGGCTAGAGTCAGGTTTATTGCCTGTATTAAAATATACAGGATTCAAAGACTTATCATATGTGTTTGTTATTTGTTATTCTATGGGTGTTGATCAATTTTTGATGATTTTTGTACATTTTTAAAATGTGAAATGTGATAATTTGGTTTTGCCTTATAACTTCAGATGGCAGTTTTTTTTTTTTAGAAATACATCAAATAACTTCAATAACTTATGTAGATACTACCTGAAATTTTAACTCAGGCCCAATTTATTGTTAAGAATTTTCTAATCTTTTTTTCAATCAAATTTAAGTTATTGAAGTTTATATGATATACTTAATAAATTTAAACAGAGTGTATATATGTATGAATTTTCTTTGTCCAACAGTGACACTATTTGAGCAAAGTTTCAGCTACAAAACTCAATTTTTAGACATGATCATAGATGTATCTCTCTGTGCATACATATAAGTAAATTCATGTTTGTATGAATAAATATCTTACAAGCATATATACATGGGCTAATTACATTCTCTTAGTTGAAGCATAGATACATGGTCTTCTTAATCAAGGTCTGGAAAAGTATGTGTGTGTGCATGTATGCATGCATATATTTACCTAAGCATGTTATATACATACATGTTTATGGAAGTAAATCAGGGAAATGAATCCGATAGTATGGAGAAAGTAGAAAAGTAATCCAAAAGTGATGAATTCATTATGAAGAAAAGCCAACATTGAAATACTTTGGTTTTAGTAAAACTTCATCAGGACTTTAAGATGGTGAAACAAGTGTTCACGGATGTTTTAATAAATAGTTTTTAATAATGTTGTATCAGCAGTTGTTTCACTATCTTAAAGTCTTGATGAAAATTTACTAAAATCAAAATGTTTTAACTTTAACTTTCCTTTGTAATAAATTCATCACTTTTGGGTTGCTTTGTTTTTGTATTTTCTCCATACATATTGTCACGTGGTCTACCACTGAGAGAAGAGAGAAATAAGGAATGTCCCCTACCCCTCCGTGTTTGAATTAGCAGGCCGCCAAAGGCTGACCGCTAAAAAGAGGAATAGTAATGTAGGTCAACTTCGGCCGGCCTGTCTGAGAAAGTAAAGAATGTGGGTCAGAGCGAAAGCCAACAGATGTTTGCACTCTGTGACCGGATGAATAAAGAAAGGATATACTGGACATATAGTAGTCACCTAACAGGGAAGAAGATAGAAGCGAAATGATTGGCCAGAACCCTAAAACGGAAGTGGCACCTTCTTTCCGTCAGCGGAAATAGGGTAAAAGAAAATCAGTTTTGAAGAGAGGTGTCGCCGTGAACTGACGGGGGCGAATCTCGGGCCAAGACTCCTGGTGAAGAAAGTGGAAACAATCTTGGACAAGAAGTACCTACGCCTTCAAGCCAGAGCAATATATATGTAAAATTTCGCCAGCCCGTAAAAGAGAAAATACTCTCCGAAGGAACCTCTCAAAAGATAAGTAAACATTATGACTGTTTCTCCCTACACCCTTAATAAGCATTACAATTATATATTCTCTCTCTCTCTCTCTCTCTCAATTTAAAGAAAGACGAAGAAAAAGAAAAAAGGAAGAAAGACATTTATAGTTATGTATTATCCGCTGATAATATAGCCGACATGTTGAATATGGATGTTTGCGTGTGTATTAAAAAGATTGTTATATTTTAATGTTCCCACTTGTTAAAGTTTGTTCATTGTGTTGTCTGCTGTCAAGGTGTCTGCTTCATGTTTGTTTTCAGCTTCTTTCGCCTTATGTTATTCTCGCCTAAACTGTCCTATACTTTCCTTTAAAAAAATATTATACGGGAAACTGGAATTGTCGACTACTATAGCTAATATTATTATATCAAAACCTAGAGGTCCATACCTTCCATAAATCTAGGGGTAGCAAGAGCTAGTGGCCTGGTGGATGTGTGTGTAATGTGAAATTTGGAAACCCCTTGCCAGCGGCGGTCAGTTTAGCCCCAAATTAACCCCCACATAATATGCCAGTTCCTATATGCCCGAGAAAGGACTCTGAACAAGGACTTATTCTACGAGGGATCAAGTGCCAGACCGCCCCGTCTTCACACATGCAAGAAAAATAAACTCCCTGTTTGGTGATAACAATATTTAAATGCGCCAGTTCCCATACGCTTTTAAATGGTTGCTCATCCGGGGATATTTTTATTTTAATTTGCCGTCACAATATTTCTATGAATAATATAAATGTATATATGTACATATATAAACATATATATATATGTGTATATACATATATATATATATATATATATATATATACATATATATATCATTGAGAAATAAGAAAATCAATAAGTATATTCCATTATGAATTTATTTCAATGGTTATTGATGGACTCTTCAGATGTATGTGAAAAAATTCTCTTCTTTTTACTGTTAAATCCAGAGAATATTTTTATTTTATGTAAAGATTCATGTGTCATAATTTAAATATCTATCAAAAGAAAATTCATTATATATCTCTGTTAAGAAGATCCTCCAGTGAACAAAAAATATAAAATCCCTGATGTGTAATAAGTTATTTCATAGCATCTTCATTTCTGCCCATTCTTTGGTATTGATCTCTTTTTATTTTTTATTTCATTATTTATAAACATATTTTTGATTTCATAGTTTTTTACAGATTTTTTCAAAATTCTTGTTTGTAAATTTATTTCAAAGAATTTAGTAATATATCTTAATTCTAATTTAATCCTACACAATATTTCTTTCTGTTTTTTTTTTAATATTCTTATTAGTACCAATTTAACTTTTATTTTAAAATCATATGTATGATATTGAATACTTTATCAATTCTATTTTTTTTGGATAGAGTTTAGAAAATTATCAGATAGTTTTGGATACTTCGTCGATTGTTTGACGAATCAGTTTAAGTTAGTATTTATTTATAAAAACATTTTGGAAACTTTTTCTAATATTTGTTTTTATAAATCTGTAGTAACATTGTTTTTATTGGATTTTACCCAACTGTATAATTGTTTAAACTTTACTTATATCAATCTTTTTTTAAAAAATTATCTCTTTTATCAGTTGATAATATGATCATTTGTTCTATAAAGTATATTTTATATTTAATTTTGGTTAGTAATACACACACACACACACACACACATATATATATATATATATATATAATTGAAGTGATAATATTCTTGGTGTAGAGTAAATATAGTTTAGTATAATAATTTAGAATAAATATATTCCAGTTCTAATTTTCATTATTTCTCCATTGTGTAAGTGATTTCTGTCTTCATTGTCTCTTCAGATGGAATGAATGCTGTTGCTAGCCATGTTGGTAATCAATGATGGAAATATGATGGTAACATATGACAGTATTTCTATAATATAGCATTAAGGAAAAATATTCCACCAAGCTGGTTAACCTAAAGCTGAATTGAAAATAGTTAATTCAACATATTCTCATTCAGTTTAAGAAATGCTACTCTATGTTGACTTCATGTTTGCATCAGGAACAACAAGCGTTTCTATCAACCATATTCATTTTAAGGTGCCTCTAGTGGGAGATTTGTTAGTGAGCTAGACTATCTGATCATAGTGAGTTTGATTCTCACAAGATTCTCCATCTTCTGACATTGGAATGAACTAAGCTAAGCTTAGCAAATGAAAATACCGTACTGAAGAATTAAATGTTGCAAAAACATAATAAAGACTTAATAAAAAGCGGTGATGAAATGTTTTACTTCTGAATTATTATTGTAATATTGATAATAATAGTGAATGCAAAAATGAAATGTTTGCTGACCATAAAGAAATAAGAAATAAAAAAATCCAAGGTGCTGGAAGGGTGATAAGTTAGAAGTATTACTGGTAGGCTCAATGCAATAAAATTCAAAATAACAATCTTTATGATATATCTGATGCCCTAACATGTAAACGGCTATTAATATAACATTGCCAAACTCCTCAAAATTCTATCAGTCATCTAAGTGGTTACAAGAGTGGGTCAAGTACACCACCACTTTGAGGGAAGTTAGGTTTTGTTCTGAGAACCCCTATGCACAGCCAAGCAAAAGAAGCTGAGATGAAGACCAAGAGAGAAAGTACCTCAAAGATCCAAGAAAAGTTGTTATTTCATGACAAAAAAAAGATTTATGAATCCCTACCTGAATGCTCAGTGATTGTCACCAGTTTCTACATATTTTTACTACTTTATTAACTGAATGAAGTAAAGAAAATAAACAACTGAAGCTCCTATGTTTGAGATAAGTTGTGTTTTTGTATTTTCGCTTACTCAATTTTTAGTTCATCATCAACATAGTAAGAACACTACATTATACTAAACAGTGTGTGTGTGTGTGTAATAAAACTTTCTCTCTAAATATACACATCTAAATTTTCTTCCATTTGCTCATACAATATCTTCTCTGTTTTAATCCCTAATAAATGAGACTGTCATCACTTTTGGGATAAATAACTCAGTGGATACAAATTTCTTTGGGAATTATTTTCTTCCTGTGCAAAACTTCAGCTGTTAAAAGTTCAGGGCTTTTGTCATATATTTTAACCTTTTCGGAGATCTCATCATTGAAACTGATAAAGGTTATAGGTTTTATCTTTTGCACAAAAGTTTTGTATTTAAAAGCAAGAATAATTAACTCTAACTGTATAGAATATTGTTTTCTAATCAGAAAATCAGATTTTTTGCCTGTTCATATCTGTTTGAAGTTTGTGTGTATTCTGAGTGTATTTGACAATCTAATAGAAAAAATTAAATTGTATTTCTACCTTAGTTTTACAAATAGATTAATCAGTGGTTATGAAATTTAGTCTATAGATTTAATTATCAAGTATTATTAAATAACAATAATATTATAATATTATCTACACATAGTACCAAAAAAAGTAACTATGTGGCCAACAAAGCCTTCATAGATGATGCCTCTGGGGTCAGGCATGATTTTAGTGGTCAAAGCATTGTTACCACTAACCCCACCTATAATTCCTAATACCACTAGCTACTTCAGTTATAAAAACAAAGGTATTTAGTTTTTATCTGAACAATAGAATCCTTCAAAGGGCAGAGCTGAAACTAAAGCAAATAATTTCTGAAAGTTTTTTTTTGTTTCTCTTAGTCCTCCTACCAAGAAGGTATCATTCGAAAATAAAATCAGCAACTTGCAATTTTTCCTTTCCTTAGTTTGCTTGAACAAGCCTGATGCAAGGACTTTTGTTTGCTGTGTTTCTTAATAAATGAGTGCAGTAAACTGGCATAGTTAGAATACAAGACATGGTGGGTAGGGAAGTTAATCAACTGAGAATTGTGCCTGTGTCTGAAATTTGACCATACTGAAAAATAGCATATGCACAAAGTAGAATCTGTCCTAGAAAGTGAGGTGCACAAAATTTCTGGGATTTTTACATAAAAACAAATCACTTCATATCAGCTTTTAGATCAGACCTAATTTTAATTCATGAGAAAAAAGAACTTGGATTTTGCCATTCTGACAGACCACAAAATAAAAAAAAAAATGTGACAAACTGGACAAATACCAGAGACCTGAAGGGATTTTGGAACCAGGAGATGGCAGTTATACCAATCATGATTGAAGCCCCAAAGAACCTGAAAAAAAGGTTGATAGAACTTGAGATTTGAGAAAAATTTGGCATGGTCCAATTCACAGAACTGCTAAAATCAGCTAAAATTCTTAGAAGAGTGCTGGAGAGCTTACTGTCACTGAGACTTCAATGAAAACCACTTGTTTCTACTGATGTGAAAAACTTAAAGAACAAAATAATTATAATAATTCAATGTTTAAAGTATAAATTAACACCTTTTCAAATTATTTATGTATTACCAAAATTCTCATTATGTTTGAATGTTACTGTCACCCAAGAAAAATGGTATGATATTGTGGACATGAAAGTGAGACTAACGGTAGCTCTTGACAAAAGAGGGTTCGTTTGTGTCTGGCGTGCAGGGCAGTAATCTGATCCGAAGGAAGAAACACCGCCATTACGGTGAGTCGGTCTGTATGTGAAAGAAAAGAAAAATACTCATCGCTGTTTCAATAATCCACCTTCAGCCCATTCTAAAGGAAAAAAGAGAGGGGGCCCCCAAGTGGAATTTTTATAGGCTGAGGAAATGGATTATGGGTAGAGTGGCGTGAATAAAAACCGACCAATTCCTCTGGTGAGCACTTGTTCTTTTTTTGCGTCAGTTTCTCGGCGAGAAGCAGAAGCAGAGAAAAGGAGAAACAGGAGAAAAGGTGGAAGAGGAACGAAAGGAGAAGCAGAGAGAAAGAGAGAGAGAGAAAAGGAGAGTGAAGAAGAGAAGGAGGAAAGTGGAGGAGGAACGCAAAGAGGGAAGTGGTGTAGCAAGAAACCCGCAAGCACTTTAGACTGAAATCTAAAGGTCCCTGGTTCAATCCTGGGTTCAACACTCAGGGAGATCATCCACCCCAAAACTACAGATATATAAATTTTTTTTTATTAGAGCTTTATATCAAAGATGCTTTATGAATAAAACAATTTTAAGATCAATTTGGAATTAAATTATGATGTTAATAAAACCTGGGTTTTCAGTGAACATATTTTTTAAAATCATCTTAATTCTTGATATAGTAGAGATTAGAATGGATTGCAAATTAGAATGTTTCATCATTTTTGAAATAGTAGTATCAATATTGTCCCAAACTACTGTTACATTTGGAGCCTAATGGTTTCACAGATCATCTCATACACTTTGTTTTTTGAAATTTTCATTTCGGTTGATAAAGATTGTTTAGTTGTTGATATATTTTCTTGTCATGCCTCATTAACTCTTTGCATTTGTATTCAGAACTTCCGGCTGAAAATGCGATGTATTATTATCAACTTACTACAATAGGTGATAGCAATGTAGAAATGGGGTTTCTCCAGTTGTAACTCTGACCTTAAAGGTATATTCACCTTAAGTTAGCAACATAAATACTGGCAGTATATATTCTTAGAGTTAATTATGAAAAACTGTTATAAAATGATATACTGTAAAAGTTACTTTGAACTGTAACTGGTTCAGTTTGTAGAAGAGCTAGAAATTCAGGTTTAGAAGAGAATAGGCTCAGTTAATTGAATTACAAAACAGTTTCATCTTTCATTTTTGCCAATAAATATCACAATATTAAATGACCTCAAATAATAAAGAAAAAATAAATATTTAAAAAAATCTTTCCCTTTCTTTTTACACCACTGTCTTTTTATCAAAAATTTTTTCCATTTTTATGTTTATACAATGACAATTTATTTTCTTTGTAAAAAAAAGTTGAAAGTCAATCTATATCTCTTTTTCTTTGCATATATATGTGTCTGTAATAGACTTCTCTGATATTTCTTAATTTGCAATTAAAATTGTTTCTAAATTTTCTGTAAATGTGATAATATTTTGTTTTGTGTGTTATATTTCAATATTTTTAGAAGTTTTAATCATATTTTAAATGTTTTACCATTTCACAGTGATTTTATGATCAATAAGAAAACGTATGTGTGTGTTTATATATACAAGATATGTTCAAAAGGTCTCAAGTACTGAAACTGTATTTACCCAGAAATGATCAATAACTACTATGACCCTCTCCCATTGGATGTCATATCCACACCTCCATGTGCTGCATCTGACCTCTCAAAAAGGCTCTAACTGCAATCAGCCCAAGAAGAAAATGCCCATCCACACCACTCATGCTTCTAAAAAAGAACATTCATCCATCCATCAATTACAATATCACCGAAGAAACTGCTACAATCATATCCTGTTTCCCCTGTTGGGTGGGGCTGTAGAATACACCGACTGCACCTCTGCAGAGGGATAAGACTCCACCCCCTCACTGAGTGCCCTGATTATGACACTAAACAATCTGATGAAGAGGTTCCAGTGATGCTGGGGCTTTGGGGAATGTAGAACACCCCTTCATTGCCATTGCTCCCAGGTCCACTCTGGCCGGAATGGTCACACCTGATACGGCCCAATCTATAGGTTAAACTGCATACTTATGCTAAACAAAACTGCATACTTATGCTAAACAAAACTGCATACTTATGCTAAACTGAATTATTTGATATAGAACTGTTTGACTAAACTGAATAGCTTGAAATAGAAATGTTTTTGACAATTAAACTGCATACTTGTGCTAAACTGAATTGTTTAATATAGAACTGTTTTGATGTTTAACTGTGTGTAAACAAAATCTAAACTTATACGAAACTGAATTAGCTGAATTAGAACTGCTTGAATAAACTGAATATTTTGAAATAGAAATGTTTTGACAATTAAACTGTGTACTCATACTAAATTGAACTGTTTGAAATAGAACTGTTTATTTGTATAAAAATGGATATAAATAGAACTAAACTGTGTACTTATGCTGAACTAATTGCTTGAAATAGAACTGACTATTTGCATAAAAATGGATTTGGCATTAAATAACCTGCAAAGGTTGATATGTCATAAAACCCAACCAACCAACCAACCAACCAACCAACCATATCCTGTGTGCATCCTTCCTATCACACCAGCATGAAGCATGTAGTAATTTACTGAGTTTTGATTAGATGTGGCACAATGCCAAATGAATGGGGCACCCAATGAGACTCGAACTCACTCTTGCAGGTTTGCTAGTCAAGCTTGCAAACCATTATACTACCCAAGGTGCCTCCAACATGAAGCATGTAAGCTGAAGCTCCAAGCACCAAAACTTCTCTTTCTTCCTACTATTAGAAAACCAACTGAACAGAACCCTTGGCTGACTGTATAAATTGTAGAATAGAGTTTATCCCCACAAAATCATAGAATGTGTGATAGAAATTGGTTGTTAAACTTTCTGAATAGAAGAAGAAGAAGAAGAAGAAGAAGAAGAAGAAGAAGAAGAAGAAGAAGAAGAAGAAGAACTTTAATGTTTATAAATTGAATAAATTTAAGTTATAGATAAAAATTGGTAATCTTGTACATGTTTGACATCTAAAACTATTCATATTAAATTCCATAGGTATAAAAAAGCATTTTTAGATCCAAGTATGTAGTGATTAATTGCAAATATATCATACATTATATATCTCTTGATGATGAGATAATCAATAGAATAGCAAAAGCTACTAGTGCTTTAGAAAACTCCATTATCACCTTTGGAATAAAAGGAACATTAAGTATAAGACAAAGATTGTAGTTTATGAGTTCATGTTTCTCACTTCTCTTTTGTATGGATCAGGATCATGGACTCTTAATCCCAAAATAACCATCTTACAAGAGTTTTCTTCACTTGATGTGGGATAGTACATGGCAAGATAGAATCGCAAACTCTGTTCTCTTTGCTCATTACAATATTGAAAACCTCGAAACCTTCCACATACAATCACAATTAAGATTGGCTCAACTCATCCCAATGAGAGATGTCAGAATTTTAAAGATCCTCATTTATAACCAACTTCATGACAGAAACCAAAAATGCTAGAAAACAATACCTCAGCTAAAAGTTAGAAAATAACCTTATAGTGATGGTAAAATAGAAAAAAAATGATAAAATAAGAAATAATTTTTTTTGATAATTTTAATGACAGGGATTTTGATCACCTCACCCCTGGATTTTAGAATTTTCTGTCAAGGGCTATGTTCTTCTTTTGCTTTTGTTGCTGCCTATTTTTTTTACTGCCTGCCTCGCTTGAGGAAGGACACTTCTCAGCAGTTTCTAGAACCCAGAGATATCAAAGTAGTAGCAAGCACTCCAACTCAGTAACACAATAACTTGGCCTGGGGTTTGAACTTAAATTACCCAAACCTTTTATGCCAAGAAACTGAAGAATAAATAGCCTGGAGACCTTCTTCCATGGAATATAAAATAAAATTAGTACATGGAAAGAAATGGTGTGGTAATTTTTTCCTTTTGTAAAAATGTTCTCGTTTATTTGACATTATATTGAATTTTGGAATACTATTCCTCCTGTAGTAATTGATTATGTACTACAGCAACTTGATATTAGATTTGTTTGTTGGGCTCCTCATCCGTATCTTTTTTAAGTAGAAACTATCTTTTAATAATCTCAGGATTCTCCATTTGTTTTCTTGTCAATTGATTTTTAAGGAAATTTTTTTTTTGTGTGCTTTACTTTTACTTTCCTACAACTTACAGTTCTGTAGCATACAGTAACTCATTCTATTGTACTAAGCCAGAAATTTTGGTATTTCATGATTCACCTCACCATCAATTTTTTCAACAAATTCTGTTTGAAGATTGTGTTTTCTTGCATTTAAAACACACAGAACTAAAAGTAACAGAATGAACAAAGAAAGGTAAGATTAGAACTATTTTAGTTTATATATATATATATATATATATATATATATGTATTTATATACACAATACATTAGAGAGAGAGAGAGAGAGAGAGAGAGAGAGAGAGAGAGAGTTGCAAGTGGAGTACTGTGATTGAAAATGGACTCAGAGATCCAAGTTCAAATTATAGACATTTTTTTTTCATCATACAACATGTGAAAGCATGTGTGATACCCTGCCCTCACAGCCGCTAACCAAGTTAAAATTATAGACAAGTAAATATAAGATATATAATTCCCAAATTAATCATTTACTACTTTCTTATACTTTTCTACAAAAGTTACACAAAATATTGATTCATATTAAACACACCTACAGGGAAACCAGAATACATTTTGAAAACCATGTCTCATAGAAGTTTTTTTATAGGCTTTAATTTTTAATTGTTTAAGCAAGTCTGTCACTCAATCTTCAAGGTAAACCTACAATTACAACAGGTGTGAAATCTTAATGAATAATAATAATAATAATAATAAAGAGGACTCACCAGCATTGAGGATTGTGTAGATGTATCAATACAAGAACTTGAGGACTACATTAAAAAGAGCAAGGAAAGACAAATCACAACAGTGACAAAAAAAGAGAGCTTGGTATCTAGTGGATTTTGCCATCCCACCAGCCCTCAGCAAAAAAATAAAAGAAAGCAAGAAGAGAGAAAAGTACTTAGATCTTGCCAGAGATCTAAGAAAGCTGTAGAACAATTATAATTGGTGCTCTTGGAACTATTCCCAAAGGGAAAAGGGACTGAAAGAGTGGGAAATCAGAAAATGAACTAAGACCATCCAGAAAGTTTTTGTTGAGATTGGTCAGAATACACAGAAGAGTCCTGGAAACTTGAGGAGACTTGTGGTCAATTGGACTCTAGTGGTCCATTGGCTAAAGACTTGTAAGTAGTATGATAATAATGAGCAAAATAATAATAATAATAATCCTGGAAACTTGAGGAGACTTGTGGTCAATTGGACTCTTGTGGTCCATTGGCTAAAGACTTGTAAGTAGTATGATAATAATGAGCAAAATAATAATAATAATAATAATGATAATAATCAAGAAAAGAGGGAGGAAGAGGACTTGCTAGCATTGAAGACAACGTTGACGCATCAATACGACTTGAAGACTATATACAAAAACATGATGGAGGACTCATTACAGCCATCAGAAACGATACTGATAACACAATGGAAAACAGAATGTCAATAACTAGGAAACAAGAATGAGAAGGAAAACAACTCTATGGACATTTTAAACGACTAATGAACAACATCTCACATGACAAAAACCTGGACGTAGTTAAGAAAAGGAAACTTTAAGAAAGAAAGAATCTCTCCTAATAGTGTCACCAAACAATGCCATAAGAACCAATCATATCAAATTGAGAATAGATAAGACGCAACAAAATAGCAAATGTAGGCTATGCAGTGACAGAGATCAAACCATCAATCTCATAATAAGCGAATGCGGCAAATTAGTGCAGAAGGAATATAAGACTAGACACGATTGGGTGATCCACTGTGAGATGTGCAAGAAATTTAAATTTGACCATACGAACTAATGGTATATGCACAACCCAATACCTGTCCTAGAAAATGACACACATAAACTCCTATGGGACTTTGACAAACACACGGATCACCTAATCTTGGCCAGAAGACCAGACCTTATAATAATCAACAAAAAAAAGAGAACTTGCAAAATTGTCGACTTTGCTGTCCCGCCTGACCACAGAATAAAACTGAAAGAATGTGAAAAGAAGGATAAGTACCTCGACCTTGCCAGAGAGTTGAAAAAACTATGGAACATGCTGGTGACAATCATACCAATGGTAATTGGTGCATTTGGAACAGTAACTAAAGGATAACTAAAGGGACTGGAGGACTTGGAAGTTGGCGGGTGAGTGGAGACCATCCAAACTACTACATTATTGAGAACAGCCAGAATACTGAGAAGAGTCCTGGAGACTTGAGGAGACTTGCTATCACTTATTCTGATTTAAAAACTCTAATGAGTAAATAATAATAATAATAATAATGATGATTACTGTTTAGCTGAGAAAACTATTTTGAATCCAAAATATTAAAATTCCTGTGCTACAGTCTTTTTCATTCCCATTTATAACTCATATTATCAATGAATTACTTATGTGAATTTGTTGCAAGTTTGTTGTGGAGCCGATTAGCATGTCAACCCCACAAATGTTTTAAGTTTAAGAGTGCGAGTAATGACAGCCAAAGACAATAAAGGAAACAAAGTGAGGTAACAAATATAACAAAAGTGACAATTTATTGTCAGATTTACAAACGTGTGTGTAAAGTCCATGGCAGTTGTATTTGGTCTTCAGCTAGATGGATGATGTCGATAGCTGGTATGGTTGAGTCGTAGATGTACGTAGCTGGATGTTCAATGAGGGTAGCTGGTGTAGGTCGAGTCGTGGAGTTACAGCAAGATGTTTGATGCAGGTAGCTGTCAGTTGAGTCGTAGAATGTAGCTGGATGAACGTAGCGGGAAGCTGAGGTCAGTCGAGTCGTAGGATGCAGCTGGATGATTGTTGTGGGCAGCTGAGGTCAGTTGAGTCGTAGAAGGCAGCTGGATGATTGTTGCGGGAAGCTGAGGTCGGTCAAGTCGTTGAATGTAGCTAGACGATCGTTACAGGTAGCTGAGGTCGGTCGAGTCGTTGAATGCAGCAGAGCGATTGTTGCGGGTAGCTGAGGTCAGTCATGGTTAGTAAATTGATGTCCTGGTTTTGACAGTACGTTGGGTTAACCGGGGGGGGGTTGATCTGGTTGCTAGCCATACAGTCATACATAGGTTAGTTGTTGCAATGCTAGGGCAGTCTGTAACAGCGAGTTGTATGTGGACTGGATGCTGGAGTGTCGTGGTCGAAGTCAATGTTGGTCGTGTAGAGTTGAACGAGCTGGTGACTAAGACTTAGCTGTGTCTTAGTACTATGGACCAAGTGAACAGACGGGGAAACCGTGGATAAGGTTTGCCAGGCCTTAGCACATACACAGTCGATTGAGTGAATTGGTGAAGCTAGGGCTTTGTTGTGCTCATAGCTGTGCGGGTGTATCGTTGACAGTAGCTATGGCTTTGCTGTGCCAAAGCTGTGCGGACGAGTTGGGACGGTAGCTATGGCTGTGCCATGCCAAAACTGTGTGGACGATTCAGAGACAGTAGCTATGACTTTGTCGCACCAAAGCTGTGTGGGCGGTCAGGAGAGTAGCTATGGCTGTGCCGCGTCAAAGCTGAGCGGACGATTCGGAGACGGTAGCTATGGCTTTTCCGCGCCAAAGCTATGCGGACGGTCAGGATGATAGCTATGGCTATGCCATACCAAAGCTGTGTGGACAATTTGGAGACGTTAGCTATGGCTTTGCCATGCCAAAGCTGTGCAGACATATTGGGACTGTAGCTAAGGCTTTGTGGTGCCAAAGCTCTGCACTGTTGAGCGAACAGGCCAGGAGGTCGTGGCTAAGATTGGCGTTATCTTAGCACTGCACAGATAGTGAAGCGGCAGCTAAAGGCTAACCCATGCCTTTAGTGCTGTGCAGCCAAACGGATGAGCAGAACCGATTGAATTGTCAAGACCGGATGGTCTTAGAGTCCTCTTCATGTTTGCCTCCGAGGCGTCTACTTCGACTGGTCGGTAAGGACCTTTAGAGATGCTCCAACCTGCAGAAGGAGACCTCTAATGGTCCTTAAAAGGACCTTTTGTGCATATCAATGTGATGGGAAAGGCAAATGCAACCACCAGATGTAGGATTCAGCCTTTCGGAGCCCACTCTGAGAGCGGCTCCTGAGAGCGTCCAGGGACCTCTGAATTTCTTGCCACCAAAGTCTTGTTTATGTGAAGGGAAGGCAACACCACTTCTGCCAGGCATGTAAATAGAAAGTTCTTCTATAAAAAATGGGTGTAGAAATAAAGTACTTCTTTAGCCTGATATAAGCTAGCGAAGATAATTAATTCCATTTTTATAAAGTTATTTCTGGCAGAAGTGTTCTGTAATTGTTGTTAATTTTAATTTATCCCTGTTTTAGCTGTAACGTCAACTCAAGGTCAAAAAAGGGCTTAGTCATTTCCTGCCGTACCAGGATGTAATTTTTCTAGGGCGAGCGAGTAATCCGATCTGTTTATGTTTGTGGGCAGGTTGCGGCAAGTTAGTGAAATTTATCTGTAATTTTGAAGTCTTCTTAATTGTTAAATTTTGGAGGATTTAAAAAAAGGTTTTGCAAAAAACACCCTAAAAAGACTAAAAATGAACTCTTCCATCTTTTCTGTCACTTAATGTTGGAGTATACAGAAAAGTAATTAAACCCTGACCAAAAAATATAAATAAAAAAAAGTAAAAAAAAAAGTTAAATGAATCTGATTCAAAAACTTTTGAGGGGACAAAATGAAAAACTTCAAGTTAAATACCCAATATCAGAAGAAAAGTTTTGCTCTATGATGAAATATATATTGACTTCTGAGTGACTGAGTTGCTTTTCTAGTGATTTTGTTAATTTCACTCTTTCACAATCATTTGCTATAATTGATATTATACAATAGTTGTATACTTTTTAGTTGGTAATGTGCTTTTCTCTTTCTTTTTTTTCATAAGGTGGCAACAATCAAACAAACAAACTAAAAAGAAAGATCTACAATCAAGTATAACATTACAGGTAGACTTAAAAGTTGTCACTTGATCTCAAGCAACAAAAGAAGTTCACAAACATACATTTATGGTTTGGGTTCCACATTTATTGATATTTTAATAAATCAGGTCTGTTATCTCAGGGTTTTCTTTTAAACCATCTTTGTAGAGAGGAGGAAATTCTTGCATTTCCTAAAATTCTTATCGGAGCTCCTGAAAAGGGCTTCTAAAAACATTAAAACCCCCAAAACATGTCTATTTTGTAGTTCTCTAGAAATGCAATTCACCAAAATGAAAAGTTAAAATTTTTCCTGGCTTGTTGCAATAAATGTAGATTTTAAACAGTCAGCTGTCTATCGATGCTTCAGTGCATTTTTATTTTATTGTTTCTAGTGGAAATGGATATTATTAAGTATAATTCATGATCAAACACTATAGCACTGAAAACCTGGGATCAAAAATAAAATTGCCACATCTCTAACCAAAAATAAAACTGTATAGATATAAGATATACTTATTTTTGGATTATTATGTATTCATATTTTTGGCAACAGAGATTCAATTCTGTTGAGTTTGGTAATAGATGACATCTTTTTTGATACTTCAATGTTTTGATACTTTTAATGTTTCACTTATAATAATGAATTATCTTATGAGTGATCCTGTAGAGCATTATGATTGGCCTATGTCAAGACTGAATATAATGCAGCTACTACTTGAGAAGATAAGATAGGCATGAGAAAGTTGTTTGCTCAAGTACTCACTCACTCATCTACTCATTTTATCATGGTATCCTATTTTGTCAAGATATCTAATAACAGAAAAGTATTCAAGCGAAAGTGGATCAACTTATTTATCAAGAGCATTCATACAAAAAGTGAATGGTTGAAACTAGTTGAGAACAATGAAAAAATAAATAATGCAAAAAAAAATATTCTTCTGAGTGTCATTTAATAAATAAGATGAATTATTTTTAAAAAAAGTATAATAACTTCTTTTTCAGAATTTTTTTCTATAAATGTAAATTCTACATGGTTTGGAATTGGTTTAAAACAAAACTTATGTCAAATTCGTAAGAATATTTGTTTTGAGGCTATCTAAAATGGCAGAAAATCAAACACAGTGCTCCAGATTTGAACAGAGGCATGTCATGAAATTTTTAGTGGCTGAGAAGTGCAAATCATGGGAAATTTACTGAAGAATGTGCAATGTGTACAAAAAAAGCATACTTTTGTCTAAAAATGTTTTCAAATGGGCCTAATTGTTTAAAGAAGGTCTTAATAGTATTCAATATGAAGACAGGTTCACAATGGCAAACACACCTGAAATGGTAAATTCAGTTAATGCACCCATTTTGGCAGATAGCAGAATTACAATAGAGGAAATTTCTGAACAACTTGAAATTTCCATAGGTGTAGTATACAAAACTGTGCATAATGACCTTGTTTTTTCTAAGTTGGATTTTAGCAGAACTGTATAAAGCATTGCCCAATCGGCTGGGGCTGTAGAACCAACTGCAGAGGGGTAAAACCTCTCGCCAATGAGTGTCTTAGATATGACACTGAACAATCTGATGGTGAGGTTCCAATGATGCTGGGGCTTTGGGGAATGCAGAGAAAACCCTTCATTGCCATTGCTCCCAGGTCCATTCTGGCCTAGAGTGGTAGCACCTGATAGGGTCCTATGGATCAGATAAAACTAAAATGTATACTTATGCTTAACTGAATTGCTTGAAATAGAACTGTTTTAACATTTAAACTACATACTCATGCTAAACTGAATTGTTTGAAATAGAACTGTTTTTGGCATTTAAACTATACTTATGCTAAACTGAGTTATTTGAAATCAAACTGCTTTGACATTTCACTGTGTGTAAACAAAAAACTATACTCATACTTAACTGAATTGTTTGAATTAGAACTATTTGACAACTGATTTGTTTGAAATAGAAATGTTTTGACAATTAAACTGTGCATTTATGCTAAACTGAATTGTTTGAGATAGAACTGTTTATTTGTATAAAAATGGATTTGGAATTCAATAACCTACAAAGGTTGATATGCCATAAAACCCAAACAAACAAACAAATATCATTCTGCCACAAGAACAGTTGAAACCATCAGTCAGTTTGGTTTGGAACTGATGTCACATCCTCCATACAGTTCAGATCTAGCCCCTTCTTATTTCCTATTGTTAGGCCCCCTCAGAGAATTTCTGCATGGAACAAAGCTTTCAAGCAATGATGAAGTAAAGCACACCATAAGGAAATGACTAAAAACTCAATCCAAAGATTTCTATGGTGAAAAAATACAAAAAGCTTGCTTTTCAATGGGAAAAATGGATTTAAAAAAATGGAAATTATATTGAAAAATAAAGCAAAATTATTTCTCCTATGTGAAACGTGAGTCAATATATTGCAAAATTTACCTTATTTATTGAATGACCTTACATTTGTCTTATGAAGTTTTTGTTAATCTTTTACATATATATATATATATATAACTTTAAAACAAATACCATTCATGAAAAAATATTTGTTTAAAAACTAAAATGTGTGTACAATAGCAAATAAAAGGGTGCTCAATACAAAAATATTATAGATACAATTTAACAAAATAATAATAATAAATAGCAAATAAAATAAGACAACTCACAACTCTTTCTCTGTATATATGTAACAATATAAGGAAAAATTAAGATTGATATTAATAACTCATGAAGGAATTTCACCAGATGAGTTTCTCACTTTATATTTGAACTTGAGAAACTTAGAGCTGTTAGTTATTAATCTTACTTTTTAATTTTTCATATTGTTATACATGCATCTTTATAACATGTCACCTGTATTGGACTCTCTCGCTATATCAAGCCTTATCAAAGTTTATGTTACCTTCTAAAGCTCAGTTACATGTGGTGTGCTTTCATTTGAAAGAGTACAGTGCAGGTGTCATGTTACAAAGATGCACACATGCTTCTTTTGTTCAATTAGAGCTGTTTGAGAGGGGTCAGATTGTGAACTTTTGAGAATTTTTAGTACAGTTTTTTGTTTTTTTCCAAGGTGGTTGACATGCAAGTAAGTCACAATATTTCCTTTATATTTTCTTTGATTATCTTGTATGAAAATAGAATAAGATATAATCACGTGCTCATAAAAAACTAAAAAAATAGTTTTCTATAATTCATCTTATGCCTGCTTGTTACAAATCATGTGCAAATCCCCAGAAAGTATTTTTATTTGAGGTTTAAAAAATACAAATTAAAAACAAAAACACTGTTATTTCATTCATTTATTTATATATCTTTTATATTGGCAACCAATGAACTGATCCAACATAGCTTCATGAACTGCCTTTTTATTGAGCTGACATTTTCTGTTTGGTGTAAAAATAAGCAGATATGACAGTGTTTGGAAGAAAGGACAAAGTTGAATTTGGCTTAGCTCTGAATCATGAATCTGATTGGGGGATAAACAAGTTAAAATGTCAACAGAAATATAAAAAGAAAAGTTATTTGAAAGAACTACAAAGGTTTCTTAACTATTTATTGAATCTTCTACCATAATACCAAATAAAAGCTTAAATAATATTCTAATCAAAGATATTTTACAATTGAAAGTTTGCCTCTTGATATCTTTTCAAAAGTGAAACCCACAAGGCATCATCGAAGAACTGATATTTTAATACAGCCCTTTTCTATCAGACAGTTTCAAATATAAAGAATAAAAAGTCAAAAAACATAATTATAAGTAATAAGTAATGCTTGAGCAATGTTTTAAAGTTGCAACTATCAAGCAGTGATAGTGGCTAGCAAAATGTATTTCATGAGTCTGCAAGGGAAATCATCTGAAAAAGATAAATTGAAAAAATATATTTCATATTTTTTTAGACCCCAAAAATTCTTATTTTTTATAACTGGGGCTCAGTAAAAAAACAAATTTTAGTTAATAATTTTCAAAAAGACAGCATAGTTTTAATTTAAATTTTGACTTACCCAATATAAAAGAGTACAGTTTTAACTATAAAAGAGTACAGTTTTAATGCTCAGCGACATCTCTTTTCTGAGTTTTAAGTCAAAACATGTGTCGGGTTATATTTGCGAGATGTGTCACAAGTATAAAATAAAGTTTGGAGGCAGTACGTGTTCCTCGCAAGTAATTTCCCTAACAAAACAATAACAAAATCTGAATAACTATAAAATAAAGGTTTATTATTCAGCTGGAATATTGTACCAAAGAACTCACAATGTTGTTGTTGTCATTGTTGTTGTCGATTTCGCCTTTGGTGTAAGTGGAAATGGCAATGTCTTTGCTAGACAGCGTGGCGTCTCTCGTGTTTTGGTGGGTGAGGGAGCAGTCCAGTAGCGTAACGTAGTTTCCTTGTTGTTAGCGGCGAGACCTCTGTTGAATTGGTCAATCGCTTTCTTTTTATAACTCCTAAGAGGATCAAAACGGGTATGAATGTTTTTTTGGGGGGAAAGTACTTGATTGGTTAAAAAATCTATGGGTGCGAATTTTGTATATTGTAGTTTGGATCCTTTTTTTCTAGAATGTTCTAATGTTTGTTGATTGGCTTAAAAATCTATAGGCGCGAATTTTGTGTATGTTGTTTGGATCCTTTTTTTCTAGAATGTTCTAATGTTTGTTGATTGGTTTAAAAATGTGAGTGCGATGTTTGTGTATGTATATGAAATTTACGCTACACATGCATATTAAAACAGATGTAGCTCCTTTATATATACAAATATATATATATATATATATAATTTTCATATATATATATATATATATATAATTTTCATATATATATATATATATATACTTCTTTAAGAAAAACAACGAAACCGGTCACATAGGATTATAAATTTATTTCAATCCTGTTACACATTTTTGAAATTTCCAAACACAGGAAAAAAGTAACAGGACTTCTTCAGATCTTTTTGATAAAAAAAACTAGAATAGACACATAGGAGTGGGAGGGGATAGTGGGAGGGGATAGAAGATGGGTGAAGCGTTACCTCTTCATTAAGCCCACTTCCATTTTGAATTTAAATTTCGGTTAGCAATGTAGTAAAATTGTTTTTTTAAAAAAACTTTTCTTTAATTAATAATTTTTTAAATTATATTTAGACCTAAATTACAGATTTTTTATTGAATTAGATTTAAACCTTAAATAATAACTTCACGTAAAGATACAGTAATAGATATATTAAAACTAAAAACAAAAACAAATATTTAATTTATTTACTATATTTTAACATTTCAAAAATATCTAGAAAGCATTAATTAGATCCACTTTTTATGCGTAGTACATATGTATTATATGCTTTTTCACAATTTTCTATCTAACAATTTATTTTATTTATTCTCAAAATTAACTCTATGTTTTTATAAATAAATTTGTTTAAATATTTATAGTTTAAATTTAGCCCTATGTCTACACCTAGCTATTAGTTCATTTCTCTTATTTAATAATTTTTTTGGCTCAGGAAAAAGCAAAATGTGGATTTTTTCTTCAAGACACAGGTTGCACCTAATATCGAAAGATTTTGGGGTACTAGATCTTTTCAATATGGACCATTGTATGTCAGGGGTTAACCCTTTATCTTTTAATCCCCAATAATGTTTTGATAGAGCAGTTTGATTTTTTTGATACTCATGGGAGAAGGAAAATTTATGATTTCCATATCTAATTTTCCAACAAGTAGATGAAACGCCGATATAAAATTTCTTATCACTTATGTCCTCTTTTGGATTAATAATAGCTTGATATACTATATTACCTAAATTACACAACCCATTCATTGGACAATCAGTTCGAGATTTACAATTACATTCTATTTTTTTACTATTAATATTATTATTATTTACCCGGTTATGAAATTTATTAATTAATTCATTATTATGACTATTCATTATTTGAGACATATTTTTTGTGCAAGAATAACTTATTTTCAAGGTTTTCCAATTAAATATTTTATGTAATATATTATCTTGTTTAAAATGTTTATCTATTAGTCTCAAAAAATATTTACCTACATCTATATTTGCTAATTTACAAAAAGGGGGGTTAAACCATATAATTTTCCCTTTTCTATTTTATTTTTCTGATTGTAAGTATTATTTTCTTTAGTAATTTCATTTGTTATATCTTCTTTTAAATACCTAAAATCCTCCTTAAAACCACTATTTTTAAGGGCATCTATATATCTCTTACTACTCTCTTTAAAAATCTTTTCATTTGCAGATAGCTTACCTATTCTTAAATTTACCGCTTTTGGGATTCGCTTAATTATGTTTTTAGGGTGATTTGAATTAACATTAATGTACGATGGGTTCTGATTGGTCTTTATGAAACGTTTATAAGAATTATTTGATAGATCTAAAGTCACATCCAGGAAATTGACTATTTTAATATTAGATGAGATTTCTATCCTAAAACCCCAAAACTTAAGGGCCCTTATAATCCTCTTTTGTATGCTAGAGCTAAGAGGGCCATAACTATTTGGGATATATAATAAACCATCATAACGATACAGACCTAATTGTTGAGGACTAATGATTCTAGTAAGCATATTTAATATATATAAGCCTACAAGGTCTGCTATTTGGGAGGAATCATACCCCCCCCCCCCTTGGAACGTCGAAATTTTCTAATCCATTTTTTACCCAAGTTGAATCGTTATTTTTTATAACTGTTTTCCTGCAAGCTAATATTATTTCGTATTGTTCATTAGTTATATCTATATATTTACGTGCATAGTTGATACTATCTATTAGAAGATTTTTAGTTATGGAAGGATAGAAATCAATGATGTCAAATTGTATAAAGGTCGCTTTACTCTTATTTTTATGCCCCTAAACCGTTCAATGGTCTCATATGAATTCTCCCAAAGATTGGAATGGTTAGCTTTTTTTAAAACTATTTACAATATTTTGAATAATAAACTTAGATATCCTACCCAACTCTGTCTTAGAGGGGTTAATCAGTCTGGTTGGCAATTCATTTTCAAAATTTGGTTTATGATCCTTAAATAGAATATAAGCTTCTTTCTTTTTAAATTTTCCTAACCTATCTTCAATTTGTAATCTACTCGCAAATTTAGAAGTATCCTTATCTATTTGTTCAATAGTATTATTATAGTCTATTTTATAATTATTTGTAATTCTGCTCTTTAAAATTTCTTGATATTTAGAGGGTTTAATTTTATATATATTTTTAGATTTATCTGACCTCACCCATATATATTTAGACGTTTTTACTTCCTTTATATCATTGCTTAATTTCATTTGAAAATTATTACGCACCTTCTTAAATTTAACCATTTTAATTAGTTTAAATAAGTCCGTTTCAAACGAGTCAAGTAGTCTATTATTTGGAGGAGTATTTTGGGATTTAAGGTTATAAACCTTTCATAAAGACCAATCAGAACCCATCGTACGTTAATGTTAATTCAAATCACCCTAAAATATAATTAAGCAAATCCCAAAAGCGGTAAATTTAAGAATAGAGTTAATTTTGAGAATAAATAAAATAAATTGTTAGATAGAAAATTGTGAAAAAGCATATAATACATACGTACTACGCATAAAAAGTGGAACTGATTAATGCTTTCTAGATATTTTTAAAATGTTAATATATAGTAAATAAATTAAATATTTGTTTTTGTTTTTAGTTTTAATATATCTATTACTGTATCTTTACGTGAAGTTATTATTTAAAGTTTAAATCTAATTCAATAAAAAATCTGTAATTTAGGTCTAAATATAATTAAAAAATTATTAATTAAGAAAGGTTTTTTTAAAAAGACAATTTTACTACATTGCTAACCGAAATTTAAATTAAAAACGGAAGTGGGCTTAATGAAGAGGTAACTCTGTAACACTATATAGGTGGCCCGCCAAGCAGACGATTCCTTTGTCTGTTTTGGCGCGAAACCAGACAAAGGGTTTTTGGACTTGAAATCTCGGCGTGGCCGGAAGAGGTAACAGGACGAGAGAGGAGAGTTGGTTGAAGAAAGGAGCTGACAAGAGTTGGCGACGGGACAGCAGAGAGGCGAGTCAGCAGAAGATAGGGTCCAGCGAAGAAGATCGAGTGAAGATGTTGGCATTCTAGTTGCTTTGTGGAATTTTCGCTAGTAATCCATGCTAGCGTTAGTCCATATATGCTATCGGAAATGTAGTGTTGCATAACTCCTTCTGCTCTTGGTTAACCCCAAGCGTTTTGTTCGTGTTTGTTCGTTTGCTGTCTTTTTCTCCCACTCCCTCGATCGTATTCTTGTAGTGGCAAAAAATGTGCGTTACCCCCCTCGGAGCCACTAGTTGATCACCGGCCGTAAGGAAGGAAATGGTTAGAAGAATGATGAATGTGTGTGGGGGCGAGGGCGGTATCGTTACAACTCTTCACCCCTCTTCTATCCCCTCCCACTATCCCCTCCCACTCCTATGTGTCTATTCTAGTTTTTTTATCAAAAAGATCTGAAGAAGTCCTGTTACTCTTTTCGTGTTTTTGGAAATTTCAAAAATGCGTAACAGGATTGAAATAAATTTATAATCCTATGTGACCGGTTTCGTTGTTTTTCTTAAATAATGTATTGCTCTGTATTATTGGTACATTGAGCTCTTTACCAGGAAAATTTTAAATATTCATTCATGAATAACTTCTTGTCCTGATAGACTTACTCCCAACTCCGGTTTAACTGGACCAAGAATACTATATATATATATAGATATATATAATTTTCATAAATATATATATATTTATTTTTCATATATATATATATATATATATATATATATTGTCATCCACAGACAGACTATTTCTTTGTATCACAACTCTTCAGTGTGGCTAGACATGTAGGACGCTTCAAGCTGGGATTGAAACCCACCCAGCTTTACGTTAGACCTAATATCATACTGCTCAGCCATCAGTTGACATATGTCAACTCAGGAATGATAAAGGATTATGAAGTAGCTTTTGTTTGTTTACCAAAAAATGGTACTTGATACCTCCTTGCTTAACACTTAGCATTATTAGGTACGTGTCAAGGGTGAAGAGGAGGATTCCAGGGAAAGGAGTAGTACCCTCCCCTGCATCTTGGTGTATTAGCTATTTGAACAGGGAGCCTTCAGGTCGCCCTCAATTACAGTCGCCGACTTTACTTTATATATATATATATATATATATATCTCAGTATGTATGTATATATATATATATATATATATACATACACATTACTTTCTGAAAACGTTTCATAATATAAGATTTTCATCTATAACCATAATCCCTTTATCAATATAAATTTTTTTTAAAGATCAGAAAATACATTTTAAAAATATGCAGATGTCAGTGAGGAAAAAAGTTTGCAAACCAATGTTTTAGAAGCCAGTTTCTATGCTTATTTATATAAGTATAAAGTGTAAATAGTTCTTAAAATATCTCATAAAAGAATATAAAATCTTTGAAATACAAAAATTATAATAATCTGAAGTATGAGAATTACTATATTTTAGATATATATAAAATAAAAAATCTTTGATGTAACAACAAAAAATAAATTAGTAAAATAATAACATTACCATGCTATATATATATAAATATATATATATATATGTAGGGAGGAAGGGCGATAGAGAGAAAATATTTTGAAAGATTAACTCTAAATGGCATTTGTTAAGTATGCAAATTATTTCCCCTGATACTCTCGAGAAGACAAGGCATTATTCGATGACCGGAAGTAAACAAACGGCCATATTGGTTTATGTGTGAGTGTAAGAAGAAGGGTGTGATAAAGGCGTCTCCGGATGCAGAGTGTTAAAGTCTGAGTTCTTTGTTTCTAACAATGGTAGCAGAGCTAAAAGACACTATGGCTTCTAAGTATTTTCCTCCACCTGCATTGCTTAAAGATAAATACAGTACATGGCGGAAGGAAATGCGAATAGCCACTTCACTGGATAAAACGAAAAGAGACCTCATGGTGTTTTTGTCATTGGAAGGAACAGCAAGACAGGCTGTTTTGGAATTAGACACTGAGGTTCTTAATTCTGAGGATGGAATGAAAAAGTTATATGAAAAACTGGATACACTTTTTCTGGAAGATATAAACCAGTCTGCCTTTTGAGCATACGAAACATTTGAAAATTATCAGAGACCGCCTGGGACGTCATTAGAAGATTTTTTGATTGAATTTGGCCAACTTGTCGCCAAATTAAAAGACTTTAACATTCTTTTACCAGAACCTGTACTCGCATTCAGAGCACTAAAGAGTGCCAACATCACCAAGGATAATGAAATTTTGGTCAAAGCTACTGTCAGCGAATTAACGCTATCTTCCATGTCGAAACAGTTACGGAAGATTATGCATGGACATTCTTCTAGCGATTCATCACCCAATACTTCACCTGTCGTGAAAAAAACCCGAAATGGATATTGTTAACTATACAGAAGATAACCAAATAGAACCTACCGCAGTATATTATGGCCGCTCCTCATATCGACGTGATTCGCGTTTAAATAATTCGCGAGAAAAGATAAACCGCGCTGGAAGACGACAGGGATATAAGAATAAAACACGCTCCACGAACAAAAAGAAGTTAAATCTGCGAGACCAAACAGGTAACATTACAGTATGTTTTAATTGTGGCTGCAGGTTTCACTGGTCTTATGATTGTCCTTACGGTCATAGTAGCAGGAATAAAGATGGCGTCGAAATAGAGGAAGATTTATTCGTGTCGCACGTGGTCTTAATGAGTCAGCAAAAACGTAAGAACGGCGGAGACATTTTTTGGGTGAGACGCTTGGCTCTTCGGTTCTAGATAGTGGTGCATCCAGCACCGTCTGTGGAACAAAATGATATAAATGTTTTCTTGAAACATTAACGGATGCACAAAAGAAAAAATTGTAAAAATAAAAGGAGTGAGAGCCTTTAAATTCGGCAATGGAAATAAACTGAACTCACTCTACAAGGTGATTCTACCATGTGTTATCGCTGATATTGAAGTCAGTATTATCACTGATGTGGTGAACTCTGACATTCCACTCCTCTTGAGTAAAGATGCCATGAAAAGGGCTTGAACTTGCCTCAATTATGAAGATGACACTGTTACGATGTTAAAAAAGAAAATTCCATTAAGCTGTACATCGTCTGGACATTGCTACATTCCTATTACCAAACCTCTACCAGACAAACGTAAGTTCAAACACATACCTTTTATTAAAGAAATCTCTTCTAAAAATACGGCCAAAAAATTAAAATTGCAACAAAGTTACATAGACAATTTAGTCATCCTAGTCGTAAGAAATTGTGTGACTTAGTTAAAAGTGCAGGAGTGACAGATCCTGAATTTATAAAAATTTTGCAGACACTCCCAAATTCATGTGAACTATGCATTCGTTACAAAAAGACTGAACCCAAACCAATTGTTGGAAATCTTAATATGGCGTCAGAAACCAGTAGTTCAAATTCTGGGATTTCTAAAAAATCTTTGTATAAGACGGTACCCAAGGAAAGAATCGAGGCCAAGCGTACAAACAGAAAGCCATTAGCGCAGAGTCAGCTTGTTGATCTCAATAATCCTACATCTGCAAAAATCTGCAAGAATGGGATGAAATCATTACCTACTCTAGAATGTAACTTTTTATCTCCTGATGTTCATAGAAGAGAAACAATTTGTACTCCAGGAAAAGGATCTCTTTCTTGTTGACAATATGATGCTGAAGTTGATGACAAACTGAGTGAAACTATGAATGAGAAAGAGAATCGGCATAAAGAGGATTCGGTTGCAAAAGTTATTTGTCATGCACAACATTCTGCAAAGAAGAAATTGCTTGGGAAAAGTCCAGGTTCAACTTGCAAGAAAAATCCTAATGTAATTGTTTCAGCTACAGAAATAAAATCCAATTCTTCTTTCTTCAACAAAGATGCAAATACAACTTTACTAAACGATATGAATGCCTCATGGCTTCATTTTGATTCCAGTGACAGTGAAAAAGATTTAAATAGTAAAAGAAAAAAAAGAGAGAGAGGCATGAAGGAAAAGAAATTGCAGAGATCTCTTGGGTACCAACTAACACACAAATTGCCCGCCCTTTGACAAAGAAAGGAGTGCTTTCATTTAAGATCCTGGGGTTCATGTCTGAGCCGAAAGAGTCCTCTGTTTAATGTTGTTACACTTTCCTATTTTCTTTTACAGAACTTATGCCCTACAGAAATGAAAACTAAAAGGAGGAAGAACTGTTAAGTATGCAAATTATCTCCCCTGATACTCTCGAGAAGACAAGGCATTTTTCGATGACCGGAAGTAAACAAACGGCCATATTGGTTTATGTGTGAGTGTAAGAAGAAGGGTGTGATAAAGGCGTCTCCGTATGCAAAGTGTTAAAGTCTGAGTTCTTTGTTTTTAACAGCATTAATATCAAACTAAACCATCCTCAAAACACCAATTTAAAAAATAGAAGGATGAGTTGCACATAAATAGTGAAATATACAAATATCTAAGTTTAATATTTAATAAGAACAGTTACAGCTTATTTGAAATAAACCCCTAGATGCACTTCTGATATTGCTTTCAGTATGTAGTCCTGAGGGTCAAGTGACCATGTTATACATAGATGATAAACATCAGCTCAAAATATTTCAAAACTAAAAAAAGTCCTCATTTAATGAATGGATATGCTATACTACTGGTTTTATTTTTGATAGATTAAAAAAGATTTGGGGGTGGATGTCATCTCTTTTAAAAATTCTCTAAAATGGCCAAATAAAAACTTTTCTTCATTTACTTAGTCCTCTGTCAGAATTTTTTCTTTTCGCTAGACATTACAATATTTGATTTTTTTTAGACAATACACATGTTTTTAGTCTTCTTTTTTTGAGAATTTTTTCCCCCAAATATCGATTTGTGTATTTGTTTATCTACAAGTTGGATCATTTGTTTTTTTTGGGTTTTTTTTCACTCTGCTAGAGTTAAAGTTTGGGATTAACCTAAAACAGAAATACATCATATAGAAATATATATATACATGTGAGTGTGTAATATATAAATTATATATATATATATATTTTTTCATCATACAACGTGTGAAAGCACGTGCGATACCATGTCCTCATCAGATACCAACCAGGGGTAATAACACAGTTTCGGTGGCTCAAAGCGGTACTACCACTCCTGGCGCTACCAAGCAGCTTTTGCCACCGGAGAGGATATTAAGAGAATTATATATATATATATACGCCAGATCAATTAAGAGCTGAGACTACATTTGACGTTAATCTTCATTTTTAGTGTACAGTTTGTGGTTTAAAAAAAACAAAAACAAAAAAAGGCGTTTCCTTTCGGACGTTAGTGTTATTACGCGTTTACAGTAACCGTTTCTTACGTAATCACATGGGAATGGTGGTTCCGCGTGTATTTCCTTCAAGCTGAAAACTTCTCGCTTTTGACCAAATCCAACTTGATGCATATTGCGCCGCGGTCTGAAGACGATTTATGGCAACTTTCAAACTGCGGCCAGTGATTCCTATTTTTGAAAGAAACGAAATGACTGAGTGTCCTAGAAAATCACGACAACCAACGTCAATAGGAATCTCATGGCATATCTAATCCTTTTCCACGCAGTCAGCACGCAGTGTCTCGTAGCGGTTTTTCTTCTGCTCGTGTTCTTCCTCCCGGTTTTCTTCCCAGGGAAGAATCAATTCTATGAGGAGGAAACTCTTCTTTGAATCGGACCATGCTACAATATCCAGCCGCTTTTCTGTATGAATAATGTGAACTGGAAATTGTAGAGATGTCTTGAGATCCGCTGAAACTTTCCAGTCACTAGCTCCGTTCTGCAGCTTCACATTAGGATTTTTTTTGTTTCCTCAAAGGACATTTACCTTCCTTGAGAAACTGAATTATGGGTTCCTTGGTTGTTATAGATTGCTGGTTTGCTGTCTCACATTGTGCTCTTGACAACTCTATTATCACCGCTAACACCTTGTTATGTCGCCATGTGTACATCTGAAGCGATTGTGGACATGCAGATAGTACGTGACGCAAACTACCCCGATCACTTTTACACGACAAGCACAGGTCCGAATTGGTATATCCCCATAATTTTAGGTTGGTCGCATTTGGTAAGAGATCATAAGTCGAGCGAAGAAGGAATGATATCGCCAGTGGTTCCATTGCACTTAAGGATTCCACGATAATTCCATTGGTTCGATATCATTCCATTTTGTCCAAGCACATTGTTTGGCTTGAGTAACAGCACTGGCTTTTCTTTGCTCTTCCTCAAACATTCTGACTTTTTCGCTTACCATGTCTCTTTTTCCTTTTGGCCCACTTTGGAGAATACATTTTTGCTCGTGCTACCCAGCCCAGCTCGATTGGTTTGAGTGACGCCTATGATGTCTTTGATTCGTCGGCTGCATTCCGCCTCCTGGGCGGCCTTAACGGCCGACTACTTCGTACCTGATTTTATTTCTGGATACGCCTTTCGAATGATCTCGTCGGCTGAGCCCTTCATCATCATGTGAAGGCGTACTTTCCCAATTTTGAATTCTTCTACCAGTGAAGATATTGGGAGTTCTAGGTTTCCAGAACTGGTATATAAACACACTTTCGGAAAACAAGGAGGAACTCCGGGCCACTTACGCAGATATTTGTTGCTATACTTGTTGAATCCGTTCAACGCGAGATATCGTAATCTCGTACATCTGTAAGGGCCACAAAAAACGGGGTAGCAGACCATGTTGGTAACACCAAGCCTTCATCTTTCCGGGTAGACAAGTTTTATCAATTGATTTAATCCCCTTCAAGGCTACTTTCTGGACCTCTGTACCCCTATGACGATCAGTGGTATTGAATAAAGACATCCGAGACTCTTTACCGGCTTCTCCCTGACTGTTGGGTTCTTATCACCCCCAATTTTGAAATGGATCCCCCTGACAGATCCTTCGACTAACGATAGGCTTCGACTTTTCTTTGGTTTAGCCTTCATTCTCGCCCATGTGAAAAGGTCATAATACCTTTGTAGGACGAGAATGGTGATGTCGTCCATAATACCTTTGTGGGACGAGAATGGTGATGTCGTCCATAAAAGCTCTGGAAGGAGGAAGAGTCAGATGTTCATTTTTCATTAGTCCTTTCAACGCATTTGCTGCTCCTCGTAAAATGAGTTCCATGGCCAGAACGAAAAGAAGTGGGGAAATCACACAGCCCATCATGATGCCGATCTCAAGTGCCTGCCACTTGGTGGTATAGTTTTTAACGGTAAATTTCATGAAAGCTGAATTGAAGTATTTCATTATGATTTCCCCAACCTTGCTAGGGAAGTTGAAAACTTCGAAGACCATTCGGATTGAGTGGTGCGGAACTGAACCGTATGCTTTGGCAAGATCAAGCCAGATCACATGTAGTTCTGTTTTGTCCCTTCTAGCTGAGAGTATTGAGTTCCATACCATTTGTGAATGTTCCAGACATCCGGGCAAGTCAGTTATCCCAGCTTTCTGGACAGATGTATTTATATAATGATTACTCATTAGAAAGGTTGTCATACGACGAGCAAGAACTCCAAAATATATTTTCCCTTCTACATTTAGGAGGGATACTGGGCGAAAATTTGTGATACCTCTCGACTGCATTTCCTTTGGTTTCCAAATACCATCGGCCAGACACCATTCCTGTGGTACAATACCCTTCTTCCAAGCCTGCTGAAGGAGGACAGTGAGTTTCCTGAGGACACGTGGGCAGTTTTTATATAACTTGTACGATATCCCATTCAAGCCCGGGGCACTACCTGCGCGGCCCTTATAGACGAAATCTCGAACTTCTTTTAGTTTTATCCCGCTATCACCAAACATTACCATTGGATCTTGTGGTTTTGGTAAATCTCTTAGAGGAGGTATTGGGATACCGTTTAAATCATCTGAGTATGTAATCCTCAAATGATTCTCGAGTTCCTCCTTCAGTACATCTTCGGTTTAATCTTTTTTTATCCGTTATTGCACCAAACCACTCCAGACAAACGTCATATATAACTCTGCAGAAAGATGACAACTGATGATCAATGGGACCCTAAAGATGGGTGGTGAGCAAAAAAGAAGGCTCCTGGTTTCAGTTTTTCCAAGAAGCTGTCTGATTACCCTTGGGCCACTGAATTCTTGGCTTGCGAGGAATGTCTCCAGGACGTTGTCGCTCAATACACACACACACACACACACATACACACACACACATATATATATATACATATATAACCTATAATATGTTTTTAATATATATATAATACATACATATAATACATAATATGTATATAATATACCGAGAAAGGTTGATAACAAGATAATCCAAGTAAAAGGAGAGATTTACTGAGAAGAAAAGTCAACACTAAAGCGTTTTGATTCTAATGAACCATCATCAGGACTGTGAGGGATGATATTAGTGATGTTAACTCAATGATGGATGTTTAAAAATACAAAAATACGAAAACCTTGGGAAAATCTGTATATTAAGAAAGAGTTGGCCAGTTACTAACTCGTTGTAATTTGTAAAAGCTATGCAATATACCAAAACACGTTCGGTAAAACATAAACATCTTTAAACAAAAATTTTTCCAGTAAGTCATTGATATATATACATATATATATATATATATATATATATATATATATATATATATATATCCTTATAATATCCAACCTTAAGTTAGTCGATGGTGGGAATAATTCTATTTTCATATTTTCTATCTACAATATCCATGTAATTCAAAATCCAAACGAGAGCTCAATGTAAAACAATAATAAAATAAATTACCAAGCAAATAATTCCATATGAAAAAAAACCTTAAAAATTACTCATTTTTTAATAATAATATTAATTTCAGCAGACCCTATATTTTAAAAAAATGTTAGATTTGCATCTTCAGATAAAGTGTCCTCTGAAATAAATATCATTGCAAAATATATGAGTAATTTTTGAAGGTTTTTTTTATATGGTATAATATATAAATATATATATATATATATATATATATATATATATATATATATATATAAATGTAAAATGTATATATATAAAGTAAAGTTGGTGACCATAGTCAAGGGTGGCCTGAAGGCTCCCTTTTCGATAGCTACTACTCCAAGGTGTAGGGGAGGGCACTACTCCTTTCTTTAGACTGCTCCACTTTACCCTTGATCTGTACCTTATTATGCTGAGTGTTAAGCGAGGAGGCATCCAGTACCATTTTTTGAGTCTTTGGTATGACGCGATGTAGGATTGAACCCAGGTCTCCTGAGCCATTGGCGAACTCTCTACAAATATATATAAAATATATAATCACAGATATATATGTATATATGATATATATACATATATATTCATATAAATGTAAAATGAAATTGTATTAATGAGGTGCAAACAAAAAAATTCACTGTAAAAAAAAAAGGATTTAAAGAGAGAATCCAAAATATTTCCAATTAAGCAAGGCAAGTGATAAAAGCTATCATTTTTTCCTTTTTTGCATTTGTCCTGCTTAGTTTGGTTTAGTTTAGTTTGGTTGTATGGTTTATCAACCATTGTTGATTATTTAATGCCAAATCCTGTTTTTACACATATATCAAAAATATATGATTCGTAAACTCATTTTGTAGATACATTTTTAAATGAGCTTGAGCTCATTCTTTTCTACACAGGGAAATGGTTTCAAGTATTTCTATCTAACATAAATATTTCAATTTACTATTACTCATTTGTTTGCTCACAGTTAAATGATTTCAAGTTTTGCAATGTAACAGTAACATTGCACACATTCAAGTTGATATACATATATGATTTATTACTCATTCAGTTAAATGGTTCCAAGTAATGCTATGTATCACAAACAATTCAATCAAATATCAGTCATTTGTTTACACATTGTTAAATGACCTAACAGTTCTATTTCTAACAATTCAATTTAGCATAAGTCATTTGTTTGCACTCAGTTTAGATGTCAAACAGTTCTATTTAACCCAAAGGTAGGACTGTATCAGGTGCTACCTTTCTGGGCCAAAGTGGACCTGGGAGCGATTGTAATGAAGGAATACTCCACATTCCCCAAAGCTCCAGCATTATTGGAGTCTCACCATCAAATTGTTTAGTATCATATCCAAGACACTCTCCAGAGATGTAGTGAGTGTATTCTGTAGCCCCAGTCGCCTGGGCTATCATCCTGTTTATTCATGGTAATCCATTATTCTTATTAAACACCTTTCTCTGAGATTTCCTCATTCTCTGATCATTCAGTTGATAGCAATTCTTCAAACTGATCAATTGAAGCACCCTTCCTTTCACCTACTCCCAACCATCACCACTACCACTAACAACAACCTTTATCATGTATTTATTCTAAGTTCTACCCTTACAACCCAATCAACAACAACAACCATCACCCTTCCAGTTTATTTATCAGCATATTAGTATTGTTTGCAATAGTTTTAAACACACGCTCCTCACTAAACTAATTTTTGTTTAATTTAATGCTGAGAGAAAAGTCTCTAAATCATTTAATGAATACATTTCTTGCCTCATTAATTTTGCAATCTACCTTATTTTTTTTGGACAAAAAAACAAATCTAATTTATTGCTAATTCCTAAATTCTATTTTGGCCAAGAAAAGTTTATAAAGGACTCTTGATTACAAGACAAGCACCATCCCTAATTAATTGAATACAGGCCTCCACAGTTTACTTAAGTATATGTGTGGAACTAATTCAAAGTCTAAATCATGTTAAACTTTTTTTGAAAACAGATATTTGACAATCTACTTATGAGGATCATTAAATAATTTTCTAGACTTTTTTCGTATTGGAATTTATTGATAGTACACACATGAAACTCTAGTCCCCTTCAAAGTAATCTCCTCCGGCTGCAATGCACTTGTTGTACTGTTAAAACAACTTCTGGAAGGCCCCATGGAAGTCCTCTTGTGTGAGCGTGTCAATGACCTTTGTCATCATCTCCTCAATTGTCTCATAATGACAGCCTCTGAGCTTAGGGAATAACCAAAAGTCACAGGGACCAACGTCTGGACTATAGGGAGGGTAAGGAACTGTCTTGATACCAATCTTGGTCAAATAGTCTGTGACAAGGATGGAGTTGTGGACTGGTGCATTGTCCTGGTGGAAATATCACTGACCCAATTTGAAGAGTGCTGGCCTCTTCCGGCGGAATCTCTTCCAGAACTCCCTTAAAACCTCAACATAGTAACCCTTTGGCTAACCCTAACCCTTTGGTCAATCACCTGTGGTGTATTGACTTCCTTACTCCTCCCACACCTCTCATCATCCCTCACAAACTACCTGGCTTTCTTGAATCTCTTATACCACTCAAAAACTGATGCTCAATTCATGCAAGATGGTCGAAAAGCAGTCTGAAGCATTCCATACATTTCTGTGGCATTTTTTCCAAGTTTAAAACAGAATTTTATTGCATATTGTTCTGGGAACTTATTGAAGGCACCACATATATATAAAACACAATATGACTAATATATATATATATATATATATATATATATATATATATATATATATATATACACTAGCAGAAGTACCTGGTCCATGACCTGACTAAAAGGATTTTATGAACACCAGTGAGTGAGAGAGAAATGTGGAAGAGAGGAGTAAGCTAAGAATTAAAAATGTGCCTTTATTTATTGTTGAAAGACTTCACCAATCAATTTAAACAAAAATCTTTTTTTAAGAGTCATTTTTCTTCTCTTTTCATTTAGATTTAAAATAATATATGTATCCCTATACTGGTGAAAGGATTAAATTATTTTCCAATTTTAAAAATATTTTTCAGTTACATAAGTTTATGTAACCTAAACTCTTGAGTGGCTTGAAACATTATTATAATTTTATTTTTCACAAGACTTTTTCAAAAATATGACAAAAATTTAAATTCAGTTTTTAATTGCCTGTTGAGTTGCACTGATAAAAATGTATTCATTTAATTAATTTTTTTTTACTTTATAAAAATGTAACAATTAAAAGAAGCTAAAAATTGATAATGTGTTCTTTTTTTTTTTTGGTGGAAAATTTTACATATTAATTCAAATGAAAAGTATTCATTTATTCTATAAATTGTTATTTTTGTTTTTTTAAAAAAAAGATTTTAATTTACACTGATTAAAAGTATATACATTTCGTTCAAAGAAATATGAAATGTATTCATTTGAAAAATGAGTTTTTGAGTTATCAATAAACAATGTTTTCATTTAATTCTTGTTTTTAATTTTTTTACCCCCAAAAATGCAACTGGTAGGTACAATAAAAAATGCTAAGTAATGACAATAGGTACAAGAAAAAGAAGCTAAGAATAAGAAATGTAAAATTTTTTGTATTATAATTTCTTATTTTGGTTTACATTGAAAATAGTATTAAAAAAAATAAGCCTTGGTTTAGTATATTTTCATGATTTTTTTTCTCCAAAATTTCAAGAATTCTTTATAATTAATACAAAATTACAAAACTATCATTTTTGGAAAAGCATTTGATTCAAATTTTGCCTATGGAATTTATGTGATATTTAAACATGGCAGGGCTTAAGAAGAACTGAATAATTCCCTCTTTTTGTACTCACTTATGAGAACTGTGAAGAGTTCCACAAACCAGTTCATGTTTATTAAATTTTATTTAATCAGAAAAATCAAAAACTAAATTTGTACTTTGCCTTATTATAATGTATGTGTTATTTTAATGCTCAATAACAGCTATTTTCTGAGTTATAAGAAGACACATAAAACTAAAACAGGTGCAACTGCTTATATATATATATATATATATATATATATATATATATATATATATATATATAGTTTATGTGTGTGTATGTGTGTGAACATAGAAATCCATTGTTAATAGTGACTGTCAGTTTTACCCTCACATAAAACTGACAGGTACCATATTGTCACCATATGGCTTTGGCTTCCCAAATGAAGATTTATGAAGGTATTGTTCAATTGATGCAGGCATGTGGATAGCTGATGAAGTTGACGTAAGATAGGCAGGAACTGCCATAATGACTGCTGGGGAAGGTTAGAGAAGTTGTTGGTTTCATTGCACCATTGTGATTTTTGTCGCCTTGCCTTTTCCTCCACTTGGGCTCTACAGTTGTTCTCAAAGAGTAAGATTGCTTTATTAATTTCTGTGGTCACACTGTTTATTTTTACATACACTCTGTTCTTGATATTGAGCACTTTTTCTTTATCTTTGTTGTCCTTATTACTCCATTTCTGTTTTCCTTCTGAGATGGGATGTTGTTATAATAGAAGAATTTCTTCATCTTACTTCTTTGTTACAATGTTTTGGCCTTATTTCTAAGATAGATGCCTTTACTATTACGCATTAACCAGGATTTTTTTTTTTATCTTTGATGTATTTTTCATGATATATTATGATATTGTAGAAAATGATAACAAAGATGAGAGAAATGGTCTGAATGAATTGATGTGTAATGATATTTTGTATATCATAAAAAATACATGGCACGAATACACAATGGAATTTCCTCTGGTTGTTTGGGTAATAATCAAATCTCCCAGGGAACCCACTCAATTTTGCAAACCCATGGAATTTTTATCTTCATATCTGAATATTAATGATTTCATTGTCAGGAGGAATAGAGGGTACTTAAAATTTTTTTTTTCTTTTTTGGCCTGTGAAAAATTCTCCTTGATTTGTTGACCTTCATGGCCAGCAGAATTTTTAAAAATAGATATAAAGTCAATAAAAGAAAAAAAAATCATACAGACCAAGTGATTGCAATAGAAGGAGGAAGATAAGAAAAAAATGGAATGGAAGAATTTCTGACCAGAATGGTTCTTTTCATTTTACTTTTTCTTCTTTAGAACTTCCTAACCCTGAGTCCCTGACCACTACCTCTGCTCATGGGATTTAGGAGTGAAGCTAATCTGTCAAAGTGATATGGACCACCAATTTTTTTTTCAATATTGACAGTCAGAGAGTCAGATAAAGAGAAAGCAATTAAACTGTTTTGCATGATAGCACGGGCTAAGGATAGGATGAGGATACAGGTTAGGGTTAGAGATTAGAGAAAGAACCAAAGCACTTTTACATGAACATATTGCACATTGTGGAATGGAGTAATATAATCTCTAGATTTTAGGCTTAGTAGAGCTGACAAGGTCCTCACAGTCTATTTTCTTTGATAAGCCGAGTCACTGTTAAAAGTTATGGATGCTAAAAAGGCAGTTGGAAGGTGAAAGAATTATATTCTGGTAGGAGTTTGTCAAGAGATAAAATAGCCTGTGTGTATGGAGTATTTTGTATGTAAGTGAGATATATATATATATATATATAGAGAGAGAGAGAGAGATAGGATATGAATATTGTCAAAATTATACAAATGTCAAGGTCTTTCATATAAGTATGAAAATTTTAAATGAGCAAACAAGCAATATGAGTATAAGATACAACAACAAGGACTCTGAAAGATGTATTTGTTATGGTTTCATGAACATACAGTACATTTGGAATGGTTCTTTTCAATATAAGGCAAAGTATTAAACTGGAGATTATAGTAATATTGCATTAAAAGCATTGAGCATTGTTGTTAAGCAATATCTTATTGGCTAGTACTAAACAGGTAACAATTTAAAAACAAAAGATACACACACTCATGTCAAAAGTATTTGGTCACTCTTAAAATTTTTTATTTCTCATCCTAAAAGTATTATGTTTAATGAAACAAGCTAAGCACCACAATAGTTTTATTTATCATTCTAAATACAAGTCTTTCTGAGCCACATTAAATACAAATTAAACCAAAAAAACTTTTGATTTATCAAAATGACCCTCTTTTGCTGCTATCACTGCTTCAATGATTCTCCACATTCTTTCCCCCAAAGGCTGTAGGTAGACTGCAAGAGTTGCTTGAAGTAGTAGGTTAGCTCTGCCTTTTCAGTCAAGTTCATCCCACATCAGTTCAATGGGATATAAATCTTATGATTGCCCCGGCCAAAACATCACTTGAAGGATGTGCTGTTCCACTTTGCTTTTAATGTACCTCTTACAAGAGTTTACACGTATACTTTTGGTCATTATCTTGCATGAGTTCAAATTCTTTACCTATAAGCCACATTCCAGATGGGATTACATGATGCTGCTGTGTGTTATGATAGCTGGTCTGATTCAATTTACCCTTCACCTAGTGCAAATCCACAACTTTGCAATAGGCAAAAGCCCCCACCACAATAGAGCCTCCTCCATGAGAAGGCTTTAAGAGCTTGCTTCTTTGAGATGATTGTAAACTAAAGTGAATTATAGTGAAGCAACAACTTTTGACCAGATTTGGGAAAAAGCTGAAATTGAGGAAGTCAAGTAGGACAAAATATGTAGATTACTTTGTGAATTAGGATCTGTAAAAATCTCATCGGCAACTTACTCTCATTAAGTCAAATCTTTTAAAGCATTAAAATTTGGCCAAGAAATACATGAAAATTGACTTTTCTGAAGTGATTTTCATGGATGAATTTCAAGTGACATTTGCAAGACATGATAGAGGGGCCAAAGGATGGATTTTATCCAATTTAGACATGCCTGTAGCAACAAGGAGGCAATAGTGTGATGTTATGGGCTAGAATTATGGACCAAACCATTATTGGACCATTTAAAGTTATTGTGATTTTATGGACAAGACTTTCTTTACATAATACAAGTTGCAAATCTAATAGTTTCAAAGTATATTTAAGCACAACAATGTTCCTTCTCACGTATTTAAGTTTACCTGTGAAATCTTAGAGCATAAAAGATATACAGGAGAGAAGATAATGGAATGGCCACCATCAAGTTCTGGTCTGTATCCAACTGAAAATCTATGATCAATTATGAAGATGAAATTATATTAAGATGGGAAACAATATAACAACAAAGCAGATCAATGGGAAGCATTTAAAACCACCATGTGGAAAATTGATTCAGTTGAAATGAAAAAATCAACAAGATTACTGGTTGTTATTGAGAAAACGAGTCACTATATCAAAAAGTAAACGATTCAAAGAATGTCTTTGAATCCTATACTTTTTGATATTGTGGCCTTCTCCTCAATGTGTTTGCTATTTGTTCTGTTATACGTGTTGAGCAATTTTTGATGATTATATTACTTATTTATTTAAGTAAAATATGATTATTTGGTTTTGATAGATGACAGTTTTATAGAAAACATCAAATAGCTTCAATAACTTCAGTAAAACTTATAGATACTACTTGAAATTTTAACTCAAGCATTGGTTTTAAATCTAAATTGATTGTTTAAAATTTACATTTTTTCTGAACAAAATTTGAATTATTGAAGTTTATGTTATTTGCTTATTAACTTTAGACAGGGCGTATAAACTCATATATACATACATATATATGCACATATATACTCACAAGCATACACACACACACACACACACACACACACACACACACATATATATATTCACATTTATACATACATATATATATATATATTCACATTTATATACATACATATATATATATATGTGAATATATGTGTATATATATATACACACACATCTATATACTTATATGTATACATATATATAAACACTCATACACATATATATAAACACACACACACACACACACACACACACACACATACACACACAAAATGCATAGCTCTTCGAAAGAATTGAGCACTCTGGTAGCCGATAGAGTATAAAAATGTAAACAAACGGACGCTGCTGCTGGTGTTGCTACATAAATACCTTAAAAAATTCCCTTAGCCAATGTGGTACACTTGTTGGCCGAGCGGTCTGAGACTTAGTCTAACGTAAAGTTGGATAGGTTTCAATCCCGGCTTCGAGCATCCTACGTGTCCAGCCACACTGAAGAGTTCTGATAGAACGAAACAGTCTGTCTGTGGATAACAATATATATATATGTATATATATATATACAGACATTTATACATTTTTACATATATATAACTGTGTATACACACATGCAGTGACTACTAATTTTTATAGAAGAAGGCCAGCTCCTTAATTGACTAAGAGTTTCAATGAGCGTGCATGTTTCTTCTCAGGCCGAGTATATCCTTGCAAGCCCTATTGCATGTGTAACGAATGAATTAGTTGTCTTTTCTATTGACATTTGGTATGCCATCATATGACTGCAGATCTGTGGACTTTGTCACAGAATCAACATGAGTTACCTGTAGGTTGCTGCTGAAGCACTTTTGAAAAATGAGTCTTTGATAGTTTGCTGTCATGAGATCTTACATGACTCGCAAGTTTGGCTTTAGAAAGACCAGACTCTTCAGTAGATATTACAGACATGTTCAGACTGTAAAGTATCAAGGTCAAGTCCTGCTTGTTAAGTGTTCATTTCAGACAGGAGAATTCAATTCTCCATGCTTTAAATACATTACAGCTTTTGTATATCACTGTTTTATAAGTTGATTGATTTACCTTTATCTGCTCTCTATCAACTATATTTACACTTAGTGCCCTTAAAATGTTTCTTATGTTTATGTTTTGAACGTCTATAATATTGCAACTCTCTGTAGAATAGCTGTTTTGGTAACCTGATGTTCTTCATCCACTTAAGGTGCCCAGTTCAACATATTTGATTGTGTATAAGGAGCATCTCAACACTGAATGTATTAGCTCACTGGAGAACAATGGTGTCTGGTGTTAGAGATGGACATTTGATTTTTAGGATCCTCCTTTGCCCAGTTGGCTGGGACGGAAGAATACACCAACTGCTTCTCTACAGAGGGGTAAGACCCCACCCCCAATGAGTGGCCTGGATATGATACTAAACTGTCTGATGATGAGGTTCTAGTAATGCTGGAGTTTTAGGGAATGCAGAGTACTCCTTCATTGCTATCACTCCTAGGTCCATTCTGGCTTGGAGTGGTAGCACCTGATAGGGTCCTATCTATGGATCAAATAGAACTAAACTGTGTACTTATGCTAAACTGAATTGTTTGAAATGGAACTGTTTTTGTAAGCTAAACTGGATTGTTTGAAATAGAACTGTTTTTTATATCGAAACTGTACTTACGCTAGACTGAATTGTTTGAAATGGAACTGTTTTGAAATTTAACTATGTGTAAACAAAAAACTATTCTTATACTAAACTGAATTGTTTGAATTAGAACTGTTTGACTAAACTGAATAGCTTGAAATAGAAATATTTTTGACAATTAAACTATGTACTTATGCCATACTGAATTGTTTGAAATAAAACTGTTTATTTATATAAAAATGGATTTGAATTAAATAACCTACAAAGGTTGATATGCCATAAAATCCAAACAAACAAACCTCCTAAGACAAGCTCGATGAAATCTTTTCAAAGCTTTGATCTGATGGTTTCAGAAAAAGGACAAATGAAATATACACTTCATAGACACTGCTTGGTTTTGATGGCAATACCTCTGTCAGACTACACATGGCTTTTGATCTTATTGAAAGCCTTGTTTGCTTTTTCGATGCTTAGATTTATTTCAGTGTTTAGGTGTTCACCTCGATAGAAGTATGGCCACTTTTATTGATAGTACACACATGAAACTCTAGTCCCCTTCGAAGTAATATCATCCGGCTGCAATGCACTTGTTGTACTGTTACAACAACTTCTGGAAGGCCCAATGGAAGTCCTCTTGTGTGAGCGTGTCAATGACCTTTGTCACAGCCACTTTCATCTCCTCAATTGTCTCATAATGACAGCCTCTGAGCTTAGGGAATAACCAAAAGTCATAGGGACCAACATCTGGACTATAGGGAAGGTAAGGTACTGTCTTGATACCAATCTTGGTCAAATAGTCTGTGACAAGGATGGAGTTGTGGACTGGTGCATTGTCCTGGTGGAAATGTCACTAACCCGATTTGAAGAGTGCTGGCCTCTTCCGGCGGAATCTCTTCCAGAACTCCCTTAAAACCTCAACATAGTAACCCTTTGGCTAACCCTAACCCTTTGGCCAATCAACTCTGGTGTTCTGACTTCCTTACTCCTCCCACACCTCTCATCATCCCTCATAAACTCTCTGGCTTCCTTGAATCTCTTATGCCACTCAAAAACTCATGCTCGATTCATGGTCTAAAAGCAGTCTGAAGCATTCCATACATTTCTGAGGCATTTTTTCCAAGTTTAAAACAGAATTTTATTGCATATCGTTCTTCTAAAGTGTCCAGATTGCATTTTTGAAATTCACCAGCTGTGACAATCTGGCTTTAGTAGGGTGTATTCCAATTGCTGCTGTAGCTGTTCATTTGAATGTGAAATCATAAAAATTGGTCAGTCATCTCATAATATGTATAACAATAACATACTGAATTTTCAAGAGTCTATGACAATTTTAAATGCCTGTACAAAAAAGTCTGGGAACTTATTGAAGGCACCACATATATATAAAACACAATATGACTAATATATATATATATATATATATATATATATATATATATATATATATATACACTAGCAGAGGTACCTGGTCCATGACCTGACTAAAAGGATTTTATGAACACCAGTGAGTGAGAGAGAAATGTGGAAGAGAGGAGTAAGCTAAGAATTAAAAATGTGCCTTTATTTATTGTTGAAAGACTTCACCTATTAATTGAAACAAAAATCTTTTTTTAAGAGTCATTTTTTTTTTCTTTTTTATTCTCTTTTCATTTACATTTGAAATGATACATGTAACCCTATACTGGTGAAAGGATTAAATTATTTTCCAATTTTTAAAATATTTTTCAGTTACATAAGTTTATGGAGTCTAGGACAATTTTAAATGCCTGTACAAAAAAGTATGGAAACTTATTGAAGGCACCACGTAATTTAATTAAGATCCTTTCAAGGTTCCTGATAAGTGTCTTGGTTTCAGGTTGGAATTGGTGGATGAATTTACCAAAATTGTCCCGAGTGCTTTCATAGGCCATCATCAGGTGTTGCTTGCATCTGTAAAAAGTGTTTTTAAAGAGTTTTGTAAGTTTTTTGGTATTCATAACATAACAAATCTACGCAAATGCAAAGTTGGATAAAACTGAGTTGCTGATGAATTTAAAAACAGAACTCTATCAACAGAAATAGAATATTATCAAGAAAAGTATGGAATATTATAAAAAACAAAAAAAACAATCTATAGACATTTAAAAACATTGTCGCTATTTTTAAAATTAATTCTATTGATTTTAGTTTTTTCTATGTAGATATGTAGGTCTTCTAGGATTTGTAGTCATAGAAGTTCAGTGGAGAGAAAAGTGTTATTAGAAATAATTTGGTTGGAGGTTTTAGATTTGTTGCAATAAATGATAAGTCTTACTTTTTTGGTAGGATCGGTAGGGAGAACATTTTTTTGGATAAGGTTTTTTAATATATGTTCATTTATCTTATAATTACTACACACACACACACACACACACATATATATATATATATATATATATATATATATATATATATATATATATATATTGTCATCCACAGACAGACTGTTTCGTTCTATCAGAACTCTTCAGTGTGGCTAGACCCGCAGGACGCTCGAAGCCGGGATCGAAACCCGTCCAACATTTACGATAGACTAAGGCTTCATACCACACGGCTACAAGCGAACTACGTTGGCTAAGGGAATTTTAAGGTATTTTTATTTTTAGCAACAGCAGCAGCAGCCTTTGTTTACATTTTTTTAATACCCTATCGGCTACCAGAGTGCTCAATTCTTACGAAGAGCTTTGCATTACGCTAGGGGCGGCCGACAATTCCTTCGCCAGAGTGCTCAACCCCCATGGGGGAGCGTATGTATACATATACATATGTATGAAATTGATGTAATCATTTTGTTAATAGATGAAAAAGTTCCCCCGCAGTCTTGTTTTTTTGCATTGGCAGATCACGATCCTTGATAGAACAAAAGCAATTAAATGACACAGAATATTTGTTTTGGGATGGGTGGGATGATAAACCAAATAATTATTCGGAATAGGAGGCTTTTTTAATCCTGATAGCAGGTACTGTCTAGATATTTTTTTAACTTTCTTATCTTTACTATTTCTATCTAAAGATAAAATGTGATTTCAGGGATTATTGAACCTGAAAGCTAACATATAAATAATTCCAGTATCTAGAAATCTATTAACTAATACCTTTCATTCACTATCCCTCCACACTTTTTCTACCTCAATAAATATGTGTGTGAGTGTGCTTCAATTATGTTTTGAGCTTGGTCACAGACACTCAGTAATTTTTCTATCCACACATGCTTGTGGGCATCCAATGTGTCACATTTTGCTCCTGTCAGTAGTTAGATGCTAGATCAAACTGTAGAATCTGTACCCATGGAAATCTGATTGAATATATAGCAAAAATGAAAATATTAATCTAATGTACTTATACATCTGATTTTTCTTGTTTTTTATTTGTTTTCTGGAAATATTCAATCTACGTGTATTCTCGTATATTCTTCAAAATAAAGACTTTTAATTGCTGCATATTTCATATCTTATACTTTTTGAAATAATTGAGGTTTCCATACTATACTGATTCACCAAAACCCATCTGTCCAGTTTAAGCCACTGCCATTGAGGGCTTGTTTTCAACCCATATATATATATATATATATATATATATATATATATATATATATATATATATATATATATATATATTTGATTTTTATGTGAAAAGTTTCTAAATATATTTACTTTTAAATGAAATAGAGCTCAGTTGTTAGCACACAGTTGAATGGTTTCAAGTATTGCTGTTTAACATTAGTAATTCTTTTTATCAAGTTCTATTTGTTCTAATTACCAATATTTACAATTTGGAAGAGTTTTCATCATATTTTTCCTCTATTATTATCATTATCATTTTTTTACAAGTTTTTCACACCAGATATAATTATTATTATTATTATTATTATTATTATTATTATTATTATTATTTATTTATTTATTTATTTATTTATTAAAAAAAAAATCTTTGCACCTACTCACAGATCATCGTTTTCTGTTTAGATTTTGTGTTATTTTCATGTTTAGTTGTTTCTTTAACCTTTTTTTATGAATATCACCCTTCATTTCCTTCCCTTTTTGTCATGTTTGTTTGTGCAACCTGAACTCCCTGTGGAGATAAAAGGGTAGCTGAGGCTGGCTTTTCTGCTTTTGCAATGGTCATTAATGCTTGTCTTCTCTAAGCCTGGATTGTTTGGCTTATCTCACTGTGATATTTACTGTTGGCAAGTTGGCTCTAATAATGTGTTTTTTTTTTTCTTCTTAAAAAACAAAATAAATTTTTTTTTTATTCAGATGTGACTGAAGCGAGATTGTACATCGTGGTAATGGACTCAGATTTGTGACCAAGGCCATGACTGTGTCAATTTTGGAATAATATTGAATAAACAGTCATGCACTATTATAGCTGTTGATAAAAGCTAACATTCAATATGGAAATATCCTCCACTACACACCTACAACACACACTGGCTCTCAAACAAATATAGATATGATATAATATAATATATATAACATAATATATAAATTTACCCAACAGAATGCAACCCAAGTTCAATTTAACAGATTTGAATACAGATTTTCCTTCTAGTTACCATACCAAAGTTCAAAAGCTGAGTCAGCCTTACTATTTACCTGTCACTAAAGAGAAGGGTTGGATTTATGCCTTTCCCCAAGGTATTAATGCTAAGTGAAATGAAAATAGCTCATCAAGGATTTGAATTCAGTTCATCATGTCCATTTTCTATAACTGTAACTATTACACCACACACACACACACACACACACACACACACACACACACACACACACACACACACACACACATATGTATATATTATTATTATTATTATTATTATTATTATTATTATTATTATTATTTACGGAGCCCTCTAAAAAAAGGAGCGTACTCCTTTTTGCTGGAGCGTGAGCAACTCCATTTGGGGCTAAAGAGCGTGGTTTTTGCACTCTACGCTCCTTGCTCCAAAATTATTTGAACTTTATTTTTTGAAAAACTTTAACAATAAAAAGAAAAGAAAAGAACGTGTGAGCTAAATTATTTGTTTTTTTTTAACTGTATTAAATGTATAAGAGAGAGAGAGAGAGAGAGAGAGAGAGAGAGAGAGAGAGAGAGAGAGAGAGAGAGAGAGAACATGAAAATTAGACATGAAAGCCGAAAAATTTGAACTGCTCAGATTTTTGTTTAGAGAAGCAAGCATGATTTGTCAGTTAGGTGCTACATTTCTGATGGGCCATTTTTCTTAGAAGACAGGAGACAGTCTGTAAAAAGTCTTTTCAAATACGTCAGTCACTCTAGAGAAAGGCTTTGAAGTCATTTTCTTAAAGATTTGAACTTTTCTCGTATTTATGACTCGTATTTTTATTGCTAAAAATAAATATTTAAGGGTAAATAACTAAAGAATTGTTTGTTTTTGAATAAGTATTTTTTAAAAAGTAATTTTATTTATTACCACTCTGTTGTTTTCAAATTAATAATATCGATATTTTTCGAAGTTAAGTTCTTGTATCTTTTCAAATTATAATTTTAATAAAAAAATAGTAAATACGTTCTTTTTGTTTTATTTTACCCCAATATTTCAAAACATATGAAAGACATTTGGTAAATCATTCAAAGTAAAAAATTTATTTGTAAAAACAGCAACAAACATATTTATTTTTTGGTATATTTTACTAATGTTGGTGAAAATTACAAGTCTCAGCGTTATCAACTAAAAAGAGTAAGCGGGTTGATTATTATTTTATTTTTTATTTTTTGCTTTTCAAAGGCAAATAAAACATGAAATTATTTGTTGTTGTAGATTTGAAATAAATAAATGTCATCACCAAGAAAAATTTTACTACGATTTGAGGCTAAACAGTTTTTGTTTCTTAAAAAGAAATAACTACCAGTAGCACGCTAGACTGACGCAGTTTTGTTGATCCCTACTGTTTTATCAAAATAATAATTTGAAAAGAAGATACAATAATTTAACTATGATACTTTGATTTTATTTGCTTGAAAACAACAGAGCATAGTAATAAATGAAATGGCAATTTTCAGCCAATTGCTACATAGAATGAGCATTTTTTAAGCCTTAAAATTATCAACCCCAAAAACACAGAATAAGAACATTCTAGAAATTTCGGATCAAAATTGCATTAACATTAAAGTTACAATTTTATATTTTTCAACCAATCAGCTAAAAACACAAAATAAGAACATTCTAGAAAATCCGGTTCAGAAACAAATTAACCGAAAATTTTTAGGCTCTAAAACAAATAAATATACGAATCTGATTGGTCAAGAAATGTCTGCGCGCTTGAATTTTAGGACCCGCAATAAAACTATTTTTGATCCACTTAAGTGACCCCCCAAAGTATAAATAACGAAGAATTTAATCAACCAGGTCATTCATTCCTCCCACTACCAAAAAGACTTTCCACCATGAGAGGTCATGAACGGACAGCAGAGAGCCACGCCATGAGACTCAAAGAAAAAAGGCATGCAACCTTCTTTTACCTATGCAACACGTAAAAAATCGTAAAAAAAAGCACGTGCGGACTCAAGAAAACAAAGACCCATGCTTACGGTCCATCACTTATTATACACTGGCCTTGTGCCACATCTAAGCAAAAAGCTTAGTAAATTACCATCACTTATTATACACACACACACACACACACACACATACCCATGTATGTAAGTTAAGTGAAATTTTTATCTTCTTCACTTCGGCCAACTATGGACCCATTTACTTTACTAACATGTAAACATACGGGTGAACAATCTTATTTTCATTCAACTGGCCACGACTGTATTTTCTACAAAGGCCGCTCGTACATAACATGAATATTGTATTTCTAATTATTTCTATCTTGATTGTTATGATAATTAAATTGTTTGTTTCTTAATGTTCGTTGTTGTCATATTCCATTTGTTTCCGTGCTTGTAAAATTTGTGTTGTATTTGTGGTGAAACTAAACGTGAAAGTAATACCCGTAAAATACAGACGGGAACTCACTCACACTCACTCACAACAAACTGGAGAGTAACATATCCACTAAACAATTACATGTACCCACTACAGTTACCCCAAATTTTTTAAAGCCATTTGACCCCTACCCATTATATTGTAGCAGAAAGAATTTCAAATTATTGTTTAGCGCGGTAATTACTTTGACCGTTATGGTCTCGATTTCATATTTTCGACCAATGAGGATGATTTATCCCATTCTGCTCGGGTGACTTTCCCGGGCAATATAAAAGGCGATGTAAACGCGTGCTCATTTTCTTCCTCACACATTTTTCGAACAGGACAGACCGATCCTCTCTTCCTCACCTCAGTAGCAGCCCACCATCAACATGAGGAGAACACATCCAATTTATGGACCGTTGTTTTCTAGAAAATCATCCCTTAATCGTTTGTTCATCCCTCCAAGACCAACTGGTCCTTAAAACTTCAAATTGGATGTTTAATTCCTTCTCTGACATCAGCAACTCTTTTCTTTCTATTATTTGTACGACTCATTGCACAAGGGGATTTCGTCTCAAGCTGATATAAAATATTTTGAAACTCAAATAATATTCTCGTCGACTCATTTGTTTTCTTCCTTCTCTTAATATAACAAAGGCAACAGGACTGAGCATCCTCGTTATCCAACTGTTATAATATATATTCCCCTCCCCAGAGAAATAATACGACATATCGCCACAACTCTTGAAAATAGAAGATTTATGTTTTTGTCTACAATTCAAATTTTATTTTTCAAGTTTCTCCAACCAATTGCAGTACTGACGAGAAAATTGATTTTTTTATAAATTCATATTTTATGATATTTAGATTTTTCCCTCCTATCTTGGAGAAATGTTTGCTGCTTCTTTCTTTAAAAAGAAAATAATAACTAATGTAATGTAACTTTATTTATTTAGAACTATGGGATACACATTTTTTCTAGTCTTAAAATAAGCAATAAAAACATATTTAAGAGCATTCTAGAAATTTTGGATCAAAACCGTATTAGCATTTAAATTACATCTTTATCTTTTTCAACCAATCAGCTAAAAATATAGAATAGAACATTCTAGAAAAATAGGATCGGAAGTGAACTAACAGAAAATATTTAGGCTCGAAAATAAAATAGTAAAATACAAATCTGATTGGTCAATAAATGTCTACGCGCCAAAATTTTAGGACGATTCTTTGATCCACCTGTAGGATATAAATAACACAGACTTACTCTCAGCTTACACACAGACGAAGACAAGCCACTAAGCCAGTAAAGCAGTAGCCGATACTATTTCCAGCAAATTCCTTTCCTTCCTCAGATGGCCGAGAATCACATTCAAAAGAAAAACCCAACAAACTTTCTTTCATCAACGCGACACGCTGTCGCCACAATCATAAAACCCGCTATGAACTTAATGTAAGTAAGAACGACTTATTTACGGACTCCGTTAACATACACACATCTTTAAACAAATTTATTTTCTTCTTGCCAAACTTTATTTTCCAAAAGGCCATTTATACATCATGTATTTTGTTTGTTTTCATATTCTGTTATATGCATATTAAATTGTTTGTTGTTTAATGTTCGTTGTGTTCTATTCCATTTCTTTCACGCGATTGTAAAGTTTTGTGTTGTATTTGTGGTGGGAATAATTAAGAGAGCAATACCCGTAAAGTATGAATGCACATATACTGAAATAACCAAAATTACATACAACCCCCACAGAACAAATTCAAATTCCCTTCCAAAATAAATAGTAAATAATTAATTTTCAAAGAAATAAGGTTCGATATAGTTTTTCTGATAAAATGATTTCAGTAAATATATTTAAATTATTAATTTTTTTATTATTCATAATTTGAAAATAGGGTTTATGAACTTCGACAAATCGATCTGATTTGTTTGAAAAACTATTAACAAAGTATTTATGTTGGTATTTGAGCTGAAATATTAAGTGTATTTTTCAATAAACGATGGCTGAAAAATATCAACAAATTGCCAATAAACTATTATTTAGAGATCTAATTAATGTCTTAAAATTTTATACAAAAATATCTGACTGAAACCTAGGGATTGAACAAATATCGGGTCAAGTTTCCGTCCCCTGAAAAAATAGGTTGTTTATGTAGTGAACATTTAAATTGTTTTAAAATATTTCAGGGATTTCTATTTCTATTTTATACTTCAGGGAACAAAAATTTATGCATAATCTTCTGCTCCGTTCGACATGTTCTCCTTTAGGAACAAGAAATCCGATCTTCATAGCAAATCTCAAAATATTAGCGAGATTTTGAACATATTATCTTACGATCTTATACTTAAAGTAACATTCCCACCCATATTGACGAGACCCTTTGACACCCACATCTAAACTTGACCACTCATTTGCGAAATAGAGCGCTTATGAAAGAAGGTATATTTTCACTATAGAACGCTGAAAAAGAGCTGCTCCCTTTTAAATGAGTTGGGACTAGAGCTGGAGCGGCTCCATTTCAAAAAATGGAAAGCGTGAGGGGAGCTAGCTCTAATTTTGGGCGTGTGAGCTGGAGCTGAAGCAGCTACAAAAGTAATGGAGCGCGTAAAGCTATATATATATATATACTCCCCTACCGGGGGTTGAGCACTCTGGCGAAGGAATTAACAGCTGCCACCCGCGTAATCCAAAGGTCTTCTAACCAATTGAGCACTCTGGTATCCGGTAACATAAAAATGTAAACAAATAAAAAGCTAATACATAATGCGCTGACGTTAGCCACCCGACAGCTGAGCGGTAAGATTATGGGATACAAATTTTTTCTAGTCTTAAAATAAGCAATAAATCATACTTAAGAACATTCTAGAAATTTAGGATCAAAACTGCATTAGTATTTAAGTTACATTCTTATATTTTTCAACCAATCAGCTAAAAACAGAATAAGAACATTCTAGAAAAATAGGATCGGAAGTGAACTAACAGAAAATATTTAGGCTCGAAAATAAAATAGTAAAATACAAATCTGATTGGTCAATAAATGTCTACGCACCAAAATTTTAGGACGATTCTTTGATCCACTATTATAGAGTTAGGGAGCCATTCACGAAGCCATTAAGTCAGTAAAGCAGTAGCTGATACGCTGTCCGGCAAATTCCTTTCCTTCCACGACTAAAGTTCATGACCTAGCTACAGATGGCCGCGAATCACGTTCAAAAGAAAAACCCGACGAACTTTCTTTCATCAACGCGACACGCTGTCGCCACAATCATAAAACTCGCTATGAACTTAATGTAAGTAAGAACGACTTATCTATGGACTCCGTTAACATGAACATACACACACCTTTAAACAAATTTATTTTCTTCTTACCAAACTTTATTTTCCAAAAGGCCATTTACACATCATGTATTTTATTTGTTTTCATATTTTGTTTTATGCATATTAAATTGTTTGTTGTTTAATGTTCGTTGTGTTCTATTCCATTTCTTTTACGCAATTGTAAAGTTTTGTGTTGTATTTGTGGAGGAAATAATATTGAGAGCAATACCTGTAAAATACGGATGCACATATACTGAAATAACCAAATTACATACAACCCCCACAAGATACTAAGTCTAACATAAAGTTGGGCGGGTTTCGACCTCAGCTTGAAGCGTCCTGAGTGTCTAGCCACACTGAAGAGTTTTGATATAACGAAACAGTCTGTCTGGGAATGACAGTGTATATATATATATATACATATATATATATGATTAAAGTATAGTTGGCGACCGTAGTTGAGGGTGACTCAGAGGCTCTCTTTTCAATAGCTACTAAACCGAGGTGTCGGGGAGGGCGCTATTCCTTTCCCTGGATTGCTCCACTTTACCCTTGATTCATACCGTATAATACTGAGTGTTAATCAAGGAGTGATCAAGTGCCATTTTTTGAGTCTTTGGTATGACTTGATCTGGGATCGAACCCTGGTCTCCCATGCCATTGGCGAACACTCTAACCATTATGTCAACATATATATATATATATATATATATATATATACAAAGAAGATGAGTTGAGAATATATGAGAGAATTCAAATAAATCTCCAGGAGTGCTCAATATATGATAATTAATATATAAATCTGTAAATTTCATACAGAGCAAATTCATATCATAGAAAACCTCAAGAAATTTATTTCAACTGGCCACTTCATAAAATAAAACCAACCTCTTTAGATAACCATCACACAATGGAAAGAAAAAAAATTATCAAAACTTATAAAGATATTTGTTCAAGGGATTCTTACTCGTTTAAAAAAGAATAGAGGTGGGGGGATATGGGTGAGAAGTTGGTGTCAAAACCGGATGTAATGTCATTGTCTTGTTTCATGTATCTTTATTTTTTAACATAACTCACAAAACCTTCTTGTCAAAAAATGAACCTATTTCATCTTAAGAAAATATCTCTATTTATTTATTTATTCATTTATTTCTTTATTTATTAGGGGAAAGATGGCAATAAACACTATTACTAATATCAAAGTTATCATGTCTAGTTTTTAAAAAAATATAGGTTTTATTTGATTCCCATTTAAGATTAAAATTTAGTTTTTACTTAATTTATTAATATTCTTATATATCTTTTATTCTGAATACTGCCATTTTAATAACCGTAAAAATCATTATTATCATTATAGTAATTATTATTCATTAATAATAATACTATTACAAATAAAAGATTATTATTACAATTCATCATTATCATGGTCACAAGCAAAGACACTGGATATAGTTTTGAGGACCTGCCAGGAACGATGACCTATAGGAACTGATAGTGAGAGAGAGAGAGTCAGGGAACACCATGCTATCGGCATGAACTGACGACGATAATGATGAATATATATATATATATATATATATTGGAGAAAAATATTGAAAAACAAAGTAATCTAAAGTGAAGAATTTAATATGAAAGAAAGTTGACGTTATAACGTTTTGGTTTCAATATTTTGAAATATGAAAGTTGACTCATTGATCAGACGATTAACGGCCCCATCCTTCTCTCTATATATAATCTCCTTCTTTGTTTTGTTGTGTATTTTGTTAAGCATCAATCGGTGATCAAATGATACTTCATAACATCTTTTCTAGGTCCTGATGATGATTTATTGAAACCCAAACGATATGATTTCGACTTTCTTTCATATTAAATTCTTCACTTGGGATTTCTTCGTTTTTCAATATTTTCCTCCACATTGTCAGGTTATTTTCCATTATTTACTTTCATTTATATATAATTTTTACCTTACTTTTAATATAGCATATCAACTCCTTCAAATAAATTTTTAAAACTTTCTAAAAAATGCTTCCTTTTTTCCACTAATTTTTTTCCTGACGATGACCTAATGTTAAAACTAGTTGAGAAGAATAAAAAAGTAAACAGCATACAAGTAATATTACTATTTGTCTGTTCATTTTATTCACCTTTATACATATATCTACTTAAAAAAGCAAACATATACTCATGTTTATATAATCTGGTAAACTGAAGCACGTGTAGGTTCATACAATGACTGGTGTTAGTACTACGGCATTGTTTCCAACAAAGCCTTCATCGGATGATGACTCTGGGTTCAGATATGGTTTCGAGGCCGACGCATCATTACAACTAGGTCAAAGCGCCCCAGTAGTAACTCACGATACCACCAGTCTTTGTTGAATTGTCGTCACTATGGGATTGCCATATCTACACTGATGCAGTCAGAGCCTTATCTTGGATCTTTTTTATGTATTTCCTCTTGTCTGAGAATTAGTCCAAGATTAGTCAAGAATGCTGAGGTTGAATTAGTAATGAAACCTCGGCATCCGACCTCGATTGGAAATACATTGGTTTTACAGCCGTTTCTGGCATTATTCTCGCAAATCCTCATATTTTTCCAACTTATGCTGATGTACCCAATCGAAATTTTCTTCAAAAGGGACCGTTAACTCAATAACGAAAACTTTTTTTTTAATCTAACGGACGCTGGGTTGTTAACGTTATTTCAATTGGAAATAAAAAATGATCTTCTAAATCGGTTGCGACAACCATCGAACAATGATAATCTGTGCATATTTTTACGCGAAAGTTTCGAAATATTTCCCTCTTTAACGAAATGAATCGCTTTATTGGTGATATTTTTAAAAGCTTTATTGGCAGTCTCATAACATATCTTCAAAATTTCAACAAAAATCTCCAGGACTTCGTTGTGTCTCCACGTGTAACTTTGTAGAGCATACTCGCATCAAGTAAGAATATGTTTGAGGCTGGCAGTTTTCCCACATGCTCTGCATCGATCAGATGTAGTTAATTCTACTCTTCTATTTGCCACAGTGCCAATGATTTCTTTCATCTTAAGGACCGATTCGGCATTCTCTGAGGCTATTTTTGCCTTCCATTTCCGACCGGTTACTACGGAAAGCTGGGTGTTGTTCGCTAGTGGGTTGCGAGAGTCATGCAGCATCTGGAAAAGTTAAAAAGTAAAACAGGCACCCAAAGGTTTGTAGATAATGACAATGTAGCCCAGGCCATACTGCAATGCTGAAACACTCCCATCAGAGGTATTGGTCAATCACCAGGACAACTCCTACTCCACTGCCGACTTCGAGATTCCATTCCTTCATAACCCATCCTCTACGAGCCACATCCTGAATGAATAGTTGCAGCACAATGCTACAGGGAAATCCTTCACCATCGCAATGCCAAAATGAAAAAGAGGTATTACAGATACAACCATAACATTTACCCACAACAAGCTGGTAATACAGTCGCTATCCAGAATCCACTCAGTGGTGGGGCACTACTGGCAAAATCATCACAGTCCTTTCAGATTGTCAATACCGAATCAAGATCACAGAAAGGATCACATTTAGGAATCACCATTTCCTGAGAAAGTGGGAAGTCTAAGCCATGCCCACCCCAATACCAGGTGCAATGACTAAACCAATCAGCCCTTCAAGTAATGTTCCACTCATGCATACTGATCCTTCAACATCTTCCAGTAATGATTCACATACAGTAATTTCAACCATCGAAAATTTCTTGGTTATTCCTACATAACAAGCTAGGCCTTAAAGAACAGAACAACCCTCACACAGCTCTGCCGACACATGAGGGAGAGAGAAGGGAGATGTTGAAGTTAATCCCCTGATAGAGTAGAAACAATAAGATTCTCACGGTTGCAGTGGGATTCCAACTAGTGTCCAGTTGGCAGACAAGGGAACTAGCTGTAATTCAGTATGGTTACTGGGAGCATAATGCAGAATAGCCGCACTGAAACCAGCAGTCAATCAGCACTCAAGGAATGTGATCACACAGATGCAAGAATGGAATATTTCAGAGTGCACTAAATACCAATTGCTTTATGTACAAATTTAGTTGTAATTAGCTTGTCAGTTATTGTTACTCAACACAACAGTATACCAACTCACTCAATTCAAAACATTTGCTATTTTGTTGCATCTAATCTATTTTTGCTTTGACATTGTTGGTCCATATAGCATTGTGTTGTTTCTCGTTGCTGTCTTTCTATGGTCTTTGAGTCCTTGTATTGATGCATCCATGCCATCTTTAATTCTGGTGATTCCTCTTTCTTCTTATTTTCTTGACACACATAGTTTGTCTATGTCATCTTTCAGATATAAGACCTTATGCATCATCATAAGTTTTCTTATTCTCTTGTTCATTTGTTGAAGTTCTTCCTTCATTGATTTCAAGAATGGTCCTGTGTATCTTACAATGGAGACCGCCCAGGTGTTTATCCCTTTGATGAAATTCCTACAATAGTGTTTGGTTTTGAATAGTTTTCCTATTTGCCTGAGATAATCTTTTTAAATTTTTTCTTTTATCTCCACTTGTTTGATGGTGTTGTGACGCGAAAGGTTTACTTTTATCCCAGAAAGGGGTTTTATTTTCGCACGTGTGAAGACGGGGCACGTTGGCACTTGATCCCCTATAGAATAAGTCCTCGTTCAGAGTTTTTCTCTCAGGCATATAAGACCTGGCATATTACGTGAGGGATTAATTTAGGGCCAGACTGACCGCCGCTGGCAAGGGGTTCCAAATTTCACATTATCCACACACCCACCAAGGCCACTAAACTTTCTCCCCTAGACAACAGAAGATATGGACCTATAGGTTTTAGTCGTAATAATATTATATTGTAGTAGTCGGCAACTCCGGCTTCCCGTGTGATATTTTAAAGGAATCAATAGGACAATTCTAAGCAAGATAACATAAGGCGAATAGAAGCTGAAAAGGAAATGTGACACAGCAAATTCGTAGCAGAACTGCAAAGAACAACTTAGACCACGTGGTAACATAAAATACATGAATCCTTTACTATACAAAGAGATACACTTTCAAAGTGTCAAATATGTATAATGAATTGAACAGTCCATGGACATAAATGTCTTCCTTCTTTTCTGTTCTTTCGGTTCTTCAAATTGAGAGAGAGAGAGAGGGTGGTATATAAAATTTGGGTATAAAGGAGAAATAGCCCCAAAGTTACTTATCTTATTTTTCGACGGGGTTCCACTGGAGAATCTTTCTTCTTTCACGGGCTAATAGACTTTATGCTATTTTAAACACTGGCTTGAAGAACTTGGGTCCCTCGTGTCCAAGATATGTTTTTGTCTTCTTCACCCGGAGTAATGGCTATAGGTCTGTCTGCCACGAGCCCTGCCCCCAAACTAACTTTTTTCTTTTCTATTTCCGCTGACGGGAGAGAGTCCCCACTTCCGTTTTAGGGTCCCAGCCAATCGTTTGGCTTCTACCTTTCTCCCCCCCTGGTCAGGCGATTTTGTTAGGGCTACTAGATGTCATCCAAGTCAGGTTGCTGTTAATTCAAACGAGAGGATAGCAGTCATCCCACTTCCATCGTCTCAGTGGGATATCACGTGACAGTGTCTACTTCCAATACTTGTAAGTTTCCTTTTCTCTGAATATTCTAATTTTTTTTTTATTATTATTGATCTATTCATGTGCCTTTTAATCTTTAAACCAGTTATATGAAATTGATGGATATATTTTTGCTTTTGATAAATCTCAAAGGCTATTTGATATACAAGTGAGCATAAGAATTTAGGTAAATTTAAAGAAGTGACATGACAATTTTCCAAGAACGCTAATATCGAACTTTATATCAGTCTCTTCTTTCCCAGTGTGACATACATGAATGATTAATAGAAATAGAATAAAACACAGATTAGCCTGTTCTGACAATTCTCCAGCACTTTGAGGTGATGACGTTTTAGGTGATTCTGTTATGGTAATTTGAGATAGAAAATTCAAACTGCCTAAAGATGTTAATAAGTAAATCATGTTTAGGAGCTTTATTTTATTAACAATTTCAGTCATGTCTTGATAAACATTGTGCATGGTTATACCATCAAAAATATTTTATGTTGCAACCATTTTAAGGTTCCCATATAAATATATAGTTTTTACAAATACTTTTGTGAAAAAGTCAAAATTAGAATTTTGGTGGACAGCATGTAACCTAAACGAAATTAGAATAAAAACAGAAATTCTACTAATTACTTATTGCCATACTTTGATTCTGAACACATAATTACATTTCCCATTTTAAATGTCTGTGTCACAAACAGCATGATTCTATTGCTCTGAAGAGGTAGAAATGTCCAGAAAAGAATTTAAACAAGAAAAATAAGGAAAAGAAATGAATAATAAGAAAAGCTGGCACCATGGAGAGAGAATAGTCCACTTAAGAGAGACATTATTGGAGACTGTCTTCTGCACAGCTGCTGTTATATTGGGGAGGAGTTGGAACAAATGGTTGAATTAAATCAGTTGTGCTGCAAATGGACTTTGTTGAAAGAAAAGGCAGCAAGCAAAAGAAAAAGAAGAGGAAGATAAAAAAATAATGGAAGAACAATGAAAAGGAAGTGAAAAAGAATAAGAACAGTGATTGGTAAGGAGAAAAACAAAAGAAATAAGGTGGGAGAAAACAAAGAGATAGAAAAAAGAAAGAAAGAGTAAATGTAAAAGTAAAAAAGAAAACTGTAGAAAAGAATAGAAAAGAAAAAGTGAAAGAAGTAGAAGAAAAGATGAATAAGGATATCGAAAACAAAGAAATGAAAACGAAACAAATAAGATTGTGAAAGAAGAAAAAAGGAAAATGAAAATTGTTGAAGAAATAGAAAAAGAGTAGGAGGAGGAGAAGGTGGGAAAAGAGGAGGAATAGAAATAGAGATAAGGGAAGAAATAAAAAAAGAAAAAAAAAGAAATATTACTAAAGAGGAAGAAGTAAAGGAAGACAAAGCAGAGAAATAGAAACAGAGGGAAAATATCTAGAAAACAAAAGACCAAGAAAGAATATGGAGAAACAGACAAGTCAATGAAAATAAAATTATTAAAGTGGTAAAAATATAAGAAAAAGAGTTTAGTTGCTATAAGTTGCCTACTTAATATGGCACATGAATACACACACACACACACACACACACACACACACACATATCAAAATACTTTATTATTGAACACTGTCATGGAAAAGGCTGTTCGGCAACAATAAGTTATCTTTTATATTTTCCAATATTAAATATTATCTATCTATGATAAATGTATTTGATATAATATTCAACAAAATAGTAAAAAATATTTTTCTTAACAAATGATTGATTTATCTTTATATCTATACCAATAATATGTGTTTGTATATATATATATATATATATATATATGTAAGTATGTGTATATATGTGTATGCATTCATGTGTATGCATGTGTACTCTAACCACACTCATTCATAAACATGCATACACATAAAACATATATGCTTATATGCATATATATGTATTTTACAGGGGACAATATGAAACTGTTTGTTGAACTCACTTTTGATGATCTGCAAGTATTAATCTATAATAGATAGCATATGTATAAATGCCTTGGCAGATGTTAACCCTAGTTTACTTTGGCAAAAAGACAAAATGATAGAACATCCAAAAGGATCTTGCATGCTGCACAATCAATGGCTTGTGATAATTTGTGAAGCATTCTTCTATGGCATTTACTAAGATTTATTATCATTTATTAAGATTTTAACATATATGCACACACACACACACACACACACACACACACACACACATATATATATATATATATATATATATATATAAAATATTGAAATCCCATTAAAACAGTTGATAAAAATGAATTAAAAAGGATTTCATGTACAAATTAATTAAATTGAAATTAGATTCTTTTTTCATTTGTTTTTATCAATGGTCTTAATGGTATTTTAAGATTTTACAATGTATATAAGGATCCATCTCTTGATGTTGGGCACTGTCATGAAAAAACACTTTGTTGTTTTTAATTATATATATATAATTTTTTTTCAAATCACATTTTTTCATACAAATAAGTTTAAATTGAATGTGATCAGAGAGAACTTCTAATGAATTTTTGATTCAGTTATTCATTTCTTTACAAGACTCATATATAGGGATTAAGAGAGTGTAAAAATTCTTGATAGTCCTTTTCTCCAGGTCTAGGTATTCTCTGTTCATTGACATGAACAAAAATGAGACATGTTGATTTCTATTTCTGGATGTCACTTATCTGATCAATTTGCAACATAATCAAAAAATTTAAATATGATCCTTCAGTCATTAAAAATACTAGTCATGAAAAACACTTTTACAAAATATTGCCTTCATTTATCAATTCATGCCAACGAAGAGAATGTTTAACTGACGAAATAAAATTCTCAGATTAGACATGCAAAAACGAGACTTTTTGAAGAATAACAACATTTATTTGGTCAAAGGGCATTCATAAAAAAAACAAAAAACAAGAGTGTATCTGCAGACTATGTCAGGAGTGCTTCTATTTGATGAAAAACTTGTATGAATAAGTGTGTTTGAATGTCAATAAAACTATTTTGAAGAAAATAAATATTTCATTCTTGATTCATTATAAACTATAGAGAATGAAGCTTTTGTTTAAAAAGAATTTAAATGTAAACATGTGCACAGTTCATAAACTTACATGATAAACATTCAGTGCCAATTAGAGAAAAATAAAAGATAATGTCTAGATATCTAGACTATTCAGTGCCAATTAGACAATAATAAAGGATTGTTGAGATATGTAGACTATTTAGCGCCAATTAGAGAATGGTAAAGAATGGTGTTTACATATCTACATTATTCATGCTATATAGCCTGATGAAGAAATGAATGATGGACCATAATGAAGAAGTGTTGTATACCACTCATAATGATGTCACAACTGTAATACAATACATACACAAATACAAAACACAGGCGGACTCTGTGGTTTCCGGGTAAGAATGGGTTTATTAATTCCTGACCGGTTCTTCGACACGAGGGGAGAGACACAATTCTTAAAAGTCTTTGCTAACCATACTATGCTAACTCCACCCTAACGCGCGGCTCATCTTGTGATGTCTAAGATCTCTGTCAATATAGATCCGAAAAACCTAACTACATCTTTCAACGGTCAAGATCCAACTCTATGCCTCAACAGTCCAATCTCAACTCATTTTATTCTCGAAAGGGGCACACAGTTTGTGTAAGTTTGAGAGATAGATGGAGAGACATATACTCAGAGAGGGGACTCCTTCTTGCCTCACATGTTCTTCCTGGAGTCAGCAAGCAATATCGTCAGAGACGACCCAACGCCTCTAATCGGCTGCGTATCCCTGGCTCGACTCTCAATTCTGCCTGGACTGACTGTCTAAATCTGACCGCGTGGTTCTTATATCACATGGTCTCCTTCTGGTTACACACCTGCTCAACCAGCCTGCCCCAATCCTGTTTACTAATTACAACATGATAGCTTGTCAAAGCACACGGGGTCATCAGGAACGCACCCAAAATCCATGTCAACAGTCATTATATAAAATGATGCTTACTTTACAAAAATATAGCTCTCACAACATTAAACTTGAAAGGGTTTGAAGTTGACTATAAGTGTGAGAGAGAAACAGAGAAACCGAGACAGATGGAGGACTGTCAGATTGACCCTCATCTTCTTCTTCTCGGCTGGCTGTGCCACTGCTCGCCTCTAAGCACCTGCTGGCTGCTCTCTGCAACTTACTGTGTCTGCGAAACTGCGAAACAGACCATAACTGTCGTGGGTACCTGTATATATATAATTTCATAATGCCTATGCATTTTTCCTGTTGTTAACCCATGTAAGGTGCTTCCGTTTGTTTGTACTGGTGCATACTTTGTAGAAAAATGCCTGATTGACAGTTCTGTCAAAGATCAATATGCAGCATTCAGTGCCAATTATAGAATAATAAAGAAATGATATCTTGATTCAGTGCCTTTTAGAAAAAAAATGAAACTTATCTCAGTCCTTTTTTTTTATAAAATATGTTTGATAAATGCAATTGTGGCACTTTCACATGTGGAAAACATTAAGAAAAATGACAGCACTTAGTTGGAAAACATTAAGAAAAATGACACACTTAGTTGAGAGAAAAGTTTAGGGTTGCTTTGACCAATGGTAAACTTGCTGGAATAAGTGTTGAATGCCAAAGGAACAATTCTGAAGAAAATTAATGATTCAATCATTGTTCATTTCTATCTTGATAAATACAACCTCAGCTTTGATAGCATTTTAAATTTTCCTTGTGCACAGATGCATATTTACTTTTTGTAAAGGTGGCAGAAAAAAAGCATAAATTTCAAATGAGATTTATATAAAAATAAAAGACTCAGACACTGGAGTACTATTCCTTATGAAAGATCTCTACTACATTATTGTGCACATTTGTGAAGAAAAAGAGGCAGTACTGCAAAAACTGCAGAATTGAAATGGAACAAGTAACTTCTCAGAACTTCATCAGCATCTACTGCAGCTGGTCTGGCTGATTTCACATATGTTTCATCAGCTACCAGCATGTCTCTACCAGTCCAAAATCATCTTCATAAATATCAATTTGTAATGCTTAGCAGAGACCTAGTAAACAAGAAAGAATTGAAATATAGAAAGAATAAAAATATTTAGAAAAAAAAATCAGTTTATTTTTTAGAAAATTGTTCCATTTGCAAAAATGGAAAAAAAAATTATTCAAAAATGCCTCAGACAAGTCAACCCCTGTTAAGTTATTTAATGTCAAAGTCAGTATTTTTAAGGAATTATATGGTTTCAAATGACTATTTCTATCAAACGTTGTGACACTAGGTTGCCATTCGTTGTGTTGTGTGTGTGCGCGCCGGTCAGAGAATATCTTTGTCTGATTTGGCGCGAAACCCACTCAAAGGGCCTAACGACGAGATCTCATGCGAGACCGGAAGTGAACGATGAAAGGAAAGTGCCAGAGAAGAAAGAGGGTTAGTTGACAAAAGGAGGACGGAGAGAAGCAGGCGACAACTGAAAGCAGAGGAGGACGGTCGGCTTGAGATAGCAGTCCAAGGGAAGAACAGTCAGCAGAAGGAAGCAGTGAGGGAAGACAAAGATGAGTTAGCATTCCTATTGGCTTTTGTAGAAGTTTCGCGATAGTCTACAAATGCACGGAGAATGCAAAGTGTCACAAACTCCCTTTCTTGCGCTTGGAGCTGACCCAAGTCCGTGTTTGTTCGTTTGTTCTTTTTCTTCTACCCTCTCGGTTGTATTTTATGTGGCCGTAAAGAAATGTGTAATATCCCTAGTCGGAAATGAGAAAAAAAAAACACTAGACGAATCACTGGCCATGAGAAGTTTAACGACTTTGACATAGTCGGGGGTCGGCCGACAGGGGTGTTATCACATCTGGCGCTGTGGACCAAAATAGAAAGAAAACATGACGAAAAAAATCGCAACGGCCGAAATTGATTCCAGAAAGGAAAAGGAAAGGAAAAAGAATCGAGGGAGTGGATGAGTCGGAGAACGAACGGACAGAAAAAAAAAAAAGCCAAAAAGCACTCTGTGAGCAGCGGAAAAGGAAAAAAAAAGAGAAAGAACAAGAGATAGACGGTTGTGGAGAGACAGAAAAAAACCCTTCTCACGAAAAGACTTTTTTTTTTAAACAAAAAGAAAAAAAAGAAAAGAGAGAAACCTACAAAGGTTAGGAGTCCACTATAACCCCTCCATTCAATCTCTGCACTCGACTATAATAAAAAAATTTTTTTTGTTTAGTAAGGAACTAATGTAGAAAGAAAAAAAAAGTAATCTATTTCATTTTTGTGGGTGGGAGTGTTTTTAACCAACGCCTTCTGTTATTGGTTTAACCTCCTTATGCCTGCTGATTTTTTTGTTGTATTTTTTGTTAGAAGGGAAGGGAAGAATTTATTTCCTTACCCAATTCCCACATCTATTTGGGCCGTTAGAATTCAAAATGTTTTTTTTCCCTACAAGTTTCATAGTTTGTTTTTTTGCGCTCAAGTGAGAGAGACCATGGTTTGGAAAAAAAAAGTTTTTTTTCCTGTGTGTAAACAGAATTTGTACTGGACTTAGCCGGGTCGGCTGAATTAAAACTGTTGGACTGAACTGAATGGTTTGGAATAGAAATGTTTCCGACAATTAAACTGTGTGCTTGTGCTGGACTGGGTTGTTTGAAATAGAACTATATGCAAAAAAAAAAAAACCCCAAAAAAATGGATAAATGAGAAGAAAATAAGGAAGATACATATAATAATAAGGAGAAACATTTATAGAAAGTGATAAAGATTAGGTTCGCTGAATATATATATATATATATATATATATATATATAGTGGTGTAGTTTCAAACCGACTGGTCAATGTACAACTGTTCCGAGAGCAGAGGGCAGAGGTTGATAGGGAACTTCCACTATTTAAAAAAAAAAATGGAAAATGAAAAACATGGCAGAGAATGAAAAAATAAATAAGAAAAAGAAAGAAAAAGAGAGAAGGAAGAACAGATAAAGAAATGAAAGAAGAAGCAACAAAGGAATGAAAAAGAAAAAAACAAGAAAAAAAGAAAGAAGGGAATAAAAAAAAGACAAAGAGAATAAAAGGAGAAAGAGATTGTTAGAGTAAGAAATTTTTTTGTCCTTGCATCCATACCTGTGTCGTTAAAAAAAAGTAAACTGTTGGATTTTAAGAAGAAAGTTTTTTTGTCGAATTTGAAAAAAAACAAAAAAACGTTTCTGTGTTTGAACGGTTAGCGGCAAACGCTGTTACTTCCACCAAACTCTGACCCCCCACCTGGTAGAGGGGAAAAAGGCAAAATGGACAGCAGAGAAGGAAAGAAAGAAGCAAAGAGAAAGGGTGGAGCGGGGCAGAGATCCCAAGAGAAAAGAGAGACAAAGGTTAGAAAGGAGACACGAGACAGGTAGTGGAGTACGTGACAAAGATTCCTTGAGAATGGTTTCTTTTCGTTGTTTCATTTTTTTATATATTGGGTATTGAAATTATTCTATTTTTATTTATTTTTTATTTTTTGTTGGTGTGTGAATTATTTTTGTTGTTGCTTTGTTAGAGTGTGGATTTTTATTCTTTTATTATGCTTTACTTTGTTTTTGTTGATTTTTGGGGTTGAGCTTGCCTTGTCATTGGCTTTGTTTGTTTTTTGTTGATTTTTTTTTACCTTCATGGATTTTCTTTTATTTGTAAGTTTAATTGCTTTTGGTGCTTCTTCTCTTTGTCTGGTCATGTCCCCCCCCTAGGGTTAGGTTGCACCGCGCATCCGTTTCGAGATCGGGTAACGTGGGGTAGTGAAATATACAATCGATGATTTTGGAAGGCAAGAAGCCTGATTAACAAGTTTTGATGAATGTAGTACTTTGAAGAGACGGTTAACAGCGAGGTTGGGAGAACGATACCTGGGCGTGGGGCAGTGTCCGGTTGCTCCCCACTCTGGCTGGTCATGGCTGGCCGATCTGGGTGACGGTGTCAATTTTTTTTTATCCATTTGAAAATCTATGGAGATTACTGGCAGGGTGCTGGAATGGCGAAAAGTTACCGGGTTGAAATTGCAGGGCCAGGAGCCACATATACTGTGGCCCCCCAAGAGGGTTTCTCCCGATGCAACACATAAACAACTGCTGAGATTGATGATGCTCACAATTGCAGGGAACCCTCTGGATAGGGAGTATTGTTGGGGGTGGTATGAAAAATGGAGGTGATTTGAAAGTCCTCCAAGGTTTCTGGATATGGAGTATTGTTGGGGATAGGACGAAAAAGGGAGGTGTTTAAAAGTCCTCCAAAGTTTCTGGATATGGGGGTAAGTAGAAAAGTTCCCTCGAAATTGAGTATTTTGGGGGGGAGTGGGCGAAATAGAAGTGTTTAAAAGTCCTCTGGGATGAAATGTAGTAGCAAGGTGGTGAGTGTCAGATATGTTGAGGCCCCTGAGGTGTTTAAGTCCTGACGTAGCATTTGGCTAACCACAGAGACCATAATGCCCTTGACCCTTAAAGGGAAATGTAGGAGGCAGGAGTCCTCGACCAATTGGTTGAGGGTGGTCAAAAGTTCTCCTTTCGGGGTGTGAGAGAGCACGCCATCCCAGCAAATTGCGGTTTTATTTTAATTTTGTGGAGCAACCTCTATTGCTTGTGTTTTTGTTGAAGAAGAAAGGAGGGCTCTGTTTGAATGCTGTGACACTTTACATGGTGGCAATTATGTCTGTATTGTATATTTTCTTTTTTTAAATATGTTTTGTAATTTACTGTGAATAAATGACAAGGGTAAGAAGGGATGAAGTGTGACACTATGTAGCCATTCATTGTGTTGGGTGTGTGTGTGCGTATTTTATGTGGCCGTAAAGAAATGTGTAATATCCCTAGTCGGAAATGAGAAAAACCACTAGACGAATCACTGGCCATGAGAAGTTTAACGACTTTGATATAGTCGGGGGTTGGCCGGCTAGGGGTGTTGTCACAACGATAATAATCCTTCGTTTGCACACATTTATATGGTTTCAAGTACCAATAATTAGCATACAATTGTATGGTCTTAAGTAACTAATGATGATAATCCTTTAGAAACAATTATAGTTCCAAGTGATTATTTATAATGCAAATAATTTTCACCGTTATATGGTTTCAAGGATTTTTATCAAATACTAATTATTTTCATATTCATTTATTTGAGCCCTAACAAGTACTAGAGTAGACTTTGAAGTAATAATATTGAAGGGATGCATCCACATCACCCCGAGATCCAGAACTGGAGCCACACTCCTAAATGTAGTTTAATGCAGGACACCCCTGTATGGGGGTGGGAATGTTTTACCTCTCTGCAGGAGATGCATTCTATGTGTTCTAAGAATTGATATTGTAATGACAGTGATAGGTCAACCTCTTAAACCAAACCTATATCTTCCAGATATAGGTTTAGTTTTGGTTATTTGATTTTAATGGATTATAAACCTTTGATGGTTTTTAAATGCCAAATCTTGTTTATGCATATGAAGTGAATAGTTCGTAGGTAACTGTATTTTTTAAACAAACCAGAGCACATTTGTAGTTTTCTCACATTTTCAAGTATAACTATCTTACAGAAATAGTTCTATCCACATACATTTAAAAGGTTTCATGCATTGCTATCAAATACTAATAATTCAATTTTATATTTATCATTTGTTTGCACACAGTTAAATGGTTTCAAGTACAGCGAATGATTAGATATTTTTATTTGATCCATTGATGGGACCCTAATAGACACTTCTACTCTGAGTCAGAGTGGACCAGGGAGTAATGGCAATGAAGAGGTACTCTTCATTCTTCAAAGCTTCAAGCCTCACCATTAGATGGTTTTGTGTCATATTTAGGACTACGTTGCGATGGGATCTTACTCCTCTGTAGTGAGGCACCCAGCATATTCTATATCTGCAGCAGACTGGGCTGTTCAGATTCAGGGATTCAAGTCAGGAGAGATACGAGGCTGTATGTTCATGATGTTATAACTATGAACATTCTTAGCCAGCCACTCCTGGATCATGTAAGTCATGTGGGAGTCCTTCAGGAACATGTATAGTCTATCCAGTGTCATCTCCACCTTGATCCAGTCTTTGACCATCAGCATATTGATGTAGTGAATGGTATTTATTCTAAGACCCTTCTTAAATGGAGCACCATTGGTATGTATCAGTGTAGGATCTGCCCAAAGCCAGTTATTTTACCTCCTATTTACCTTCTATCATGGTCAAAATGATTGGTCGTGGCTTGTACCATGGACACAGTACGCCTTTTCATTTCTTGAGCGTCAGATTGGAATCTGCCTCATTAATGCTATCACTATATCTTAAAGAGAAATAAGAATATCAAAATTTGGTATAACATTATTTTATGGAAACTTCTATTGATATGATCACTAAAGTATCTGATCAAATACCTGGAACACTACATAGAAAAATGAGGTGCAAAAGAGGAGAAATTGTTATCCATATGGAAGATGAAATTTAGTGAACCAATTTCAAATTATGTCCACTTAGGCATGATACCTTAAGAAAGACATGAATCCACTTCAGCTTACACTCTTACTCTCACCATGTATTTTGAAAAGTGTTTCATCATTGGAATGTACTGCATTGATTGACAAAGAAAGCAGTAATAAGTTGACTCTGGCAAAGCACTCTTCTATAACAACATTACATATCTAGACAATTGTTGCAAGAAGCTATAATATTCAATATAATCATACGTACTCAATATATATATATATATATATATATATATATATATATATATATATATATATATATATATATATAAATCACCCTACCCATAACTTTAAGTTTAACAAGTTTAAGTTACATAATTTATTTTAAAGTTTAAGGAACATAATTTATTTTAAAGTAAATATCTATATTCGGGAAATGTTTAAATAAGGAGTTGCATATACAATGTACAAGTGAGGTTGAGGAGGAGTATCACCAGTATTGACCCCATAGAGCCCAGTCCCTCCAAGTATCTAGACTCAAGACTCCATTCAGAGAAGTTTTAAAACAGATTTAATGGACCCCTTCATGCAATAAAAGTTAATAGTAACAATTCCAGAATGGCTTTATATATATATATATATATATATATATATATATATATCAGGGGCGGAGACGGGATAGTGCTACTCGTGCCCAGCACGACCAATAACTCGGTCAATGTTATTCAAAATGGATTAAAAATCATCCATTAATTTCAAGCAAACATACTTAGTCTGATCTCAGTTAAATTACGTATCTATTTAAGTTTCGATAACTAAGTAGCCAAAAGTTCATAAATATATCTGGGAATAATACAACGATGCTGTTTTGAACGGATGGTCTTTGTCCGGCCACCGTCAGATTCATTGAACATCCCATAAAATCGGCTATAATGTTGAACACGCGCAAATCCATGCCGAGCACTAGACCCTTATAATAACAGTAATGTTAGAGAAATCCGCTTTTGGCTGTAGCCAATAGCAAGAGCAACCCAAACATCGTGCTAAAAAATCTTAGCACATTTTGACTGCTGATTGCTGACAGCTGTCTTGGGAAGAGGGAGAGGGACAGAGAGAGAGAGAGAGAGAGAGAGAGAGAGAGAGAGAGGGAGAGAGAGAGGGAGAGAGAAAGAGAGGGGGGGATAGCAGATTATAGCCGTCCCGACGTCATCATCATCGCTATGGTAAATGTTGGTTAAACGGCGTGTTTTAATTCGTTTTTTCACTAACAGATCTCTATTTCTTTAATGAATGTTGCATATATTACATTCTGTAACTAAAATTTGTTTATTTGAATACATTTTCAACAAATAATCTTTATTTTAAGCGATATTGAAACTACTAGCTGTGTCTGTATATATTGTCATCAGTTTCTTTATTCTAATAAACATATTTTTCTCGTCATAGTAATGAACATCTTCTCTTTTCTTCTTTACTTTTGAAAGGAAAAAAAATTATCTTATCTACTGTATTAACAAGACTACAAATTATATAGTATCTTGATTGTTTACAAAAAAAAAAAAAAACACCATGCAAGGTACGTTTGTCAATCTGTGCTATATATTGGAGAATCACGCAATAGCAACTATGATGACTTACTTTGGGTCCACGGACCACGGGTTGGGAACTGAAGTTGACAGAGGGCTGTGGGGGGGGGCACGATTAGCAAAAATAGGCTAGAGTCGCCACTGATATATATATATATATATATATATATATATATATATTATTACATTCTCTCTTCTATTTCTATTTTAGATTTGTGCATCATCATAAAGGGCTGTCTGTAGAAGAAATAGAAAAACAGCTCCTTGCGGTTTTTCCGCCTGGGTTCGGTTGGTTTCCCGTCCTTTCCCTAGCTGACACCTTATGGCTATGTGTCCAGCTTTCCCACATTTATAGAAGACCACTGTTCTGCTGTTATTCTGGAAGGTTCTTCAATTCTCTTCCTTAGGCTTTTTTTCTGGGCTGAACTCTGCTTATACTTCATTCTCCTTCCTTGGCTCCCCGTGTACATTTTTTCCTTAGTTTTTTCGGTATGTAAGGGTGAACTCATCTGCCAGTGCGGCCATTTCATAGTTCAGGTCAGTTTTCCTTTCACTCAGGTGAACCCTGATTTCCTCTGGCACATAGTTTAAAAATTCTTCAGCTAATATTAGCTGTCGGAGTTTCTCCACGTCTCCATCTATCCTCTTAGAGTCACACCATTTCTCAAGCGCATTCTCCTAGTCCCGCAGAAATTCCACATAAGACTGGTTTTCTGTCTTTTTCTGCGTTCTAAACTTCTGTCTATAAGCTTCTAGAACCAACTCGAAGTTTTTGAGAATCGCTGCTTTCACCAATTCATAATTGGCGCAATTTTCCGTTGGCAGAGTTGCATATGCCCTCTAGGCTTTTCCCGTCAGTACAGTCTGGAGTAACATTGACCAACATTCTCTTGGCCATCCGAGGTTGAGTGCCGTTCGCTCAAAATGTGCGAAGTATTCATCAACATTGGCTTCTTCAAATTTTGGGACTAGCCTCGCTTGCTTCGCCACTTCGAAACTGTCATGGCTTCCTCCGTATCCTCTTCTCGCCAAGTCGATCTCTCGCAACCTCGTCTCTTGCTCAATTCTAGCTTTCTCCAGCTTCATCCTATTTCCCTCTAATTCCATTCGGGCTTGTCTTCTAGCCTTCTCTAGTTCAATTTGCTCTGGTGTTATTTTTGCTATTTCCCTCGGTAGCTTTTCTAATACTGTTTCTTCGAACACATTCTCGTCCACCATATGCTCAGTTATTTCCTCACAAGTTCATCTTTCCTCATCAATTTTTCACGTTTAACTCGAGCTTCTCGCCAATTTTCATTATTTTGCTTTTTCTTAGCCTCTCCAACGTCTCCATGGAGGGTTCTTCTAAAAAGTTTTCTATTTCGTCCATTCTTTTTTAATTTTCCCTAGCAATTATATCAACGGGTAATTTGGACTGACACGACAATATTCCTTTCACGGTCTCCTAGGGCAAATTTAGACAGCAGGAATTGTCACTCGACTACAGGAAATAAATATCATTATTAATAATGACCATGGACGTGAGCCCCCATTCGAAAGGGTATGTAACATTGCATGAATATTTATCTCATTACGATAGTTTATTTTACGCGCGTGTGACGTCGGGGCAGTCTGGCACTTGACTCTTCGCAAAATAAGTCCTAGTCAAGACTCCTGTTTCGGGCATAAGGTAACTTATGTCTTGCGCACGAGTGACATCTCTCCAGAATCGGCTGGGTCAGTCTTTCTGCTGACTACTGTCCAAAGATTCTGTTCTATGCTTTTTACGGGGCATTCTCCCGGAGCGGCTGTAAACCGACGTCTTTATCCGTCGACTTCTGTCATCAAAACTAAAAATCTTTTTCCAAATTTCCTCTGACGAAAAGGTACTATTTTTCGGCGCTAAAGGCTCGGCCAATCATTTGGCTTCTTTTTTTCTTCCTCTCTATTTCGTTCGGGCTACTACAATGACCTACATTCCCTTCTCTGTCCAACCAATTCGGGGTTATGGAGTGCAGGTAGCTTTGTTTGACCTTATTCTGACTGCCTTAGCGGTCAGTCTTTGGGGCTTGTTAGTTCAAACACAGAAGGGTAAGGGATATTAATCCTACCTTTTCCTTCTCAGGGGTATACCACGTCACAATATATATATATATATATATATATATATATATATATATATATATATATATATATATATATATATATATTATAACAGTGTATGGTTTTCACTATCTCACTTGTTGGGTTTGTGGCAGACCAAATGTGGTATAATTTGGAGAGTGTTTAATATCAGTGATAGAGCTATTATATAATAATAATAATAGATAAACAAATATGTATTAGTTTTTATAGTTTATATATATATTTAATAGTTAAGATGCTATAAATGTTTGTATTATCTGTGTGGTGTTAATGTCTTTAGCTGTGTGGTGTTAATGTCTTTTAAATTTTTAAATTTTTTTTATGTATGTAATAGCGCGCGCGTTTCTGTGTGCAGTGACGATTTTGACTAAGGAAAGAATGTTAGAAAAACGCCTCCACACAGTATATTTACCATATCCCTTACGCACATACCATCATAGATTGCAACAACGTATACGTAATATATCATTAACACAACATAGACAGTTAATAAAAATTTATTGAAACCGAACACAGAACATATCCCATCATATTACTAGTATTACATAATACCCCACAATCTATTACGATATAATATAACTTGTCTCTACCCCACGATATTCTCTCCTCACCTATTATCAGCTATATCCAAGAGACAACCTCAATTCTGCCACGAGACGCATGTATCATCGTCTATAAGTATTCCTACACCTCCGACCGTGACATTGACAGAGTTTTTCCATGCTGATACAGTGGCTAGCGTCCATCCATTGCCAGTATCGTGATATTTGATATCCTTGCTGTGCGTATATCTGTGTTCTTGTATGCATATTATGTCTATGTTATGTTCTGCAGCTGATGCAGTCAGCTCCGGTAGTTGACCTATTCTACTTAAGGTTCAAACGTTGAATGTCGCTATTTTACTGTTTGTTTGGATTTTAGTAGTTTTTGTTGTTTGAGCTCTGTAGCTGATTTTTCAAACACTGAGGCCAGTGCTCCAACCTCAGTAGGATGCGTCCCTTTTTTACCCGTGCGAAGAGCGATGCGGTTTACACATATGGTTTGAGTGTGGGTCATGGTTATTTTTCGATGGCTGTTTTTATTTTCTTCCATGGAAGCCAACCTTATAGATGGGCAGCAGTAGTTCCCCGATCGAACTGACGATCCTAGCCGTTGAGCCGCGAGATTCATACGTCCAGAACCAGGTTAGGCATTGCATTAGGCCGTCAAAGGGTATATTCGCATACCTTTGCGTCCACCACGCTATTTCCCATGAGTAAGTAAAAAAATCCTTTCTTCTTTTCCGTTAAATTTTAACTTTAACTATGTTAAAACTTAACAGAAAAGAAGAAAGGATTTTTCCCCTTCTATTCACGTTCTATTTCAGTTCCTACCTTTTGTTTGTTTGTTTGTTTGTTTTCCCCCTGTTTTCTGAAAATTGGCACTAACACGTGTTAAAGTTCTACATTTTTACTAAAATAGAATTTTACGGTCCAACAGAGAATCTTTTCTTTTAAGATTTATAGTCGGCCTATTAGTAAATTGTTCTTTCATTTAAGACACATAATAGTATACACCAAAGATTTTTACTATGACAAAATTGAATAAAAATCATATATGCATTTTTAAATGATAATTTAGTCGAGAACAATGTTATTAACCTTTCCGACAATTTTTTCGAAATGGACGTGCTTTTCAATCCTAGTGTGACGGCAAATTAAAATAAAAAGGATCCCCGGATGAGCATCCATTTAAAAGCGTATGGGAACTGGTAGATTTAAATATTGTTGTCACCAAACTGGGAGTTTATTTTTCGCACGTGTGAAGACGGGGCGGTCTGGCACTTGATCCATCGTAGAATAAGTCCTTGTTCAGAGTCCTTTCTCGAGCATATAGGAACTGGCATATTATGTGGGGGTTAATTTGGCGCTAGACTGACCGCCGCTGGCATGGGGTTTCCAAATTTCACATTACACACACACCCACCAAACCACTAGCTCTTCCTACCCCTAGGATAAAGGAAGATGTGAGCCCCTAGGTTTTGATATAATAATATTAACTATAGTAGTCGACAACTCCGGTTTCCGTATAATATTCTTAAAGGAAAGAATAGGACAATTTAGGCGAGAACAACATAAGGCGGAAGAAGCTGAAAACAAACATGAAACGGACAACTTGACAGCAGACAACACAATGAATAAACTTCAACACGTGGGGACATTAAAATATAACAATCTTTTTAATACACACGCGGACACACATATTCAACGTGTCGGCTACATTATCAGCGGATAATACATAACTATAAATGTCTTTCTTCCTTTTTTCCTTTTCTTTAGTCTTTCTTTAAATTGAGAGAGAGAGAGAGAGAGAGAGAGAGAGAGAGAGAGAGAGAGAGAGAGAGAGAGAGAGAGAGAGAGAGAGAGAGAGAGTATATAATTGGGTGTAGGGAGAAACAGTCTTAATGTTTACTTATCTTTTCAACGGGTTCCTTCGGAGAGTATTTTCTCTTTTACGGGCTGGCAGAATTTTATATATATATATATATATATATATATGTATAGCTCTGGCTTGAAGGCATAGGTTCTTCCTCTTGTCCAAGATTCTTTCCGCTTTCTTCACCCGGAGTCTTGGCATGAGACTCGCCTCATCTGTTCACGACGACATCTCTCTTCAAAACTGATATTCTTTACCCCCATTTCCGCTGACGGAAGAAGGGGCCACTTCCGCCTTCGGGTTCCAGCCAATCATTTCACCTTTATCTTCTTCCTTCCCCAGTCAGACGATTCTTTAGGACTACTATCTCTTTCACCCGGTCACAGAATGCAAACATCTGCTTGCTTTCGTTCTGACCTGGATTTGTTACTTCGGTCGAAAGGGATTGACCTAGATTCCTATTCCTCTCTTAACGGTCATTCTTTGGCAGCCTGCTAATTCAAACACGGAGGGGTAGGGGATATTCCTTATTTCTCTTCTCTCAGTGGTAGGCCACGTGACACCTAGATTCTTTTAACAAATGGTAACTCTAGTATTATTTTTTTCTAATTTTGCGCGCTTTTATATACAGATGGTGCTTCAAGTATTTGACGGATGCGGGGTGGGGGTAGGGAAATTGTTAGTTTCTACTTTGGTTCGCCATTTTTTTTCTTCTTCTTCTTCCTCTGTCTTCTAAAATTGGTACTAACACGTGTTAAAGTTCTACATTTTTGCTAAAATAGAATTTTACGGTCTAACTGTGCATCTTTTCTTTTAGGATTTATAGTCGGCCAATTAGTAAATTATTCCTTCATTTAAGACACGTAATAGTAAAAGATTTTACTATGACAAATTTGAACAAAAATCATACCAGCATTTTTAAATGATAATTCAATAGAGAACAATGTTACAAACCTTTTCGACAACTTTTTTGGGATGGACGTGCTTTTCAACGTACACATACGCGTGAGCGCGCGCACACACACATACATATATATATATATATATATATGTATTTATGTATGTATATATATTTTTGTCAGATAGATATATGAATATATATGTATATATGTTTGTGTCAGATCACTCAAAGTACTACTTGTACTTTGGAACTCAGTACTCCCTTATTCATAGTTGGTTCATTGCTGAATACACTGAGTTTGTCTTGTAAGGAGGGTGGCTAAGCACCGTGAAGGATGAAAAAAAGCCCTTTTAGTGGACAGAGGAAGCTTTTTGCTCAATGGCTATCAAGCACATAATTCCTGGAAGTGTTGGACTCCATATGGTTTCTCGAGTTATACAAGTAAGAAAGCGACAACTCTAATATAGTGATTGATGAGATTACTGGATATTTTGCTTTGGCTTGTCACTGGATAATAATCATGATAACTTAGAGAGTGGTATTCCGTTTGTACAAACATTGGTCACTGTAATACCATAATATACAAATGTTCCCTTACGATCTTTTTATTTATTATCCTTTCTCTCAAAAAGGTTCCACGGTAATGGAAGGGTGGTGATGTATTTGATCAGTTGAAATGGATAGCAGGATTGTTATCCAAACATTATTGTTGTGTCATCCCATGACAAGGACTAACCCACGTGGAGACTTTTGTATTTGAGCAGCCCTATTTAAGAAAGGGAGGAATATTATTCGTGAGTGTATGAGATTATGAGGGATGGCAGTGATCTGTGAAAGATTATGCCGTTCCCATGTACATATGTATAAGTATACATATGTATAAGCAAGTATATATGTCTCTATATACGTACAAACGTATATATATCTATGTTTATATAAATGTGTATATGCATATACGTATGTATATTTATGTTTATGTATGTATATATATGTATGCATATATATATATATACATGCATATATATGTATACATATATATGTATATATATATATATATGAATATATATATACATATGCATATATATATATATGCAGCTTTTTCTCTTTTAAAAATATATGTTGTTTTTTCTTCGAAAAATATTTGATTAAATAGGACAAACACGTCATATCTGCCTATTCTACAAGGTGCCTTCAATAAGTTTCCAGACATTTTTGTACGGGAATTTAAAATTGTCGTAGACTTTTGAAAATTCAGTATCTTATTACTATATATCTTATGAGATGACTGACCAATTTTTATGATTTCACGTACAAATGAACAGCTACAGCAGCAATTGGAATGCACCCAACTAAAGCCTGATTGTCATAGCTGGTGAATTTCAAAAATGCAATCTGGACGTGAGGACACGTTCGAAGAACGATATGCAATAAAATTGTGTTTTAAACTTGGAAAAAATGCCACAGAAACATATGGAATGCTTCAGACTGCTTTTCGACCATCTTGCATGAATCGAGCATGAGTTTTTGAGTGGCATAAGAGATTCAAGGAAGGCAGAGAGTCTGAGAGGGATGATGAGAGGTGTGGGAGGAGTAAGGAAGTCAGAACACCAGAGTTGATTGACCAAATAAAGAATTTCATGGATAAGGACCGTCGTGTGTCTATAGAGACAATAAGTGCACAGTTTGATGTCAGCGTGGGAACAGTACACACAATTATTCGTGAGGAACTGAAGATGCAGAAGATTTGCGTGAAGTTTGTCCCAAGGGTGCTCAGAGAAGATCAGAAAGAAAGACGTTGTCATGACAGCAGGGTGATGGTCGAGCTGATCAATTTATGTACATAAGTGACCCAATATTGTATCAGCCTGAAGGGACCTTTAACTGCAGGTCAATTGACGGATAAGATGGGGGCAACAAACACGCGCATTTATACACACACGGGGCCTGAAGAAACGAACTACTTTGTTTTATTCGTTTAAAAAAGTTACAAAATCGTGTCAATCGACTCACCCCAAAGTTTTCACAGGGCAGCAAAAAATTTAAATAAAACTTTTAACGAGTGGTTCAAAGAAATAAACCTGTTTTTTGAACTTCAGAAATTCGACTACGCTGCTAAAACTGCAAATGTTGTAAAGAAGAAAAAGAGTTTCTTTATTTATCTTTTAGGAAGCAAAAGGTCAACAAAATTACCGGAGTCTGACAGTCAAGAACGCGAAAGGAGAAACGGTTAAAATGACAACGAAAGAACATTCAAAATGGTTATCGAAGCATCTAAGGACTACTACAAACCTGTGAAAACATTGACTGTAGACAGAGTAGAATTGCTACGAAAAGAACAAAGTGAAAATGCGAGCTTGAGGACTATTTGTTAAATTTGAAATCGAGTTCTAAAGACTGAGAATGGAACAACGTCACTGAGAACGATATGATCAAATTACAGATTATAAAAGAAATACACGATAATAAAAAAAAACGCAAGAAGTTCATCCGAGGGAACCTGATTTAACCCTGAACAAAGTAAAATCCAGTCGCAATAAATTGAAAAATACGACAAATTAAATGTTGACAATGACACATATGAGAAATATATCAATGCCAGTGGAAGATACAAAAAGAAATATGATTGCATCTATTATCAGAGAAAACACGTGAAAGGAATAAGCAACTGTCCAGCTTATCGTCAGGAATGTTTTAAAGGCAAAAGAAAGAACCATTTTGTCACATAAAAAATTTGTAAGGAACAAGATGTCAATGAATGTTTTCACATTTGAAGGGAGACAATAAATAAGGTTCACGCGAACTTAAGATTAAATGGTAAGCCAATTAAATTCATGTTAGATTCCGGAGCAACAGTAAATATAATTCCTGCAACATTCGTTAAAGACAACAAATGGAGCACTTACTATATATCACTATACGGAGAAAAAAGGTTTGAACTAAAGGAACTATGAGGGTAGAACTCATTTACCCTGCCAACAAAAGAAAAGTGATAGCCTCTGTCATGGTCGTGAATGAAAAGGTACAATCGATTTTAAGCTGCAATCTCTGCCAAAAGCTAAATTTAATACGGTTCAACCTCGATCAGTTTGACTCGATCGTTTCAGCTGTAGAATACAATGACCTCAAAGAACAAGCCCTGAAAGATATCGGTGATTCCATCAAAGAGATTTTACTAGAATACCCGGACGTTTTTGAAGAGAAAGTTGGTGAATTCGAAGGCGAATTAACACTCCAAACAGAGTCAGACGCAGTTCCTATACAACAACACTTAAGTGTCCCATTTGCATTGGAAAAGCAATTTAAACATGAACTAAAAAAGATGATGAGGGACACGATAATTGAGAAACTGGAAGGACCCAGTTCATGGCTCAACAGCGATGTAATCGAAAGAAAACACATCGGAAAGCTCCGAATATGTTTAGACCCAAACCATTAAACAAGACACGGATTAACAACTACCACTGCCAGGTACCCAGCTTAGAATCCATCATACACAGGTTTCCAAATAAAAAAGCAATAAGATTTAGCAAATTGGACGTAAGAAGCAGATTCTGGTATTGCAAGGTGAATGACAAGGCAAGAGAACTGACTGCCTTTTTAACGCCCCAGGGCGATTATCGATAAGACTGAGCATGGGTAACACCAGCCAACAAAGCATACCAAGCAAAAATGATCAAACAATTCCAAGGGATAAACGAGGTCTGCATTATTCAAGATGACTGTCTGGTTGAAGGATTTGGAAACAACTCAGACTAAGCCATCAATAACCACAACCAGAACTTGGGAGCATACCGGCAGAGATGCAGAGAAAGAAATATCAAAATTATACTCGACAAATGCAAATTCCTCACAGAAGAATTTTCCTACATGGGTTATACACTGACTAATGCAGGCTTGAAATCCGATGAAAAAAACGTGCCGGCGATCACAGAATTCCCAGCACTTCATGATTTGTATCCTCTAAGGCGCTTCATAAGAATGGTTAAATACCTCTTGAAATTTGACCTTTCGCTGACGACAAAATGTGAACCTTTAAACAGATTAACACGGTAGGACCACGTTTTCCAATGGGCATAGGTGCAACAAAGAGCATTTGATGACAAAGAAAGCTATAGCCATAGCTGTCTTAACTTACTACAACTTAGAAAAGCCAGTCACAATACAGACTGACATGTCTTGTAGGCGTGGGAGCTGTCCTCTTGCAGAATGGGAAACTAGTGTCATATACGTCAAGGGTTTTGAACGACTAAGAAAAAAAACAACGGACCAATTGAAAAAGAGAAGAGAGTTGTTGTGTTTGGATTACACAAGTTCAGCAACTATTGCTGTGGAAAACATGTAACATTAGAGTCAGATCCCAAACCATTAGAAACAATCAGCAACAAGTCTCTAAGCAAAGCAACAAAAAGACTGTTAAGAATGATGCTTTCAATACAGAATTTTGACTACAAAATAATATACTAGAAGGGCCGTGACGTAATTATTGCTGACACTCTTTCACTAGCCCCAGTAGATAATGATAAATTTCAGTTTCATTTCAGAGACATGAATCTATTAGAATTTCTTGCTGTAAGTGAACTGACCAGAGACAGGCTAGTCAACGCCACCAAAGAAGATAAGAATCTACAGAAACCTATAACACTGATTAAAAAAGGACGACAGGACAATGGAAAAAGAAAAGAAGAAAAGAAACTTGAATACTGTTGAACACAGCATTAAAAAAAAAGAAAAAAACGAACATTTTTTGGGAAAAATAGACAGTGCATAGATTGAACAAAACAAAAATCGAACATTTGTTTAAACTTTGTGAACTTTAATTGTGGACGAATTATCAGTATTGTTTTGACTTGTTCAGAATGGTTGAAAAATTAGTAAAAAAAAAAAAAAGAGTTTGTTTGAGTTTAAAGGCGACTTTAGAAAATTTTTTTTCTGTTTCATATTATGAAATTTGACGAAAACCATTAACAGGGGATTTAATATTAGGTTTATGAAGATTTTAGAATGATGTTGATTCTAAATTATTTTGGAATATTGGGTTTTCGTGGAATAGGAAATACTTTTGTTTAGGTTTCTGTTTTTGACTCGAGATTAGGACAGAGATTTATCCTAGTTGTATTACAGATTGTTTTGGCCATACGGGAAGAAGTAATTCTATAGTGGAATTCACCGTCCCATGGATTTGTTGAAGGCTTGTGGTGGCCAGTATTTTCAGATTGGAGTTCCAAGTTGATTGAATAAAGGAAAGAAATGCGTGGCCTGCTCCAATATTTTGTGGATGATGTCTGAATCTTTCAGTCCCGATGATGTTTTGGATTCGTGCGTGGTTTGGCGAAGTGATATGAATCTAGAAAAGGCGAGGTGCCTATATCTTAGTAGCCACGAGGGTTCCTGATTAAATTGAAAAGCAACCCAGCGAGGGTGTGATCAGGTAAAACATGTTCCTCAAGGGTTTACAGGCCAATAGGCCCGACAACAGGAACTTAATAATGAAAAAAAATGAGTAACACATTGCTAATAAATATTTTTTGCGTGGTCTATTTTAGGTGGTTTATTGCATGCGTGTCAGATTGTAATACATTTGGATGTATAGTTATTTTTTAGAATTATGATGCATTGTTTTGAGCCATGATTTTTGTAGATTTATGAGGAATGTTTTGGGCCTTGAAGATATTGTTTTTTAGTTGGTGGAATTCCCCAGTTACTCCACGTAGGAACCTGTTGAGCGAAGGACTGGAGCATGGTCATAAGGAATCAAGGAGAAATGTATTGCTGGAATGACCAGGGTCACTAGGTTTGTGACCAGCATCTGGAAGCTTGTGTTGTTTGTATTGTACCTTGACGCAGTCACCCGTCTTCTTCTGCACTTTTTTTTATGTAGTCTTTGAGTCTTTGTATCGATACTATCTTCAATGCTGGTGAGTTCTCTTCCTCCCTCTTTTCTTAACACATACATTCCGTTTATGTAATCTCTGGGATGTAAGGTCTTATGCATCTTTGTGAGTTTTCTTGTTCTCTGGTCCATCTGTTTAAGTTCCTTCTTCGTCCACTTCAAGCTAGCCAAGATCTTAGCGGTTTCCGTGTTTAATTTTTTTTCTCAACTATTCAGTACTTTTTTATATAGTTTCATTTCAAATTAATTAGTTTTTCGAATTTTTCTTTTGCTCCATTTCGTAAAAAATTATTGTATTTATCAGCCTTTGATTTCCTAATTTTCTTTATGTCTTATTAAAAAAAGAGTGTTATTCAATTTAACAAATTTCAACTTAGTTATGTTGGACATGTCTTTGTGGGATAGGGTCGAGTAAGCTAAAGTATCGACGACGTGAAGGTTTGTTTTCGTATATTTGTCATATCCGAGTACCAAAACTCACCACAACAATTATTAGAGTGTTGCGAGACCGGTATATGAATGCGTCAATCCTGCGAACAGTTATATGTATGTAGTGTCTTGTGATTAACTGAGAACTAGACAAATGACAGCGACAAGTGGATAGGTTTAAATTTCAGGTTTTATTGAAGAAATCGTTCGCGAAAGGTGTATGTGTGTAGAATTGCGGTTGTTGTATCACATAGGTGAAGTCTCCGTTGGGTGTTGCGTGTCTGTGTTATAGAAAGTCTTAGACTCGGACAGCACGTCAAGAAGGTGAGGATAGTCTCTGTGCTTGGTGTAGACAGTAAGTATTGCTGTATAGTCAGGTCGTAGATGTTGCTAGAGAGGGTCGATGATGGGGACACATTGGTTGCAGAGGTTGGATGATCGATGTCCCAGTTGATGCAATCCTTGTGTGTTGATGTGACCTCAAGTGTTGATGCTTATTCAAGTAGCGCAGTCGCTCGTGGACTAGTTGCTAAGGATGCTGGTTGCTTGGTTGCGCATGAACGGCTGCTGGATTAAGCTGGAGCTAGTCTGCAGTTAGTGCTGGCTGCTGAGTCATCGTCTCGGGGTATCTGCCAGGAAAGTGTAGTGAGGAGACCAGTGGAGGTCTCGGAAGAGTTTCTGAAGTTAGCTCTCAGAAGAACTGTTGAATGAGATGGCACCTATGATTGGTCTGGGTGACTGTGCTGTGTCCGCGGCTTTGATTGGTTGAATTTTGCTTCGACTGGTAGTAAGGACGCAGAACCCACGTTCGGCAGCTTGGTTTGGTAGTGAGGACGCAAGCCCCATGCTGCTGGGAGAGGAAACATTCCTTTCCTTTCGACTCGGTATATTTGTCACTGCTTCCCACCGGACAGGACTTAACACAAGGTCAATGACTCGAAGGTCGGATTAGAGCGGGGATTAAGGGAGATCGAATACCAACTAGTCTCTGTTGGTCATCAGCTCTCTTAGTGCAATGTGAGCCTGATGAACCTTGCTGGACATGGACTCAAACGTGATTTTAGGCACGGATACCAGATCATATCTTCAACTGGACGAAGGGGTCAAGTGCTATAAAATGCTTGTCAATGACATTATCACCCACCCGAAAGTGGCCCAGCCGAACTTACAAGCCATTCAGCTTCAAATCTGTCCTTGACCTTGAGTAGCAGTGGAGGTACAGATACCTCCTCCGGGTTCGGTATATTTGTCTTTGCCTTCCACCAGCCAGGACTTGACACAAGGTCCAGGACCTGAAGGTCGAATTACAGTAGGTGTTAAGGGAAACTCGAACAGTTACAGTAGGTGTTAACTGAAACTCGAACCCTGCTGGACTATGCTGGTCATCTGATCACTTTGTGCAAAATGAGCCTGATGAAACTTGCTGCACATGGACTCCAACGTGAGTCCAGGTACAGAGGCCTGATTATAGCTTAAACTGGACCAAGGGGTCCAGTGCTATACAATACTTGTTACTGACATCATCGCCCATCTGAAGGTGGCCCAGCTGAAGTTAAGAGCCATTCGTCTTCAAATCTGTTCTTGACTTTGAAATCACGGTGGAGGTACAGATACCTCCTTTGGGCTTGAGTGAGCCCGCTACCTAGGGGATTTTCTGCTGTGTTTATATAGCATCACCTGCTACCACACTGCTGGACTGAGTGAAGAGTTTTTGTACACAAGAAATTCCTTTATTAAATTTAAGTAATAATGAAATACTTCATTATACTTTGAAGAGGAACTTTTAAATATAATGTATTTTATCCTGTGGTACTATTTACCAACCCCTCCGCTCGGGCAGGATATGACACAAGGTCAGTTTTTAAGCTGAGTTTAACAGGTTTGAATTCAGAGTTTTCCTTCTCCTAGACTAGTTGCCTAACCAAGGCTGAAGAACCTAGTCTGTCCTACTATTTACCCATAGTATTTTATCCTGTGGTTACAAATTTATCTCTGAAAAGCCAGCAGAATTAATCATTTTGACAAATAATTTCTGTTAGTAACAGAAGTTCGTTTCGTGAAACGTATGTACACTGTTTTGTTATCTGATATCACAGATGACTCAGTGCTTCCTATAAACTGGGGATTTTAGGTTGAGTGTAGCTAATGAAAAGGGTTCCTTCGGTCACCCTCGATTACGGCCACTAACTTTACTTTACTTATTTGTATCAGGTGTTAAAAAACTATTTTTTTGTATGTGAAAATTTGTTTACACTGTAAAGAACAATTCATTTTTATAAAATCTACCATTATCAATTGACTTATCACTTTTAAATGTATATTCAGCAAAAAGTAAGAAATATCTTATCAAAATGCAAGTAAGTAATCATTAAATCATTTTTTTTTCTCATAAAATTTCAAAAAGGGTTATGTAACTTTCGTATAATTTTAAAAGCAGAATTCAATTTTTCTGTTATGCATAATATATGATTTTTAACATTGTATACTCAAAATTTATGCGGTTACTGATATATATATATATATATATATATATATATATATATATATATATATATATATATATATATATATTGTGTGTGTGTATGTGTGCCTTAATGGTTACTGTTGTAAGAAAATAGCAATGCAACTAGTCTAAGAGAAAAAAGATCAGAATTCAAAGCCAGAGGAATATTGTTCAGAGAATCTGTGACACTGTAGTGCACCATTTGTGTGGCTGGTCCTACAGTGGCTGGTCCTACACAACTCTGCATCATGATAAAAAGTGTAGCTGGTCCTACACGAGCCTTCATCATGACAAAATGTGTAGCTGGTCGTATACGAGCCTTCATCATGATAAAAGGTGTGGCTGGTCCTATATAAGCCTTAATCATGATAAAAAGTGTTGCTGGTCCTATACAAGCCTTCATCATGACAAAAAGTGTAGATAGTCCTACACAAGCCTTCATCATGATAAAAAGTGTAACTGGTCCTACACGAGCCTTCATCATGATAAAAAGTGTAGCTGGTCCTATACAAGCCTTCATCAGGATAAAAAATGTTGGTGGTCCTATACAAGCCTTAATCCTGATAAAAAGTGTGGCTGGTCCCATACAAACCTTCATTATGATAAAAAGTGTGGCTGGTCCTATACAAGCCTTCATCATGATAAAAAAAAGTACTTGTATTAGCAAACTGGCTATTCATGTTGTCGGGTTATATTTGCGAGATGTGTCACAAGTATAAAATAAAGTTTGGAGGCAGTACGTGTTCCTCGCAAGTAATTTCCCGAACAAAACAAAAACAAAATCTGAATAACTATAAAATAAAGGTTTATTATTCAGTGGGAATATGTACCAAAGAACTCACAATGTTGTTGTTGTCGTTGTTGTTGTCGATTTCGCCTTTGGTGTAAGTGGAAATGGCAATGTCTTTGCTAGACAGCGTGGCGTCTCTCGTGTTTTGGTGGGTGAGGAAGCAGTCCAGTAGCGTAACATAGGTTCCTTGTTGTTAGCGGCGAGATCTCTGTTGAATTCGTCAATCGCTTTCTTTTTATAACTCTTAAGAGGATCAAAACGGGTATGAATGTTTTTTACTTGATTGGTTAAAAACTCTATGGGTGCGAATTTTGAATATTGTAGTTTGGTTCCTTTTTTTCTAGAATGTTCTAATGTTTGTTGATTGGCTTAAAAATCTATGGGCGCGAATTTTGTGTATGTTGTTTGGATCCTTTTTTTCTAGAATGTTCTAATGTTTGTTGATTGGTTTAAAAATGTGAGTGCGATGTTTGTGCATGTATATGAAATTTCCGCTACAATGTCTTTAACTGAATTGTAGGGGACTCATACTCAAATATCAAAGTATATTTTTTAAAATTGATTTCAAAAGCTTTAAATGTTGACTTTTTTGCTGATGGTGGAGGTGTAGACCCAAATTATTATCACCTAATTGTCAAATGATGACTATAGTCCTCAACTTAAAATCTGTTTTTCTGCTAATCTCAACCTTCATTCTCATAAAATACAGCAAGATTCATATTACTGACTTTCAGCAGAGTGTGGTCATATGAATTGATTGGGGTTTGAAGTCATAACTTCAGTATATAAGCATGTGTATGTGCGCGTCTGCATGTACGTGATTGCATCTGTGAATGGAACTGTGCATGTACTTGTTGGCTGGGAGTTGGTATTCTAAATTCATTTCATTAGGTTTAACTCTCACTGAAAACTGATGTTTTCTATCATGTCAAGTACAGAAAAAAAAGCATCCTTGGAAATTATCAATAAATAAACTACATCTTATACAGTTGCTGCTGCTGAAGATAGTAATGATGGGTATTCAGTTCTCAGGAGTCTTCAAACACTCTCTTGAAGTGTGTTTTTGGCTTCTGTCATCTAAAAGTTCCTTAACATTACTATATTATGTGCATATGTGTATGTGTTTGTGTGTGTGTGTGTGTGAGTGCGACTGTCCAAAATAGCTATGATATGCCATTTTTTACTGTTGTGGTCGCAATCATGTAAAAATAGGCATATTATGCTATATATTTGTTCACAAAATCAAACTAAGTTGCTCTTATTTTTGTACACTTGTTTTGATTGTTTTGTTTTGATAGTCACAACAGAGGATTGTAGCAGTGCATTAAAATGAACAAAATAAGAGGCTACAGTGGTTCCATCAAAACATAAATTTTGCTTCAATGCATATTGTGTCTCAGAGGTTAATCCACTTTTCATCTTTTTTGCTTTTATCAAGATCTTGCAGTTCAATGTTAGATATTTGTTTGTCCTTGTAGGATTGATACCAATGCTTGATACTTTTGTATTATTTATAAAAGGAATCAAAACACAAAGATTAATATGATGGAATTTCTTGCTTACACTATGGGAACAATTAGCTGAATAAAGAGTCACCACAAAGACACATACAGGGTTTGGTTTAGTCTAGTTTGATTTGGTTTCTTGGTTTAATGGCATATTTACCTTCATAGGTTATTTAATAACAACCTATGAAGGTAGATATGCCTGTAAACAACGGAGACAAAATGTTCCTCCTACATATTTAGGAATACAAAGAAAACTTTAGATACTCTTCATAATACTTGTGGATATCGCTCTCTCCCCATATATATATATATATATACTTACACAAATTTCTTTATGTATATATACGAGGTGCCTTCAATAAGTTTCCAGACTATTTTGTACAGGCATTTAAAATTGTTGTAGACTCATGAAAATTCAGTATCTTATTGCTATATATCTTATGAGATGACTGACTAATTTTTATGATTTCACGTTCAAATGAACAACTACAGCAGCAATTGGAACACACGCTACTAAAACCAGATTGTCACAGCTGGTGAATTTCAAAAATACGATCTGGACATGTTAGAAGAACGATATACAATAAAATTGTGTTTTAAACTTGGAAAAAATGCCACAGAAACGTATAGAATGCTTCAGACTGCTTTTTGACCATCTTGCATGAATCGAGCATGAGTTTTTGAGTGGCATAAGAGATTCAAGGAAGCCAGGGAGTCTGTGAGGGGTGATAAGAGGTATGGTAGGAGTAAGGAAGTCAATACACCACAGGTGATTGGCCAAAGGGTTAGGGTTAGCCTAAGGGTTACTATGTTGAGGTTTTAAGAAAGTTCAGGAAGAGATTCTGTCGGAAGAGATCAGCACTTTTCAAATCAGGTCAGTGGAATTTCCAGTAGGACAATGCACCAATCCACAACTCCATCCTTGTCACAGACTATTTCACCAAGATGGGCATCAAGACAGTTCCTCAGCCTCCCTATCGTCTAGACCTTGTTCCCTGTGACTTTTGGTTATTACCTAAGCTCAGAGGTTGTCGTTATGAGACAATTGAGGAGATGAAAGAGGCTGTGACAAAGGTCATTGACATGCTCACACAAGAGGACTTCCATGGGGCCTTCCAGAAGTTGTTGTAATGGTACAACAAGTGCATTGCAGCTGGAGAGATTACTTTGAAGGGGACTACAATTTCATGTGTGTACTATCAATAAAAGTGCCCATACGAAAAAAGTCTAAAATATATACATATATGTATATATATATGTAAACATATATATACATATATATATATACATACATATATGTATACATATATGTATACATATATATATACATATACATATACATATATATACATATATATATATACATACATGTATATATGCATATATGTATACATATAAATATACATATATGTATACACATATGTATAACTATATATACACACACATATATATATATATATATATATATATACATGCAAAGTCTGGAAACTTATAAAAGCACCACGTCTCATATATATATACACACACACACATATATATACATATGCATGTAATCAATTCATGTAAAAGTCTATACAAGTAATATAGTAATGCTTATAATAAGTAAACACTAAATGAATTTTCTTCTTAACCTATGATACAGAAACTCTGAGTCCAAAAATATGAATATTTAACACTCTCAAAATAAATGAACTCCATATATATATATTAATACAATTTTATTTTTCATTACAGAGTTTCAAGTTGGTAAAATTTTGTATCATTTTACCTGAAATATCTGTTTTGATTTTATGATATTTCACTAGAAATAATGAATCATTTATTTAGTAAAGAAGTAAAAGTTTTTATAAAGATGTAGTGGGTTGTTTTTATTTATGGTTACTAAGCATTTATGTTCATGTTCACAGATTCAAAATGATTCTAGTGAAAAAGTTCTTATATTGTATATACAAGTTCTATCCAAAAAGAAAGAAATTATTAAAATATCTTGCCATTTTTGTGTTTTTGCATGTTTATTATAGCAATGCCATTTCCCGTTGAATGAACTGCATCATGCCATGTTGGTCAATATTTGTGCTAAAATTACTAAATTGAACACGTGTTGAGCATTCATTATTTCATTAGATTGTATGTTATGCAATATATTTTTAAAAGGTTTGACTTCTTTTTGGATATGCTGTATATTTAGAATAGATTGCTAATTGTCTATATCTTTAAAAAGAGCTATTGATATTGAAAATCTTTTTGACAATTGAATCTCCTTTTTCATATATTTGATATTGTCAACTTTAACATATCCATCTACAACCTTCTTGAGATACATTGTCCAGCAGGCTAGAACATCGGTCAATTTTTAAACAGAGCAGAACTGGTTAGAATTCAGATTGCCTTCTCCTAGATAAAGTGCTATATTGAGGCAAAAGAGCCCAGTCTGTTTTACTATTTACCCATTGCCGAAAGAAGAGATGGAATCATGTCTTTTCTAAGGCAAATGTAAAATAGCTTTCTCTAGAATTTGATCTTAGCTAGTCAAGTCCATTCCTTATGACAATAACCTTTATTCCAGTAGTGTATGGGAGAAAAAAAGCAGGAAAATAGCATAATTCTAAAAAAATCTGAGTATCAATGATTATGAGTTATTCTTTTTTTTCCCATTGTTATGGAATGTTTTTTATACAGTAATATTCTTAAAGCTTTTCAATATTAAATTCCTCAGTGCATTCTTTGTGTAGCAAAGAAAACCATATGGCAGTGAAATCTTTATGGGACAGCATCACTGGAAACTGCAGAAATTGAAGGAGGTGGAATATATTGGCTTATTCCTTGGATGCATAAATCAAATGAGTATTGACTCATTTTTTATATGGATAGGAAGGCTGTAGCATAGATTGGTTGAAACATTGTGGTGACAATATCAAAGACATAAATAAGAGATTCAAATTATTGAAATATTTTTTTAACTGTTTGCACATTATTAATTCTTGAATAATCAATTTAAACTAGTGTTTATAGAATTTAATTTTTAGTTACAGAGTTTTGATATTGTAGAGTTTGGTAATAAATCATTTCTAATAAGCATTTTGATTGTATAGTGTTCAACTAAAAATGATAAATGGTTTCGAAGAAAATTAGCTTTTAATAAAAATTATAAGAGGTGTGCTTATTTCTTGATGATATTGTAGTAATTTATGTTTCATTATTGGATAACTGAATGAGATTAATTTACCCCAACAAATTGAATAAAATATTCTGTTAAAAATTTCCAAAAGGTTATCAAATATGAGAAACACTTAAAATTTAAAGTGTAGAATAGCTAAAACAAGCCAAATGGGGGATATGAATTGGAAGATATCAATGTATAATAATAAACATTTGAATTAAATGAAATTTAGATTGAATGCTATATTGAACTGAAGAGTCAGTGAAAATTTCCTCTTTATGCTTTCATTTTGCTAAGATATAATAAATGAATGCTTTGATTTGATTTAGGTATTAACAACAAATAAGACAGTTTTAAGACTAATGCAAAGATGATTGGCAAAGGAGAAAAAAAGAAGTAAAACAAGCTGAAATTCTATTTCCTATATACATTCCTTTTCTATACACTTCTATATTTTCATTCTAGATGCTCCCATAGTTTTATTTTTTTTAATCACTTCCATATCTTTATTCTTTCTTTAACATTTTTATATTTTTAATCTTCTCTAAACACTCATGTTTTTTTTATTCATCTCTTCACATTTTCATTTTTTCCTAAACATTACTCACAAGATAAAAAATATGTTAGCCAAGAAAAACAAATAATGATATTCTCAACTGTGCAAAGTGAACTTTTTCACTATATATGAGCAATAACATCTTAACCTATCTATTTAGCATTCTCTAAAAGATTATGAAATAGTTTTGACCGCCAAGAATTTTATAGTACCCCCACAACCTTTCCTTGATCCCAGAACATTTATAGACCTATGTGGAGCCATTGATCCTACTCTCCAATTGAATGATCTGCTTATTGCTGTTAATGAATGATGACCTCTTCTTTCAACCAGATTATCACATGCCATGCCCATGAATATATACTTTATTTTATCAAAGCAGAAAAATTAATGCATCAGTTACTGTATGTATTTAAACATGACTGTGGTTGTTGTTACTTTTTTAACTTTTTTCTTCTTCTCATCCTACAGCCCTGGTTTTATGAGTCACAGTTGCTTGGAGAATAATATTTTCCTTCCATTTGGATACTGCAGTGAATCTGGCAGCAGATCCTCAGATATGTATGACAGAATCCAGACCCTACCACCACTAAAACCATCATAAATAACATATTTTGTCCACTCCAAGCAACTTATTTTTTGATGGGGTGGGGAAATCTGTTTGACAGGATGATAAGATGATTTTTCAGCTTGTCTATGTATTAATATTATTGCCTCAGTGTAATAGCTTTGTGGTCAATTCTCCTGACTGGATGTTTTGAAGTTCAATATTTGATCCAGAGAAACAAATTTTTAAAAACTAATTTCGAGAAGCAATTGAAAGAACACTTTCATTTTGTTTATTAATCTTTATCTATTTTAATGTATGGAGCTTTCAGTTATTAAAAAGAAATGAAAGGGAGCAAATCTTGACAATAAACAATTTTGGACTGATAGAATTTGCAAAGACAGATTTGGGGAGCTTGTGTTGGATACAGGGATTTGGATAAAGTGATAAATTAGTTTTACATTTTTCATTACATTAATTATTTTGTGTTAACTAAATGACTATGTTAGAATAGAGGTGAGTGTAGTTTAGCAGTTATTATCATTGTAAATGGACTTGGCAACACAAATTCAAAACCAGGATGAGACTGTCCAAGTTTCTCTATGGGCTCATGCCCTTGGGAAAGACATGAACCCATTTCTTTTATTCCTACCTATGGGTAAATAGTAGAACAAACTGAGCTTTTTATCATGATACAGCAAATGGTCTAAGAGATGGAAAAATCTGAATTCAAACCATTTGTACTCCACTTAAAATTTGACCCTGCTTAACTTTGACAGTTGCTTTAAACTTGACTTGACCATACATCAACTTTCTTATAAATAGTACAAGGTTAGAAAAGTAGTTTAGTATTTGTATCTGACAAAGTACAACCAAAAAATATTTGGAATTTCACTTTGAAAAAAAATACTAACCTTAACATTTACCTTCTGCAGTCTCTTGTCAGAAAAAGATTGCTGCTTACAAAAAATAAAGGCAAAAGAAAGCTCATACATATTTTGCACTTGTTCAAATCTATATCACTTAAGAGCATAATCCTATGAAATGTGCTGGTCATGAATATTTGAACTGGCAAAAAAGTTTTTTTTATCAAATAAGACTGTTAAAGATTTTCATTAGTTAGATGTGGGGAATTGAAATTAACTTAGTAATTTTGGTAAGTCTTTCAAATAACAATCTGATTTTCCCTTTTTGATCTTTTTAATCAATTCTGAAAAAGATTTTAGAATGATGAAAATAAACCCTGTTTTTAATTTTTCATTTAACAATTTGATTCTATTAAAAAAGTATGCTGGTTCCTGTTTTTAACTCTTAAAAGTAAATTGTTGACAAATAGTTTTGTGTGTGTGTATGTGTGTGTGTATGTGTGTGTGTGGAGAGTATGAGAGAGAGAAAGAGATTTGTTGATGTTGATTTTTAATTCTATAAATGCCTTGAATCTTTGAAGATTGATAAGCATAATTTTTCTAGTTACAATGGGGGTAATGGTTGAATTAGAAATGAATACAAGAAACATCAGATCTTCATCTTTATTCAAACACCATATTCCTGCTAAATAAAAAAAGGATCTATCTATCTATCTATCTATCTATCTATCTATCATGGTTGCTTCTTTACTTTCTGATCTATTCTTATGTCTACTGATCTATCTGTCTAGTTGTCTATTTATATCTATTCACTTTTATTTGTTTTCCTGTCTACCTAACTGGATAAAAAGTGCTAACATATTGAAACAAGAATGCTTCTAGTTGCAGTGGTTAGGTCAAATTTGAAGAAAGGTACTTAATTTCAAATGCTGATTTTGAGATGGACTTGTAAAAATTGACTTTATTCTCATTACTTTAAGCTCTAATACACAGGCATATGTAAAGTAAAAGTAAAGTTGGCGACTATAATTGAGCATGACCTGAAGGCTCCCTTATAATGGTGAGTATTAAGCAAGGCAGCATTTTTTGAGTCTTTGGTATAACTTGACCTGGGATTGAACCCCAGTCTCCCAGACCATTGGTGAACATTCTACTCATTAAGCCAATGGTCCAAATAAGGCTGGTTTCTTGATAGGTAGGTATGAACAGAATGAGATAGATAGATAGATAGATAGATAGATACATACATACATACATACATACATACATACAAATTAGCTAGCTAGATAGCTTCATAGGAAGAGAATAAGATGGATAACTACCTATATAGTTAGCTAGCTTGATAAATACTAACAAAATGGGTAGCTTTGAAAAATTTGAAAAGAATGAAATTGATAGCTCAATAGCTAGCTAGATAGGAATAGAATGAGTTGTGATGTGATTGATAGATAGATAGATAGATTGATAGAAGACAAGCCTGCTAACTGTAATTCTATGGCAAATGTCCAAATAGTGATTTTTAGTGCTGGAATATCAGAGTTGCATATTCCTTGAGTGTATTCCTGCCTATCACATATTAACTGAGTTTGAATTCCATGCTAGGAAGGTTTAGTTAGTTTTAGACTTTTACTTTTGATCATGTGTGTGTGTGTGTGTGTGTGTGTGTGTGTGTGTGTGTGTGTGTGTGTGTGTGTGTGTGTGTGTGTGTATGTGTGTGCATGAGTAAAATAATATAGGTAGACACTCAGAACATTGAAAGTTTCACCAGATATTGACCAGTTGTAAGGAAAAGCCCAATACTAGGAAAAAATCATTGTATGTGAGGACTTTCTCCGATCCACTGGGATAAAATTTTGAAAACCTTATAGTTTTATGTTTGAAATCTGTTTCTTAGATTGTTATCACTACAATTTAATTAAACTCAAAATGTCAGCTTTGGTAAGTGAACTTGCCTGAGACAAGCAAAGAGACAGAGATTTGAGCATCATAATAGATCAATAGAAAGAGAATGGGAGAGATAGAGAAAGAGTAAGAAAAAGACAGTGAAAGAAATGAGATATAATTGACAGTCATAGGTTTCTAAACATGTCTCATGCTATAACAGGAGGGGACTGTAGATCGCTGTGGAAGCCTTAAATGTCAACTTGATATGCAATAGAATACATGCTACCTGAGACAAAATCAGAATTAACTCCCTGCTGAGTTTTTGTACCTGTCACAAATCAAGAAGGGTGAAAGCGAAAGGGGTAAAAATGCTGATGTTAGTTTTTTTTCTAGCTTGTTTGAGATTGCACAATTACTCAATCAATGTAGTGCTTTTCTTAAAATAAAAAGGCTGATTCTATTTTGTGTTGATGAATAGGCAGCAAAAAAAAATTAAAAAATCAAGTTATTAGAGTGCATCAAAAGCATTATCATCTTTTTACAATCTTTTACCCAAAGCTTACCCCATGCATCTATCTAAAGTCTGACAATGGTTCAATATTAATTGCAAAATATGAATGCATATATTCATATATATATATATATATATATATATATAGAGAGAGAGAGAGAGTGGGGGGGTGTCCTCGTGGTGTAATGGTTAAAGCGATGGACTGCGGAATCGTAGTACGCGAGTTCGTACTCCAGTCACGCTATTACGTTCACTTTCGGGCAAATACACTTGGGAAAAGTATGAACCCCCTTATCCTCCCAGCTATGGGTTAAATAGTACCACCACTGTTCTTCTAGGAGAATGGCTTTGGCACTAAATAACCTACAAAGGTTGATATGCCATTAAACAAAGAAACCAAAGAGAGAGAGTACTAATACCCTTTGGAAAAGTTTTGGCATTGAATAATCCACAAAGGTTGATATGCCATTAAGCAAAGAAATGAAACCAAATCATACATTAAAAATATTTTATTTTTTTATACCTTTTTACTTTATTCCTAAGCTTATCTTATTTTTTATTTTTATTGACTCTTTAGTACTACAATATAATTGATATTATTATTATCATAGATATTAGTGTGTATCATAAGTACTTTCCTTTTTCACAGACCTTTAATCAAAAGTTAACCAACATGCCAAGACTATCTATGACTCTAATATAACTGATTTTATACATTTATCATTTTCAGTACTATTCAGTTATAGTTTTGGTTTAATAATGGTAGATACAATTATTAAGTTTCTGATAATCTTATTACTTACTTTATTCCATTTTATTATTAGCCCTTATAAAGAATATTTCATCATCAATAAATTCTTTATAATCATAACTAATAAATTCTTTGACTGTTAGAACAAAGAGTGTTAAATTGGAATTATAGGATTTTGTGGGAAAAATGAACTCACAACCTAAACTCACAACTCACAACCTAAAGAAGCCTGGCTTTCATGGATGTCCCCTGAACCACTTTAGACATGGAAACTTTAATAATTAAATAGGACATATTCTCTAGTTATTCTACTACTCTGTCCTCTCTGGTTCTCAATATCATCTTTATTTTGCTGTCTAATAAATATAGTTATTATTCTAGAGTTTTTTAATGAAGGATTTTTTATTATAAATATTTTTTATGCACTCATTTTACTCCATCTTATAATCACTTTGAGTTGATCTTTTGCTTTTCTGTTTTTCATTTATTCTGATTTTGATTATATTTTGTTTTTGATTCTTAATTTTTCTTACATTTAACCTTTACCCTCTTACCTAGCAATTCTGTTTTCAGGCATAGCTTAAAAAAATTGGTGACAAAGAGGTCCGCTGTGCTTGTCTTTAATGAAACTACTCTTGCATTATTCATAATTTGAATTATCATGTTGTTTTTGACAGTATGGTTTTTAACATGCATGCCTACTCGTGGGAGGAGAGTACATTTGACTCCTGGTGCACCTAGTAAGTAAGTGCTGAATTCTTGATTTTTTTTAATAGATATTTGATAAGGATCCTTATATAGTTTTTAATGTTTCAAACCTGTTATTTCAAAAAAAATATTTTTTATGTCTTTTTATTTGAAAATATTAGCAGTCATATTGAATTTTTGTATATTTTTTCAATCCTTTTTTCTAACATTTTTTAAATGTTTTATTATGTTTTTCTCTATTTCTAGAAATCATTTTCATTTTTGCTTAGAATTTTCAGTGATCTTTTATTTTGCATGTTTCATTAAGGTCATTATTTTAAAAAATCAATTTTTCTTTTCAAAATATTCAAGAAAACTTTAACTCTAATAGATTTATGGTTAATTTATTATTTCAACTTTGTTTATTTGATATCTAAAAAAATGCTTTAGCTTTTATCATTTATTCTTAGGTTATTTTAGAACTATTCATTGTTAAAAAATAATAAAAATTGTTATTTGTAATTAAGAGAATTCTTGATATAAGTTTAGCACTAAGTATAACTATTATGCTAAATAAGACATTAGAGAAAATACTGTATTTCAAGGTATCTTGATATTTCAATTGTTGTCATAGATTAGTTGGGCACAAAGTCAGAAGCATGGAGCACATGATGAGAATCAAACACTTAACCAATGGTCTGCTAGCTGAGCTGGCAAACCATTATAGGTTATATAGTATATATATAAAAACTAAGCAAAGCTTAGATTTTGTACATGAAAAAGTATGGTCACAAAGTGAGAATCAAATTCCCTACTTAGTAGTAATTGATCTGCAAGCCCAGCTTGCTAAACATGACACTATGCCCTTGATATTTCCATTTTTGTTTAGTAATTTTTATTTTTTAATTTCCATCATCTAAAAAGAATATACATTGACACTCTAACTTTTTTCATACCATGAGTCAAGATAAAGATAATCATTGTTTTATTTCTATCACCTATTTTTGTTCCTTGAACAATTTTGAGGATTTTTCTTTACTCATATTTTATTCTTATTTGATAAAATATTCTTAACAAAGTTTTTCAAAAATATTTACTTTATTCATGCAAAGAAATATGCAGGCATCAAAGGAATAGGAAAAAAACATTGCTAAATTGTCTGTATGATTTTCTGTCTTTCTGAATAATATTTAAGAGGAAATATTTTTTGATGAGATTTATGACATTGCAAGCCATCTGCTAGGGGAAATTCCATTGAATTCTATTTAAAAGAAAAACAAAAAAAGCACTATTATGAGAAAAAAAAAGCAAAATTAAAACTGAATTGCACCAAGAAATTGTCAAAAAGAGATCAGTCACCTCAATCCGACAAAATAAAATATATCTTTTTTCTTTTGCCTTTAAGATCATGCTCTATATCTCAAACAATTTTCTAGTGATTATGAAAATAACAATCTTTTTTAAGGCCTTCCTTTAGCAATTTCATTGATAATAATTTGTTAGGAAATTTTAATTTTTTGCTTTTATTAGCCAAGACTTCAAAAATTCACTGACAGTTAAATAAAACTGGAAATATTGTAAGAATACTCTCTCTCTTTTTAACATTTTCTCCTCTCTAATTCCCTTCTTTACTTTCTCTTTCTTCTTTTTTCTTTCACTCACTTTCTCTCTGTCTTTCTCTTTGTTTTTCTCTCTCCCTATTCCCTCAATCCCAGCTTGAAGCTTCCTGCTTATCTAGCCACACTGAAGAGTTGTGATACAACAAAACAGTAAAAAAAACAACAAAAAACTTTTCCCCTCACCTAACCCCTACTATAATCTGACCTTTGGGTCATTGACCTTGTGTCAAGTCCAGTCTGGTGAGAGGCAGAGAAAAATATACCTGTTCAGGTCTCATCTATTGGTCAAATAGAAATAAGTAATTATTTTCTAAACTTGAAACCATTTAAATGGGTAATGTTGAATAGAATTACTAGAGTTAAATTGCAATACTTGAAACCATTTAATCGGGTGCAAATAAAATTATTAGTGTTAGAAAGCAATACTTGAAACCATTTAATTGTGTGCAAACAAATTAGTTCTGACTTGTTTTAAAATTGTTACATGCAAACTATTCATTTACAAATGGGGGTATCCTTGTGGTATAATGGTTAAAGCGATGGACTGCGGAATCGTAATAAGCGAGTTCGTATTCCAGTCGCGCTATTACATTCGCTTTCGGGCAAATACCCTTGGGAAAGGTATGAACCCCCTTATTCTCCCAGCTATGGGTTAAATAGTATCACTACTGTTCTTCTACGAGAGTTACTTTGGCATTAAATAACCTACAAAGAGTTGATATGCCATTAAACAAAGAAACCAAACCAAACCATCTATAAATCACATATATTCAATATACATATGTATAAACAGATTTGGCATTAAATAACCTACAAGGGTTGAAATGTCATAAAACACAAGAAACCAACCATCTCCTAAACACATATGGTCATAACTTATAAGTTTGTACCAACTTTATCCTAGTCTTACACAAGAGGGAAATAGAAGGATGGGAAAATCTCAAAATGCCTTGAAAATCAGCATTTTACCTGAGCTTGAGCACAAATTAAAAATAAGCAATTATCTATGTCATGAGCAGCCCTATTGGCAGGGCTTAGAATACTTTATATCCCCTGCAGTTTAGGTGTCTTGGGTATGACACTAAATTTCAGCATTAAATAACCCATATTGGCTTAATATACCATGAGATGAATACAACAAACAAAATCAAACCTAATCATGAGGTTAGACATAACATCTTGTTTATGATATAAAGTATATGTACCATGAAAGAAAGAGAGAATGAAAGAAATATATTGAATATTGGGCAATTATTTCCTGTCTTGCATCATGGATTCGTTCCCTGTTTTGAATGATGCACACGCCAGAACATTTCAGGCACTTTTAAAAAATTCATTCTTAGATGAAGTTATGTCAATCATTATTTTGCTAGTATTATCTTTATTTTCCTAATTTGAGCTGCTTATCGCAATTCACTTGGGTTGTCGAGTGTACAAAACCAAGGAACAGCAGACATTAAAATCAAGAATAAAGAATAAGCACTTGTAAGTTTCAAATTCATACCTCCTTCTACATTGGGAAAGCCTGGTCATATATACCAGCTGCTTTACTATCTAAGCAATAAGAGTGAAAATGGTATCACAGAAGTCAAAATAGTTCCTACAAACCCTCTAAATATCCATGTCTCTATTATTTGGTACCATATTTTTTGTAATTTTTGGTAATATTAAGTTTATTTTTAAAAATGAATTCTCAGAATCTTTGTCAATTATCATAATTAATAATTTTGACTTGTATTATACTTAGTGAAGGAGAATATTCATCAAAATTATTAAAAAATATTGATTTTCAATTTTTATTGATTTTCAATTATTATTGATTTTCAAGCATGAAAATGCTTTCAAAATGTCTACTTGTTTTAACAGGGAAAAATCAATTTTTTGAGCACCCCACAAGAAAATCAAACAAAAACAAAGACTTTGTTGGAGGCACCAATGTACTATGAAATCACCCACACTCATATACATACACACATAAGCATATATATATATATATATATATATATTAAACTTATAAATAGACCTAATTTATACATGTTTAAAAGATGGAATGCAATGATCTAAACCTTGAGCCAAAATCATGAGCTCAAGGTTAGAAATTTCAACTCCATCCCCTTTCATATAATTTTTTTTTTCCTACATTACAGAGTATATTTCCCCAATTTTCTTAATCATTGTCCTAGTTTAACTGTGAACATCTAGGACTGAAACCGATTAGTTGCTCAATTTTATCTTTCAAACATGTATAAATTAGGTCTATTTATAAGCTTAGTAAAATTTTGTACCTCAAATAAAATATATATATATATATATATATGTGAGATCTAAAATTAAAAAAAAAGATCGATAGATAGATTGATAGATAGATAGTATAAGTATTATATATAGCATAAATCTCATACACAGACTGTAAATCAATTGAAGAGACGCAGAGTCAGGTGTTCCTCATGGTATACAGCATTCTTTTGGTTATCAATATTAGTTACCATTTTTATAATTTGTCATTTGAACTCTAACTGCGTAGAACATTATCTTTATTTCCCAATAATGTTATCATCTTATCACACAATTCAAATCAACATCACTGAATTAATTATTCATTATTGAGATCTAATATACTGACTTCCCACATCAATTTCATTGAAATTCCTTTCTCATTTATATTCTCAATCATATCGTCATTTGATCCTTTGTTATTTTGAAGTTGGTAATACGCTAAAGAATTATATGAATAGTCTTGATCTTGGCATTCACACAACATGGATAACCAACAAAGTCTGGTAGTATTGTAAGATATTGCTGGAGAACTCTGGAGTGAAGTTAATTATTCATTGGTGCTGAAAGAATGCTGATGCCAAAGTCATCATCTTATGAAGACTTTGTTTACCAAACAACAGTTCGTTTGGAGGGTTACTTACATTTATATTAATTGTTAAGATAGTGTATAATAATTCCATATAAATGCTATCAAATAGATAGATTGATAGACAGGAAGACAGATATAAATGAAGTGAATGCAATAGTTAGCTAGATAAAATGGAGAGAGTGCTATATATATATATATATATCGGGCAATGGTTCAGTTCTCATGTAAATTATGCAAAAATGAAAATAACATTGACATCTCACTTTATCAGATATACTAATCAAAATTACATGAAAATATCTTGAAACACTTGAATTTATTCAAAGAAATCACCATTGACTTCAACCATGGCTTCCAGAAGACTTTGGAATCTCCAACAAGCTGTTGTGATGGTCTCCTTGTTAAAATTGGTAAATGCTGTTATGATCCATACCTTCAATTCATCACTGGTTTTGCATCAAATACTGTTTGACTTGGAATCTCCTACAAGCTGTTCATCATCCAATTTTTATAAATAGTTCTAGTGAAATTTTACCGGTTGTTGCTATTGAAAAAGTGCCAGTCAGAAAGGCTCTTCTGTTTCATTTTTGTTTTTTCAGTTTTAGTCATGGTTTTTACATTTTTCATAAAGGATGATTTCCACTTTTAAAAATAATTATTCATTTATATATATATATATATATATATATATATATATATATATAATTATTGTTGCTGCCTTTGATTCAAGTATGTCCATCACATTATATAATTTTGTAAAAGAATAATTAACCATGAATGGATGTAGTTACATATGTGGGTATATATATATATATATATATATATATATATATATATATATATATATATATGCATGTATGTGGGATTAAATAGGACAGACACTTCATGTTTAACAATTTCTAACTTTGATCCATTCAAGTTTTTATGAGTTGTTTGACTTCATTCCATCCAGAAGGGAAACTTGAGCGGATCAAAGACATAATTCTCAGAAACGAAGTTCTGTCCTGTTTAATCAAACATTTATAAAAGAGAAAATGCTGTTTAGATATGTATCTATTTAGCTACCAGTTGCACTCACTTCATATCCGTCTATCTCATAGCATTTATATGAAATTATTTTAGTAAAATCAAGCCAAGAAAAGAGCAAGACAAAAACATCACCTCTTTAACTTTGGTAACAAAGAACACTAGCGCACACACACACACAAAAAAAAACCTAAAGGGAAATGAGAAAAATCAATTGAACCTATAATGAAATTATTTTGATTAATTTCTTAAACTCTGTATTGACTATCAAGAAATGTTTACCATTTCTGGATAAATACTTTGTCAGTCAAAAACTTGTCAATGTTTTTTTCATTTGTAAGCCTATTAGTTTTTCTGCTACAAATTTTGCACTCTGTTTACATGAAGTATTATTGAATTGCCCAAATTTCTTAGATGAAGTCATTTCAGACTAATTTATCAATAATCTTGTTTTCATTGCTTTTTTATTGCAATGTTTTTATGTTTTTTGATCATTTAGTAGCACATATAAAGAAATCACTTCTAGTGAGATTTGAACTTGCATCATTTACTTTTAAAAGTCTGTTTACCAAGTAGTAGTAGCAGTAGCAGTTGTAGTAATATATGTATTATCTTAATGTATTCCAATTATAAAACATTTTTATTATTGATTGTTTTTCTTTCATCTTTTTTTTTCTTCATGACACCCTCATCCTTTTGTATTCTACGACCATTAGAAAAATGTTGTCTAGTATTCTATGCATATACAAATATACACGGTGTCACGTGGTCTCCCACTGAGAGAAGAGAAATAAGGAATTTCTACTATCCCTCGTGTTTGAACTAGCAAGCCATCAAAGAATGACCATTAAGAGGAATTTAGGTCAATTCCTCAAGTAACAAATCCAGGTCAGAATGGAAACCAACAGATTTGTGACCGGATGGGTAAAGACTGGGGTACAGGGACATATAGTAGCCCTAACGAATTGCCTGACAGGGGAAGGAAGAAGATAGAAGCCAAATGATTGGCTAGAATCCCAAAGCGGAAATAGCCCCCTTCTTCCATCAGCGGAAATAGGGAATAAGAAAATCAGTTTTTGGGACAGAGGTCATGGTGAATGGATCTAATTCCAAACTCCGGGTGAAGCATAAAAATGGGATTTGCGGAACAGTAGTTGAAGTGATAAGAGATATTGAAACTACCGCCAAAATCACCTGGGGAAGACGGAAAGTATCTTGGACAAGAGGGAGAAGGAGCCATACCTTCAAGCCAGAACTAAATATAACATAAATAAATTCCGTCAACCCATAAAAAAAAAGAAAATATTCTCTAAAGGAAAGTCGTCGTAAAGATAAGTAAACTTTAAGACGGTTTCTCCCTATACCCAATTATATACTCTCTCTCTCTCTCAATTTGAAGAAAGACTAAAGAAGAAAGAAAAGAAAAGAAGAAAGACTTTTATGCTTATGTACTATCCGTTAATAATATAGCCGACGTGTTGAATATGTGTGTCCGCGTGTGTAGTAAAAAGATTGATATAGTTTAATGTTCCCACGTGTTGAAGTTGTTCATTTGTGTCGTCTGTTTGTCAAGTTGCTATTGCATGTTTCTTTTTCAGCTTCTTTCGCCTTATGTTATTTTCACTGAAATTGTCCAATACGAATTCCTTTAAAAATATTATATGGGAAACCGGAGTTGTCAACTACTATAATTAATATTATTACGTCTAAACCTAGAGGGCCATATCTTCCATTGTTCTAGGGGAGGAAGAGCTAGTGGCCTTGGTGGGTGTGTGTGTAGTGTGAAATTTGGAAACCCCTTGCCAACGGCGGTCAGTCTAGCCATAAATTAACCCCCACATAATATGCCAGTTCCTATATGCCCGAGAAAGGACTCTGAACAAGGACTTATTCCACACCTTCACACGTGCAAAAAAATAAACTCCCCGTTTGGTGATAACAATATTTAAATGCACCAGTTCTCATACGCTTTTAAATGGTTGCTCATCCGGGGATCTTTTTATTCTAATTTGCCATCACAACGGGAACATAATCAACTGATAATGACGACTTCAATAACGAACGAATACACTTCTTTATAAAAATATTAATCTCTCACTCTTTATTTTCGAAAGGGTACTGTGTGTTGAGTGTGAGAAATGAGTGGAGACAAGGACGGACTGCTATATTGACCCAAGTTCTTCTCTCGACCAGAGCAGCACTTCTTTTGCATCTTGGCTTGGGTTGCTCAACCAGGGGTCAATAAGGGCCCAAAGCCCTCAGTCTGCAAGCTGGTTCTCACGCTGGCATCCTGTCTCCAACTGACTCGAGCCACCCGGGCACCTGGTTATATTATTTTCTAATGCCCACTTGCTTCCACTGTTCTTCCGCTTATTTACACAGGTTCATCTCTTGATTGACGGCTCGGTCGAGGGTCAATATATAACAATTATTCCATTCTTATTTTTCAAAATTCCACATGTGGACATTTTCTTCACGTCCCTCTCCATCCCCCTCACAGACACATCTTACAAATAATGCTCAAGGACAACAACAGTAAAAATACAAAAAGAATTTACTTGGACAACAGCAAAATACAAAAATCTTAATTAGAAGGTGACCTTCTCACTAGGCTAATTATTATCTAAATTTATTTCATACTATTCTTTGCGCGGTTGGCTATCCTGACATACGGGCATCAATGTACAATACAGATGCATCTTTCATCCTCCCAAACAGAATAGGGCCCTCTGCAATTCCTTGAAGAATCTCAAAACCACAAAAGGACCATACTCTGGTCCCAGATCCTGGTCACAAACCTAGTGACCCTGGTCATTCCAGCAATACATTTCACCTGGATTCCTTATGACCACACTCCAGTCCTTCGCTCAACAGGTTCCTACCTGGAGTAACTGGAGAATTCCACCAACTAAAAAACAATATCTTCAAAGCCCAAAACATTCCTCATAAATCTACAAAAATCATGGCCCAAAACAATGCATCACAATTCTATAAAATAACAATACATCCAAATGTATCACAATCTGACACGCATGCAATAAACCACCTAAAATAGACCATGCAAAAAATATTTATTAGCAATGTGTTACTCATTTTTTTCATTATTAAGTTTCTATTGCCGGGCCTATTGGTCTGAAAGTCCTTGAGGAACATGCTTTACCTGATCACACCCTCACTGGGTTGCTTTTCAATTTAATCAGGCACCCTCGTGGCTACTAAGATATAGGCACCTCGGCTTTTCTAGATTCATATCATTTCACCAAACCACGCACGAATCCAAAACATCATCAGGACTGAAAGATTCAGACATCATCCACAAAATACTGGAGCAGGCCACGCCTTTCTTTCCTTTATTCCATCAACTTGGAACTCCAATCTGAAAATACTGGCCACCACAAGCCTTCAACAAATCCATTGGACGGTGAATTCCACTATAGAATTACTTCTTCCCGTATGGCCAAAACAATCTGTAACACAACTTGGATAAATCTCTGTCCTAATCTCGAGTCAGCCCATGATTCGCTCAAAAACAGAAACCTAAACAAAAGTATTTCCTATTTCACGAAAACCCAATATTCCAAAAAAATCTTGAATCAACATCATTTTAAAATCTTCATAAACTTAATATCAAATCCCCTGTTAATGGTTTTCCTCAAATTTCATAATATGAAACAGAAAAAAAATTCTAATGTCACCTTCAAACTCAAACAAACTCTTTTTTGTTTTTTGACTAATTTTTCAACCATTCTGAACAAGTCAAAACAATATTAATAATATGTCCACAATTAAAGTTCACAAAGTTTAAACTAATGATCGGTTTTTCTTTTGTTCAATCTATGCACTGTCTATTTTCCAAAAAATGTTTGTTTTTTCTTTCTTTTTTTTATGCTGTGTTCAACAGTGTTCAAGTTTCTTTTTCTTCTTTTCTTTTTTTTCTGTCTTTTTTCATTGTCCTCTAGTCTTTATTTTTTATTATTAAATTGCTCATTCACTATTTTTTTAAAAACTTTATATCTGCTTCTCTCTGTCTTAATATAATATACTATGGATTCATGCATCCCCATTTATTCACTTTGTAACAAGTATTTCCATAAAACAAGCATGGTTCGTTAATCAAACTTTTTCAGTAATATTCTTTCTTCTTTCAGCAAGTATCTCGACAAAAGCATGGCTCGCATCCAGCCATCATTTCTTCATTTTTACTAGTTCTGAACACAACTGCACAATACTAGTTTCTTGCTTACTTCCAAAGATGAGTTAAAATATCCCGTGGGGGGTGTCTTTCCAAAGCAACCCAAACCTTTTATTGTCTTTTTCAATAGTTAACAGAGTACTTTATTCATTTATCCATTTGGTCAACCATATTTCTTACTTTGATTGATAGGGCTGAACATTGGAGGATTAGACGCCTTAAGGAATCTGCACATATGTTAGGCTACAATGACCTGCTGAGTAGACCAAGTATAGAGTTGAATACAAAATGGGAACTGATAATCAAGAAGGCTAGATACCCCCCCCCAAAAAAAAACTGAAATCTGAATATGAGTTCCCAGAGCTTCTAAGAAGACAATCATCTGAAGGTTGCAGGTTCAATCCTCACTACAGGAGAGTAATATACAGGAATACTTAACACTTGTACCCGGATATGGCAAATGGAATCAGAACAGGCGACCCCCGTGGTTTCAATAAAGGACATAGTTCGAAGTTCCGTGAAGGTTCCCGATTTCGACAAACACCTGAAGAAGGCCGGAGGACATATCGGCCGAAACGTTGCGGAAATAACAATAAAGATGAAGACAATAGTCCAAAAAACCTTAATGATAGTTATTGTATATGAGCTATACAAGTGAGTAAAAATGCAGAAATTGAGCTGGTGACAACATTTTGTTTCTAAAATAGCATTATTATGATTATTGATGTTTGATTAGTTTATTTTTTTATTTTATTAATGACTTTTATTGCCTTCTTTGGATAATTTTATATTCTATGATAGTTAAACAAGCAGTCTGGATTGAAAGTGAAGATATAACGTATGTGATCTAAACTTAAATTCAGTACCTTTTATTTTCAATCCATTTTCTTACTTAACAGTTGTAAAGTATGAAATGGACTGAATATTTTAATAAAAAAACAACTATATCAAGATGTTCAGTCTTTTTAGATTCTGTAACCATTTAGAAAAAGTAAGAATTGCAATTTCAAAAAAGTAGCCTTTATTGAGATTTGAACTTGCAGTTATTATTCTTTAGAGCCTGTCTTTGTAGTAATAATTGGGGTGTCCTCGTGGTGTAATGGTTAAAGCGATGCACTGCGGAATCGTAGTACGCGAGTTCGTACTCCAGTCGCGCTATTACGTTCACTTTCGGGCAAATACCCTTGGGAAAGGTATGAACCCCCTTATTCTCCCTCCAGCTATGGGTAAATAGTAGGATGGACTAGGTTCTTCAGCCTTGGTGAGGCAACTAGTCAAGGAGAAGGAAAACTCTGAATTCAAACCTGTTAAACTCCGCTTAAAAATTGACCTTGTGTCATATCCTGCCCGAGTGGAGGGGTTGGTAAATAGTACCTGTCTTTGTAGTAATAAATTGTAGCAAAGGTGAATGATAAATTTGGCAATGACAATGCTTCATCTCAGAAATTAAGACAACTTAAGGCTTACAATTATTTTTATTAGGTGTAAACAAGAAACAAAAATAACATGTTAAACTAATCAAAATTTTATAATAATTATAATGCTTTATCTTAGAAATTTGGACAAGTAAGACTGTTACATCTCTTACTGTTAGGTGTAAACAAACAGCATAAGATGAAAGAAAAACTAGTCAAAATGAATAATAATAAAAGTGTTTTATCTCACAGATACAAGTAATGTAATTATCTCAACAATTATTTGGCGTAAACTGGCAATGAAAAAAGATATAAAGATGCACTAATCAGAAAATGATTTTTAAAATGCATCATTTAAGAAATTTCAGCTTTTAATTTCTCATAAGGTGTAAATAAGCAAAAAAAGTAAGATGAAAAAAATTTGTCAGAGATCAATAAGTTTTTGTTCTTATGATTGATAAAATACCATCAAAACTTGAATTTCTCTTTTGTTGGTTAGTGCAATTCTCATTTGTCAACTCAAGTCTCTTCTACTGGTAAAATAAATGTTGGAAAAATCTGCTTTATCATGTTAAACAATTGTTTCCTTTAGTTAAGCAGATTGTTGTTTGACTCAGTAGCTTGAAAGACTTTCAAATGTATAGAAAGAGAGTTACTCTCATGGGTACATGTTTAGAATAGTCCACTTAGGAAATGTCTATATAAAAAAATTGACTAAAAATGTAATACTTACATTCACCATCCAGATATAAGTTTTGGTCATTATATTCATCTTTTTACTTAAGTAACATTTTAATCTCAAAAATTATATATCAGCAATTAGTAATAAGTTGCCATTTTCTTTGTGGTTGAGAGATGGAAAAACTAAAAAATATAGCAGGTGGGTGAATAGTATCAAGATGATGTGATTTTTAAATGTAAATGCTCAATGAAAAAATGAAGAAAATGCCTGAAATTCACTCTTATCTGGATGGTGAATGTAAGTATTATATTTCTAGATGATATAATTTCTAGATGAATATGACAGTAGACATTTCCTCAGAGGGATATTTTGGACAAGTAATAGATCAAAATGTGTATCATCTTACAAAAATATTTCATATTTGGATAGAGGACATACAACTCATTTCTCTCACTAGTAACTTCTATTTGAATCTTTTTGATTTGACTTGTATAGTGATTTCTGTCTCATGACTTTGAACTTCTCATTATGTAACCATAAAGCATATCCCTTGATCTTATCTCATTTCACTTGTGAGCACCAGGATATCCTTTGATGTTTATTGTTTGCTAATACATTAATGATAGTATATGACAGTATGACATAGACAAACAGATCTCACCAGTTTCTAATCAATTTATACTTTCTGCTTGTTTTGATCTGGAAAATAAAAGCCTGCAATTTCATTTCAACCATCATCATATCCAATATTAGTGGACGTGGCCTTACAGATAAAAATGGAAGAAATGGAATCAGCAAACTGAGTTCAAACTCTGATCAAGACACTTTGCATTTCATTTTTCTCTTATTCATAGAAAAGTTATGAATCTAATTTTTTCATAAACCCTAGAATGACCATCAAATGAAGTGACCTAATTAGAAAGGACACAAAACTAATTCTGATAACAATGAAAAGACTGGCGAAAGACTGGACATCTTGTGTTGGCAACTATGTGCAAAGTACCATTGCTGATTGATGCAAATGATAATAATAATAATAATATGCATTGTCAGGCAATCTGTACTATCTGTGATTCATCAAAATGTGATTTGATTAATGAAATGGAGGTGCCTGGCTCTAATCTTGAATGTTAATAGCAGTTAATGGTAAGTGAAATAACTTTTTTCCAAAATTTTCTATGAACAGTGTAGATGTTTTACTTTAAAGAAAAATGGCATTTACTTGAAACATTGAAATATTACTATTTAACATTTTACAGGGATCTTCCTGAAATTTCTAAAGTGGGGTTTGATATGTGGTCAGGGAGCCCATATTGTGTTTCATCAAAATTCAATTTGATTAAGGAAATTGGAGGTACCAAACTTTTTTAGTTAAAACTTAGAAATTTCAAAAGTGTAGGTATCTTCAAATACTTCCTTTTAAATTAAAAAAAATTGTGGCCTGTTGAAATATCCTCTTTCTTGGTCACATCTGTATCAGGAATAATAATCAAACCCTGGGTCTGGTGTAGCCACAATATACTATCCATGAAAAATAACATATCCAAATCTAAATCAATGTGGGACTCAAATGAAAGATCTGAGTGTCATAGTGTAGTGTCCTGATAGCCAACATGAGAGATGATTCTTAAAGTAAACAAGGGAGGAACTCAGACAAATTGGGCAAAGGACAAAAATCTTGATGACTATGCACAAGGCTTTACACCTGAGTGATGACATAGATACACTCTATGTAACAAGAAAAGAAGCAGAAAGAGGACTTGCTAGCATTGAAGATTGTGTTGACACATCAATATAAAGACTTAATTAGTACATTTAAAAGAACAAAGAAAGACCAATTACAGCAGCCAATAACAGCATGGACAACAAAAGTATAGACAAATGAAACAGAAATGGGAAGGAAAACAACAGTATGGATATTCCAAATAACAAACTGATGAGATTGCACTCAAGAAGACATGGATAAGGCCATGAAAGAGAAATCTTATCTGAGTAACTAAATCTCTTCTAATAGCTACACTAAACAATACTATATGAACCAATGATATTTGAGCAAAAATTGATAATACATAACAGAACAGCAAGTGTCAGTTATGTGGAGAAAGAGATGAAAGGATTAATCCCATAATAAACAAATGCAGCAAACTAGCACAAAAGGAGTACAAGACAAGGCTTAATTGGGTGGTGAAAATGATCCACTGGGAATTGTGCAAGAGATTGAAATTTGACCATATGATGCACAAACCAGAATTCATCGTAGAGAACTTGATGCATAAAATCCACAAGGAATTTGAGATACAGATGGATCACCTGATCCTGGCCAGAAGACCAGACCTAGTGTTAAGTATGAAAAAAAAAGAAAGGAGGATTTACTGTCTGGTGGATTTTGCCATTTTAGTGGACCTCAGAGTGGAAATCAAAGAAAGGTACCCGTGGTGTAATAGTTATCGTCGTAGGAACGACACGAGTTCAAATCCGGGACGAGACTGATTGCATTTCACATAGCACTATTACTCTTGCGAAAGGTATGAATCCAATTATTCTCCCTCCAGCTATGGATAAATAGTAGGGCAGACTAGGTTCTTCAGCCTTGGTGAGGCAACTAGTCTAGGAGAAGGAAAACTCTGAATTCAAACCTGTTAAACTCCGCTTTAAAATTGACCTTGTGTCATATCCTACCCGAGCAGAGGGGTTGGTAAATATGATCAAAGAAAGCAAAAAATTGACAACTACTTGGATGCCAAAGAACTAAAAAGTTGTGGAACACAAGTGAATGCAATACCAATTGTAGTTAGTGCATTTGGAGCAGTCCCCATGAGTTTGGAAAAGGGACTGGAGAAACTGGAATTTAGTGGAAGAACAGAGAACATCCAGACTACAGCTTTGCTGTGATTGACCAGTAGGCTGAAAAGTGTCCTGAACAACTGAGGGGACTTGCAATCACTCAGACTCCAGTGAAAGACCAGCAACTAACCCTTGTGTGAAAAACCCACTAGGAGTAGAATAATCATAATAACTAATGGAAACCTATGCAGCAGTAACTTAATGAAAGAAATAAATACCTGAACAGCCTGTATGGTAAGATAATCTTGGCTCTACTGAACTAGACAACAGTGAAGCTCGGAAACATGAGCCACAGAATGAGAAAATTGACGATGATACGTAAAGCCTTATACCTGATATATAATGCGGACAGATTATATGTTATTAGAAAAGACTCGTTAACACTGACTTACGATTTGATACATCAACAAAAGGGCTTGAAGAATGTACAAATAACAGGAAAGAGAGTTTAATGACAACAACAAAAACATGAAATGTAGATTGAATTTATCAGTAACTATTACATAGTATTCAGTAGCTCCTGAATTCATGAAAGAGAAAGTGAACACATACTTGTAGTGTCTTTCAAAATTTTTTGCCAGCAGTATTTTTTTTCAGTTAAATTCATTCATTGTAAAACCATAACAGTGTTATTTGCTTAACTCTGCATAAATCTATATATATATATATATATATACTAACGATAGTTACTTAGTGAGTCAGGAACTAACCTACTATAGTTTCGCCTAAGCGGCTCATCAGGGTACCTAATCCCGACTAAAGAAGTATGGAAAGAAAACTATATTTATAGTAACCCCCCCCCAAAAAAAAACAAACCTCACACTGGACAGAAAATTAGCATATTAAAAAATGTCGGTATGAATGCATAGTTTACAAGGTGGAGGTATCTAATAGTGAACCACACAATTGTAAAAATAAAAAGGTATACTTCGGGTCCACCCAGGAAACGTTTAAACAAAGGTACTATAATCATAAAACTAGTTTTACACATGAAAAATACAAACATAGTACTAGTTTATCCAATTATGCTTGGGAAATCAAAAATAGGCAAGGCATTGATCCCATATTAAAATGGGAAATAGTAAACGAATGTTGCAAATATAGGGCCGGTGATAGGTATTGTATACTTTGCAGTGAGGAGAAATTGGCTATAGCCTCTTGTAGTATTTTGACCTTCGAACTCGGCCAAAAATGCCATTCCAAGGTGATGCACCAGAAAGAAGTGACACATTCTAATGGCAGTTATGAGAGGAAATCGCGTGGGTGGAAATTGGCTGATGAAATGGGACGAGCTAAAAAATTCCCATGGTACACTCATAGACTGATGCACAGGAAGAGAGTGACCTGTTAACTGCATGACAGTTATTTCCGCTTGATGACGATTAAACATTTGATTTCAAAGATCGAGTGGGTGTCGAACGATTATATAACTCAGTTGAGTTCGACGAGCCAGGGGCCAGTTGAGTTGCAGACAGTTGGAGTGAAGATGTGGTAGGGAAAGCCACACCCGGCCGAAGGGGCCCTCGGGAGCCCTGATTGAATTGGGGTCTAGAGAAGATGCTGATAAGATGCAGTAAAGAGAGCCATCACCCAGCAGAGTGGACCCCAGGCCTCTGGTTGAGCATCAGGAGGACGAGAAAGACACAATGTTGACGGCCATAAGTTTGGGGGTCAAAACATTACAGTTTATGTTCGGTCTCCAGCTCCCTCTCACAGTAAAACCCCACACAACCTTTTCGAACCCTTACAAATAAAGTGAGAGGTAAATATTTTGTTAAAGAATTCTTCGCTCGTCTTTCTTCTTCATTGTGTTGTTATGATTATGACCATATAACACTCTTACAATAATAAAGATTTGTTAAACCAAGGGTTTGAAATATTGAACGCCTGCAGGCACAAAAGAAAATGTCTCTTCTACAAATAATTTCTTTTTCTTTTTAAACTAGTATTTAAAAAAAAAATTTAACTGCCATTTTATTCCATGCTTTCATTTAAATATATTTTTTAACGATAAACTTAATTTTTTGTACGCTTCTTTTATCCCATTATTGATATTTTTTTTTTTTGATATGCTAATTTTCTGTCTAGTGTGAGGTTTGTTTTTTTTGTGTTTTTTTTTACTATAAATATAGTTTTCTTTCCATACTTTTTTTTGTCGGGATTAGGTATCATGATGAGCCGCTTAGGCGAAACTATAGTAGGTTAGTTCCTGACTCACTAAGTAATTATCGTTACTATTTTGCTCTACTTAGTATTGAGTACTTTTTGCATTTTAGCTTAGCGGCCCTAACGGTGGTTTTTCTTTTGACCAACCAATTGCGTGTCTTTCGATTTATTTCAGTTGGTATAAAAAGGTTGGCCTTTTCTTTTTTTCCAATATATATATGTTTTCCAATATATATTTTTTCCTCTTGACAGGGATTCGTTGTATATTTTCATCTTCAAATCACTTGCTGGATTTTTTGGGTTTTTTTTTCTTACCATAAGGGCTGTTATATATATATATATATATATATCTCGCACTTGGTTTGCCACAAACCTACAAAGTGAATTAGTGACAACCAACACTGTTACAATATATATATATATATATATATATATATATCTTTTACTGTCGTCATTTTGAATCAAGACACTGATATAGATGCAGTCATTATGATTACAAACATCTTTGAAATGAGTCATACCAAACTCTGATTAAGTGTAAAACATTCTAAACATCATTGCAATTTTTTTTATAGATTAACTTTATTTTACATATAACCAGAGTTAATGGCTAAGCAGTTTTTTGTCAATTTTATTTCATTTATATTTTTTGAAAGTTGCCGTGTCAGATGAGACAATGCCAATACAACACTTTCTTTACCAAATACAAATGTCTGCTTTTAGCTTTTTAGCACGAAGAAGGTTTCAGGTTCATTTCTCATCAAACAGAAAGCGATTGCTTGTTTTGCTGAGTGCAGAATTCTAAAATTGTATAAAAAAATTCTTCACTTTCATACAAAGAGAGAAAAAAGCTTTTTATGATCAAGTACACTCTTCATATCTCTATTTCCTACAAACTCTCTTCTTTTCTATCCCTCTAACTTTCTTCCTTGATTTCTTTCACTCAAACATTCTTTCTTTCCCTGGATATATTTACATACACTGATGAAAAATAAAACTACATCACTCTCAGCGACAAGGCCAATTTAAACCTGAATATATTATATGCTTTCTAGATGGTGACCATTTTGAAAACAAAACATAATTTTGTTGCTGAAAACCTGCTATATTGTGCTTCCTTTATCTGTTGGAGTCTTCAAGTAAATAAATAGGAGGCATTACTTTTGAAGAAATCACACACACATAAATATACATGTATGTACATGACTAATCCAGCCATTTTGAATATCATTAAATAACCTCAATTCAACTTAACAACCAATTAGTGAGAGTCATACTGCTTATGTAAGAACCACTGGTCTCCTATGAGGTTACTCAGTCAGCAATAAGACATCATTGAGTGAACGGATTAACAATAAAATAGACAAAAACGAAGTGTCTGTCCGATTTAATCAAACATATTTAAAAGAGAAAATGCTGCCAAGATATACATATACATACGAGGATCATTAAATAAGTTTCCAGATTTTTTTCGTATGAACACTTTTATTGATAATACACACATGAAACTCTAGTCGCCTTTGAAGTAATCCCCTCTGGCTGCAATGCACTTGTTCTGCCTTTCCAACAACTCCTGGAAGGCCCCATGGAAGTCCTCTTGTGTGAGCGTGTCAATGACCTTCATCACAGCATCTTTCATCTCCGCAATTGTCTCATAATGACAGTCCCTGAGCTTAGGAAATAACCAAAAGTCACAGAGAGCAAGGTCTGGACTATAGGGAGGATGAGGAACTGTCTTGATGCCCATATTAGTCAAATAGTCTGTGACAAGGTTGGAGTTGTGGACTGGTGCATTGTCCTAGTGGATATGCCACTGACTCGATTTGAAGAGTGCTGGCCTCTTCCGATGGAATCTCTTCCTGAACTCCCTTAAAACCTCAACATAGTAACCCTAACCCTAACCCTTTGGCCAATCAACTCTGGTGTATTTACTTCCTTACTCCTCCCATACGTCTCATCATCCCTCACAGACTCCCTGGCTTCCTTGAATCTCTTATGCCACTCAAAAACTCATGCTTGATTCATGCAAGATGGTTGAAAAGCAGTCTGAAGCATTTCATATGTTTCTGTGGCATTTTTTCCAAGTTTGAAACAGAATTTTATTGCATATCATTCTTCTAAAGTGTCCTCACGTCCCGATTGGATTCTTGAAAATCACCAGCTGTGACAATTGCTGCTGTAACTGTTCATTTGAACCTGAAATCATAAAAATTGGTCCGTCATCTCATAAGATGTATAGCAATAACATACTGAATTTTCAAAAGTCTACAACAATTCTAAATGCCATACAAAAAAGTCTGGAAACTTATTGTAAGCACCTCGTATACATATGTTATGTAGTATTAATGACAAACTGGAAAAATATTTGGTAAAAGATGTTTATTTTTTGTCAAACAATGTTTCACTATATTACATAGCATTTTCAATGGTAAGTGTGAAAAGGAATGTTTATTTTTATGTTATATTTTTGTTGGTTAGAATATAGCAAAAATTTGCACGTACGTTTATGAAATTTTCCCAAAATATACTTGGAACGTATATGTATTTATTACATATAAAGTTTTCTAAATTTTTTTTACTGTAAATCAATAGTGAACTAAAAAAATCAAAAATATATATTTTGCCATGGTCAAAAGTTAAGGAACACTATTGAATTATTGTATTTAGGCAATTTTTTAACAACTTGATTGCTAATTTTGATTTATAGTCAACTGTCATTTCTGTTGGAATTATTTTTAAGCAAGATGAGGTGAAAGCACGTAATTGTTTAACTCGCAAGGTTCATCTTGACTTCTCCACAGAGCATATCGTGTGGACAGAGGAACAATGGAATATGTTTCACTTTAGTGATGAATCTAAATTCAACTTGTTTGGATCTGATGGTAAGAGGTTTGTAAGATATGGAAATGGGGAATGCTTATCTCCTCAATGCGTTAAGAAGACTGTGAAATTTGGAATGGGGATTGTAATGGTGCTGAGGATGATTTCTTCAGTGGGAGTAGGACACATAGTTCATTTTCATGGTAATATTAATGCCAGTGTTTATAAAGAACTTCTTCCACAGCACGCTCTTCCTCATTTACGCAAAAAGACAGTTGAAACTCTCATATTTATGCAAGACAACATGCCTTGGCACAAAGCTAAAACTGAGTTAAGTTTTCTTGAAGAAGCTGTTATGAAGTGGCCACCACAAAGCCCAGATATGAATCCTATTGAGAATGTATGGAAAATCATAGGAGAGAAAGCTCAGAACAGAAATCCTCAAAATATTGATGATTTATGGGGTTTTCTGAAAGAAGAGTGGGAAAGTATCACTACTACCTGTTGTAAGAAGTTAATTGGCTCATGTGGTCAAAGATGCAATGAAGTAATCCAATATAAAGGAAAATTCACTAAATATTGAATTTTTCTTTAGTTTATATATTGATCTAACAATGATTTATCATGCGTTCCTTAACTTTTGACCACGGCAAAATGTATATTTTTGTTTTTTCTGTTGACTATTAATTTACTGTTAAAGAAAATTTAGAAAACTTTATATTTAATAAATGCATATATGTTACAAGTATATTTTGGGAAAATTTCATATACGTACCTGCACATTTTTCAAGAAAAAATCATTCAAATATTTGTTGGTGTTCCATTCCTTAACTTATGACTGCTACTGTATTTAATGTTTCTGAATGCTAAATGCCTGGAAAATTTTTTTTTCATAGAAATAAATTTTTAAAAGGAAAAGAAATGTTTTATCTTTTCTAAATCATCTTCAAAATTTATCAAAGTAATTGAAAAAGTAAAACTTTCATTGCTATTTAGAAGAATTGCCAAACTAGTGACTTTAGATCACCCTGGCTCAAAATCATTAAAGAAATTATTCACTGTGCCATCATAAGCAGTTAAAAACAAATTTTATTCTTGTTCAATTGTGGACAAATTCACCTACCTAGGAAGTAGCGTCTCATCAACAGAAAACGACATCGACACACGACTGACGAAAGCATGGACGGCTATAGATAGGCTCTCAATCATATGGAAATCAGACCTGACCGATGAAATGAAGTGCAGTTTCTTCCAGGCAGTGGTTGTATCGATACTGCTATATGGATGCACTACATGGACGCTAACCAAACGGCTGGAGAAGAAACTTGACGGCAACTACACAAGAATGTTGAGAGCAATACTGAACAAGTCCTGGCGACAACACCCAACGAGACGCCAACTGTACGGCCACTTGCCTCCCATCACGAAAACTATACAGGTTAGACGAGCCAGACACGCCGGACACTGCTGGAGAAGCAGGGACGAGCTCGTAAGTGACGTACTCCTATGGACCCCCACATATGGCCAAGCAAAAGCAGGACGACCAGCCCGAACTTACAAACAGCAGCTATGTGAGGACACAGGATGTAACCCAGAAGACCTGCCGGAGGCAATGAATGATAGGGAGAAGTGGCGAGAGATGGTCAAGGATATCCGTGCTGGCAGCACGACATGATGATGATGAATATTCATAAATGGTTCTTCTAGCATAAATTTTACTGTTTTGAACTCTCAGAACCAAGTGAGTAGAGGCAAATTGTCCCTATTCAAATATCTATCATCTGTACTTTATTAGATCCATCATAGATTTATACAATGTTTTCATTTTCTCTCTCTTTCTCTCTTTTCAGTTCAACTATAATATGATATGAAATACTGTACAATTGTGGGAAAATGAAAAATTTTGATTACTACCTCATAGAAGTTGATTACAGGTGTGGGTGTGCATGAGTGCTGAATCTGCGGAAAGGTCAGAGGGAGAACTTTTCAAGCCAGATGAAGACAGAAAAGCTGAAAATGGCAGGTTGCAAAATGTCAGCACCATCTGTGGTTGAATTCTGGCAATATGTCCACTGCCTATTGTGGACAGAGACAGTAAAGGCACCAATATTAATTTCAAAGTAACACCTGTCAGTGATGACTTACATTTGAAGCAATGGAAGTATTTTGGTCAATTTCTCAAAGGCATCCATACTGACTTGAAGCCACCCTTGTTTTGTAATAGCACCAGACAGTTAAAGAACAATTTTATATAGAAAATCCATATATTAATGCTTCTATCTACTTACTTAACTGCAGTATATGCAACACTTTCAACTATACAGACCCCCTTAAATTCATTGCACTGTACTGTTACTAGTTATCCTACTAACCATTTTAATGTTTAAGAATTCAGCTGGAATGGAAAAAGAAAGCCATTTAATAACAAAAAGCAAGGCTCGGGATTTACTATGAAAATGCATTGTAAATGATTTACAATGAAAATGTATTGTAGATTATTTAGTATAAAAATGTATTGCAATGATTTATTATGAAGATACATTCATGATGATTTACAATGAAAATGAATTGAAATGATTTACAATTTTTTTCCAAGATATAATTCATCTTAGAAACAAATGCTGAACATTAGTTATTTTACAATTTAAAAATATTAAATTCTTGTGATTTCTATCGTTAAAAAATATGGCTAAAGATTATTATTTAAGAGTAATATTGCTTGTGACTCCTTAATAAACTATAGAATATATCTGAATATTATTGAAGAAAAAGATATTGCAGTTGATCAGTGAGCTTTAATCTATAAAAAAATACATCACCACATTTTAAAAAGATCTCTTAAATTCTTATTTGAGTATTATTTACTACGAAAATTGTTAATATAATATAGAAACACTTTGTAAATGATTTACTAGAAAGTGAATTGGAGATTATTTACATTGAAAAATGTATTGAAGATGATTTTCCAATGAATATATATATATATATATATATATATATATATATATATATATATATATATATATGCACATAAGAAATATTTGTGCTTTTAAACTAAATAAACTATAGATGAAAGAAATTGATCTGATAAAGTACAGAGCTTTTCAACTTTTAGTCCCAGTGGAACATCAATATAGTAGATCTGAGTTGATTAGCTCTGATCAGATGAACAGTGGTGATATTTGAGCCTTGGCCTGCTATCATAGTGAGGTGACTGATCTATTTTTTTTATTTCTTATCTGTGTGTTTTCCACAGTTCTTTTGATCCTTCATGATCAGCATTCACAAGTGATGTCAGTTCAAGTCTGGTATTTTTTACTGTCACTGATTTACTGGTCATATGACTTTGATTTTCTTTTATTCTTTTATTCTTATTTTTCTTCTTCCTTATCTCCTCTGCAATTCTAACATTTTAAAAGGTATTATCTTAAAGGTATTTATTTACGCAGTTTTAGTTTCTCAGAAGATAATGCCGGGCTTTTATTCCAGCAAAGTTTTTGAATGACTTGATTACAACTAAGGTTGCTTAGATCATGTACAAAAAGAGGAATTAGCATTTAAGTCATTGACCAAAAGAATCGCTCAAAGAAAAATGTGGCTGGATGGTTAGGTGAGGGGGAAGGGTAAAAAACTTACAAGTGGATCTTTACTATAGAGAGAAAGACAAAGAAATAGAGTAAGCTGAAATACATTTTGAAATAAGTAAACAAAGGGAATAAAAGGAAGGATGATTGAATGAAAAATGTGCTAAAGTCAATTAGGCTGAATGAAATAGCAAATAACGTGATAAAAGAGAAAAAAAAATTGAAATGAATAAAGGAAACAGAAGGGAAAAAAAGACAAAGAAAAAAAGGAAAAAGAGAAACTATATAAAAATGAAAGAAAAATTTGAGAATTAAATATTCTAATGAAAAATGAAAGAAAAACAATAATGAAAGAAAAAAGAAAAGTAAAAGATGAAATATAAAATAAGTAATGAAAAAGAATGAATGGAAGTAAAAAATTGTTCAATGAAAAAAAAGAACTAAAAAGAAAATATTTTTGAAAAGTATGAAAAATTAAAGTAAGAAAGAAGTTAAATATGTTAAAGAAAGAAAGAAAAGCATAATGAAAGAAAAAGAAAAAGAAAGGCTGGGATAATGTGTTAAAAACAAAGAAAGCAGAGATGAATGATGAAGTAAAATATAAAAAAGAAGAGTGTAAAAAATCCATGTAAAAGTTGTAGTTCTATTGAACTATAATTTTTATATGGATTCTGATCCTTTCTCTTTTACACTCTTCTTGGTCAGATAACTTAAAGGAAAATTTTGTCCAAATTTATAAAAGGTAAAAAGGAAGTAAATGAAAAATAAAAAAGCACAGCAAAAGGAGTTTAGGAAAAAAAAAACAAAGAGAGAAAGGGATAAGGAAAGAAAAGAAGGAAAAGAAAAATGAAAAAGAAAAGAAAGAAACGATTTTAAAGAAAGAAAGAAAATAATAAAGAAAGAAAGAAAGAAAGAAAGGAAAAATGACAATATTTTATGTCAAGATGAGACAAAGTGGATAAATAAAGAGAAAGGAATTGAAAGATAATATTTTGAAGAAAAGATAAGGAAAAATGAATGAAAGAAAAGAAGAAAAAGAAAGAAACAATTTTATAGAAAGGGAAAAAATGAAAAAGACAGGTGAAAAAGTGAACATTAAAAACAAATATAAATAAATAAACAAAAGATTACAAACAAATTTTTAAATCATCTTGGCAATTACACTAAAATATTAGGATTCTGAAACAATTTGGCCTCAAAGAGGAGATTCAAGTGTCTAAAAAAGGATTGGAATGTTAAAGTCTTTTAAAAAAATAAACAATAAAAGTATGATCACGTTTTTTTGAAAAAAGAACTCACAGGGTCTTCAAGAATATTTTTGAGACTAACCTCTGATTGTTGCCTTCTTGATGGATGAAATAGTTTTATATAAAGATGAGTGACTCAAGACTGAAATTCAGGATTTTGAAATCTGATTTTCTTGATTAGCTGGATTTCTCCATTTTGAAGAAGCAATCTTCCAAACCCTATTTGTCCCAGTTTGATATTGTTTTATATGAATATTAAAGCAAATGTATGATTTTCTTTGCTAAAGAAGGGAACTCTTATCATCCTAAGTAAATGAATTATAATTTGTGTTAACTTATAAGCTTTAAATACTTGTAATGAATTGATAGTTTTTCATTAAACTCTTTTTCAGTCCAATTTGCTACTGATTGGTGCTACGGTGATAATTTTGTTGTCTACATTTGTACTTTACATAATTTTTAATCATTCAAACTTTTGAAATAATGGAGATATAACTATGAAGTTCAAATAGAAGTAGCAGAAGCACAAATATCATTATGGATTACTGTTACAATGGAAATACAGGGTGTCTCAATATACATGGGACCCATGCGACTGCTAATAACTCTATTAATAATAATTTTTTATTCTTTTTTGTTTCAGATTTGAAAATGATATACTATAAAAACTATTAATCCTCAATCACAATGCCTTGGACAAGAGAGAATAAATATTTTGTGTCACCACTCATTTGGAGACAGAATTATTTAAAACTGTTTCAAAATAGATGCAACCCATTAATATGATCATGATTACTTACTGAGACAAGAAACTCAAAAAATGATTGCATGTCCTCAAAGCTGATATAATAATAATTAAAAAAACATTAATTTGATGTCTCTAGCTCAAAGGATACATTTTTTACAGGATGTGTTCCAAATGACCACCATTGCACTTGTATCAGTAATAAATCATTTTCATATAAATGGGTTGCATCTATTTTGAGACAACCTGTACAATGGGTTCAAGGATTATCTGGTCATTAAATATCAATCTTTATGCCACTATGATTTTTAAACTGTAGCTAAACATTGACAAAAAAGTACTGACTATTTGGGATAAGCTGACAAAATTGTGTGAGAAATGTTTTATCCTGGATCAGTTGATATTTTCCCCAGATGAGGTCATATATTGACAAGTCCTGTAGCTACTGGACTGAAAATAGTACAATTCAATTTTTACACCTTAGAAATGAACCCTTGCTTTACAGACAATGCCTACTAAATAATAAACATCTAGGCATTTTAAACTGGTTATGCACACAAAAAATATTTACATATTTGGGGGTGAGTTTTCAATATTTTGGCAAGTTCTGTGTCTTTATATTTTAGAAGTGGACAGGGGATTGATGCAAAAACAGTTCAGAAATACTGATGAAAGCAACAAAAGCAATAATTTTCCCAGTGTGGATGACAAGTTGACCTTCACCGACTGTTATTGATAATTTATAAGAACCTCAAGTATGAAAAGAGATATTTTTCACTAAAATTAAAAAATATCCTTTCTAGAAACAAACAAATATTTCAGCTTCAAGTGGTAAAGGATGTTCTACTTTAAATATGAGGTTTGTTTAAAAAAAGTATTAAGATATTGGTTGTATTTACCCATACAGAAATGAACAATGACTGATACATTAGTATTATTGAAATTTGTCCCTTTGGCATTCAACACATTTATTCCAGCAAGTTTCTCATTTGTCAAACAACCTCTGAAACATCTGTTTAGATCTTGTATGAAGCTGTGATGTCATATTTCTTTAATGTCCAGCATATCCCAAAATCTTACCTTTTAGATGAATTTTCTTTTGAGAACCAAGAAAAAATTACTGTTGCTGGTGAGTATAGAGGGTACTACACTTGCATAATCCTGTGTTTTGCTCTCCACCTAAAAAAATATTTATTCCAAAAAGTATTGAGACAGGTTTCATAAAATTTTTTCAGAGTGTCACTTACTTGTCAAGATGAAGTCTAGACATCTAGACATCCTCTTAGTGCCCAGCTTCGTTTGAATATTGATTTAAAAAATAAAAAGATAAATAAAGTTTTAGTTTGATTCTCTTTTTATTATGCCTCACAATTAATGCTTTCCAGAGTTAATTTATAATGAATTTTACCAATTTTAAGATAACTCTAAAGTTGAAACAAATTAAGAACATAATTCTATAGTGTTATATTCCTCTATTTCCAATTGGTATTTTCAGATTCATTTATAAACAAATGTGTTTGGCTATCAAGATCTAGACTGTGGTCTGTCTGTAAAAGGTTAAGTGTAATAGTAAAAAGAAAAATTAAGTCACAAATACAAAAATAGTATTTATTGATATTTACTAAGCTCAACTTAGTACCTGCAAAGGGGCAGATGTGAGATATCTTGAAAGGATTCAACCTATAATTATAGCAACAGCCAATGAGATTAACTTGTAGAAGAAATTGAGAATAGAATATGGTATTTATCTAACCCCTAAAGTACTGGAATGTGACACATGTTCATTTTAAAGTGGGGTGCTACCTCAGGAAGCAGCTTTTCTCAGTGGGTATGGAATAGGACAGTTCCCTTGGCATTTTCTTTCAGGGGTGCCTCAAGCAGCCCTTATCTATTTTACCTATCAAAAAATCCAGTATTTGAAATTGCTTTTATCTTAATTCAAATGATACTGGTCAAAAGACTGAAATGAAAATTGGGAGCTACTGTGAGGAACAAGTAACCTTCCTGTTAGAATTTCAGTAAAAAAAAAAAGGTCTGCACAGCAATTTCAGTCTTTAAATAATTTTAAAGATTTTCTTTCCTTTAATAAGTTTGAACACTAATAATTTTTTTTCCTTTTTAGATGGTTGCTATTTCAATTGGAAGCAGACACACAGCAAAAATGTCAGCTACTTTATGCAGTTAATATCAAATGAAGCCTTCATTTGATATTAACTGCATCAAGGAGTTTTCAATATCCCTCCAAAGGATTGAATTCATGACCAATCTTTTATCTCAGGTCTTCTCTTATGTTGTAGCAACAGCTCTATGCATAATGTAGTCTATCCTACCTATGATTGTTCTTTTGGAATCTTATAACAATGTGAAAATATATTGGGCTTTTTTTATCATTAAGGGTTTTCGGGCTATTGTCTTCATTGTTATTTCCACTATGTTTCAGCCGATATGTCCTCCGGCCTTCTTCAGGTATTTGTCGAACTCAGGAACCTTCACAGAACTTCGAAATACATCCTTTATTGAATCCAGGGGGGTGCTGTTCCAATTCTGTTAGCCATAGCCAGGTACAAGTGTTAAGTATTCCTGTATTGTTACTTGCCTGCAGTCAGGATTGAACCTGTAACCTTCAGAAGTTTAGGGAACCAACACCTATAACCATTATCCCATGTGTCCAACTGGACAATTCAGAGTGAATTTTTGGGACTTATAAACTTAATGTAGAATTACTACTATTATGAATGATTTTTTACCTGTGCTCATATTCAGATTTTTTTTTTGTCAAAAAAACAGGCGATCCCCCTGGGTTCAAAGGACATAGTTCAAAGTTCTGTAAAGGTTCCTGAGTTCGACAAACACCAGAAGAAGGCTAGAGGACATATCAGCCGAAACGTTGTGGAAATAACAATAAAGATGAAGACAATTGTCCGAAAAACCTTAATGATAAAAATAACCAAGCTTCGTCTCAGAAATTTAGACAACTAATATATTGGGCAACAATAAATTTTGTTCCATTTTCAACTGACACTGTTCTCAAGAGTTACCACTGAGCTGGTTTTTGATTTTGGAGAACAGGAAACAGTCACAAGAACTCAGAGTAAAGAAACATTTTTTGATCAAATCAAAACTAAATCAAAAAGTGTGTTGCAAAGGTAATGAAACTCATTTTTTTATTTTCCTGGTTGATAACTCTGATTGGGAAAGGTTAATTCTCACCATCAAACATCAATCAAATCTGAAGACAGCCATCACTTTTTTCAATATTATTTCATTAAGTATGAGATTTATTTGATGATATAATGAATTGATGTTTAAATTACACGTGTATTAAGTTAAAAAGAAAGAGAGAGAAAGATTCAAAGTATTTAAATATGTTTCTTAGAAACTAAGAATTTTTGTGTTTTTGGCAGATTTTGAGAACTTTACTAAAATTTATGACTTTTCTTGCATCTGATTTTGCTAATATAGTTTCATGCACTCCAAGTAAATCTGAACATTTTCTTGATACATGGCATCTTATTATACCAGTAATTAGAGAAATGGTAACCTTCTCTGACTAAAACTTTGGTCAAAGGCTTCACTTCTTAATTTTTGGTAGAAAATATCATCCTTTTGACTTAATTATGAAAAATCTCCCTGTGGTCACCATAATAACTTGTAGACATTCACCTGAACCAGCAGACCAACAATTATTGTTCTTAACACTAGATTAATTGGTTCAGTATCATATCCCTTTCACTGTTTAACAAAGGAAACAAAAACAATAACCATGGCCTTTTAACTAATGGATAGAATTTATGCATATTAATGAAAATCATCCCACCTAGAATATTATGTATTAACATTAGGAAAAGAAAAAGAATGATTGATACACTCGTGCATTTGAAACAAAAAAAATCATTAGCGAGTATATGTGAGGAATACTAAACAATGCAATCTTTTTTATGACTTTTTTGCAAACACAAAACAGGGAGAATAAATGTAAGTATAGACCACAAAAAAGAGACAATGACCCTGAATAATAAGACAATACACACACACACACACATTTACTTTTTCTTTATTCACACATGCACATACAAACACATATACATTATACATATACAATGTGTATACTCATATATGCATTATATACATATATAATGTATGTGTGGTGGGAGGAAAAGAAAAAGTAAAATACAGCTTTACAAATGAGAAATACTGCACTTCACAGAGGTGAAAAAGGAGGAGAGCACTGAGTGATAGAGAGGAGAGTTGGTTATCTATGTATGAGCATAGAAATATGAAATAATGATAGAAAGAGGTGGGGGCAAGAAAAAGAGAGGAAAACAGAAGATAGATAAAGGCCATATTTATGTTTGGATAGAGAAATAAGTGAAAGATGGAGAGAAAAAGAAAATACACACACACACACACACACACACACACACACACATATATATATATATATATACAAAAAGAAAAGAGAGAAAATACATGATTACAATCAGGAAACAAGCACAGGACCACAGAAAAGGAAAGAGGTTCAGAGTGACAAGGAAAGTAAATGCTATGCCTGTATATGAGTATTGAAAGAGAACTAATATGACTATATATATATATATATATATATATATATATATATATATATATATATATATATACGCAAAAGAAGAGAATGGAAATATGATTTTACAAATGGAGAACATTGTCTATCACAAAAAGGAGAACAACTCTAAGTGATAAAGAGAGGATATAGATAAAGGCCATGTCTATGTGTACATTTGATGTGTATGTGTCAGTCATGATTAATGGAAAAAATATGAGTTTGAAAAAAAGAAAAGAACGAAAACTAAGAAAAAAGAAGAAATATAATTTTCCTTCCCGTCCTGGTTTTTGTTGGGTGAATTTTCTCACATCATTAGCTTACATCTTGGTGCGCAAATTGATACAAATTATTATTAAAAATAGAGAATAGAGAGAATTCCGGGAAAAGCAAAAATAAAGGGAGAGGGATTTGACAAGCAAAAGTATAAAAGGAGACAATATAAAGGAAAAAATAAAAAGAATTAACTTAGAGGAAGAGTAAAAAGAAGATTTTCAAAAAAAGAAGAAAATAAATCAGCATAGAGGGAGAGTATGGTGGAGAGTTAGAAATGTGTGTAAGAAGGGAACATAAACAGAAGAAAAATGATAAAAAAAATAAATAAGTAAGAATGTCAAATCGGATGGGCCAAGGCATCGATGACTACTGTAATGATGTCCAGCTATTGAAATCTCGTAAAGAACATCAATCATAGATTTTTCGCTGACTGCACCTTTGCCAACGAAACCCAATTAATACTGTTTGACAATTATAATGGGTTGAGTCAACACGCAAGCCCAGGGCTTTTATCTTATAAATAACATGTCATTAAGTGCTGCCCTTCATGCTTGATTTGGAACGAAAGACGTAGACACTGGCCATTTAGGCTCTCTACAAAGATGCTTTTGTGTTCTCTTAAACAAAACATGTATCGGCACAAATGGAAAACAAAACACTGGAAACAGAGAGGAAAACAAAGACAACGAGTTATTATCAATGTGAACACAGTTGCATGTCTACTGTGTGCAAAGTGATGAATCTATAGTTACTAGCATGCAACTGAAAGAGATATGCGTATGTAGCAAAAAGGCTGATGAAATGCCTTCTTTCTTGTTAGTTTATTGATTCTTATTGAAATTATTTATACTATCGCTAAGTTTGCTAGTACAATCGATGGCAGCAATGTATAAAGCTTTATGCAGAAGGGGACTAATAATTATAACCATGTCAGTTGCAGACACTTGTGTACAGTTACAACAGAAAATATTCTAAAACATTTTCCCTTCTGAGTCAATAACTGATTCAATGCTTTAATTATAAACAACCACCAAAGTTTAAATATCGATATGACATTTGTAAAGTTTCATCTATGAGTTTCATATATATATATATATATATATATATATATACCATCATCATCATCATGTCATACTGCTAGCACGAATTTTTTTTTACTCTCTCACCATCCGTCTCTATCATCCATCGCTTCGGAAGGTCTTCCAGGCTACAACCTGTGTCCGTACGGAGCTGTAGTAAATAGGTCGTTCTACACTTGTGCGTCCGTGTAAAGGGGTCCTTTCGAGAACATCGCCAATGAGTTTGTCCTTGCTCGTCTCACATGGCTTGTTCGCCGAATTTGGATGGTCTTCAAGATGGGTAGTAGAAAGCCGCACAGCTGCTGTTTTTTGAGATGTTGCTTCCATGATTTTTTTAATATAGCTCGTAGCATCCTTGTGCGATTGCCGTCAAGCTTTTTCTCTATATGCTTAGTCAGTGTCCTAGTGGTGCATCAATACGCGACTGCTGCTCGGAAAAAATTAGGCCTGATTCCCCTATGACCGATAGCCTCTCGATAGCTTGCGAGGTTAGTAAACTTGTCCACTTTCACTTTCAGAGAACAACCATTTCGTGTGGATATGTTACCCATATACGCCATTTTGTCTACGTTCACAGGGAGGCCTATGTAACCTGCTGCCTGTTCCAGACTAGGCAGCAGGGATTCGGCCTGGACAGGTGCATTTGTCAGAAGCGTTATGTCGTCAGCGTAGTCCACGTTCGTAATAGTTCGTGCGGGGTATCGTCTGCTTCTTACTGAAAAAACGTTGAAGCAGACGATATATATTTTTCCTCTATGTAAATGCTCTATCATTGATATTGAGCACTATTTAACAATACTGCAACATTTGGTCCTTCATTAACCCACCAAGCGAGCTAATAAGAACCATAACCCTCTTATATATATATATATATATATATATATATATATATATATATATATATATATATATATATATATATATAAGAGGTTTATGGTTCTTACTAGCTCTGCTAAGATGCTCTCTTACATCCATAATAAAAATCTTAGACGAATTTTCGAAGACGCCGCTATCTCATTCCTTAATTCCCTAAATACTCGTCCTGGCGTTTATAATATTTCTCCTTACTTGAGCAATCACATTTTAAATAGCTACAATATATTCCATCCTTAGTTAATATTTTCTGTATATCTCATAATTTTCATGCTTTCTATTTTTATTTTTGTTCTTTCTTTCTTTTATTCCTTCTGACTCGAAATCTTTCTCGTTAAACAAACGTACATAAATTCAATACAATATTCCTAATAAGTCAAATGACGTAATTTAAAACATCAAACGCTGATTCGCCAGTTAAACGACCAACTTTTTCTTATTATACATATTTTCCCCTAGGTTTTTGGATTTCACATGTCTAAACATCCATCGTTAACTTAAAATTGTTAATATCACACCTCATATGGTCCTGATGATGGTTCTGTAGAACCGAAACGCTATAGTGTCGACCCTTCAATAAATCATTCCTTCCACTTGGATCGTTGTTATCAGTTTTTCTACATATTGTCGGATTACAGTCCTCTATTTACTCTTCATATATATACAAATTTCGTTGAATATAATAGACATTTTCTGTCTACATATTTTCTTGTTGATCTTTTCATATTGCCGTATTAATTTTGTATTATTCGGCGAGAATAAATCAAATATATCAAACTTTTTTACCGTAACCAAATGCACTATAAATCAGATGAAAGAATATTAAAAACATTGATTCATAGAAATATACTCCCCACTGATCCTAATAAAAAAATAAAACTTATTATATAATATAATAAATTTAAAACCTCCAATTTAGTCATTAAAAATAATTCCTCTCCTTCGATTGGTGTTTTGCAAAAAAACGACGTTATATATCAATTTAAATGTCCTTTAGGAGATTGTATCTCCGAAAATAATATATATATATATTGGTTTAACCTCAACCACTCTGTCGATGAGACTTACAATGCACCTTTCTGATACAAGTTCCATAGCACAGCATTTAAAAAACATTCATGCCCAACAACAGAATAACAGAAAATTCTCACCGAAAACACAACAATATTAGAACATCAAAATAACAAACAAAAACTACACATTCTCGAAGCACTATATATCAGAAACATACAACCCAAACTTTACAGAATTAATTTTCAAACCAGTGCTAATGTACTTAAATGTCTTTAGCTACTGACACTATTTATAGAACAATTTTAAAAGTAAACGCTACACTCTTCAACGGCCCAAATACTCTTCTTACAAAGTAGTAATGTACATACAAAAGTTACATTACTTTTATAATATATCCTCCCCTGATTATGGCCCAAAGTCGGGCAGAAAGTACTTGGGAAATAAACAATCATGGAAAATATATCAATTAATTCCCACCGAATAATACAAAATCAATACTGTTATATACGAGCGTGTGGTTGCAAGAAAAATAAGACTGACGAGAAGATTTTGTTTATTGAATTAATAAAATAAACAAGCGGGCGAAATATCTGACCGGCTGGTGGGGGGGGCGTTTATTCGACGATTGGTGGTTGCTTTGAACTGGTCAGACAGTGTTGTCGGGTGACGTTCTCGGGACGGTCGACAATTCAACTGGCGTGTGACCTCTGCTTGGCCTATTTATATCTTCCCAACTTCAAACACCGGCCCCAGAAAATACTACTAGTGGAAAAAAATGATTGATTGAAAAATAAACCTTTTTTTTATAACTGAGAATTTTCTGGGGATTTTGGATAGACTATGCGCGGAGCCTATGCGCAGAAGCCATGACTTTCTCAGTTTGACACTGGCCGTTGTTGGGTCAACATCCGGTAGCTGTTATTTTCTTCTACAGTGTTGATGTCTGTGGGTCTGTGTTTTGTGCATTTTAGTAGTTAGGTATGTGAAGAGTTAAGTGGGTAAATCAACTGAGATTTGATGTGTTTTACTATAACAATACGGTAATATGAAAGGATCAACAAGAAAATATGTAGACAGAAAATGTCTATTATATTCAACGAAATTTGTATTAATGAAGAAATGCTGCCAATATATATATATATATATATATATATATATATATATATATATATATATATCCAACAAAATTAATTGAATGAATACTTACCATTATATACAGATTGTAAAATAGTCATTATTAAAACTCAAGGGCGTAGAAACATTTAAAAAAAATGTTTTGGTTGATTATTCGTATTTGAAGGACATTTTATTTGTTTTTATAATTTATTTCTAGTTATTGATGTATGGATGACAGATTAAAGATCATTCATTGATTCAAGACACTTATTAAAACTTGAAAATTATTAGATATTTGGAATAAAAATTAGATTTTATCATTTTTCACGTTTAGCAGGGTAATATTAATCAAAATTCTTTTTTAAAAAAATTGCATTTGTAAGACTTAATTTAGCTCTGGCAACCATATAGATAAAATGAATTCAATTTTAGTGTAACACTTGGTTACAACAGGCAGGGTTCCAGCACATACAGAGATGGAGATAGACATCTACTTATAACAATTGCCTAGAGAGTGGACACCCTTTTACAGCAAAGGGATAGTAATACACATTTTAAGAGACAAATCCCAGTCAGAACCGAATCTTCTGGAATAGTTTAAACCTTTCCAGATATGATTAAACAATACATAGAATTGGATGGACATTTGGTGAATCATATATAGATAAATGAAACTACTGAAAAGACTATTTTACTCATTTATAACCTCATACTAAACAATATTTCTAGTAAAAATAATTCCCCTTTTCACTCAAAAACACAATTTAATTGATGTTTATCAATTATACTTATTTCATTTTCCAATAAGCAAACATAATGAAACACTGAAATAAAATAAATGTTTAATTTTTGCAACATAACATTAAGAAAGACTCTCTTTGAATGTCAATGAAAATCTCACAAGAACGAAATACCATCGAATCGGAAATTCAGGAATAGTTAAAATTCTTTAAGCTTCGCGGAACAAACTTTTATAGGCAATTACATTTGCTTTCCTTTCTGCTAGGTTCATATGTTTCTTTTCCTTTGATTGGGAAGTCACCTGACTTGAAACCGAAGTTGTTATTGTAATTACGTTATTTCAACTTGAAGTTGCCTTCTCAGCATTATTTTTCTCACACTATCAGATTAATATATTTTGTTTCAGTTTTCCATGTAGTTAGTCCATTGGCCTAGTGGTTAGAGTGTTCGGTAATGGCCCGGAAGCCCGGGGTTCAATCCCACCTCTGATCATACCAAAGACTCAAAAGATGGTACTCCATACTGCCTTGTTTAACTCTCAGCATTATAAGGTAAGGCTGAAGGGTAAAGTGGAGCAATCAAGGGAATGGAGTAGCATCCTCCCCTACACCTTGGTGTGGTAGCTATTGAAAAGGAGGCTTTCAGGTCATCCTCGACTAAGGTCGCTAACTTTACTTAATGTAGTTAGTCATTACTTTCATAGCAACAAGTTCCCTGGGTTTCTTTATTGTTGGGTTACACAACTCTCTCTCTATCCTGAAAATATTAAAAGTATTACAAATTTCCTATTTATTCATTTTTAATTTATTTATTTTCTTATTCAAGATATATTGTTTTTCTCAATTCTTAATCTACAAAATTCAATAAAATATGTCACGGGAATACTGCACCTTAACCTAACAGAAAACCCTCAAATCTGGGTCAAGTTTTAAAATAAATTAATTAGTGCTTTTTATTTTCAAACCTACAGAAACTGTTTTAACATTTTCTAAGTAGTAGAGGAGTAAAGTCTGTTGCCAGGTGTTGAAATGTGAAATTAGAAATGAATATAAAAACAATTTATAAAAACAAGTCATAACTTGTTCGTTTTCAGTAATTTTTAAATCTTTAAATTTTTTTTATTTTTATTCATTTATTTACTTTATTTTGTAGCTTATAGAGTGTAGCAGAAAGAATTTCGTATTTTTGTTTGGTGCGTTAATTAATTTGACTGTTAGAGTCGATGCATATTTTCACCCAATCAGAATGACTTATCCTATTCAACCTGGATCATCTTTCCGGGCAGCACCAAATTGGGGAAAGCTGACAAAAACTTTCTCTTCCTCAGAACTTCTTCGTTCAGGACAGACGTAATGACTGTTTGCTCTCTTCAAATAAGAAGCAGCACCACCACCATGAGGAAATACATCTAAGTTATGGACCCCTTGTGTCTATTCTCTTAGCCCAAGGGTTCCCTGTTGAATATGAATTAGATGAATTCAATACGCCACACACAGGAACAACTCTTAGTCGCCTCCAGTATTGGCTATGTCAACTGCAATTCAAAATTCCACTCCGACACCTAGCTACTTCATCTCTGGGCAACATTTTCTGGAAACATTCATGCTTCTCGTTGAAACAACCTGAACCACAAACTCATGGGTGGCTACAACGTTTCTGTTCTCAACCAGCAAACACAACTTTTACTACACTTATGGTGACATATCTCACTCACACATTCAACAATGCCTTAACCTAACGATGCACATCTTTGCTTAGGAATTTAGCTGCTAAAATGCTTTCTCAACTTACTTCTTTCCTTCCTACGAGACTTGCAGTATAAACGTAAACCCTTTATTCCATGCTGCCATTAAAACCATCATATAAAACCTTACGGCATTTTCGTTCTTCTCTCTCCTTTATTTTCCAACAACACTTAGCGAGGAAACAACGTAACAACACGTAACAATATTTCCTTGCTAAAAATATCTCCGTTAAAAGAGCATCGTTTGTATGATTTCCAGCCACAAGTAAAACTCATTGAGTTTTTCTATTCCAGTGAAAGATCAATTATTCAAACTTAGAGAAAATACCAGCTGCATTTTAATATCAGACTATCTCCTTGTGATCACATGATTTGGAGACGAATCACCTGGTTTGAAAAAGCTGGATCAGTCAGTGATCTCTTAGGTCTCTTTGGGTGCTCTGATGCAGAGGTAGGAGCTTTATGGCTGAGTGTCCTTGAGGATCCATCTGCTTATACCCGTCATCGTTCTGCTCAACTAGACATCGACAAAACATCGCTTCAGAAGATTCTGAAACTGGATTTAAAAACATGATACAAAAAAAAGAAAGAAAAAAACACCAATTATATTTCCAAATAAAATAATAAATTTTTTTGAAAATAATGTGTATGTAAAAGTTATTTTTTTATTTTATATCATTCAGACTCAGTGTCCACCCTATAGGAAAAAAATACGATACAAAATGAGTGCATGAAAATGTGAATTTTGAAAGGTCTTTTATGACAGGCATATACCTGTGAGTGTGAAGTTTTACAAAAGTATGATGGTTGGTGAGAAACTTATGTATTATACAATAGTTTCTTTTGTGTTTGTGTGGAATCATCAGCCATGCCTGTATGTATGAAAATAAGCTCATGACATTAGGTACAGTATATTATGGTGTAGTATCATGCTCAATGAGCCATGAGGTTCCTTGAGAACAAATGTTCCTTTCCCACAAAAGTAAGAACAAGTCCTTTCTTCTAAGCCATTCTGTGAAGAATGAGAATGTGGGGGGTTCCTCGTGGCATAATGGTTTAAGCGCAGGACTCAGGGATCATAGTATGTGAGTTTAAAATCCAGTCACGCTATTACATTCACTTTCGGACAAATATCATTGGGAAAGGTATGAACCCCCTTATCCTCCCAGTTATGGGTTAAATAGTACCACTACTGTTCTTTTGGAAGGATGGCTTTGGCTTTAAATAACTCAAGAAGGTTGATATACCATTAAACAAACAATGAATGAGAATGAGGATTATGTATGTTTTTCTTTTACAGGAGGCTCTATGGCATTTCTATGGTGTCACCATCTAGCAGTCATTTGGCAGACCAGGGAATTAATCCCTCCAGTCTTATAGTGAGAAGGATATTGGTTGGGGAAATTTGGAAGGTGAACATGTTATCACTCGTGTTTTCTCTTTTTCTCTTTCTTCTCTTTTCTTTATGGATATATATCATTCTCCCCTTTTCATTTAACACACATATTTCTCTCTTACTTAGATATGTAGACTCTGCTCTATTTATATATAGATACTCATTGTCTACAATGGATTTTATTTTTTTAAAAAGCAAGAAGTGAAGGCTTTGTGCAAAATTCCAAATTATTATAAACACAGAAGACGGATATGCTCAATTGAAAAATAAAGGTTATATTTTCTATCACACATTAGAGATTAATATTATTGCAATTGTCATTTTGTAGACTTTACAGACATAACATATAGCAGTGGTGACAACTTTACCAAAGAAACAAGTGATTACCAAGCAATAATACATATGCACAGAGTGTGTCCAAAAAGAAACAAAATTTATGCCAAAATTTTTTTACTCTATAGCAATTGGTGTCTTATGTATGAAACTAAACTATATCTGATAATGAGTCCCCAATTCCCGATCCCTGAAAAGTATGAAATCATTCCCTTTTTGCCATTACTCCCAGTTTCACTTTGACCGGAAGTGATAATACCTACTAGGGTTCTATCTATGAGTCAAACGGATGTTTGAAATTATTTTTAAAATGATTTGTACCCCATTAATAAGTTTTTCCTTAAAACATTGATATTGCAAATAAGTATGAAATATTTATCAATTTAAAATGATTATGAAGGCTCATTTTTGGACCGAATATAATGTAGGGAGAGAAAAGCAGGGGATCGAGAGAAATGAGTAAAAGAAAAAATGAATATTATTTTGAAAAATTTTGAAAGTTTATTTTTTTACAAAATCTTCCAAAAGTCAATAAATTATTCAGTTTTAATAAAATTTTCTGAATTTAATATCAAACGAAAATAAAATCTAAACAAGTCAAATTACACCTATTTATTTGTTTATTTGCAAGGAAGAAAGTAATAATAGATAAATAATTATCGTCTAAAAATAAATTGCACAAAAATTAAGATACATATATTTGTGATTTAAAAGTGCATTTCCAAAAATTCAATTAAGTTTTCTTTGTAAATTTCCCAGTAAATTTATGTGTCAAAATAAGAAAAAGAAAACTTATAAAATACAGAATTTCTATGAGTACCACTAATTACCATAATTATTGCAAAGCTAATTTGAAATATATCCACCAAAATATCAGGTATCTCATTTAATATCTGAGAGGTCTTCAAAAAATATTAATACTGAAGCTTTATCAAGACTATGAATAAAATATTTTCTGAGAAATATTCCTCGTTATTCAGCATAAGTATTCCAATGAGTTTTCCATTGATTAAAGCACCTCTAAAACACCTCTTTTAATATAGTGGGAAGTTGTAATATTGTATTTCTTTGAATGTCTTCCATGTCTTCAAATCTTTCCCTTGTAAGGAATTTTTAGTTTAGGAACCCATTGAGATGGCCGGCATAATTGATTAAGATATCATTAAACATGGGATCTCACTTCATTTATGAAGAGGAAAAAAGTCTCTACATCTTTAAAGTTTCTGTTGAAGCTTCCGTTAAAAGTGACTTTTAAAATGTTAGAACTCCCAAAACACATCTCTGTCATTCTAAGAAACTGCAACCAACAAAACACAAAACTCAAACTTAATCCAGGCTTGCTTCAGTAGTGAAACTTTGACCTGTCACCTGTCAATATTTTTTGTCATTATCAGCAAAACCTTCTTTGTACATTTGTAAATTTCCAAATAATTCTATAAGAATTTTTAAAAATTGAGGTACATGGATTTCAATAATATTCTCTAAGGGGAGGAGTAAAATCCCAAAATTGCTGTTGTCATTTTGTTAGTATGAAGATTTCTGAGACACTGGCTTCAACTCCAAATAAAATCAAAACAAGACAGATAACTTGGAGGTATGTATTCCAGAAATAGTTCTTAAGTCTGTGTTTGTTAAATTTTTGTTTTTAGCTCATATAAATCTATTACACTAGCTAAACATTAATAATATGGAAGACTCTTATTTATGAGCTAACTGTTTTTACTATGTAAGACTTGTGTACAAAATCAAGATCTCTTTGATTTGAAATATTTTTGGACAGCTTTGTTAAACAGGCTTCTCCCACTAGATTATTGAGATTTTACAAGCTTGTATAGTATCACCCAAAAATATCCACACGCCTAAAAGTTAATTTTCTTCTAAATTAAACTCTATAATAAAAATATGAATATGTAACAGTCCAAAAATAAGCACACTTCTTATCTATATTCATATAATTTTATTTTCACTTACAGAGTTTCAGTACCATAGAGATTAGTATTAAGTAATACCGAATGATATCTGTTTTGATTGTATAGAAATAACAAAGTACTGGTATTTTTAGTTTAGTAGAAAATTGAATTTTTATCAAAAAATTGTTAGGGGTGTACTAATTTATGGGTGATTGTATAAGCATCTTATTTTTGATTTAGAAAGGAAGACTGCCAAGATTTTTTAAATCATCATTACCCTTTACAGATTAGAGCTCAATTTATCCTTGCTACAGGCAAATATGAGAAGAACGTTTTTTACATGAGTCAGATTAGAATTTTAAAAATGCAGAAATTTTACTAATTCCAACAATTACTTTTGCTTTTGAAATTATATAACCTGTATTAACATATATTACATGAAAATGATAATTCCAAGACAATATCTTTAACAGCAGGATTTAATTTTTTCCTGTATTTTGATGATGAGCAGCATTTCTTCAGCAAAAATATAACTCCATAATAAAGTAAGCTGAAAAATTGGAGAAATTGTGAAAAGTTAAATGATTACAAGCTAATAATCATCAGAGAATTTGGTTCCAACTGGAGAAGTCTGAAACCTACCAGCATCTGTAACCCTGATAAATGAGAACAATAGGGACAAAGCAGTTTAATAACTAGGTGTCATGAATAAAGCAGTTATTACAACCAAGTTGTGGGAGGGTAAAGGTGAAGGTCATGGCTGGTGTTAATGATGGCAATTGTTAAGATCACATTTTTCAGTACTTTCTTTCTATTTTAGTTTCTGGGAGGCTGGGAAAGAGAAGCAAGAAGTGTGGGCAGAGAATGAGAATCAAACAGGCAGGGAGGGGTGGATTGGTAGAGTAAGGCTTCAGTTTGGCCCAGCAGAAAGAGTGCAGACATTAATCAGGAAATTCATAGATATCACCATGTCTGATTGAAAGTTGATGTAATTAGTGTATATTATGAAATTTCTTGTAACAGAGATGTTGTATTTGCAGGTATAGCCTAATGGTTCAAGGACTGTATCATAGGTTATGAGGTAATCAGAGTTACCAAATATACTCGAATATAAGTTGATTCAATGCATTTGTGATCATAAAATCATAAGTTTACAGAATTGATTTTTGGAACCAAAAGTTGCTCCCAGTTCTGATAATATTTGAATTTCAGCTTTACAAAATTATCATCCATGTATTGTTCAATTCAAATCTATTGCCTAACAAGTAGGTCTTAAAAATTTAGATATATATTGTAGTTTACACCCGCTTAGAACAAATATGCATTATAGGATAACATGGATTTCAAACTAGACCAAAATTTCCTTTCCTGCCAGTGATCACTTTGTCATATTCATGTAGAGAGGTTCATCTCTAGTAAAAAGGGATAATACAAGGAGTTTTCTGGCTTTTGCAGACTAACTCTATAGAAGAAAAAGTACATCAACTCTGAGATTAAAGAAGATTTCATTATTGCTACTTATGTAAACATATATTACATTTCTCCATAAATGTTATCAAAGGTTTCAAAAAGGAGTTACTCTAACATCTAAGCAAAATTAGGCATTAATCTATTTGAACTAGTGTTCTCATCTTAATTGTTTTAATCACAAAATTTCAGCTATTTTGAAGATGAGGGATTATTATAATAATTATCATCATAAACTGATGGACTAATATCCTCATTTTGGTTGTTTTAGTTACAATGTTTCAGGGATTTCAGAAATGAAGAGTTATCATTACTAGCAGTATTCACCCATTACATACAGGTTGTAAGGTGATCATTACATAAAATAAAGGATATAGAGTCACTTTTATTAAAGTTTAAGATAACTATTCTTATTCAAAGGCATTTTATTTATTTTATTTGTTTATTTACTAGAGTATACTACCACCAAGTTTATGCTATTTATTATGAACGGACACAATTTGGGGTTTGTTTAGAGATCTCAAATACTCTCAAAATTTCTAAAAATTAAACATTTTGAATAAATACATTTATTCTATAATTTTCCAGATGTGAAGGGGTAGTATCAACCTAATTCTTTTTTTAAGTTGTACTAAAAAGTCTTTTTTAAATTTTTGACCAGGCATCCATGGAGATGAAATTAATTCCCTTTGAGCATAAGAGAATTGGTTAATGAGGTTGGGCTGAAAAGTACAAAGGCGGAAAATTTCATATGATGACATCATATCTGCTGTTTTGATTGGTTGATTTTAGTTTCTTTGTTTGATGGCATATCAATCTTCATGAGTTATTTAATGCAAAAAGCCATCTCTGTAGTAGAATAGTTGCGATAATATTAAACCCAATACAGGATAAAGGGGTTCATACCTTTCCCGAGGGTATTAGTCTGAAAGTGAACATAATAGCATGACTGGATTTCAAACTTGTTTACTATGATGGTGCAGTCTAGCAAGTCAGCCATTATACCACTGGGACTCCCCCTATATCTGCTGTTGATGACATTTTTGACCAATCAGATTCAAGTACAGCAAAACTGATGGAAGAAGTGAGTAGACTGCAGTGAAGACAATACTGAAAAATAAAGCTCCTTTGTCCACATTCCATGAAAGTATCTTATTCAGCCTGTGAACTTTTCAACTGATCCTCTTAGGTCCACATCTATATAAGATTATTCACTGATCTGTTTCACTGTCTCACTCTTTATACTTTCATCAGGTGTATAACAAATTTCTGAGAGTTTTAGATTGATTCTTTTATTCAATTCATTTATTGTTCAAATTCTCTCAAATGAAAGGAGAGATTTTGTGTCAGTTAATTCTTCCATGTTAATTTATTTGCATGAATAATAGAATAAGAACAAAATTCTTCCAGTGATTGAATAAAAGTTTTCATTTGAAATTCATTGGAGGAATTAATAAAATAGACAGCTGAAGAAATCTGGAGAAGGATCCTATGACTGAAATGTATAACAGCCAATATGAAAATGCAAGTGTGAATCAATTACTACTGAGTAAAATTGAAAAAGATTTTGAGACAAACAGAGATAAAATATTGTGAAGAAAAATAGGAGGAAAAAGTTATTAAATGGTTCTCCTTTATGTCTGAATTTCAGGAAAAGCCTTAGAGAGAGAGTTTGATGAATTTTGATCAAACTATGTAGAATATATAACTTACCACTTCTTATTATTAGAAAAGTACATTGAAACACCTATATCACACTTTAAAAGTAACATAAAATGCCCGAGAACTATTTTATAAGGTATTTTATAGATTAGAAGCAATGTATATAATTCTATTCAATAATTCTCTGGTGAATATTGCAGAAACTTTTAATGAAATCTTTTTTTGTTTATTTTGGAAGGAGAAATTTTTATCTGTGAAATGAGAACAAATAACAGACTCAGACAGAATAAAAAGTTACCAGTATAACAATGTCATTTTGATCTGTGAATTTTTCTCCATCACTCTAGCATAGAATGATAAAATTTATATTAAAACAACATATCTTTAAAATAAAGGATTCTTTTGAAAGTAGCTTGTGGATTACAATATTAAAAAAGCAAAAAAGATAGAAGAAATAATCAAAACCACAAATATGAGGATACAAATTAGTCTCAATTATTCATTAAATAATGACAGTTTTATAACCTATTTTAAACAGAATTTTCTGTAGGTATCTAAGTTTCTTTTATGAAGCCTTATTTATCAATATTTGGCTATTTTTTTTCATCTTATTTCTGTTATTTTTTTTATTGAAATGCTGTGGTTGATTTTACATCTTATAGCCATTTTGGAAGAAGAAATTGCATAGCAGTCTGGATTAGAAATAAAGAATTAACTAATAATGTGATTCGAATACCTTCAAGACTATTTTTTATTCTCTTCCTCTTATTTCTATCATTTACTTTTTTCTTTTTTTTTTCTCTTTCTTTCTTTTTTCTCTTTCTTTCTTTCTTGTAAAAAACATTAGTCTGTAATAAGAGTTGAACATGCAGCCAATCCTTCAAGATTCTTCTTCATTATATACCTTTCTCCCTATATTTCTAGCGCTTTTACTTTCTTTAAGCTTTTCTTTATTTTAATCATCTCTTTCTTATTTTCTTTCTTTCAGTTATATTATGTGCATAGCAAGAAGAGATAAAAAAGGGTGATAAAAAGTGAAGAAAACAAGAAAAAGGTGTATTCATGAATGTAATAGAAAAGGTTATAGTCAGAAAGTCTGTTGGATCTTTTTGGTGTTTAAGGTTGTTGTCTGGATGAATAGTAGTAGAAGGAAAGAGAAGTTTGACATTCGGGGCTTCAAGTTTGCATATGTGGTGCAGACAGAAGTAGTTGCAGTGAGTGACTGGTTTCTTTCTAGTTGCATGGGTGGTACAGACAATCATTCTTTTCTTGGAGCTGCTGTGTATAAGAACTGGTGATTGAGTAGAACTACTTGGAGTGGTCAATATACAATACTACTTGTATAATGGATAAAGTTTCTTGTATTGCATATGGGGGAAGGAGGCTATGGCTATGTCTCAAGCACTGCATCTTGGAACATGGGAAGAGTAGATCTGGTGAAGGGATAGAACTGATGGGAGTATCCCTTTGCTGCATCCCCTTGCAATCAGTAAGATGCCTATGGAATTGCTGAGATGCACATTGTAATGCCAGGACTGTAAAGCCACAAAAGTTGAAAATTGCTGTATGTAGGAATTGATGTGTTACATGAGTGCTTCCCTAAATTGTTTATTGGTCTCTTGGTCAGTTGGTGTGCTTAGCTGACCACTGTCAATGAAGAAGGATAAACTACATTGCTGGGCCAGTGACCAAGCATGTGTGTTATGGCCAAAACCCAAATGCATGTGTGTTGGCTGGAATACATTTAAACATTTCAGGAGTACTGCTTGTAGTGCCTTCTTGGTCTTGTGGGGTCATGCAACCTACCCCAACACTATGTTTGTAGAGTAAGCAGTTTGTTCATACTTTTTCACCTTGAAAATGTCATGAATTGTAGCAAAAATTTCTTTTTTTCTTTTAAACTCTTTTGCATTTTGTCTACTGGCATCTTTATAAAAGTAAAAATTATTTACTGCTTATGAAGATCCACATCTAATTTATTAATCATCTTAAAATCAATACATATCAAGACATTCCACACTTCCAGCAAATTTCCTGTGAACCAAATCCAAGTAAAACTATTCATGAGTTATTTTATCAAAACCCCCTTGCTTTGGCTTAGGAAGGATTCGGTAGAAAATAAGAATCATATAATTTTCCTTGTTTAGTCTTATGAATATCTAATTTTTAAAAAAATGGAAGCCAGATTTTCATGATACAAACAACTACTCACACAAGAAATGGAGGATTTTCTAATAGACAAAATGTTACCCCAGGAGGTAAATAACATTTTCCTGGATTTGCTAATAAGGCCTCAATGATTGAAAAGAAAGTTGGGGTTAAAAAGAAAAAAAATGATATCAGATTGAGCAATGCAAGAACAATGCCTAAGGACAATTGCTTTAATTTTCTGTGTAAATTCCATCCAATCTTATTTTCTCACAATAAAGTTAAAAATCAGCTGTTTTCATTTCCTTGCCATTAAATTAGAATTCCTGTTTTAATTCATTTTGTTTTGCTTTTCACAGATTCCTCTCTCTTGGTTTTGTTTAATCTTTCTGTATTCCATACAAAATGCTTTATTTATTCTACTTGATTTATTTCTATTTTTTAGAAATTTATTCATTGATTTTACTTTATAAATTCATTTCACTTAATTCATTTTTTAAATGTTATTTATTAATTAATTCATTTTTTCTGATATTATTTTATTTGTTGATTATTTTCTTCTTTAGTTGGCAGGCCTATATGTTCACTTTATACTATCTAATACATAATATAGTGAGTCACATTAATTCCTTACTCACTTAAAGCTATTTTAGTTGCTATTAAACCCAATCACAAATCATATCCTATCTATCTATCTGAATTGGCTGTAAATAAATGAATAAGGAAACATATTGTTATATTGTGGTTCTTTGGTGAAGTTGGTCTCTGCAAAGAAACAAAGAGGTGATGAAAAGGTAGAGCCAATGAAAAAGGTTGTCACTTGATCCTAGTGATGAAAGAAAAGGACAAACATGCTTTTACAAAAAGCTACTTATTTTTATTTTGGATGTTACAAGTTCTTTTTTGACCATCTCATAAACAGAAACACTGGAAGTAGTTTTTGTTCTGTTGATGGAGGAAATATTCATCTTATAAATCTGTTTCTCAAAAATTCAACTCATAACTTTTTAAATCAAACAAACTTTCTCTTAATTCACATGTGACTGTCCACAGTTAACCACAAGAAAACTCATGGTTTCCTTGTAACTTGGGATTAGAACTTTGACCTTCCATTTGCTGATCTCTTCTACAGCATTTGCTGTACTAAGTTTGGAATAGCAAATTTAATAATTTCTTTGGAGAAAATACAATGATCATAAATGCAGGCTCCATACAGCTATTATTAAGCAGCAAACTGAATTGAAATTGTTTTATTCTCTAAGTTAGCACATTTTAACATTAGTTTGCTAATAAAAATATTGCAATAAGTTTCATTTTTGCTATGTCACATTCAAAATTGAATCATTTATATCATAGTCCCTCGGTCATATATTGTCTTATTAGCATAATCATCAGGCAGGTAAAGTTACCGAAATTCAGTAGAATCAAGTTCAAATCCAGTACTAATGTACTTAAATATCTTTAGCTACAGCTGATATTTATAGAACTAAATTTAAAAATAAATGCTACAACAACACACCAGTATAATAATAAATACACAACGCTTACAAAGTAGTAATGCACATGCAAAGATCACATCACTTTTGCAATATACCTACCCCTGATGATGGTTCAAGATCGGGCAGAAAGTACTAGGAAGCCAATTAATTATGGGAGTTTCATTAACCAATTCCCTCTGGATGCCATAAAATCAATGCAGCAACTCAAAAGGATATATACAAAAATGTGTAGACAAAGTACATCTATACTGTTCAATGAAATGTGTATTAATGAAGAAATGCTGCACACACACACACACACACACACACACACACACACACACACACACACACACACACACACACATATATATATATATATATATATATATAAATATATACATTAATAATATAGTTTGCTATTGCTATATTTATATATAAAGAGTGCTCAATATTGGTCATAGAGTCAACAGTCCTTGGTGACAGTCAATTTCTTCTCTGGTACAGTTGGGTCTGTCTATGCTTTCTTAAATTATATAGGTGTGTGTGTGTGTGTGTGTGTGTGTGTTTATTAACTAGGGTTCCTCATACATATTTATCCAAGTTTTTCCTTTGTTAGCAGAGATGAATTTGCTGCTTTTCTTATTGGGTTATTCCATTGCTTTAGTTCTTGTCCTCTGGGTTTTCTGTTAGTAAAGTCATAAGTGTATGATTGGTTGACAATGTCACCAAACCACTTCAATCTTTTTTGTTTGATTATATCTGTAATTTCTTATTCAAAGGTCTCTTATATATTTTTATATATCATTTTGATATATGTAACATATATAGCAATAACATCACTTTATAGAATGTTGAAGAAACTTGAAGTTTAAATGAAGATAGAAAACAGAGTGTATTTGAGAATACATTATATTCATATTATATCTGAGAATATATATATATATATATATATATATATAGGGTGCAGAAGCAAAATCAGGAGTATCCTAGTATTATAATAAATGACTATTATAAAAAAAGATTAATTTCAATTTAAAAAAATAAACAACAAAATAAAAAGATAGACACAAAACTATAAATTTACTCAATATAGCCATCATTTTTCAATTATTGTATCAAAACACCTTTGAAATGATTTGCATGCTTTCAAAATAAATTCCTTCCCTCCTCAATAGCAGTCTTAAGAAAAGCAATATTTGAATGGGAAGTTGCATTTGTTTCATTTTCTAATATGACCCATATAGCATTAATCAAGAGGCTCATGGTCTGGGTTTAAATCTTGTTTAATTGCTGTCCTCACAGTTGTCTTGTGGACTTTCAATTCATTAGCATGCTTTCTTATTGATGTTGTGAGTTCCTTCTTAACTGTTAAAAAAAGCCTTCTTTTCCTTTTTTTGTTCAATCTGCCCTTCCCCCCTTTCCTTAAAAGAATTTTTCTTTGCTTTGTATGCATTAGACAAAGAAACTTTGGCTTGGTTTTGGCATTAAGCAAATCATAGATTCTTTGTCATTTCTTTTCTTGCTCATTCATATTGGACTGAATTTTGATTTAAAATAGTGCTTGAATAATAGAGATAATCATGAAAATTTAAATTTATTACATATTTTTTCAAGACTGATCAGACTAAAAATTATTCCAAGTTTTGATTTTGCACCCTGTATATGTATGTGTGTGTGTGTGTGTGTGTGTGCAGCAGCTGTTTGGAATCCACAGCAGGACAAAGGTCCTTCCCAATTATTTTCATGGACAACCTTGATTTTACAGGCCACTGCATTGTCTTAACCCTTCATTGCATCTTTCCATCTTCTGTGGGGTCTTTGTCTACTACGTTTATTCTTTACTTGAACACCATTTTACAAATATCTTTTGCACCATCTGTTATCCTCTCTTCTTGCTATATATTCTGACGCTTGCATTTTTGTCAGTTGATAATTTCTATGATATCGCTTATGTTAGTCTCCTCTCTGAATATAAAGCATAACAGTAATTATAAACAAAGAATCTTTGAACCATCTTACATTCATTTTGTGTGACTGTTAGAAAAAATTTTATATCAATCCCATTTTAAGTGGGAAACTCAAATGCCTTTTCAATAGGAGCTCAGCAGTTGGCATCTCCTTTTATTCCTCAAGTAAAAAGTTTCTCTTGACCATCATATTCTCATTGTTTGTTTAAATATGTGCAAATATCAAATTAAATGGCGCCTTTCAAATATAAGGCGCCTTTCCCTTGTGTTTATATAAAACATTTCTTTTATACTCTTTTTAAGGCCTCTTTCTCTCTTAATGGTAATACTGTCATGTTCAGTACTTACACAAGATTGAGTCATAATGGTAATTAATATTTTTGACTTGTTATTTTAAATCTTGTAATTCAATAGTTAATATCAAAATCATTAGAAAAGTTAGAATTAATATAAATAGCCCAAACAAATAGATTATTAAAACTGGTTTAAAAATGGACAGAACTAAGACAAAAATAATGTTCAACAGTAATGCAACAAAAATAATAAAAAAGAAAAGAAGCTAAAATTCTCAGTGGAATTAAAGAATAGAAATAATTCTGATGAATTTTGAGAAAAATATGGAAAATGAAATGAAGACATGTATAACAATAGGCTCGAAGGGATTTACATTAAAGTCATGATAAAATTACAAGTTGCAGCCATGAAATTTGTCAGTATTTAGATAGGTAACCACTTGATAATAGCTGATGTGTATAAAACTAAGCCTTACTTAGCAAATAAGGCTAGAAGGTATTTTATGAAAAAAAAATCACGTCAGGCATCTTAAAGCTTAAAATATAAAGTCTACAATCTGTGTATATATTTACCAACTCCTTTGCACAAGTAGGATGTGACACAAGGTCAGTTTTTGAGCAAAGTTTAACTGGTCTGAATTCTGAGTTTTTCTTCTGGTTTTCCATACAAAGGTGGAAGCGCTCAGTTTACCCTACTATTTATCCATAGCTGGTAGGAGAATAATTGGATTCATACCTTTCCCAAGGGTATGTGAAATGTAAACAGTCTTGTAGAGGACTTGAAATCATGTTGCCATGTCTATTTCCTTCACTAATAACCATTACATCATGAACACCTCCTTAATCAGTGTATTAAATCTATCCAAAGTTGGCATTTATCACAATTATGATATATTTAAATTTCAAGTTTTAATCGATTATGGTCTTGTATATGTATGTTTATTATTTTATTTTCATAAGCAATAGTTTTCTGTATAACTTTAATAAGAAAACCAAAACTTAAAACAATTTTATGAATTTGACTGAAATTTTGCAATTTATAATATATATTAATTTGGGGGATTTTTTGTTGCTTTTGAAAAAATAAATACATGCATTTGTAAATAAACAAACATAGAATGCAAAATTAAGAACAAATTGTTTTGTGATATTTATAATGAAATCAAAACATAAACATCCACACATACTCAAATAAGGATATGTAATAGTCTTCATTTTCATATTATGTCCCTAACATTTGTATACAAAAGTCTCAAAAGGAAATCAATCAAGGCTATTTCTTGTTTTTATTCTCGATGAAGGCAGCGATCACAGAGCAATCATACAACCAGTGAGCAGAAAAGTTATCTGTCTTTCTCTTTTGTCTCTCACCTGTATTCCATCTGTCTTTTCGTTGTTGGAACAAGTTTTTTTTTGCTCTATCTCTATTTTGAGCCGACTGCTAGAAAGATCATGACAACCAATAAATTTCTTATCAACAAAACAAATGGAAACATTTTGTGTTTGACGCTTTTTTGACAATCAGGTTACTATGATATTATTGTGATATTTAAGGGGTATCATTATAATATCATAAATGATGCCATAACATGACACACATTGAAGTAGTACCATGCCAGTCATTTCCAACAAGAAAACGCATTAAAAAACTTCAGCACAATAGCCTGGGGTTTGCAGAGAGATAGAGACAGAAGAAAAATACAGAAAACAAGATGAAAAAAATGACAATAAAAAAAAAAAAAGAAACAACAAACTAACAATGATAAGGAAAGAGAAAAGAAAAGAAAACAGAAACAACAACAAAGAAGCGGAAAAGAAAAAACCCAGCCCAAGAAAAAAGAACAAAAACAAAGAAACCATCAATTAGAATTAGGTAAGTTGCTTCTTCTACACTTTCTTGTTTTTTTTTTTTCTTGGTTCCTCTTATTGTTCTAGCTCCCAGTTCATGCAGGATGAAAAAAAAGGAAAACAAGCTAAAGGAGGTGGAGGAAAGAATTAGGAAAATTTAAAGAAAACAGAAGAAAGATTAGAACTATAAGAATATTTTCAAGATATTTTTCGGGGATATCTGTGGAAATAGAAATGCACCTAGTAAGATCACACGTTCATTATAAACAGATGTACCTAGGAAATAAAATAACTTTTTTTTATATATCAAGTCATGTTGCTGTTTTTCATTTGGATTGAAGTTTGGTTTGAAATCTAATTGTCTTCACCCAAATTGTGTTAACCCAAATATGTGTGGACATATAGTAATGAATTGTCTTCACCCAAATATGTGTGGACATATAGTAATGAATTGATTTTATAGAGAAGAGCCTATCGTTCCATGAGAAAGAATCCCAATTTGGAAAATGCCCAACAGAATTTGGGTAAGACTGCTTTTCCAGAAGGCTTTGGCAGCCTGCATTTTCCTGATATTTTGTAGATACAAATCAAATGGAATAAAGAGTAAAATGGCAGCGAAGTCTGCTCCAAGGGTTTTTAGAGTTATAAATTTTTTGTTGGATAAAAATTGTGGGTGATTTCTTTGGTTTTTTGGTCTCAAGTGATGTCTTAGATTTACACGGGAGCAGTGAAATGAACAAAAGGATTCAATAAAGGCTAGTTGTCTATATTTTATTTGCCATAAAAAAATGTTGTATCATATGTTGACATTCAATTTGGAATTGAGGATATGGTTAATGTCTCTTGTAGGTATCAACAGGAAAGATCCCAAAATATCTCACTGAGTGGTAGGAGTGGGGTCTGGAAGAACCAGAAAAGTTATGCAAAAAAAAAAAAAAAAGAAACAGAAATAAAAATGTGGAGCAGTTCAAATAAGTGATGCATGATATTTTTTATTGTTTTTTTTCTGTTTTTGGTTGTATGGACACGCTGTTTTTAAATGTATTGTGTTGGTAACTACAAAAAGAAGACAAGGGTAAGAATAATAGAAAAATATACAAAGGTCTGTTTGCACCAATAAGAAGAGTTAAGAATTTTTCTTGAAAAGATTTTTTATCTTGGTATGGGAAAAGTGTAAAACTAATATAATGGCTGAGAGATTTCGTTTTATATATCTTGCCTTTGGGCTTAGTTAGGCTGAGAAACTTTCGGCTCAGCACATGGGTTAGTTAGGGGCAAACTTGAGCGCAGGTGTTAACGCGCGCGCGCGGAGGATGTATCGTTCACAGATGTCAACATAAAAATCCCAGATAGAAAATTGTGACTTGGGGATGTGAAGGACGTCATGCACCGGAAGCGCGCACGGAGGATTTTGGGGATTTTGCAGAAAGTCAGTAGAGTTGAGTATTGTAGTCCAAAGAAGAAGGGTGCCTTTCACTAGCTCGCAGTGGCCTTGTGGTGGGTGCCACACGTGTTGGTGGGGGGGAGATGGAAAGCCAGCATAGAAAGATTGTGCCTCTCTCCTTATGTCGAAAAACCTTTTAACTCAATGGTAATAAAAAGTTTCATACCTGAACTAAGAAGTCGTAAATGCTTTTCATGTTTCGGGATTCCTACGTTCTATGTATATATGTTATGAATATTCTATGTACGTTTCCTATATTCATGTATGGGTATGGTACAAAATAATTAAGGTTTTTCAATTAATCATTTTAGTAGTTAATTCTTTTTTTTTCAATTTAAACTTTGAATTTAAAACCAAATTGTAAAATTTCATTCAAGTATTTGTTTATAAGTTAATACTTAGGAATGTAAAACATACAGTAATAAATGTTTGTTTTGAGTGAAGGGGGAAATACTTGGAATGGAAAATATTCAAAAATAAATAATTGTTGAGAATCAGCTGTTATTTGAGACTTGGAATGGAAAATATTCAAAGATAAACAATCATTTAGAATCAGTTGATATTTGTGACTTGCCAGTTACATGTCATTTTTGGAAGATTGATTATGTAATTAATTATTTTTAGGGATATATATATATATATATATATATATATATATATATATATATATATATATATATATATATATATATATATATATGTATATCAGGACGGATTCTGAGAGATACTGAGAGGACACACAGAGAGGAGACAATGAAGGCAGCAGTCATGGAACAATCAGGCACACTAACAGCCAGTGAGCTAACTATTCTGAGCTGACTGCTAGAAAGATCATGACAACCAATAAATTTCTTATCTACAAAACAAATGGAAGCATTTTGTGTTTGATGTTTTTTTGACAGTCCGGTTACTACGATCAGGCTGATAGCTAAGGGGTATCATTATAACCTCTTAAGTGGTGCTGTACACAACACCATGTCCATTTCCGTTGATGGGAATTATTACATTACAAGTGCCACCTATATATATATATATATATATATATATATATATATATATATATATATATATATATATATATAATTTGAAACTAGTTTGCAGATTCTATTTTCTTTGCTAATAGTAGACTACCCTGAATCTTCATACATATATATGTATATATATATATATGTGTTTGTGTGTGGGGGGGAGCTACATATATACATATGTGAAGCTGCTTGAGTTCACTTGGCTCTAATTCTTTTGAAAGATAGTATAAATATATTCTTCCTGCCATTTCTCTTATCATTGAATGTTCTGGTCAAAACTGTCTTGTACAACATGATGGCTGACAGAGAACATAGTGTGTGAGTGAGCACTCAAAAAGACCACTTACCCATAAATGTTTCTTAAACTGTAATAACAATAAAATGTAACAATAATTGTTAAAGAGAAAGAGCCAGAAAGAAGGAAAGAGAACTGAAGGGACAGTAAACTATAAGAAACGGAAGAGAGAGAGAGAGAGAGAGAGAGAGAGAGAGAGAGAGAGAGAGAGAGAGGAAGTATTGTAAAATGGAGAGGAAAAGATGGCAAGAAGTGTAGGCAGGTCAAAAAAGAATGAGTGAATAACACCAATAAAGAGAAGATATAAGAAAAAAGATGGCAAAGATTGGAAAAAGAGAGCAGATTCAGAAAAAGAAAGAAAGATAGAAAGTAGAAAGAAAGAGAAACAGAAAAGAAAAGAAAGAAGCAAGGATGAAACAAAAAAGAGTGAAAGATAAATGAAAGAAACAAGAAACCACGAAAGAAAAAAGAAATAATTAGAAGAAAAAACACATAAAAAAGGAACTAAAAGAAACTAAAAGAGAAGGAATGAAGGAAAAAAAGAAACAATAAAAAACAAATAAAGAGAAAGAAACAATAAAGGAAAAAAAAAAAAGAAAAACAGGCAAAAAAGAAAGAAGCATAAAAGATTTTGCCATATTGTCTGTCTGTCCCTGCTCTACCCTGCTAGCTCTTCAATGCAATGTGAAAAAGTTTTCATTTTCTTTTTTTGCTTTTTTGCATTTCAAACAATTTTCCGCCTCTACTTTTTTCTTTACATGTTAATTTCTAATAAAAAGTTTAAAATAATAAAAAGTTCTTTAGTTCAAGAAATTTGCTTCTGATTGGTAATTAAATTAAACTAATTTTGCAGTGATTAGACACTTGACATCAATACAACTTGGCAACTTGTAAGGTTGATGTTAATAAATGTTAAGTGTTAGAATCTAAAACAAACTCCAGTTGCAATCAAAAACATTATCTTGACTGTTTAAAGAATTTTTACAACTATTACTACAACCTCTAAAGTCTATTATGTTTAATCAAATATAATGTAAATAACAAATTGAAGTTTTATTCTTACGATTTACTATTATCATTCTATTTATTAAGAACATATGTAACACTCAGTGATGATCAAATTCATAATACATTTGCTCTGGATCTGGCAAACCATTTACTCAAGGTGAATAATGAAAACCAAAAAGTATACTGTATTTATGGGAAAATTGTATTGAAAAGCACAGAACATACTTCCAAGTGTATTGCATTGAACATGCAATACAACTGGATATATGTTTTCATGCTGCAGTGATTAAGAAACTGTTCTTATAGTGAATTTGGTTTGGTGCTTTTCAATGCAAGTCTGAATATTAATTTCATGAAAGATCTTCTTTTATCAATAAAACTAGGTGAAAGTGAATAAACAGTCACAATCAGTTTTAGTTTTTGGAAGACAATTGCAGGACTAATTTAGTAAGTCCTGATTTAAATGTCTTTGATCACTTAAGATAAAACAATGTATACATTTTAAAGGTGGGAGATATTTTTATCATTAAGGATTTTTAGACTATTGTCTTCATCTTTATTGTTATTTCCACAACGTTTCAACCGATTTGTCCTCCGGCCTTCTTCAGGTGTCTGTTGAACTCGGGAACCTACACGGAACTTTGAACTACATCCTTTATTGAATCCACGGGGGTCACCTGTTCTGATTTCGTTAGCCATAACCGGGTACAAGTGTTAAGTATTCCTGTATTTTTACTCCCATATTGTATTTATCTCTATACTTGATCTACTCAGCAGGTCCTTGTAGCCCAACATATGTGCTGATTCCTTCAGGTGTCTAATTCTCCAATGTTCAGCTCTATCAATTATTTCAACATCATCCTATAAAGGCAGATGGTTTCCCTTTTCCTTCCATATATAGTCCGCCATATCTGACTTTTCAATCTCACCTTATACTACTGCCTTCTGATATTCCTCTAGCCTTACTTTTAGTGGGTGACCTGTCTAACCTTTGTATATTTTACCACAACTGCAAGGGATGGAGTAAACACAAGTTATTGATCATGTTGAATTCCATTGTTACTAATACATTGAGGAAGGGTAATTTTTTATCTTGCTCTTTCTCCATAGTGAACTGTATTGATGGTTGGATTGAGTTCACGTGATCAAGTAATGTCTGAACATCTTCCTGATGAGACCAGAGAATGAATGTGCCATCAACGTATCTAAGCCACATAGATGGCTTTAGTGATGTAGATCCTAATGCCATTTCTTCGAAGTATTCCATCTATATGTTAGCCAACACTGGTGACAATGGTGAACTCATAGCCAATCCTTCTCTTTGTTGGTATATATCAGATCTTATCCCGAAGTAGGTTGTCTCCACACAGAAAGACAACATTTCCATTAGATTATCTATTGGGATACAAGTGTGTTCTTCCAGCAAGGGGTCTGCATCCAGTTTATCCTGTACTACAGCAAGAGTTTCATCAGTAGGTACCTTTGTAAATAGACTTACTACATTCAAACTCACCATCTGGTTAGAATGAATGGGGGCATCACTGATTCTCTCCACAGAATGGGCTGAGTTCTTGACATATGATGAGGACTTACCGTTTAGTGGGCTGATGATCTCCACAAGGAAGCGGCTCAATGTGTGACATGCAGTGTCAGCAACCGAGGTTGCTGACAATGGGTCTCAATGGAATACCATCCTTATGAATTTTTGGAAGGCCATATATGTTTGATGGATCACTGTAATGTTGAATTAGCTGTCTGTATTTTATTTGTGGTATGAGATCTTTATTCTTACCAAGGATCTGTGACAGCTTCCTTTCCGTCTTCAGGTTCGGGTCCTTCTTTACATTACAATAGCCACCATTGCCAATCAAGTCCACCAGTTTGTTGGAGTATTCCACCCTATCTGTTACCATGGTAGTATTGCCTTTGTTAGCTGGAAGGATTATGATACTGTTATCATCCATAGCGATTTGATAGCTTCTCTCTCCGTTTTGAGATGTTTGGTTTCCGAGACTTTGATTTCTTATGTGCCTGTCTCACTTTCCATATTAGCTCATCAGCCCTAGCCTTGGGAATTTTTAAAGCTGCATCCTCAAGTGAGGCTATTAGATCTGAGTAAAGAATTTGCTTGATGGTAGTAGTGAAGTTGAGACCTTTGTTTACGACAGATTTTTCAGGAGTTGTTAGCTGTCGCTTACTGATGTTGACAATGGCTTCTACTGGTGAGTAATGGGATTGGAGGTTTTCATCTTCTCCAACTTCATAATTTGGCATGCCTTGACCATATAAAATTCCTGATTTATCCAGATATTGTTAGATATGGGTTCTGTCATCTATCATAGATATTCTTCCCAGGAACGGGGTGAGTTTGCTTGGGATTTCCAACCGTAGTTGATGTTTCTTCCAACGGTAGTTATGAATTCTATCTCGGACTAATTCCCACTCTAATCAGAGAGATTTTTATTTTGTCTTTAAATCTTTAAATTTGTCGTATGAACAAGGTTTTAGATAGACCTAGTAGAGTTATTTATGAATAAATGTTTGTCTTTCTATTCTTGAAATAAAAAAAGCACATACTTAAAGTTTTCAGTGGCAGTCTGAAATCACCAGAAATGTCCTGTTTTATCTTTTTGAGATAATTATATTCAATTCACATATTCAAGAAACTTTTAAAATTTTAAGAGAACTTAGATTGTGATGAGAGGATCAATCAAATCATTGAATATTTTAAAACATTTCTTTAAAAAAATGGCTATGTGCCATAAGAATATTACTTACAAATGCATATAATCAATGCTATCTATCTATCTATCTGTGTGTGTGTGTGGGTGTGCATAATTGACAACCTTTGAAACAATTAGGTTTCACTTATTATAATGTTCCATGGTGAGACAGATGTTTCTTATCATAAAGGATTTTAATTAACATCATATTGAGAATTTGGATGATTATAAAATAATGTTCAGCACAAAAAGAAAAGCCTAAGATTTATCATTCAGTTGCAAATTAAACTGTAAATTGCTTTATTTTGTAATACATAGCATTTTGAATTTATAATATCATGGTGATGTCTTATTTATGCTGCATCATAGTTACTTAATGACAATTTTAGTGATATACAAACATATCAATAACATACATACATGTACATCTGTTTGTGTGTGTAGTTAATTCAATTATCCTCTATACCTTTGTTATCTTGATTACAAAAAAATTACACACACATGCATATATATTATTCATATATCCATATATTGGTAAAATTCTTAGTCTCACATACACACACACACACACACGCACATATATATGTATATATTGTGTAATATAATATTATATTTTCAAATCAGGCCTATCATTTTCAAATAAGCTACTTTACCTGCTCCATATTTGGACCTCTTTTTGAAATGGTGTCTTCCTACTGATTTACTTATTTTTGGACTGTTACAAACTCAGATTTTTTTTGTTACAGAATTTCAATGCAGTAGAATTTGGTAATAAATAATGATTAATTATAATTTCTTTGGTTCTATAAAGTTCTACTAGAAATAAGAAAATCTTAGTATCTTTAGTTAAGAAGAAAATTAACTTTTTATGAAAATTTGTATGGGGGCCCTTATTTATGGATTATACTGTGTATGTAATATTAACGTGAATAAAAGTTTTGAAGAATTTCTTCATTAAATCCGACCTCTTTATCACTAATTACATAAACATCTCATATACATGTGTGGGGATTTAGGAATTAACAATAAAACTCCCAACCAGATATTGACTCGTCGGCTGCCAGATACAAAATGTATAAACGCGTTGCTACGCATAAGGCTCCACGCATCCATCCGGTTAAAATCAGAAAAAAGAAAAATAATAAAATGTAAAGTAGCCAATGGGAAGCAGTCGCACCAAAATTAGAATGATTTTGGAGTGGCGAATTTGGAGCCGGTGAAGAGAGATAAATACTCAGGTTTTCTGTGAAATGCCCTCTTTTTCGGGTAGTGACGTCGAACCGACAACACCGATTTTACTGTCTGGTGTTTTGGACACCACGCTATGTTTTGGGACGTAGCGTTGGTTAGTCCATTCACCAAGTAAATAAAGGAAAGTATGAAAGAAATGTTTTTGTCTCCTATCTGTTCCTATCTTTTCTTTTTGCATATTTCTTTTGGACTTTCTTTGGGCAAGGCATTCCGCCGGCCAGTCAACATGGGGTAAAATAATATAACCAAAATATGGAGTCAGATATCTTACGGCAACACAGCCTTGCCCTTAGCCACTGACCTTCATAAAAACCTTTAAACTCCACATATGTACTACTTTGATTAGTTTTAAAATCAAACCACAAGTATATAGCTGACTTCTTAGGTTATGCAGATAAAATTGTGCTCACTTTTAGTTGTTTGTGTGAACAGCAGCTTGTTACCTGAATGCACCTTCCATACATCTGTCAGATTTTGGTACCAGATTGTTGTACTTATAGTAAATGGCTTCTATGATTCATTTTTTAGTCTCTATACTGCTTAGCACTTCTGCCAGTAATTAGTTTCATCAAAAAGATTGCTAAATGATTCATCAGAAGAAAAGAAATTATTATTTCCCCTTTAGGAAAAGTTACAAAATAATCAAACTTGTTATCATGATACTTAGTAACATTGAACAGGTGGTTACCTGTCCAATATTACAAAGTATCATGATAACTTCATGAGTTATTCAGACCTGTAAACTCATTTTTCTTATTTCTAACCTGTTTCAGTAATTTTGCTCTTCAGCCTTTAGAAGATAAATTTTGCATTTTTAAAAATTTCCTTGTGATTTTCTAACATATTTATTTGTGTTACTTATTTGAAAATTCAAAAAACTATATCAGCTATAACATATACATATTAACAATTTTGGCTGCTATTTTGACTCCTTCATCTCTGCAGTTCTTGACAGGCATATTGAATAGCTTTATGAGTGTTATTTAGATTTCTCTGATACCATATTTGCTTTTGTAACTGAGTGTATGATGTGATGTTCAACCAGGTAGAGTCTCCCTGAGATCTTATTCTTGTTTCTAGAAGTGATGATCCAAGTAAGTGGCAATAAAAAACAAATGGAATTAGGAAGATATAGGAAAAGACAAGTAAAAATTATTAATTAGAAGAAAAATATCTTCCAATGTGGTGATTTATAAATATGTGTATGAAAGCGTGTGTGTGTGTGTGTATGCTAGATTATATATGTATTTTTATACATCTTTAGGTGTGGTTCAGTGTATCACTATCTACAATCTTACTCACTCATAAATTTGGATAGAGCTTGAACATGATTATCTTCAACCGTAAGATTTCAGATTCAAAATTTTAGTAATGAATGTGTGCATTTGTGTGTGGTGGGGTACATGCATATGTGAGTGCACCTATACATTTACAATCATGAAATTGACAATGTCTATTCTTTCTAATTCATAGAACATTCAGTAGTATTCTACATTAGATTGACATTGTTTTCTTTCCATATCTACTAGTTGAATGAATTGGATAAACCCAAACAACCAACCAAACAACTAACTCTATCCATTTACTTCTTGTCAATCTATCAATTTAGCTATCTATCAATCTTCTGCATTTTGTTCATAATTCAACTAAGAGAACTTACAGCATTAAAAATTATTTCAGGTTATAATTATACTTTCTCTTTCCACTATTTTAGTGAATTCCAAACATAACTGATTAAAAGTAATAGAGTATTTTGAAAATTTGCCTGTAGTTGGGAAGAAATTCTAAAACCATCCATTTCTTCTATTCCAGGAATTATTCTATTCTATTATCCAAGTTTGTGAGATCATATTATAGGCATTTTTGTAGTCTATCTATATCATGGCTACATTTTTCTTCGTTGTTTTAACCACCTTAAGGATATTCTGATCTATATATAATAAGTCATATGTTCCTCTTGTTCCCATGTATCATCATTTCTGTTCTTCTGGAAATAGTCCACAGAATTCAAGCAAGTAACATATTTCTTCTTTTATCTGTGTAGTTAAGAGTTTCCACACATAGGTAAATATGTTATTGACCTGTAATTGCTGGGATAATTCCTTTCCTGGATCTATCAATGTAGTTTTCATTTATTTGTGTATTCTTGCTTTTTCAAGCCATTTACTCATTTGCCGAGACAATCTTTCATGGATGGATGTGAGTTTTTTAAACCCAAATCTGTGTATACCATCATGTCTTGGTGTTTTTCAATTCAATACTTTTTTGAGTGTCACTATTAATGAGTCTGGGTGGATGTCCACTCTCTTTAAGTCAATGCAATTATTTTTTCACATTATTTATCCATTTGGCCTTTTGGTTATGTTCTTTTTATTTCTATAACTTTCTCCAGAAATGTTTCATTCAGTTTGTAGAATTTTATTTGGTAGACTTTTATTTTGTTATTTTGGAATGTCCTGTTTTGCTTGATTTTGTCCAAGTATCTTTTGTGTCTCTCACCTAATGAAAATATTAAAAAAAATTTTTTTTATTTCTTCAAGTTTTAGTGTCAGTCTTGTCTGCCTTTATAAGTCTTTTTATTCCATTGTGTCTGTGTATTTTTACCTTTTTAGTTCTTTTGCTTGTTTTCATAGTTTCTTTACTTGTCCTTCTCATTTTCCATCCAGGTTTTGTATTTCTGTTCAGGTTCCTTAATGAGAGACTGATTTTATCACTGATTAGTTTTGTTCCAGCAAAACTAGTCAGTAAATAAGATTGTTTAGTTCAGTATTGTTGCCCATTTGGATATTTTTAACCATCTATTTACCTTTCTCATTTCTATGACTTTTTTCAGTCTTGATTCTTTAGATGTGATGATATTTCCTTCTTTTTGGTCCTTATGTTTTAAAATTCTATGTAGTTTCTTTCATCTAATTTTAACATTGATGTTGCGGTGGTAGGCACTGTGATGTTTTAGTTTTCATTATTTTTTGTTTCAGCTTGTTTAGGGGGCACATTCTTCATGCCTAGTCTGATTATATACTTCTCGTATCTCAAGGTCAGAAAACCAGCCTGTCTTTAAAATCATCCTTGCTTAGTTGGCAAATCTTTTGCTTGTTATATTAATCTTAATAAATTCTTCCCAAACTTTGATCATTCTTTTCCAACAATCACTTTATGTTGAGTTGCTTTTAAAATAGTTGTGGATTACATTTTTGTTGTCTTTTCTTGTCCCTTTTTTTTTCTGGCATAGATATATTGTTACTTTGGTATTTGTTTTTTACCTGAAATTTGAACAACTAACTTGCCCCCCCCCATTTTGGGTATTATGGGAACATTTGTCAATGATGACACTCAAATCTGTCATCTGAATCCCTGTTTATTTGTATCTATATTTGACATCTTTCATAGGAAGTAGATTGTGGTTATACCAGATTCAAGGGTTGATTATTATCTGTGCTACTATCATAGTGGTGACTTATTATTTTTCCAAGGAAGAACCTCTTTCAGCAAGTCACAAAAAAGAAATAATACAACTTATGGTTTAAAATTTATTATTATTACTCTATTAAGAATTTTTCATACTAGCATTAGCTGATGGTTTTATCCTAGTATTTGAGTGATAGCAAGTCTCCTCAAGTCTCCAGGACTCTTCTTCACATTCTGGCAGATCTTAATAATGTTGTAGTTTGGATGTCTCTACCTATCCTCTTATTTCCAAGTCTCCCAGTTCCTTTACCAATACTTTGGGGATTGAAATGAGCACACTAATTACAATCGGTATCATTGTTACCTTCATGTCATATAGTTTTTTAAGTCTTCTAGCAAGGGCTATCTTTTTGCTTTCTTTTAATCTTACTCTTTGGTCTGTCAGGATGGCAAAGTACATTATTTGGCAGGTTTTATCTTTTTTGTTGGTTATCATTAGGTTTGGTCATCTGATTGAGATATTCCATGTTGATCTATCAGTTTATATATATATATATATATATATATATATATACGAGGTGCATACGATAAGTTTCCAGACTTTTTTCGTAGGGGCACTTTTATGGATAGAACACACATGAAACTCTAGTCCTCTTCGAAGTAATCTCCTCTGGCTGCAACGCAATTGTTGTACCATTACAACAACTTCTGGAAGGCTCCATTGAAGTCCTCTTGTGTGAACGTGTCAATAACTTTTGTTACAGCCTCTTCAACTCCTCAATTGTCTCATAACGACAGCCTCTGAGCTTAGGGAATAACCAAAAGTCACAGGGAGCATGGTCTGGACTATAGGGAGGGTGGGGAACTGTCTTGATGACCATCTTGGTCAAATAGTCTGTGGCAAGGACTGGTGCATTGTCCTGGTGGAAATGCCACTGACCCGATTTGAAGAGTGCTGGCCACTTCCAAAAGAATCTCTTCCTGAACTCCCGTAAAACCTCAACATAGTAACCCTTTGGCTAACCCTAACCCTTTGGCCTATCAACTCTGGTGTATTAACTTACTTACTCCTTCCACACCTCTCATCATCCCTCACAGACTCCCTGGCTTCCTTGAATCTCTTATGCCACTCAAAAACTGATGCTCAATTCATGCAAGGTGTCGAAAAGCAGTCTGAAGCATTCTATACCTTTCTGGGACATTTTTTCCAAGTTTAAAACACAATTTTATTGCATATCATTCTTCTAACGTGTCAGATTGCATTTTAGAAATTCACCAGCTGTGACAACCAGGCTTTAGTAGGGTGCATTCCAATTGCTGCTGTAACTGTTAATTTGTACGTGAAATCATAAAAATTTGTCAGTCATCTTATAAGATGTATAGCAATAAGATACTGAATTTTCAAGAGTCTATGACAATTTTAAATGCTCATACGAAAAAAGTCTGGAAACTTATCGTATGCACCTCATATATATATATATATATATATATATATATATATATATATATATATATGAATCCAGCTCTCGGTAGGCGTTAACTGGATATATGTAAACAATAACAATTGTGATTCATAACCATTTAAATTTCCTTTGCTTGCGCTGATTTCCTCATGGCTGAGTGGTAGAATCTTGGATTGGTGTTTGAGTCAACCAGGTTTCGATCCCAGCTTTGGGAATCTAGCCTGTCTAGCCACACTGATTAGTTCTGATAGAATGAAACAGATCTGTCTGTGGATGATAACATATATATATGTTCCCCTACCCCTGTATGGTTGATTTCTTTTGCGAATGAAGTAAATATCTTGCCATTAGCATATATGCAAGGCTCTTCATATGAATCAAGCTCTCGGTTGGCGTTAAGCAGATATATGTAAACGATAACAATTATGATTCATAACAGTTTAAATTTCCTTTATTCAAGTTTTATAAAATCTTGAATGTGTGTGTGTGTGTGTGTGTGTGTGTGTGTACATATTCAAGGTTTTATAAAACTTGAATATGAATATATCTAGATACACATACTCTCATATATTTACAAGATCTGTCTGTAAATGCTCCACTTACTAATATTATTAAAAAAGTATCCTACTTAGGGCAATGGTATCTTGATCCAATTCTAATGTGTGTGCAAGAATCAAGAATGTGTGTGTGTGTGCACACACACACACACACACACACACACACACACACACACACACACACATATATATATATATATATATTCATATATATATATTCCTACAAGTTCATATATACCTATACATGTATATATGCATACAAACTAAGATTCATGGAATACAGTTAAGTATAATAGATTATATATATATATATATATATATATATATATATATATATATATATATATATATATATATTCTATTATCCTTAAGTATATTCCATGATATATATATATATATATATATATATATATATATATATATATATATATATATATATTTATAAAATACATGGCATATCTTGAGTGATAAGGAAACAATCAGTTTATTGAGATGGGAAGGAAAAGAGGCAGGCCAGGGACACTTACTGTGTGTATGTGTGTGCTGTGTGTTGGTGGGAATGTTCTCAGTAAAGGAAGTGAAGCAAGAAAGAAATTGAAAGTGAAACTAGATTTAGTGTTCCATTCCATTCCTGCCTTTGCACACTCCTTGCCTTTATTGAATTCACCCTAATAAGTGCATTTCAGCTCCAAGATCTTGTCAGGCTTGCTTGGTAACCTAATAACAAGAAAAGAAAAAAAATGCTGATTTTGACAACTCATATTCAGTTGAATTCTGGGGTAGATTAAACATCATTATTATCTCCATCACTCCAAAAATCATCAGCAAAGTAGTAATAGTAGCAGTTGTAGTAATGTTCTATATTATAAGGATCTGATTTTTGTATGTATGTTACTGTAACACAATAAAAATAATACATTGTTCATAGATTTTTCCTCATACAACAGCATTATGGAACTTTTAGAGAATAAACTTAATAATAGAGCAAAATTTCCATTTGTTCTCAACTCCAATCACTATAAGTACGATTCAGTGCAAACTATAAAGAAATTCCCAATATTCATTTGCCATTAATTACCTTTCTGTAATTCATCAAATCATTATTTTGCCAAACTCTATCCTTATTTTGCATTAGAGTAGACGTGGGAGTAATGGCAACAATGTACTGACTTCACACTCCTTAGAGCTCCATTTTTACCACCTGATGTAACTGAGAGTCATTCCCAGGAAACACCTTACTTTTTTCCATTAGGTTACAGAATCTTTATCTTTTTACTTAATCATATAAAATAAATATCTAGCAAAAGATTTCCAAACCAGAACCCAAAGTTATGACCTTTTTCAATGGCTTGAAAATCATGTCTTGTGTTGCAATATTGACACTTGTAGTATGACCAATAACCACCAGGGGACAATGCATAAATGTTAAACTCACAATACTTATTAACATGTAACTTGCTATGCAGTTGTGTTGACATTTATATATGTACTGGTATAGTTCATGACAAAATGACCAGATTATTTGAATAAATTGACACTTGAATGAATTGACACAGCAGTTCTTCTATATAGAATATAAGATTAAGAAATCTTAAAAGTACTATATATATATATATATATATATATATATATATATATATATGTATGTGTGTGTGTGTGTGTGTGTATATATATATATATATATATTTATAAATTGATAAAATTTTGACAACCTTGTAAAGCTTCAAACTGAAAAAAGTATTAGATCACAAATAAATTAGACAACATGCAAAACCATGAAATTGAATTTCTTGTTACTCAGCAATGAAACAGGGTTACTAATACATTGCCAAAAAAAAAAAAAAATGAAAAGAATCTTTTTTTACACACTGGTGAAACTGTTCTTATATGCAAGCTCCTCTTTCTTTTTTTCTTTTTTTTTCTAGCTGTGTCTTGCCCAAAAGTGGTAACACAATGTATGTATATATATATTTTGTTTTAACATCAATCGGTAATATAAATTCCATACAAAGAACAAAACTTGGTTTTGAGATTAAAGTGGAAAATCTTGGGAATGTCTTGGTGGTGCTTGCTCCCAGACATGACTCAAGAGCCGTCAATCATGACAAAAAAAGTTTACAAACACCAATTTATATTTTGATTTCCTTGTTGAATATTTGATGTTTTAATTAGATTATGTAGGACTTTTCTGTGGAATTTTCAACCACCATTTTATAAATTCATAGGGAAGAGAAACTCTTTGCATTTTCTTCTTTTCTCTTGCAACTTCTCAAAAGTTCAAGTTCTGTGGTAAAAAAACCTAAAACTAACAAAAAAAGTCAGACTTTTTCTTTTTCCTCTTTCTTTTCATGTGATTTCCTTCAGCTAATCAACCAGCACACATCTGTGATTCCAAATGATTAGTTTTCTTATTTCATTCAGTTCACACACTGTCTCAAAAACCTTTGATTTCTCGGCCATCACTTACCACTTCTGCAGGTGTTAGACTTTGGGGTATTGAGTGAAACATTACATTAAAAGTGACCACAAAAAGTAGATCTTAAGAGAGTAATGAATATTTTCTTTATTGAGAATTTTCTTAATTCCCTGCTCTCTATATGAATTATAAGTCATTTTTATAATTATACTTGTAACAGAAGTATTAAAATTCATATCTAAAAGCTTTTTTCTGTAAATATCTTTCATTATGCCAATTGTTATTATTGTTTGGCAAGGGGTTGTGAAAGTTATCAGTATTTTTACACAGTTGTTAATATTTAATTACTTTTATTTGTTTAGTTTACAATATCATTCATAAGAATTATGCTGAAAAATGTCCATTCACTATTTTCTCTGGAACCACAAGTCAAAACATAATATTTTTACCTCACCAAAAAAAGTAATGTCTGTATTTTCATAACTATAAATATGAAACAGAAACAAATGTTCAGAAGCAGTGCATATTGTTTATCAATCCTTAATTCATCTGATTTCTTATGGCATAAGTGACATAGTTTCTTTATATTCAGGTGTTATGTAACTTTGGATATGAAACAAAAATAAAAAGTGGTCATCAAAAGATTCTGAAATATGTATGATAACTCAAAAATTGATGAGAGTTATTGGTGAAGATTAATGAAAAGGTTTTAAGATGAAACCAGTATTGTAGACAAACTGAAATGGAAGTTCATCTATAGCAGCCAAGAGTTTTCTTATTCATGTAATTGTCTTGTTCTTCTTGTCTTTGTTCTTGCACTTCTTATTCTTGTTCTTTTCCTCTTCTTGTTCTTGTTTTTCTTGTTCTTGTTCTTGTTCTTCTTCTTATTATTAAGATGTTCTGTATCATTATTTTATTTTATTCTCATCTTATTTTTTGCAAGCTTCTCAGATTTTGATTCCATCCTAACGAGTGACATTGAAATAGAAATCTTTTCTCAAGGAAGAAAATGAATCTTTATAAAATTAATATTTGCTGGCAAATTCCAAAGATTGTTCAGAACAGAGCCTGGAATCAAAGAATTCCCGAAGGAATTTAGATATATATCAGTGACATTGAAAAGTTGAACCTGAATGTTTGACACACATTTTTTGCCTTTATATCTAATACAGACTGAAGAAATTGGCCGAGGAATTGTTCATAAAAAGACATAGATCTCTAGTAGATTGATTAGGTAAATATAAATCTGAATCAAGGGTCATGAAGTAATAAGAGAAAGGAAGTTGTTACACATTTTGATGTGGTTTTAGGATATTGATGAAGAAATAAGGGGAGAAATGTATATCTTTACATCTTGTAAGGATTTATTTATAAAAAACTAAAAAGAACAAGTTCAAAGATCCTAAGAGAACTTGGAATGATAGTGGCTTATCCAAAACAGCTGGAGGAAGCTTCATTTGAGATAAATTTTCTTTTGTGATCTATATCTTTTGTGATCTGATATAAAACAACTGAAGTTTACAAATAGTTTTTCTGAGTTAGTGGATTATTCTTTTGCTAATGAATAAAATGATGAGAATATGTGTGAGTAAATTAATTTTAAAATAAAATTTTTTTTATTTTTTTATTTTTTTTATTCTATATTTTTTTATTTAAAAAAATTCTAATTACTAATTCTAATTAATTAGAATTTTTTAAAAATAAAAAAATTTTTTTAAAAAATTAATTTACAATAATTCTAACTGACAATAAAATAAAAAACGGAAGTGGGCTAAATGAGGAGATTACTCTTCACCCCTCTTCTATCCACTCCCACCCTTCTTTCCTGTGTCTATTCTGATTTATTTTATCCATAAGATCTGAAGAAGCCCTGTTAATTTTTTTTTTGTGTTTTTTGATTTTATGAAAAACACATAACAGGATGGAAATAAATTTATAATCCTAATGTGACCGGTTTGTGTTTTTTCTTAATGAAAATATATATATATATATATATATATATGTAAGTTGGCTGACTCTAGTCAAGGGCAACCCAAAGGCTCCCTTTTCAATAGCTACAACACTAGGGTGTAGAGAGAGTGCTAATCCTTTCCCTGGATTGCTCCACTTACCCTTGATCCATACCTTATAATGCTGAGAGTTAAGCAAGGAGGTATCATATACCATTTTTTGAGTCTTTGGTATGATTCAATCTGGGACTGAACCCCAGTCTCCCAGACTATGGGCAAACACTCAAACCATTGTGTCTATGGTCCAGTTGCTGTATTATCTTATGTCAAAGTCAGTTAAACAATTATGGTCTACAATTATAAATGGTAAAAATGCAGCTATACAATCATTTAGAAAAAAATAAGCACTTTATTGTCTATAACATAGTAACTTGATGGCACCTAGATAGGTATTACCACTTCGAGTAGACTTCGAAAAAATGACAATGAAGATGTGACCCCACACTCCTCAGATTTCTGGAACTGGAGTCTCATATACTGGATATAACATAAGTTTAGGAGAAGGAAAACTCTGAATTCAAACCTGTTAAACTTTGCATAAAAATTGACCTTGTTTCATATCCTGCTCGAGCAGAGGGGTTGGTAAATATGGATATAACATAAGTGAGATTAACTCCAATGATAAAAAACTAAATGATAGGTACCATTTGGAAGTCTATGAAGGTTACCAGATCTAACATTAGCATGAGGGAAGGCAGAAAGTTCATTTTGATCAAAATAATAAAGATGTAATTGCCAGTTCAAATAGTAAAATAAATCATTAAACCATAACAATGAAAAGAATAAAAAAAAACCTCTGGTGTAAATTCATTTTCAACTAAAACTAAAAACCACAACAGATTTGTAGACAGCAATATTCTACTTCTGTTTAAAAAGCAAAAATGGAATAATTTTACTACTGTTCCATTTAACTTTGGAAATATTATAAAAGCAAAATATCTGGTGCATGTTGTCTGACAAATTCTTAATGTTTTTTAAGCAATATGTTTAGTTTGAATAACAGGGATGTTTCTCAAGTGTGTAGACAAAAATAGACAAATCTCATTTAACATTTCTATTGGTATTATTTTAGGTTTTACACAAGTCACTCATAAACATTTCCGTTTGTTTCACCTTTTAGGAAAGCAGAAAATATCTATATCTGCTAATGTTCACACACACACACACACACACACACACACACACACACACACACACACACACACACAGATAGATAAATAGATAGATGTATTTTAGCAACAGTTTTTCATTAATGCATTTTTGAATAAAAAGAACTGATAAGGGATCGTATAAAACTTTTTCAAAAAATTTCTCATTCATGAACAAGGTAATATAATTTCAGATTAAATGATTCTAAAAATCATCTGGGAGATTCAGAACTTCATGTGTTGTGTCACTTTTGAAAATGGTACAGTTTGTTTTTTAAAATTTAAACAAGATTAATTTTCATTGTCTCAGGCCATACAAAAATTGGTGTGAACTAGGTATTTTGTATTTGTTTTAAACAAAGTTGGTGTAGATCAATGAAGTGTTGGTTGACATTTTACAATGATCAGGGTTCAAACAAGAGTGATATTATTTGGTGTGGCACTGGCTGATGTCATGAGGCAGTGAGAGGTGGCACTGCTGAAAGTGAATAGTTATATAGAAGGACTGGATAAATTAATGCATACACCCCAGGATTACACAGGAATAAAAATCAAATGATCTAAAATTTGTAATTGATTTGCACTTTGAACATCTCATATTTGATGTTATTTATATTAATATTTTTTCAGATTTTTGTATTGATATACAACAATCAGTGACCTATCCGAGTTCAAAAGAGATCAAATTGTTTGAGCATAGATTGCTAGAATGTCAGTGAAAGAAATACTGCCAAGTTGTGTGATGTTTCGAGAATGACTATCTTTAAAGTAATATTAGTATTCCAAAATAAAAAGTAAAAAAAAAAAACTTCTCTGATATGTGTAAGTCTAGACAGAAGGTGAAACTAGAATTAAAAAAAACACATATAAAAATATTATAAGAGCACAGCTGCAAAAGTGACTGTAGAGCTAAACCAACATTTTAACAAGTTGGTGTCAACTAAAACTGTTAAAAAAACATCTGGAACTGCCAAAAATCTACTTTTCATATTAATGGTGTTTATAGACATTTTCAAATAGGAAAATATAATTACAATATGCAAAAAATAGTGTATTAATCATTAAATGAATGTCATATACTCTGACAAATAACTATTCAGGCTTTTTCCTTCATTAGGATGAGTTTACATCTGGCAGCAACCCAAACAACCCTGTAATCATAACACTTGACTTCCTTCTGCTGTGAAGCATTGAGGCAGGTCTGTGATGGTTTGAGAAACCATATCATGGTATTCAGTTACTCTGGTTAACACTCACAAGTATGTAGATGTCAATTAGGTGTTGGCCAAGTCAATTCCATAGCACAAACATAGTTCCCTAATAGAGGATTGCTCTTCTAAGATAATAATGTACTAATTCACATCACTAAAACTGTTAAAGACTGACACAGAAAGTTCAGTTGTGAAGTGGAACAAATGGATTAGCTTCCACATTTGTCTGATTATTATCATATATCTGTGGTATACACTGAAGCAACAAGTGAAGAACCACTTCTCTCGACCAGTGTCACTGAAAAGTGTTGGATTCAAAGAAAGTTGTGCAGTTGAAGAGGTTATCATTTGCTTAATAAGAGAGCAAACACATCTTTGCATTTAGGTGTGATAGGGGCACCACATTACTTGGTGCTGAAGTAGACTTTGCTTCAAGAATAGCTCAGAATTATATATATATATATATATATATATATATATATATATATATATATATATACCATCAAATAGTTGTACAAGTTCCTTGAAGCACTGAAGCAATTTTTGGTACTAAAAGAGAATCAAATAATTAAATAATAAAACTCATATTGAACTAAGTATTTTCATCATTTTCTTCAACCTCTGTATGCAACAGAATAAGTCATTGAGTACTTCTAAAAGAAATATGAAATGTCTTGAAAGACATGAAATTTGGATAACTTTACAGAAAAAAACAGATAAAAAAAATAGCAATATGTGATCAGTTATTTTCTCTTTTTTTCTTTTTGGTTTTCTTCAAATTTTTATTGTGAAATTATATTTTTTGCCTCACCAAATAACTGGGGTAAGATTATTCAAGATAAACTATAATATTTTAATGAAAACTGAAAACTAAAATGGAGTTATTTAAACAGTTACATTTTATTTACAGAGTGATTATTATAATATTTCCTTTTATTTTCAAAGTTAAATAGAACAATATCAAAAGTTTTTTTTTTCTTTGGAAACAAAGGGTAGAAAGAGAAGGATGATGACAATAAATCTGATGTGGTCTTTTATTTTGATAGAAAATAGCTCTGGTTAAAAGCTTCTCTACCAAAGAAAAATTAAGAATAAAAAGGATGAATTTAAAGATTTTATTTTGATTTTAGTAAACCAATGGGTCTTCATAATTCAGTTGATAATACAGCTAATAGAGATCTTATCTTTTATATTATCCAAGGAAAATACAGTCAGCCTAAAGGAGGGTCTCAATGTAACCTTGAAAGTAGGCATTTTCATTCTTGCTTTATCACTACACCCATGATGGCATCCTTCAGCAAGTTCTTGGTTTCATGGGAACTGCTGGTTGGTCTCCCTCTTGATGCCCTCTGTCTTGGAAATTTATAGCAATCCAGTGAATTCCGATTTGGAAGGCTAGGAGTGTTCATGTTGGGAGAGATATGAATGTGAAAATTTTGAGAGGGGTGAGAGCACGAGAGGAACATACAGCCTTGCTTGGATCACATCCTCCGTCTTGAATTTGGTCAACAATGTATGCAGTTGCACTAATTCTGATTTGGTTATGTTACTTTATTTAATGGCATGTCAACTTTGAGGCTTATTTAATGCCAAAGGTATACTTGTAAAAAAACAGCAGTGATACAATTTAACCCATGGCTGGGAGGATAAGAGGTTTCATACTTTTCCTTAGGGTATGAGTCCAAAAGTGATCATAACAGTATGAGTGGAGTTCAAATTCACTTTCTTCAAGGCTGCAGTCCAGCATTTTAGTCATTATGCCATGAGGACTATCCCACTATATTGTGGCCGGGTGACTATAAACGGAGAAATATGACCTTGTTCTTGCTACACAATATCCGCAGAACTTGATGTGCATCATCGTGGGTACCTCCAACTCATTCCTGATTTTAAACCTGAAGGATCTGGGTACTTTCAACTAGTTGGCAATCTCCAGGTATCATGAAAATAGCATGTCTTTTCATTTCTGTATTGAATTGGGAGCTACCATGTGAAGACTTTTGACACATCTGGAAAAAAAAATGTTAAAATTTGATGCATGCTATGAAAAATTACATCAGGTAATGTTCTATTTCTTTTCTGCTAAATGTGTGTTCCCAACCTGTCACACCCAATATAATGTTGAATGAGCATTTTGTATTCAGTAACGATTTTGAACAAAATTATTACTTTTCTAGAAATAATTATTCAAAAATATGAGCATATAAGCAATAAAAGTAATAAAGAGTTGGGTTAACTTTAAATACATGACTAAGATTTCTTCATCAGCAAAGCATGTCGACTGTAGAAAGTGAGTCCTAAGTATGACACTAAATTGTATCTCAAGTTTTGGAGAGTGTTGAGTCACTTCTTCATTGCCACTATTCCCAGATTCACTTTCACTTGGTGTGGTAGATATGTTAGAATCCTATCCATGGATTAAATAGATCTGTCTGAAATAGTGAAGTGTTTAAAAAGATTGAAGTTAGATTTTTGTGTGATATATAATTGAAGACTATAATTATCAGTCTGACTTTCACATAAAATAACCCAACCAACCAACCAACTTAACACATACTCAAACACATGTATATATATATATATATATATGAATGCATCAATTTCCTCATAATTTTCTGCAAACCAGTCTTGGCACTTCCTTTTCCGAAATCCTAAAGTGTCTTGAGCAGCAGTAAGTACCGTCACCTTAAAATCCTCCCATAAATTTGTTCCATCCAGTTCAATAGAGGAAAGTGCATTCTGAAAGATGCTCTTTGTTTCAGGAAGAAGAGAAAACTTTGAGACCTCAAGCTTTTTTGCACGTCGTGTGGTGGTATGTTGTGCTTTGGGGCGAATTTTGAGTTCCATTTTGGCTCTTACCAGGCGATGGTCCGTCCAACATTCAGCGCCTCTCATAGCTCGAACCTGGTGCAGATCTTGTAGATCACATCAGCGAACAATAACATAATCTATCATATGCCAGTTTCTAGAGCGTGGGTGTCACCATGTACCTTTGTATTTGTTTTTTTGACGAAACCACGCGTTTCCAATGATGAGATTGTGCTTGTTGCAAAATTGCAAAAGCTGAAGGCCATTGCTGTTTGCCTTTCCTAATCCATGTGACCCTAAACATTTCCAAGTTTGAGAATCTCTCCACACTCTCGCATTCAAATCACCAAATAGAATGATCTTATCATCATCAGGAATATTGAGAAATAGTTGTCTTAACTCATCATAAAAGGAGAGTATATTTGTTTCAGGGGAGTCCATGGTTGGGGCATAAACTGACACGATTGTGACAAAACGTTTTTGTCGCAGAGGGAAACGTAAAGAAATAATACATTCTGATGCACTGAATGGAAGTTCCTGCAAGTTTTTTGAAAGGGAAGATTTGATGGCAAAATCTACACCGTGTTCTCTCGCTTCATCAGCAGGTTTCCTCTTCCAAAAGAAAGTATAACCGGAGCCTGTTTCTGTAAGTTGACCAACATCCGCAAGACATGTCTCAGAGAAACTGGCAATGTCAATATTATACAGAGAAAGCTCTCTGGCTAACAGAGCAGTCCTGTGGTGTGGCCTTTCAGACAACTCCTTGTCAAGTAATGTTCGTACATTCCAGCAAGCAACTTTCATGCCAACGGGGTGGAAAATCGATTTGTATGCTTGTCATTTCTTGATAATGCCGATTTATTGTCCTTAATATTGTTACCACTAAATGAACACTCCGCCAGCCGCGGCTACTGGCCAGATTATGAGGCAAAACATTTGTTTGGGAAACCTTTTCTAATCCCCGCACGAAGCCAGCAGTGCTCCCCTAGAAAGGCTGCTTTGACACCCTTAACTCCACCAAATTATGCCTTTCGCCTTGATTAGACATTGAAGCGATGTTAAGATTTGATATTTGGAGTTTTCCTTCTCCTAGATGGATTGCCACTACAGTGGCTGAGGATTCTCCATCTACCCCATGCTAGTTGGCTGTTGACCCCATTGGGGGGGGTTCATCCGCCCTTTGAAACAAAACGCAATCTTTTCCGAAAAACCTTGTCAATAAATCTGACCAACCAAGCAAAAATGGAAGCTACAAAAACATACAAGGATTTTCTAAAAGTGGCACAAATGCATATGCGCGAAATACAAAACTAGTGGTGGCTCAAGAAGGCAAAAGAAGTACAACTTGCACCAAACAGCAAAAACTCGAGATTGTTCTACCAAATAATCAAAGAGTTCTATGGGCCGCAGCAATGAATTTTTGCTCCCCTGAAATCCACAGATGATGCCACCTTGAGATGACAAGAAGATATCAAGAAGCGATGGTGTGAACATTATAGCGAAATCCTTAATTGCCATCCAGTCGTTGACGAGTCAGTATTGGATCTCATTAAGTAACATGATCCAATCATGGCTCTTGATGAAGTGCCTTCTAGAGGTGAGATAAAAGCTTCTGTTAGTCAAATGAACAACAACAAAGCGCCAGGAATGGATAGCATAACAGCAGAGATTCTAAAGAATGGCGGTGAGAAAATGATTGATCTCCTGGAGCAAGTCATCCAAAATGTATGGGAAAGTTAAGTACCTCAAGACTGGAGAGATGCGATACTTGTGTCTTTGTATAAGAAGGGTTCGAAGTTGGACTGCAGCAATTTTAGAGGCATATTTCTGTTGTCTATTGTTGGAAAATTGTTTTCAAGGATAATTTTAAATAGATTAGTCCACACAATTGTCAATGGAATTCTATGAGAATCACAGTGTGGTTTTCGTGCAAGCCGTGGCACTGTGGATATGATTTTCAGTGCTCAGCAATTGCAGAAGTGCAAAGAACAGAATCTTCCATTGTACCAATGTTTCATTGACTTATCAAAGGCTTTTGATCAACTCTCTGGAAGATATTTCTGAAGTTGGGCTGCCCTGAGAGATTTGTGGGTCCGATTTGTTCTCTTCACAATGGAATGAAGGCCAGATTTAGTTTTAATGGCACTCTATCTGAGGAAATATCTATCAACAATGGGTCAAACAGGGTGACATTTCTGCACCCATGTTATTCAATATCTACTTTGCCATTGTGTTTCTCGTAGCTTTTTATGAAAACTCTGACAGTATCTACATTAGATATCGGACATCTAGCAGTGTTTTCAATGTCCGTAGACATTTCTCTCAAAGAAAAGTCTCTTCTTCATTGGTGAGGGAGCTGCTCTATGCAGATGACTGTAATATTGTTGCACATTCTGAAGATGTGTTGCAATGCTTTATGAACCATTTTGTATCTGCATGTAACTCATTTGGTTTAAAGATCAACTTAAAAAAGACAGTTGTCATGTACGAACCAGCACCCGGATCTCTGTTGTATATCTAGGCAGTACCCTCTCTGAGGCATGCAGCCTCGACAGGGAAATATCCTTCCGCATTGAAAGGGCGTCTCTGTTTTTTCAGCACTTAATAAATGTGTGTGGTCCCAGCATGGTATCAAGTTGCATACGAAGATCATTGTGTATAAAGTATGTGTTTTGATGGCCCTCCTGTATGCAAGCGAGACTTGGACATTCTATAAACACCAACTCAAACTTCTTGAGGGTTTCCATCAATGGTGCCTGAGACAGATACTTCATATCAAATGGCAGTCCCATGTTTCAGGTACAGAAGTATTAGATACAGAAGTATTATTAAGCAGGACTACCAAGCATCCAGTCGATGGTAATGAAAAGTTGTTTCTGATGGGTCGGTCACATTGTGTGTATGGATGACAGCCGTCTGCCGAGGTGAAATGTGGGAAGGAAAGAAAAGTGCATTAAAACCGAAGAAGAGATTTAAGGACACAATAAAATATTACCTGAAATAATCTGGACTACCTGAGGATCAATGGGAAAAAATGGCTTCAGATTGAAGTAAGTTTCAGAAACTGATTCACGAAAGCATAGAATTCTTTGAGAATAGCCGTATGCAGTACAGCGCTTACAAACATCTGATTTGCAAAGGCGAAGAGGGCCCAGAACCGGGTCAACAAAGTCACCATGCTAACTGTGACATATGTGGAAAATTGTGCCTATCTCTTGCTGGTCTCAAAAGCCATCTGCGTAAATGTGCAAAATCTATCTTGCACCCAAATAATGTCACTGCGAGCAAAACTGAACGGGTGTGCCAATTCTGTGGTAAAATCTGTCGCAGCTTGGCTGGCCTGAAGAGTCACCTACGAACACATAGAATGTAAGGGAGGTAGGGGAGGGAGGACATGAGACAAAGGAGGTGGTCACGGTCAAAACCGAGTGGACAGCTATTATATATATATATATATATATAGTCCCCTTGGGGTGATGGCTAAAGTGTTGGACTGTAGCCTCAAAGTAAGAAAATTCAAACTCCAGTCATGTTATAATGCTCACTTTTTCACTAATACCCTTGGGGAAGGTATTATCCTACTAACTATAGGTTAAATAGTACCACTACTGTTCTCCTACAAGGGTGGCTTTGGCTTTGAATAACCCTTGAAGGTCGATAAGAAACTAAATTAAATATATATATATATATATATATATATATATATATATATATATATATATTCTCTAATAAAGCTAGCAATCATTTGCTTGGTTACATTCACCTAAGTTGGACATTAGAGGGTAAAAATTAGTTTATTAGGGTAACTTGATTTGGGGATAAAGATGGAAATGGTAGCACTGACCTCTGAGCTCATTAGAGGTTGATACAGGTCAATTTACAGTCAAAATTGCAATTTCCAGTAGAATAGAAAGAGATAATGAGTTTGCCATAGAATGATTTGTGCAAGAATATGATCTCCAAAAAAGAAAAATGTTCATTTTATACTAGAAAGAATTATTGCTGGTATTGTTTATCCAGAACTATTTGTAATGTAAAAAAATCTTTTTTTTTATTTTGTTAAAATACTTTTTGCTATGTTATCCTTTGTATTTTAAATATAGGCAAGAATTTATTCAATAACATTTAAATTTAGATTACTTATTTCTATGTATATATATTCACACACACATACACACACACACACACACACACACACACACACACACACACACACACACACACACACACACACACACACACACACACACATATACATATACATATATAAGATATGAAAACAAATTTGGTCGAGTATTTGAATATGTATCTCCCCCTCTCTTTCTCTCTCTATGAAAATATATATATGAATATGGGAGAGAAATAAGACATAAAAAAATCAATTTGGTGAAATGTCTATACATCTATTATGAAATCTCACTTTGAATAAGCTTTACCAGATAAAGATTAGAGCTTTTTTTAATTTTTAGAAAAATATTGGAGAATATTACACCTGTCTATGACATTGTCATTTCAATGTAATTAGGAAAGCTGATTGTTTGGAAACTTTAAAAAGTCAGAAAAAAATCTTGGTAAACTGTGTTTAAGCTACAAATCAATTAAAGTATTTGAAAATATCACTGTTATGTATCAAGTGAAATATTCTTACAAAAACTCATCTACAACATTGAATAATTTTGATGTACTATTTTATTTTAATTCATTACTCAACATATTTCACTTCACACACAACAGTAATATTTTTAGATCTTTAGATTCAATTTTCCTGAAATTTATAGTTTAAATAATGGTGATCGGCATAATTCTAAACATTCTTGTTTACCACTTTTTTTATAATAACTGGCATTCCTAATCACATTGTCATCATAACTATATAGACAGTCATAAACTTCCCTGATATTTTTACTAAAATTTCAAACTTTTTCCTAACCATTGAAGTTCATACAGAGTGAAATGTGATGTAATGTACAATTTGGTTCACATGTCTTATTTCTCTTTCATTTTGTAAAATATTTAATTTTCATTTTATCAGACATTTCAGCCATACATTTATTCCTATGTATGTATATAAGAGCATATATGCATGTATATGTATGAGTAATCAGTACAAGCAAAAATACCATCACATTTAATTTCTTCCTTAAATATATGTAAGATATATATATACATACTTGCATACATATATATATATATATATATATATATATATATATATATATATATATATATATATATAATTATTATTACTATCATTATTATAATATACACATGCTGTGAAAAAAGAACGTCTGTGCTGCCAACAATGTCTTCATCAGATGATTGTAGGGCATGTTTTCAAGGCCAAAGCATTATTACTTGTTATCAAGTGTGCTGTAGTATTATCTAACAATACCACCAAACGATGGTTTTCCATCACATTGTGAGATTGACAGATTAAAATGCAGCCACTTTATGTAGTCCTTTGTTGTTTTCATAACTTCTCAGTAATGTAATCAAACCCAGCATCCAAGTGTTAATTTATTGTAGATGATGCTGATGATAAAAACAAGGAAGTGAATTTCAATGAAATTCACATATAAAGTTTGTGCATATGTGTGTGTCTGTGTGTTTAGATACATATTAATACTGTTCCATAGATTACAAAATAAATAAATAACTATAGATGTGTCTAGGGGGAGTCAATATTCCTGACTTTGAAACATATTTTATTTTCCATTATACTTTAACCACCAAAATAGAATTTGGGATTGAAAGAAAATTCAAATTATGAAATAAAGATGAAGTGTGGAAAGAGGAATGAAGTTTTCTGGAGTTTTTCTTGTTTTTGATAATAAACAAAGCAAAAATAAAATTAAATACCTTGAACTTTAAAACAAAATTACTTTTGCAAATCAAAAAATTCCAGTTGAGAAAAAAGGATAAACAAACCAAAAGTGTCTTTGTTCTTTCTCACTGCACATAAATAAAATATAGAAAGAAACTGATAGTTTTGTTTTGGTAACAATAATATTCTTGAAAATATTCTGGCAAAAAATAATTGGGAAGTGAGGGACGGGTTTAAGTTACCGAAGATTCTATATTTTTTCACTTAATTTCAATGTCATTTATAATAAAGTATTTTCTCATTATCATTTTTTATCTACATGGTAATGTGAGTATGTTTTATCCTGCTGAGGAAGAGGTTGAAATTCAATTCAAGAAAAAATTATTGAGAGCAACCAGCTACAAGATAGGTCAAGAGAGTAATGATTTTTATTTTTCAGATTGGCAACCTTGATTGAAAATCAGCTAATCCATGATGACTTTGAATACATATGAAAACATTGGAAGTAAATAATGGATTGTAATCTAACAATATGTAGAGAAAAATTGATAACAAGGGAATCCAAGTGAAAGGAGAGATTTATTGAGAAGTTGACGCTATAGCATTTTGGTTCTACTGAACCATCATCAGGACCATGAGGGGTGATATTAGTGATGTTAAGTCAATGATGGATGTTTAAAAATGCAAAATACAAAAACCTAGAGGAAAATTTTTATAACAAGAAAAAGTTGGCTGTTTATTAGTGAATCAGCGTTTATTGTTTTAAATTATGTCATTTGACTTATTAGGAATATTGTATAGAATTTATGTTATGTTTGTTTATCGAGAAAGATTTCATGTCAAAAGGAATTAAAGAAAAGAAAGACAAAAAGAAAAATAGAAAGGATAAAAATTATGATATAAGTGAAAAATATTAATGGAAAATATTGTAGCTATTTAAAATGGATTTGCTCAAGTAAGGAAAAATATTATAAAAGCCAGGATGAGTATTTAGGGAATTAAAGAGTGAGATAGCAGTGGCTTTGAAGATTTGTCTTTGACTTTTATTATGGATGTAAATGAGCATCTTTACCGAATTGAAGTTGAAGTTGTGATTAGATTGAAAAATGTTTAGGACTAATGCATTGTAAGTTAGCAATTCTTATGTCTCTTTTGTGTTCTTTCAAGTTAATGTGAAGGTTCCAAGATGTTTCACCGATGAATTTGAGTTTACAATCCTTACAAGGGATACAATAAACACTGGAGTCTGAAAATATGTTACATTGAGGGCTAGAATGTACTAATTCATGGATTGTTTTTGAAGGTAAAGAAGTAGTTTTGATATTGAGTTTATTTAAGTTGTTTGTTATACTATGAGAGGAAGAATTGTTTGGCAAATTTATGTATCTATGGGGGGAACTAATTTTATCAGATATTGAGTGGGCATTAGTTTGAGGTTGATTCTTATTGTGGATTTTGCGGGCTTTAGATTTAGCAAAGTGTATAAAGGATTTGGGGTACTGAAGGTTAAGGAAGGAGTTTTCTATGTAGATGAATTCATCATTCAAATATTTCAAGGAGCAAATACATAGAGCTCTGAGGTAAAAACCTATGATGATACCTCATTTAGTATTGTTGTTGTGGTGTGAATAAAAGTGATTGTGGTTGTTTTTTACTGGTGAGTTTATGGTAAACCTTGAATTCTAGTTTGTTAATATTCCTATGTCAGTTTTATTGGTTTTAGGAAGACCATAAATTTTAGGGATTATGGGGTGGTAATTGATTAATGAAGACCAAGATTAATCTTGATTGGAGATAAGTTTTCTGTAGGATTTGTAAAAGTCATTAATATTATTTGTAATTGTTTGTAGGGATATTTGTTCATAACTGTTGTTATCACCATAAGTTTTTGGTTATAGACTGTGGAATCCATAATAACAATGCCTCCACCTTTGCCAGAAGGTGAAATAACGATGTTGTGGTTAGAAGAGAGAGATTTTAAGGCAGTTATGTATCTGTTGGGTAGGATCAGTTCATCGGAATGGCACTTAGTGGAAGCAGCAATAATACAAAGTGCTTTCAAAAAGCTTCCAGACTTTTTTGTACAGGCATTTAAAATTGTCGCAGACTCTTGAAAATTCACAATGTTATTGCTATACATCTTATGAGATGACTGACCAATTTTTATGATTTCACATTCAAATGAACAGCTACAGCAGCAATTGAAATACACCCTACTAAAGCCTGATTGTCACAGCTGGTGATTTTCAAAAATGCTATCTGGATGTGAGGACACTTTAAAAGAATGATATGCAATAAAATTCTGTTTTAAACTTGAAAAAATGCCACAGAAACTGATGGAATGCTTCAGACTGCTTTTGGAGCATCTTGCATGAATCAAGCATCAGTTTTTGAGTGACATAAGAGATTCAAGAAGGCAGGGAGTCTGTGAGGGATGATGAGAGGTTTGGGAGGAGTTAGGAAGTCAATACACCAGAGTTGATTGGCCATATAAAGAATTTCATGGATAAGTCCTGTCGTGTGTCTATAGAGACAATAAGTGCACAGTTTGATGTCAGTGTAGGAACTGTATACACAATTATTTGCGAGGAACTGAAGATGCAGAAGATTTGCGCAAAGTTTATCCCAAGGGTGCTCAGAGAAGATCAGAAAGGAAGATGTTGTCATGACAGCAGGGAGATGGTTGAGCTAATCAATTCAGATCCTGCAGTTCTTGATGCTCTGGTGACCAGTGATGAAAGCTGGATCTACTGCTATGACCCAGAGACCAAGAGACAGAGTTCCCAGTGGAAGCATGCTGGCTCTACCAGGCCCAAGAAGGCCAGACAGAGCAAATCCACCCACAAAATTTTGATGATCCCTTTTTTGACAGCACTGACATGATCTGCATGCACTGGGTTCCCACTGGACAGACAGTCAACAAGGAATACTATGTTGAGGTTTTAAGGGAGTTCAGGAAGAGATTCTGTCAGAAGAGGCCAGCACTCTTCAAATCAGGTCAGTGACATTTTCACCAGGACAATGCACCAGTCCGCAATTCCATCATTGTCACAGACTATTTGACCAAGATGGGCATCAAGACAGTTCCTCACCCTCCCTTTAGTTCAGACCTTGCTCCCTGTGACTTTTGGTTATTTCCTAAGCTCAAGGAAAACCTCAGAGGCTGTCATTATGAGACAATTGAGGAGATGAAAGAGGCTGTGATGAAGGTCATTGACACGCTCACACAAGAGGACTTCTATGGGGCCTTCCAGAAGTTGTTGTAACGGTACAACAAGTGCATTGCAGGCAGAGGATATTACTTTGAAGGGAACTAGAGTTTCATGTGTGTACTATCCATAAAAGTGCCCATACAAAAAAAGTCTGAAAACTTATTGTGTGCTCCTTGTACCTTGTAAGAATCCAAAGGTGTTCTTTCTTATTTCTGTAGTGAAAGAGTGTGCATGATAATTTAATCAATGATCTCATGCCCCTAAAATGAAAGAACTGAAAATGCTTATTTGATATGTAATGTTATTGGAGATTAGTAATAACAAAAATGCTACAGAAACATCCAAGAAAATTTGTAGTGTCTATGGCGAAGGTGTCATAACTGATCACCAAATCTGAAACTGGTTTTTAAAATTTCCTTCTGGTAATATATCATAAAGAAATGAAACAAGACCAGTATGCTAATTAGAACTCAATCAAGATGCTTAAAAAAGATTGATGGAATACAATCTATGCAAAAGTTCTAGTGAATTAGCACTTGACCTCAATACATCTCAATCTACATTCTGCTGCCATTTGAAAAAAGAATAGCGAGCATGAAAATCTATGAAAATACTTTGCATTCAACAATCACAGAAACATTGCATTTCTCCCTGATAATATGTAAGACCACATTCAGTAAGAATCACACAGGAAAAAATATTGGGTTTAGGCTGGTCTGTTATAAACTATTCCCCATATTCACCAGACCTTGGACCAAGTGATTTCCATCTTTTTCATTCTCTACAAAATACTCTGAATGACAAAGAATTTTCTTGAGAAGATTAGATGAAAACATTTGTGGAAAATCTTTTGAGCTTTAAGTCAGCCAAATTTTACTTGAGAGGAATCAACAAGCTACTTGATAAATGGCAAAAGGTGATTCAAAATAATGGTCAATATACTATTGATTGAAATTGTTAAATTATTCTTGAATAAATTATACTTAACAAAAACGGAAATTATTTGTGACTTAATCCAATATATATATATATATATATACTGATGTCTGTGAGTATGACACTAAAGGCAATCCACTAATGAAGCACCAGTTCTAGAGCTCTGGAGCATGTGGAGTCACTGTGTTATAGCAATTACTTTCTGGTTCATATTGACCTGGACTTACTATTTCAAGGTCAAATACAACTGTTTGTGAAGTTTGAAATAATCTTGAATCATAACATCTGAGATCATTTTTAAAAAATTGGCTCTTATTGCAATTAAGTATAAAGTCTTTCCCTGAGTAAAATTGTGAGGATACATTTTAGCACAATATAAAATTAGAAATGATAATTACTTAATTGACTTTTGTATTAAATAGTCCAGCAAGGATTGACAACCAACTAACCAACCAACCAATGCACACACATGTATACATTGGCCAAGGTTAGATTGGATGTATCAGCCATTTTCCTAACAATTTTATTTTCTGTTAGTATACATATATATATATATATATATATCATGTGTCATAAACTGAGGTAAATGGTCTGCCAATAGGGTAAGTAAGCTTACTTATTAAAGACTCAAATGATATAACTTCAAAGCTGCTTCAACCAGTTTTGTCAAAAAAAAGCTTTTTACTGATAGAATTATATGCTTTTTATTTAATGCTAATTCATATCTGTATTACAATATGTACACCCATTTTTTCAGGCAACTGTGATTATGATGTAGTTTTTCAGTGTATGTAGGTTCAATTGCCTCAAATCATGGAGTAAGTGGGCCAAGTTATTTTATTCTTATTAATTCTTTAATATAATAAGCTAAAAGCAAATATTACTACCATAGATACCTGAGGACTTGGTTCACATATACAAACAAAAAATTCCATATAAATCTTGTAACAGAGAGAGAGAGAGAGAGAAGCATGATAAATGTTACAGAGACAGAGGGAGAGAGAGAAAGGCAATAAGAACAATTAGGGAAAAACAGATGAGAAGGAAAACTGAAGGTAATCCCAAATTCCAGACCACAGTAGTAGTGACATAGCAGCAGGCAGGTGCCCCGAGTTAAAAATAGAATTGTAGCTGCAGCAACACAGCCAGATGAGTGGTGACTGGCTGAAACAAACTCCTATTTAAGTTGTTAAAGTGGCATGAAATAGAAAACAGGAGAAAAAAGTTTGTCCCTGACTGACCACAATTATGTGAAGACATGCCAAAAAGTCGGTGCTATTTAGCATAAGCTCAATGAAGGAACCAGTTTACCCTAGCATACTCTAAACTAGGCAGTCTTGAAGAAGCCTTAGAACAAAAGGATGAATGAACCTCTGGCATTCCCTCTTGAAAATGCAAGGAAAGAAAAATGTCCACCCAACACACCTTGCATAAAGATGGGTGAAAATGTCATACTGAAAACAGATAAGTTCCAAGTGTTGAATCTCTCACTCATGAACTTTCATATTCAAACTTATGCCTTGCACAAACTTGTTCATAAATTGCTACATGCTCTATTCCGTTCGAAAAAACCTTTTATTCGATTGGATATTTCACTTTTAATGCTGTTATTTGTATTTATTTTCTTTTTGTAATGAATGTTCTGGTTTCTATTATAATCTTGGGTTGTGTTTGTCTTCTTCATTTCTCAAAGATTGAAGCTTGGCCAACTAGATATCTGCCTTCTTTATTTCTTTTTCTTTCTTATGTTTGTATGACTGGATCACTGGGGAATATGTTCTGTGTCAAAGGACTCACACATGGGAGTCTTAAAAAAGTTTTATTTTCCCTTCACCTAAAGAATTCTCTGACCTCATAGCAATCTGAATAGTATTTGATTTCAATGAAGAAATTATAAAAAAGAAGTCACTCCCTTCATTTATCAAAAAACAAAATTTAAGGAATCTCATAATAAAAGAAAGATACTTACTAAGTTAATAAAGTTTGCTAAAAAATTGCTATATTTTAGAGTAAACAGTCTATTCAGCAAGGAACCCACAAGAAAAAAAATTAGATGATTGCATTTCTGATAAGCAGACTCACTGATCCTGTTGATGGCCTTTTTACATGTGCATATATGTGCCTGTGGTGTAATGGTTATCGTCATAGGAAATGGACACAGCGACACGAGTTCAAATCTGGACGAGGCTGATTGCATTTCACATAGCACTAATACCCTTGGGAAAGGTATGAATCCAATTATCCTCTCTCCAGCTATGGTAAATAGTAGGGAAGGCTAGGTTCTTCAGCCTTGGTGAGGTAACTAGTCTAGGAGAAAGAAAACTCAGAATTCATACCTATTAAACTCTGCTTAAAAATAGACCTAGTGTCATATCCTGCCCAAGTAGAGGAGTTGGTAAATATATACATATATATATATATATATATATATACATGGAGAACACAGAAGCAAAATTTTTCCTAATTAAAATAAGTTGATTTCCATTATGGCATTCTTTTGATTTAAAATTAATTCTAAATAATTGATAAACCAGAAATGTGATTTAATTTCAACAGGGAGTGACTAGGAATACTTGATATAAGGCTCAGTTTACAGACTTTCGTAGCGGGGAAACCAATAATAATTGATTGAAAATTTATGACCAGAGACCGATTCTCCTGATATCATCTTCTTATTACCTTAAATAAGGCAGGAGTATTGACATGAATTGATAACTTTAGTAATGGCAGTCTCTAGATAATCCACCATAGAATGCAGTCTAGGCTCACATGCTGTTCTTCTTTAAAAAGGAGCAGGCATTATATTCTCTTATTGTTAGTTGATGAATATTAAATTTCTTTAAAGGATCTATAACTAGTTTTATTTTTGCATAGTTTGTAAAAAATTTAAAAAGATGAGGTACTTATAATATGAAACAGGGTAGAAATATTTGGTACAAAGTAGATTTTGTGGTTCTGTTTGAAATGGGACTTCAACATTTTTTAAACTCTAACTCAAATAATATCAGATATTAAGCCAATATAAACACTAAGCTTTGAAAATGCCTAGAAGCAAGCTAACTACTTCTTCAGGAAAGCAAATTTGATACAAGGCTGTGATTTATATAGGTAAATGGTTTTGACTCATTAGAATTCTCTTTTCTGGGTCAATTCAGACATCAAGGATTGATCCTAACACTATCCCTTTTTGTGCAATGAGATAGGTGTAGATCAGTGAGAGACATCTGTCTGGGACTCAACTTGGAGTTAATTTGTGACTGACAGATGAAAAGTCCAAGATGCTGCCTTTTGAACAAGATAATGGAAATCAGGTTTAATCAAATATTTCTTTTGTATTAGTTATCCTCATTGTTGCTTGTTGATTTTTTCAAATGAAGTATATTACCTCCACCCTATAATAGCTGTTTTATTTAGTGTATGAACTTTATACGCAAATGTAATATCTTTTATGGGACAGAGATACTATATGAAATCTTATTCCTTCTTTTTTACATTAATATCTATAGGCAAAGAAATAAGCTATGTAATAGAAGTCAGCCCTGCAAGAGAGAGCATCTTATTAGTGCAGTAAAATATCTCATTTTTCTGTACTTCACAGTAGAATTTATTTTATTTTATATTTTCTGATCGTTTTTGCCCATATATCTGCTTCTTCTGTGCCACTCCTTCTGATCACCTTCCCTCTGTCAAATGAACAACCTTTCTGTGTACTGGCAAAACCATTGCCTCCTCTCATTCTCCAGGCAATGCTAACAAGAGATGAGGGAGGAAAAGAAGTTAAAAGGTTGTTCTTAACAATGAGAATGATTAAAAAAAAAAGAAAAACATTTGCTCATTAAGTTCTCATGCTTTTACCTTTTCATGCCATTTTTTTCAAATTCCTAAATGAAAATAAACACCTAATTTGAAAATAAATAAATAAATAATTGTATAAATAAATTCACAGTTTATTTTTCATTGCCATTTCTGAATGTAAAAAATAATATAAAATAAATCAATAATAGCTTATTTGTTTTTGTTTATTTGTTTTTGTTTATTTGTTTATCTATTTTGTATTATTGAATAATTTACTTTCCTACCTTAGGGCAAAATGTGATGAACAAAGAAGACACTTTAAAATAATGTTTGACAGATATAGCCCATAATAAAATTAAGATGGGAGAGGAAAAAGATAATAAGAGTGAAAAAAATATGTAAAATAAATAAATGTCAATGTAAAGGCAAATAAATGTAATGTTGAAATTTTATCTGCTGAAAATAGAAATGAATTGGAAGTCTTCATCACAAGGTATATGCACAACTACTTTCTGAAATCCATGCACAAAATCATTGAAGTATATATATATATATATATATATACAGAATGTGAATATTGTAGTTTTCATACTAGAGAAAACATTTTGTAACAGCTTTTGATTTCAGTCGTGAATTTATATAAAATTGACATTTTGAATTTTAGGTCAATGTGTGCACATGCATGTGTTTGCATGTGTAACTTTGTATGTGCCCATGCCTGAGTGCCTATTTGCATGTGTTTGTGCATGCACATGCACCCATAGTTATATATATATATATATATATATATATATATATATATGTACAGTAATATCTATGTGTTATATATATATATATATATATATATAAATATATATGTGTGTGTGTGTGTGTATCTGTTTATTTATATATATATATATATATATATATATATAAATATATATATAATGTGTGTTTAGGCAGCACATTCTCTTGTAGGCATATTTTATTGAAATTGACCGATAAAGATTTTGTATTTAGCTTTTTATCCAGCTTTTCTTGTTGGTTAATAAAGATGTTGTCAATGTGGTTGTAAATAGTTTAAAACTATTTGAAGTCTCAGTAAGTGAAGTACAGTAACTTTCAATGATCTGCAGTCAATATCAAGGATGAGGGTACTTTGCTGTTGCAGAATACTGGATTCATTCTGTGCTCAAGGAATTTTAAAGTAGGTTTGTTTATCATGTGAGTGTGATGTCATGTATGAACACATAGACTATCCATGCTGGTTTGAAAGTGTAGCGATTATAGCTAAGGATTATGTGACAGTGAATCCAACAAGGCTGTCAGACAATGCACCAGTGTCAAATGGATTTTAAAACACCTGTTCTAAAGTTAAACATCCTATACTAAAGAAAAAACCCTTTTTGACAGAGTCGTAATTTTAAAGATTCCAAAATGTAAGTTAAAACACATAATAATCACCAGAGAAAGATTATTGAAACTAACATAATTTCTAATCATGATTCAATCAAAGAAAGATAGTTCTTTAGTTAAATTAGTTTGAAATAGTCTTTATTTAAATTAGCTTTTTTTACTCATAATAACTTCATTGTACTTACATTCAATATTTCTGGGATAGATTCTTAACAAAAAACAAAAATATTATTCAAAAATATTTTTTCAAACACATTTTAGTAAAGGTCAGTTTAATTTGAAATGGAATGCAATAAACATTGAAGAGTGTAAATCTTTTAATATTTAATTTTTTCATTTGAAAACTGTTTTTTTAAAAACAACATTTATACAGCCTTGATGATTGTCACATTGACTGAAATTTTGGCAATATTTATATAAAGAATGCATCATTTGAATATTTTTTATATGCATTAGGCACACATACATGTATACAAAAATTTGTTGTTTTTCATCAGTGGAATTTTGATTTTTGTGAAACTATATATATATATATATATATAATTATTAATCAGTTATAATCATTTTTTACTTTATTACAGTCACATATTAAAACAGTTTTCATGGTTAAACATGAAATTGTTACTTCAAGGCTGAATCCTACTCGTGGTCGCATTCAACTTTCCATCACATAGATATGCAAAAAGGTCCTTTTAAGGACCATTAGATGTCTCATGCAGGTTGGAGTACTTCTGATGGTCCTTACAGACTTGTCGAAGCAGATGGCCCAGAGGCAAACACAAAGAGGGCTCAAAATGTTTGTTATAATTATTTAATAATGATTATTATCATCAATAATGATAATAATATACCTGAATGGATGACAGAAGGAAAGACCACTCAGATCCAAAAAGACCTCCAAAAAGGAACCGTCCCCATCAACTACAGATCCATAATGTGCCTACTGAAGATGTGGAAAATACTAATGCCACAAATTAGGGAGGCGATTTATGATTTGCTGATAAGCAGCAGACTGTCTCCCAAGGAATAGAAAAAATGCTGCAAGGGGACCATTGATCAACACATCATCAAGAACAGCAAAACAAGATGGGAAAATGAAGCTATGGTGTAGATTGACAACAAAAAAGCATATGATATGGTCACATAAAGCTGGATAATAAAAAGGAAAAAATATCTGGCAAAGTTATAAAGTTTATTGAAAATACCATGGAAAACTGGAGAGTTGAACTGACAGCAGGAGGATAAAGCTTATCTGAGGAGAAAATTCAATGAGGGATCTTCCAGGGACACGCATTATCACCATTACTATTTGTAATAGCGATGATGCCACTCAATCCAAGTTTTCTTGTATCATAGACAGATTGTATGTGTCAAGAAAAGAAGGAGAAAGAAAACTTGACGGCATTAAAGATAGTGTCAATGCATCAATACAACTACTTGAAGACTATATAAAAAAGAAAGGGGCAAGAATGATTACAGCAACCAGAAACAATACAGGCAACACAAGCATCAATAAAACAAAAATAACCAGAAAACAAAAATGGGAATGAAAACAACTGCATGTGTCCTGACCCGTTCACAAACATAAACAGATCAGATTACTCACCCCCACAAACACAACATCCGGCTTTGACCGGAAATGACAAAGTCCTTTTACAACCCTAACCTGGGGTTACAGCTACGAAAATGCCATAAACTTCATTTCATAACATTTACAGACCACATCTGACAAAAGTAACTATTAAAATGGAATGAATTATCTTCGGTATATATCATGCTAAAGAAGGACTTTATTTCTGCACCCATTTTTCTTGAAGAACTTTCTATTTGCGTGGCCCAGCAGACTGGCATAGCATTCCCTTAATATAAACACGGCTTCTGCGGCAAAAAAATAGAGTTTGTTTTTTGATGCTCTCAGGAGCCCACTCTCCGAGCGAGGCTCCCCAAGGCTGAATCCTTCATCTCATGGTTGCATTCGCCTTACTTCTCGGCACGTTCTCTTTTTTTTTTAAATGAAACTCTTCTTAACTTCTCATGGTCGCATTCGCTGAATCCTACTCGTGGTCGCATTCACATTTCCATGTGGGTTGGAGTACTTCTGACGGTCCTTACAGACTCGTTGAAGCAGATGGCTCAGAGGCAAACACAAAGAGGGCTCAAAGACCATCTGGTCTTTACCATTCGGTCTTTACCATTTGGTCAGTTCTATTGTCCATTTGGCTGCGCAGCACTAAAGGCACAGGCTAGCCTTTAGCTACTGCTTCCCAATCTGTGCAGCGCTAAGATACCACCAATCTTAGCTGGGGCCTCCGGGCCTGTTTGTCCAATACTGCAGAGCTTTGGCATGGGAAAGCCTTAGCTACTTTCTCCGATACGTCCGCACAGCTAGGGGGCATGACAAAGCCCTAGCCTCACCGATTCGCTCACTCAACTTCATATGTGCTAAGGCCTGGCAAACTTTAGCCACGGTTTCCCTGTCCATACACTTGGTCCATAGTACTAAGACATGGTCTTAGTCACCACACTCGCTCAATTCTACACGACTAAGGTGCCGACACCAACATCGACCATGATGCTCCAGCAATTCAGCATCCAGTCCACGTACGACTCTCTGTATGGACTGCCCTAGCAATGCAGCATCTAGCCCATATATGACTTGCCCAGTTAAACCAATGCACTGGCAAAAACCAGGACATCAATTTACCAACCTCGACCAACATCAGCTACCCACAACAAACGTCTAGCTGTACTTCTACAACTCGATCAACATCAGCTACCCGCAACAATCGTCCAGCTGCACCACTACGACTCGACCAACGTCAGCTACCCGCATCGAACTTCCAGTGGCACCTATCTACGACTTGACCATACCAGCTACTGACACCAACCATCTAGCTGAAGATACACCTCTCACAAACTTTACATACACACTTGTAAATACGACAATAAATTGTCATCTTCATTATATTTGTTACCTTGCCTTTGTTTCCTTCATTGTCTTTGGGTGTCATTACTTGCACACTTAACTTAAATCATTTACGGGGTCGACATGCTTATCAGCTCCGCAACTCATGAATATTTCAAGTGACAAACAAGCAAAATCTCTCACAAGAAAACATGGACATGACTAAGAAAGAGAAACCTTAAAAGAGAAATTGAATCTCTTCTGATAGCAGCATAAAACAATGCCATAAGGACTAACTATGTCAAAGCAAGACTAAACAAGACGCAACAAAATAGCAGATGTAGATTATGTGGTGAGACAAAACAATCAATCACTTCATAAGCAAATGCACTAAATTAATGCAAAGAGAATATAAGACATATCTGGGTGGGGAAGGTGATCTGCTGGGAATTGTGCAAAAAGTTTCAATTTGACCATACAAACAAATGGTACCTGCACAACACAGAATCTGTCCAAGAAAATTAGATGCACAAAATTCTGTGGGATCATCTAATCTCAGCCAGATGACTAGATCTAGTGATAGTCAACCAAAAAAGAGCACCTTCTGAATACTGAAATTTGGCATTCCATCTGACCACTGGGTAAAACTGAAGGAAAGCAAAAAGAGAGGTAAGTACCTAGACCATGCTAGAGTATGGAAACATCTATGGAACATGAAAGTGACAGTGATACCCGTTGTAATAGGTGCATGTGGTACAGTCACCAAAAGATTAGTCAAGGGACTGGAGGACTTAGAAAGCTGAAGAATTGAAAGCATCCACATGACAACAGATCAGTTAGTATACTTAGAAGAGACTTGAGGAGACTTACTGTCACTCAGACTTCAATGAAAGACCACTGGCTGATGCTGGTGTGAAAACTCAAAAGGAGTGAAATAATAATAATAATAATATTAATAGGCCATTGGCTTAATGAGTAGAGTGTTTGCTAATGGGCCAGGAGACCGCGATTCAATCCCAGGTTGAGTCATACCAAAGACTCAAAAAATGGTACTAGATGCTGCCTTGCTTAACACTCAGCATTAGTGCCCTCCCCTACATCTCGGTGTGGTAGCTATTGAAAAAGAGCCTTGGGGTCAGCCTTGATAAAGGTTGCCAACTTTACTTACTTAGTTATTATGAAATGATAACTATAAGAAAATAGAAAGAACTATATATAAATATATATATAAACTGTTGTATATGCTCATGTACACACACGCACACACATATACATTATCTACTTACACATTCATGTGCATATATATAGATAGATATCTGGATCATGATTTATATGTGACAGTTTGACCATAAAAAGATAGAACTGATTGGTTAGAATTGTGCTTTATAATCAGAATCTGTCTGAGAAACTATAGCAAAAAAGCAACAATAAAATATTTGTGATATTTCACTCTACTTATTTCACATCAGGGTTATGCAAAGAGATAATATTATGATATATATAAAATAACCATGATTAGAAATAAATATGTCAAAATATGACAGCCTGGTAATTTTTTTTTCTTTTGTCCTGTTGATTTCTGTTCAGTAACAAGTATCTTCATCTTCCTCATCAAGTTGACATAAACAAGTCTACAGAACTATCCACCATAAAAAAACATCTTCTCAATAAATACTCCTAACTAGTATAGATGTACCTACCAGCATAGCCATCAACAGGGTATGTCTGTCATAGGGTAATTCAATGGACCATCCAAACCTTCTCATATCTTTACATACATTGCCAAATTTCATTTAGATTGGTTACATAATCCTCATGCTACATTAATGCTTCATTTTTCATTAGTTCTTTTGTGGCATATCAACTCTTTTAAAATTTCTCTTAAAAAATCTTTTGAAAAGTTTACAAAAAGCTTTTCTCCTGATGATGACCCAAAGTGAAAATTAGTTTAGAACAATTGAAAATTAAAAAGTAACTAATAGCAAGAAACATTCCTCTTTGTCTTATTACTTTTTTTCATCTTATATATATATATATATATATATATATATATACACACACACACACACATGTATATACACACATATATGTTCACAAACACGCGCACACACACACACACACACACATACGCACTTATATCAATCAATCTCTCTCGATGTATTTATATATGTATATCAAAAAATAATGAATTATGAATTATTTGATTATGAAAAGTTTGGTTATTGTTTGAAAATATTTTCAAATTCAAGAATGATTTTAAGTATTTTTTGAAGATGTATTAAATAGAAAAATCTAAGTTCATGGGAGTATTCATCATTTTACTCCTTGTGAGTATTTCTACACAGAATTAACTGTGATTTTTCTCTTCAGGTCTCTATGATTCCTCTAAGTATTCTAGCTGATTTTAACAGTGCTATACTCTGGATTGTCTTGATCCTGCCTTTGATCTTCAATTCCTTCAGTCTCTTTTCTATGTCTTTGGGGACTGTTTCATGGGCACTAACAGAACTGATATTACAGTCACCTTCATATTCGACACCTTTTACAGCTCTCTTGCAAGATCTATTTTTCTAGCTTTTTGCTTTCTTTTATTTTCACTCTATGATCAAATGGAAAGGAAAAATTCACTAGATGACAAGTTCTTTCCTTTTTGTTAATTATGACTAGATCTTGTTTTCTGAGTGGAATTTGGTGATCCATTTGTATCTCAAAGTCCCAGAGAATTTTATTGGTCTCAATTCATGTTCTGGCTTGTGCATATACTATACCATTTGTCTGCATGGGGAAATTTGAGTATTTTGCACAAATCCTAGTGGATCACCTTCCCAAACCAGTCATGTCTATTCTCATATATGTTTTGTGTCAGTATGTTGCATTCATGTATCTTATACAGTGTATCACAAAAAGTGAGTACACGCCTCATATTTCTGCAGATATTTAAGTATATCTCTTCATGGGATAACACTGACAAAATGACACTTTGACACAATGAAAAGTAGTCTGTATGCAGCTTATATAACAGAATTAATTTATTTGCCCCCCAAAATAACTCAAAATATAACCATTAAAAGCTAAACCCCTGTCAACAAAAGTGAGTACACCCCTAAAAAACTAAACCTCTAAATGTCCAAATTGAGTACTGCTTGTCATTTTCCCTCCAAAATCTCATGTGACTCATTAGTGTTACTAGGCCCATGTGTTACTAGGCCCATGTGCATAGGGAGCAGGTGTGTTCAAATTTGGAGTGAAGCTCTCATACTCTCTCATACTAGTCACTGAAAGTTCCAACATGGCACCACATGGCAAAGAACTCTCTGAGGATCTTAAAAGAAGATGGCCAAGGCTACAAGAAGATTGCCAACACCCTGAAACTGAGCTGCAGCACAGTGGCTAAGATCATCCAGTGTTTTAAAAGTGTGGGATCCACTCAGAACAGGCCTCGGGTAGGTCGTCCAAAGAAGCTGAGCACACGTTACATCCAAATGCTTTCTTTGAAAGATCAGCGTAGGAGTGCTCTCAGCATTGCTGCAGAGATTGAAGAGGTGGGTGTCAGCCTGTTAGTGCTCAGACCATACGCCGCACTCTACATCAAATTGGTGTGCATGGCTGTCACCCTGGAGGAAGCCTCTTCTGAAGACGATACAAAAGAAAGCCTCCAAACAGTTTGCTGATGACATGTCAACAAAGCACATGGATTACTGGAACCATGTCCTATGGTCTGATGAGATGAAGATTAATTTGTTTGGTTCTGATGGCTTCAAGCATGTGTGGCGGCGACCAGGAGAGGAGTACAAAGATAAGTGTGTCATGCCTACAGTCAAGCATGGTGGTGGGAATGTCATGGTCTAAGGCTGCATGTGCTACAGGTGTTGGAGAGTTATATTTTATTGAGGGAAACATGAACTCCAACATGTACTGTGAAATACTGCAGCAGAGCATGATCCCCTCCCTCCAGAAACTGGGTAGCAGGGCAGTGTTCCAGCATGACAATGACTCCAAACACACCTCCAAGACAACCATTGCTTTACTGGAGAGGTAAAGGTGATGGACTGGCCAAGCATGTCTCCTGATTTGAGCCCAATAGAACATCTTTGGGGGATCCTCAAGCGGAAGGTGGAGGTGTGCAAAGTCTCAAATATCTGTCAGTTCCACGACTTCATCTTGGAGGAGTGGAAGAGCATTCCAGTGGCTACCTGTGAAGCTCTGGTAAACTCCATGCCCAGGAAAGTAAAGGCAGTTCTGGATAATGATGGTGGCCACATAAAATATTGACAATTGACATGGTGTATGTTAATATTGACAACTTTCCCTAAGGGGTGCACTCACTTTTGTTGGCAGGGGTTTAGCTTTTAATGGTTGTATTTTGTGTTATTTTGAGGGGCAAATAAATTAACTCTGTTATATAAGCTACTTTTCATTGTGTCAAAGTGTCATTTTGTCAGTGTTGTCCCATGAAGATATATACTTAAATATCTGCAGAAATGTGAGGGATGTACTCACTTTTGTGATACATTGTAATTAACTGGATCATCTTTGTCATCCAACTACATTTGCAATTGTTCTGCATAGTATCAGCATTTACTTTGATTTAATTTGTTCTAATGGCATTATTTTGTGCTGTTATTAAAAGATATTCAATTTCTCTCTTCAGCTTTCCCATTCTGAGCCATTGATACTTTTTAAGCACACACACACACACACACACACTCACACAAAGTAACTGATATATAGTTAGCGACCATAGTCGAGGGTGACCCGAAGGCTCCCTTTTCGATAGCTACTACACCAAGGTGTAGGGGAGGGCGCTACTCCATTCCCAGGATTGCTCCACTTTACCCTTGAACCGTACCTTATAATGCTGAGTGTTAAGCAAGGTAGTATCAAGTACCATTTTTAAAGTCTTTGGTATGACTCGACCTGGGATTGAACCCAGGTCTCCCGGGCCATTGGCGAACACTCTAACCGCTGGGCCACTTCAAGGATAATTATTCCGTTTAATATAAAATATAACCAAAGGGGACATATTTGTACTCTTTCTTCAATATCTATCTATCTATCTATCTGTAACACTATATAGGTGGCCCACCAAGCAGACGATTCCTTTGTCTGTTTTGGCTCGAAACCAGACAAAGGGTTTTTGGACTTGAAATCTCGGCGTGGCCGGAAGAGGTAACGGGACGTGAGAAGAGAGTTGGTTGGAGAAAGGAGCTGACCAGGGTTGGCGTGGAACCACGGACAGGGGCAGTCGACTCCGGACACAGTAGCAGAGAAGATAGGGACCAGTGAAAGAAGATCGAGTCAAGATGAGTTGGCATTCCAGTTGCTTTGTGGAATTTTCGCTAGTAACCCACGCTAGCGTTAGTCCATATATGCTATCAGGAATGCAAAGTGTTGCATAACTCTCCTTCTGCTCTTGAGTTAACCCCTGTTCGTGTTTGTTCGTTTGTTCTATTTTCTCCTGTCCCCTTGATCGTATTCTTGTGGTGGCAAGAAATGTGCGTTACCCCTCTCGGAACCACTAGTTGATCACCGGCCGAGAAGCGAATGGTTAGAAGAGTTGATGTGACGTATGGGGGGGCGAGGGGGGTAACGTTACATATATACACACATACTGTAAACTTAAAAGTTTTTTCTGTTTTTATTCTTCGACTGAATCAATTAGAGTTGTTTAGTTTTACCTACATTAAGAAGGATCACTATTGATTGAATTGTGTCATATCAGAGTGCCATAGAATTTTGGTAAAATTGATTCCTTTTTTAATGATTTTAACATTGAAGATGGAAGAAAATAAGTAACATTGTCTCCGCAGAATATGTTTTTCTGTTTAAAAGAACATTAGATATAGTTGATTCAAAGTTGCATAAATAAAATATGTTTGCTGTTTATTCAACTTTTGTACTGGATATTTCTTTTTCAATACTAACTTCATCATAGAGCATTGATATACCTTGTTACTCAACAGTTAAGGTTGATAATAATCAAATCAAGATATTAAGAATAACCTGGCTTATGGTCATGTCTTATTGAAAGTAAAAGTAAAGACAAGCCAGTTCAATACTTAAAGGATTGCCTCTTAAAGAGCAGCAGATAAAGCAGATTGAGGCCTATTTGCTAGACTAAATAAATCTCAGTAAATAAGATAAAGAAAGCAAAAAGTTAAGTTACAATGAGCTTGTTCAGTACTTAGATGGGTGACTACTTAGAAACAGAAGGTATGGTTGGCAACTTGAGGCCTATGTGCCAGAATAAGCAAATCTTACTAAATAGCAAGATATTAAGAATAATCAGTTATACAAGGGGTCTCAAAATAGATGCTTCCTATTGATATGATAATTATTTAATACAGAGACAAGTGCAGTAGCAGTCATTTGGAACATGTCCAGAAAAAAAATGTATACTTTGAGCTGGAGACATCAAATCAATGTTTTTTTTTATTGTCATTATATCAGCTTCCAGGACAGGAAGTCGTTTTTTGAGTTTCTTGCCTCAGTTATAAATTATTATCATATTAATGGGTTGCATCTATTTTGAGACAGTTTTGGATGATTTTTGTCTCCAAATAAGTGACACAATATATTTTTTCCTCTCGTCTAAGGCATTGTGATCAAGGATTAATAGTTTTAATTGCATACTATTTTCAAATCTAAAACAAAAAAGAACACAACATTATTATTAGTACAGTTATTAGCAGTCACATGGACTCTATTTATATTGAAGCACACTGTACAACATGAGAGACATAAAGTATTCAAATCAAGTGAGGAAAATTCTTTTGCACTAATGTGGTTATGTTAATTACTTTGATACATTACTTCTACATAGATAAATAAAAAATTAAAATAAACTACTGAAACTGGGATCTGTATTATATATAGATATAATATATATAGATATAATCTTCTTGTGTCTTTTGGTCAGTTCACTGCTTTTAATTCAGGCTTTAATATGTTCATATGAATATAAACATCACTGGGATGGATTTGAATACATTTTCTGTGGAAGATACAATTTTTGATAGCCATTTGTGTCTTTGTTTCCCTTCCCTCAATAATGAAACTATTATGCAGTTCACATTTTCTGTGGAAGATACAATTTTTGATAGCCATTTGTGTCTTTGTTTCCCTTCCCTCAATAATGAAACTGTTATGCAGTTCACAATTCAAAATGCCTCTGGAGAAATGTTTATATTGCTACAATATGAACGTATCAAATGGTTATATAGTTCATAGTTGAAAGGGTCATTTGTGAAATGATTATACTGTTCTCAGTGCCGTTTTCAATTCAAATAATGTTTGCTACAACTTCATTCCATTTTCTGATTGACCAACTGTTTTGGGGATTTTGAATTCAGATAATTCCTCTGTTCCTTAAGCAAGAAAAAAATTGCAGTGATTGTGCAGGTATTTGCCTTGTATTTTTATTGCAACTTTAGGACATACAGTCGTGCATTTCTTTATTAAATGTCAAATTTAGGAACCATAAAATATTTGGGAACTCAACTTTGTATATTTAGACCATTAGATACATTTGTATATACGTGAAGGTCACAAAAATACATATATATATATATATATATATATATATATATATATTGTTTTGGAATCAACAAATATACATATAAATATAAAACATTATATATATATATATATATAGCGGTTGTTGAGGGAATTAGTTATTTTCCCGAACACTATAGATTTTATGGCAACAGAAATGAATTACGAGACTTTGATTTAAACAACACACAATCACGAAAATACTTTATTTGCAGCTTTGAGGCGGTTTGTTCTTGGTGCTGCAAGACTCGTGGTGGTTAGGCTTGTTGGATGTTTGAGACGAAATGGTTTAGCGGGATGCTGGAAATGGCAGCGTGTCGTTGGACGTGTGAGGGAAGTATTCAAAGTCACAGTGTAGTTTTGTGTCGAGAGCGGAGTGGCGCTCGGATCGACATAGTAAATTTTTGTGGTGCTTGTGGAAGGCATGCTGAACGTATCTAATTCATATTCAACTGGGATTCCTTGGTCTAAAATATATTAGACGCAAAGAATCCATAAATTAGAAAATTCCCTCGCTGAGTGTCCATGTTGCTGCTGCTAGTGTTAAAGCCACAGTGATATGTCCACACTGGGTGGCTTGTTTAGCTAAAAAGCATCGCTAAGCAGGGGCGACCAGAGACACGTCCGTTCTGGTCGCCGTCTCAAGCAGAAGAGAGTGTGTTTGGCCGCTCACCCGTTTTGCTAGCCGGAAAAGAAGGTCCGGGCTGAATAGGATAAGTCATCCTGATTGGGTGAAATTCAGTGTTGAATTAAATAGCGCGCTAAAACAAAATATGAGATTTTCCTCTTCTCTACATAGGTTGGCCCCAGAATTTCAGGTATGGAGTACCTGATATTCGATACACAAAATTGTAAGAGAAGGGAAAAGAAAGAAAAGAGCCACGAGTGTCACAACACGAAAGAGCAAATACAAACAATGAAATATAATACATACATATATAAAGAAAAACGAACTAAAGCAAATTAATAAAAAAAAGGCAAAGTGTCCTGTTCAGTTCTTTTTTTTTTGTGTACCTAGTGGTACGTTTTTTAAAAAACAAATGTCACTGAGAAAAAAAAGTTCATGAGCCGAGAAATTGGCATACAGAAGTAGCAGTATATTTCAGAGGAGTAGTGTGAGTTTTTTTGGGTCCTCTGGAATTGATAGCAGTCGCTGCAGGTTTAGTGAGGTAGTGGGAGAGGTAACCCACGTTGCTGTAGAAAACAAAATAGGAGTAGGGTGAGTGAAAGTTAAAGTTACCTATTTTGCGAGTTAGGAAGTGAAAAAGTGTGTTGATAGTTTTGCTGAAAAAAAAATTCCACGTTTGGTATCTTACTTCCATTTTGGATAGTCCTTGAAGATAGTTCGGCAGGAACATTTGAAAATTTTTCTGGATGTTCCGCTGTCTTTTTCTTTCGTGGGGTTGATGCATGTGCGTAAGGCTGTGTTTGTTATCAGAAGGTCGTTGGTAAGTGAGGAAAAGTTTGTTTGGTTCAACGAGGAAAAGGGTGTAACGTATGTGTGTTTACGTTGTGTCGTTTCTTCTCCGAGTGTGGTAAGGTCCTCGCCAATGCTTGTTGGAAATAATAAGGTGGTTGAAGATGAAGTAAGATGGCGAAGGTCGAAAGGTGTTGTTATGAATAGTTTTTAGTTGTCTCGCACTTCAGAAGGTGCCATGCGGGGTCACCAATTTATAGCGGTTTGAAGACAACACAGGTGAAGTGGTTATGGTTTAACGCTATATTTTTTAAGGCACACAGAAATGAATTACGAGACTATTGCTTTAACAACACACAACAGCGAAAGTTTTTATTTGCAGCTTTGTGGCAGTTTGTTCTTGGTGCTGCAAGACTCGTGGTATTTAGGCTTGTTGGTTTTGGAGACGCGATAGCTTAGCGGGATGTTGGATGGCAGCGTGTCGTTGGACGTGTGAGGGAAGTATTCAAGGTCACCGTGTAGTTTTGTGTGTCTGGTAATTGGGGAGAGTAGGCGTTATCTCCATTAATGTCATCCAGAGGTGAAATGAGAGCTAGGTGTGTCGAGAGCGAAGTGGCGCTCGGATCGACGTAGTAAATTTTTGTGGTGCTTGTGGAAGGCATGCTGAACGTATCTAATTCATATTCAACTGGGATTCCTTGGTCTAAAATATATTAGACGCAAAGAATCCATAAATTAGAAAATTCCCTCGCTGAGTGTCCATGTTGCTGCTGCTAGTGTTAAAGCCACAGTGATATGTCCACACTGGGTGGCTTGTTTAGCTAAAAAGCATCGATAAGCAGGGGCGACCAGAGACACGTCCGTTCTGGTCGCCGTCTCAAGCAGAAGAGAGTGTGTTTGGCCGCTCACCCGTTTTGCTAGCCGGAAAAGAAGGTCCGGGCTGAATAGGATAAGTCATCCTGATTGGGTGAAATTCAGTGTTGAATTAAATAGCGCGCCAAAACAAAATATGAGATTTTCCTCTTCTCTACATATATATATATATATATAGTTTATAGATGAAAAAATAGATGCATAAAAAGTGATAGAAAATAATCTTTTATCATATAAATATTTGTTAATTCTAAATGGTTTCAGACTTCAGCCATTATTAGAGGATCTTTATTTCATAAGCTTTTATATGACAAGACTGAAAGGCTTATGAATACCACATAATTGGCACCACATGTAAATGAAACTTCAGCTTTAAAGCTTAACAATTTAAAAACTGACGTTTGCATGTATTTATAAATAGCTTCCAATTTTATTTTTTAGAAGTTGTTGTTCAGCAAGAAAATTAGTTTAAAAGGTTATGAATAATGGATTTTTAAAAACATTTTAATAAGTATTTGAGGGTTATATATATATATATATATATATATATATATATATATATATATATATATATATATATATATTGTATTGCATTGTATTTGTATAGAAGACTGTTGCAATGCAAAATAATAATTCGGGTCTAATTAATTTCAACATGTTGAAAATTCTGATGAAGTCATCGATAGACTACCACAACTAAATACAGAACAACTTACGCAAAGTAATTACGAATTCAGCTCGAATGTACTCTTCCTTTACACCACAAGTACCTGCACACTCAGCAATCGATCTCAGAGATCAAAACATTTAATATCCAAGAACTTATATTGTCACAAACTAACAGCAACAGATATTCGCCAGCTATTATCCATTATATTGGCAAATACTTACTTCACTTACAACGGAAATACCAACAAACAAATAACAGGAATACTTTTGGGATTCAGTATATCAGGTATACTAGATGGAAAAATTAGTACATCAAGTGCTAACCATCTGTCCATCATGTATTTTCTTCACAAGATATATAGACGATATACTCATCTTGATATCATCCATCGAAAAAGCCACCGCTATATATGAGAGGTTTCAAAACATAGATAGACATATCCAGTTTAAGATAGAACATTCAGATAACACTGGGTCCCTATAACTCCTAGATTTTAGAATCCAAATATTTCAGCACTTCCATTCAGTACCAAAACAAATTACATTAGAAATGAAATTAAATAAATTCACTATAGATGCAGCAAAGAAATAACAAAATTACACACACTAAACGGAAACAACAAAAACAGACTATACAGCTCGTCAAATAGGAATGGACAACATCTAACAGATTTCATGATAGAAAATAGATTAACATGCCTCAATACAAACTTTCAAAAGAGGGAGGGAAAATTATGGACCTACACATACACGAACAATAATAAAGCACAGATAGACTACGTCTTTATAAACAAGAAATGGAAAAATAGCGCAATGAATTGCGCGGTATACTCCTCTTTCGAGGGAGTGTCATCCGATCACCGAATAGTCACGGCAAAAATACGACTAAGCCTTCGAGAAAACGCCACATGAACAGCGACCACCAAACACTATTACTGGACCCTTCTTAACAACAGAGATATAAGAGATAAATATGTATTAGAATTGCGAAACAGATTCGAGATACTACAGGAGAATTCAGAAAAAGGTACTCCAAATGACGAATATGAATATTTCGTCAACGCACACCTCGAGGCAGCAGCGAATTGTATTCTGACAAAACTTAGAACTAAATATAAAGTCCCATGGAAACGTTAGCAGCTAGAGAAAAACGCGCAGACGTGAAAACTGCCTCCAAATACTATAGGAAGAACCCAGTAAACACAAATGCTCTAATACTAAAAAAGGCACAAAATGAATTAGCAAGCACATATCTAAAAGAACAGACAGAATACATACAAAATAAGATGGATAAGATTAGAGACTCGGTGAAAGAGAGGCAAACAATAAACGAAGTGAGCAGAAGGAAGAGCACAACCAAAGCTAAATTGAAAGCTACAAACCAACAAGAAAGAATAAAACTGTGGAAACAGCATTTCGAAAATCTACTAGGAAAACCCACCGAAAGTTACGCAGGAACCAATCACCAGAATTGGACATTAAACTAGGACCGTTCACTCAAGAAGAACTCGACTCAGTTCTTAGAAATATTAAAGATAGGAAAGCCGCAGGGCTTGGTGAGATCCCCCCAGAAGTATGGAAGACCAGACAATTCGACGACATACTGCTCCGATACTGTAACGCAGTCTATAATCAAAATCTGATAGACAGATGGATGAAAAAGGGTACCCTCAGATTAGCAAATAACTACCGAGGTATAACACTTACATCCATAGCAGCTAAAATTTACAATGCCCTACTACGAAACCGCATAGAACCTAAAATTGACAACATTCTTAAGAAAAAACAAAATGGTTTCCGAAGAAATAGATCCACGACCTCACAAATATTCGTTATCCGTAGAATCCTTGAAGGCGTAAGGGCAAAAAAACCTACAGGCGACAATACTATTTGTCGACTTTACCAAGGCCTTTGATTCCTTTCAAAGAGGGAAGATGGAACTAATCCTACTTACATACGGCCTACCAAAAGAGACCGTCGCAGCAATGACGATTCTCTACAGAAACACCGAAGTGAAAGTACGTTCACCGGATGGAGACACAGAATACTTCGACATTGTAGCAGGAGTACTGCAAGGGGACAAGCTAGCCCCATGCCTCTTTATCATCTGTCTAGACTACGTGCTTAGAACATCGATTGATAAAATCAAAGAAAACGGCTTGGAGGTGACAAAGAAAAGAAGCAGAAGGTACCCCGTAAAAACAATTACCGACGCCGACTACGCCGATGACATAGCGATTCTGGTAAATACACCCAATCAAGCTGAAACACTACTGCATAGTCTGGAACAAGCTGCTGCAAGCATTGGCCTCCATGTTAATGCACAGAAAACGGAATACATGTGTTATATACTCACATAATAAATATGCTTATATACACATATACATGTTCATGCAGCATCCTAACGACACAATAATTAGACAGACGCACAATGATAAAGTCGCAAGAATAAACGACGCACGCAAGGAAGACGCAGGAAGACTTCTTTATAAAATATTTTACCTCTCACTTTATTTGTAAGGTTTCGAAAAGGGTTACTCAAAGTTTGCGTGTGAGAGGTAGCTGGGGACCGAACATTACTGAAATATGTTGACCCCGAAGTTGTGGCCGTCAGCGTTGTGTCTTTCTCGTTCTCCATGGTTGCTCAACCGGACCCTGGAGTAAACTCTTCTGTGTGCTGGCTTTCCCTACTACACCGCGTCTACTTCCGTCTTCCACTGTACTGCTTGCCCTCCTTCTCGCCTATCTCCCACTGTCCTCAATTCGTCGGCCTTATATTACCTTCAAACTCCCACGCAGTAATATAGACACGCCTCAACGCCTACGCAACCTCTTCCGATTTCCAGCGACCGGGATGTGTCACTTCCTTCCGGTGCACCACCTTGAATGGCATTTTTGGCCGGGTCAAAAGGTCAAAACATAACACATGTGCTTTAATCAAACAGGCGACATTTCCACACTAGACGGAAGCTCTCTGAAACTAGTTGACATTTCACTTACATTGGAAGCAGTGTCTCATCAACCGAAAAAGACATTGACACGTGGCTAACGAAGGCATGGACAGCTATCGATAAGCAATCGATCATATGGAAGTCAGACCTGACCGATAGAATGAAATGCAGTTTCTTCCAGGCTGCATTCGTATCGATACTGCTATATGGATGCACTACTTGGACGCTGACAAAACGACTGGAGAAAAAGCTAGACGGCAATTACACAAGAATGCTGCGAGCAAAATTGAACAAGTCCGGGTGGCAACACCCCATAAAGCACCAACTATACGGCCACCTACCCCCCATCACAAAAACTATCTAAGTTAGACGAACCAGGCATGCAGGACACTGCTGGAGAAGCAGGGACGAGCTCATAAGTGATGTACTCCTATGGATCCCCACATATGGCCGAGCAAAAGCAGGACGCCAGCTCGAACATGCATACAGCAGCTCTGTAAGGATACGGGATGTAGCACTGAAGACCAGGCAGAGGCGATGAACGATAGGGAAAAGTGGCGAGAGAGGGTAAGGGATATCCGTGCTGGTGGCATGACATGATGATGATGACACACACTGCACACTCTATAAACACTCTTAGAAACAATGATTATCCAACATCAGTCATACGACATTTAAATAATAGTAAATCACGGAAACTACATAGACCCTCTCACACCTGTTTCCTGAAACTGCCATATTTAAGTAAAAATGTCACCAAAGAAATACGCAGGGCTATTAACAAGGAAGGGCTAGATATACAACTGGCCCACTCCGGACCCTCACTACGTCAATAGCTAAAGAAGAAAAATAACAATCCTGTCACAACATGCACTCTAGCCAACTGCCCAATAAGAGATCCAAAATATGCTAAAAACTTACACTATTTATCGTTTAATCTGCTTAAAATGCCATAATTTTTATATAGGAATCACAATTAGACCCCTCCACATCAGAAGGACACCTCAACACACATGCATCCTCATTCTATAAACATTTAACTAAAGGGAAAAATAATGATTATAATTTTCCTTTAAAATAGAAGAAATAGTACGAAATGTTGGTAATCTCAGAATTAAGGAGACTTTATTAATAGCTAAGTTACACCCCCAGATGAGCAGTAGGTTAGAATTAAAAACTGAATATATCATTAATTAACATGCACGTTCTTTAAATACATATTTAGATTTAAAAAAAAAAAAGAAATTGATTAAGACAACTAAAGTCACATATCTTCCGCATGAAGTTTAAACACCCCACGTAGCATCATGGTTATAACACCCAACATAGCTTTTTAACCCCTACGTGACGCCATGTTTACAACGTGTGAAAAAAAAATTTAACATACAATACTGAGTTCATATCAAAAAAGTCTTTGATGATAAAGTTTTTACTTCGAAATTAATTAGACCCGAATAATTATTTTGCATTGCAATAACCTTTTATACAAATACAATACAATACAATAAAATAATTTGTGCAATGCTTCAAGCAAATTTTAAAAAACGTTAGAATTGTGTACAACTCTATGTGTGTGTGTGTGCACGCGCGCGTGTGTGTGTTTGTGTAGGTTATATTTGCGTATTATTATGAATGGACGTAAAAGTGATGTTTAGTATATGTGTATGATGATACATACCCAGCGCGATAAATTTGAGGTTGTCTCCTGAATGTATGAGACGCGATATGTAGCTGAATGACCGAGAAAAATTTTTTTATTTGTTTCTTTGTATATTTGCGTGTGTGTGTTTGTGGTGGTGATTTTAACTAAGGGACAAAATATCATCATTGCATTTCGAAGAAAATGAAGTTTTGATTTGTAAGCATAACATGCGAGTGTAGTATCATCATCATCATGACGTGCGGCTAGCACGGATATCACTGACTCTCTCTCTCCACGTCTTCCTATCATTCATCGCCTCTGGCAGGTCTTCAGGGTTACATCCCGTATCATCACATAGCTACTGTATGTATGTTCGAGCTGGTCGTCCTGCTTTTGATTGGCCATATGCGGGGGTCCACAGGAGTACATCACTTACGAGCTCGTCCTTGCTTCTCCAGCAGTGTCCTGCATGTCTGGTTCGTCTAGCTTGGATAGTTTTCGTGATAGGTGGTAGGTGACCGTATAGTTGGTGCCTTGTGGGGTGTTGCTGCCAGGACTTGTTCAATATTGCTCTTAACATTCTTGTATAATTGCCGTCTAGCTTCTCCAACCGTTTAATCAGCGTCCAAATAGTGCATCCATATAGCAGTATCGACACGACCGCAGCCTGGAAGAAACTGCGTTTCATTTTATCGGCCAGGTTTGATTTCCATATGATCGAAAGCCTATCGATAGCTGTCCATGCCTTCGTTAGCCGAGTGTCGATGTTTTTTTCGGTTGATGAGACGCTGCTTCCTAGGTAGGTGAATTTGTCAACCAGTTTCAGAGAGGTTCCGTCTAGTGTGGAGATGTCACCTTTCTTATTAAAGCACATAAATTCAGTTTTGTGTGCATTAACATGGAGTCCAATGCCTGCAGCAGCTCGTTCCAAACTATGCAGTAGTGTTTCGGCTTGGTTGGGTGTATTGGCCAGTAGCGCTATGTCATCGGTGTAGTCGGCGTCGGTAATTGTTTTTGCGGGATACCTTCTGCTTCTTTTCTTTGTCAGCACGAAGCCGTTTTCCCTAATGTTATCGATCGATGTCCTAAGTACGTAGTCTAGACAAATGATAAAGAGGTATGGGGCTAGCTTGTCCCCTTGCAGTACTCCTGCGACAATGTTGAAGTATTCTGTGTCTCCATCCGGTGAACGCACTTTCACTTCGGTGTTTCTGTAGAGAATCGTTATTGCTGCTACAGTTTCTTCTGGTAGGCCGTATGCTACTAGGATTTGTTCCATCTTCCCTCTTTGAATGGAATCGAAGGCCTGGGTAAAATCGACAAATAGTCATGTCGCCCGTAGGTTTTTTGCCCTTACGCCTTCTAGGATTCTACGGATGGTCAATATTTGTGAGGTCGTGGACCTGTTTCTTCTGAAGCCATTTTGGTTTTTCCTCAGGATTTTGTCGATTTGGGGTACTATGCGGTTTCGTAGTAGGGCATTGTAGATTTTGGCTGCTATGGATGTAAGTGTTATACCTCAATAGTTCTTGGCTAATCCGAGGTCACCCTTTTTAGGGAAGGGGAGGATGCATCCCTTCGTCCATCTGTCTATCGGATTTTGGTTATAGACTGCGTTGCAGTGTTGGAGCAGTATATCGTCGAATTGTCTAGTCTTCCACACTTCTGGGGGAATCTCGTCAAGCCCTGCAGCTTTCCTATTTTAAATATTTTTAAGAACCGAGTCGAGTTCTTCTTTGGTGAACGGTCCTAGTTTAATGTCCAATTGTTTACTGATAATTCTGGTGATCGGTTCCTGAGTAACGTTCGGAGGGTTAGCTAGTAGGTTTTCAAAATGCTGTTTCTACAGTTTTATTCTTTCTTGTTGGTTTGCCGCTTTCAGTTTTGCTTTGGCTGTGCTTTTCCTTCTACTCACTTCGTTTATTGTTTGCCAGGCTATCCTAGATTGCCTATCTTCCACCGAGTCTCTAATCTTATCTATCTTATTTTGTATGAATTCCGTTTGTTCTTTTAGATATATGCCTGCTAATTGATATTGTGCCTTTTTTAGTATTCGGGCATTTGCAATTGTTGGGTTCTTCCGATAGCTTTTGGAGTCAGTTTTCACAAGTGCACGTTATTCTCTAACCGCTACCGTTTCCCATATATTCTAGGTTTTGTTGGAATACACTTCGATGCCGCCTCGAGGTGTGCGTTAACGAAATTCTCATATTCATCGTTTGGGGTATTTTTTCTTCCTTCTCTTGTAGTGTCTCGAATCTGTTTCTTAGGTCTAATACATATTTATCTCTTATATCTCTGTTGTTAAGGAGGGCCCAGTCATAGTGTTTAGTGGTCGCTGTTCGTTTGGCGTTTTTTCGTTGCTTAGTCGTATTTTTGCCGTGACTATTCGGTGATCGGATGACACACCCTCGAAAGAGGAGTATGCCTCGCAATTCATCGCGCTATTTTTCCATTTCTTATTTATAAAGACGTAGTCTATCTGCGCTTTACTGTTGTTCGTGTATGTGTAGGTCCATAATTTTCCCTGCCTCTCTTTTTTGATAGTTTGTATGGCGGCAAGTTAATCTATTTTCTATCATGAAATCTGTTAGATGTTGTCCATTTCTATTTGATGTGTTGTGTAGGCTGTATTTGTTATGTCTGTTTTTCCCGATTTAGGCATTCATATCTCCTCCAATGATTAGCAGGTTGTGTTTCGGAATGCTACGCACTAGAGAGGATAGCTCATCGTAGAAGGTGGCTAGTTTGGTTTCTTCGCTAACATTGGTAGGGCTGTAGGATGAGATGATTGTTGCTCTGGGGTTGCCATTAAACGTGGCTCTCATCATCCTAGGTTGTATTCTCTCAGTGCTATTAAGTGTTTTTATTGCTCTAGGTCCTATAAGCATTCCTACCCCTCCTACCGTGGCATTGACAGAGTTTTTCCATGCTGATACAGTGGCCAGCGTCCATCCATTGCCAGTTTGGTGATATTTGATATCTTCGGTGTGCGTGTATCTGTGTTCTTGCATGCAAATTATGTCTATCTTATGTTCTACGGCTGATACGGTAAGTTCTGGTAGTTGACCTATTCTATTTAGGGTTCTAACGTTAAATGTCGCTATTTGTATTGTTTGTTTGCATTTTAGTAGTTTTTGTTTAAGTTTGAGCTCTGTAGCTGATTTTTCGAACACTGAGGCCAGGGCTCCAACCTCAGCAGGACGCGCCCCTTTTTCACCTGCGCGAAGAGCGATGCGGTTTATGTATGTGGTTTGAGTGTGGGTCATGGTTATGTTTCGATGGCTGTTTTTATTCTCATCTACAGAAGCCACTCTTATAGAGGAGCAGCAGTAGTTCCCCGATCGAACTGACAATCCTGAGCGTTAAGCTTCAGGGTTCACAGGTCCATCTTGCTGCTTCCCATGTGTACGTGGAAAAAAAAAAGGACAGAATTGAAATAAATATCATGGTGGAGAGATATGGGTATTCTACAATGTTGCTATTTTATGCTATTTATTTGTGCTAGATTGCAATGATAATTTGTATTAGTTATAATGTGTTAATGCGTATACATCATGGTAATTCATGATTGTATGTACGTAAGGAATATAGTGAATATAATGTTAAGACGTTGCAATAATTGTTTGTATTATCTATGTCGTTTTTTATGTGTGCGAATGTGTATGGTGATGAATTTAACTAACGGGCAAATTATCATTATTGCATAACGAAGGAAATTAATATATAGAGTGCATGAAAAAGGGTTTAAGGATTTAATGAAGGAGGGTGGTACTTACAGTGCATCGAGTGTGTTGATTGATGGAGGAAAGTGGTACTTACGTAGCGTCGGATGTGATGTGGGATCATTTGTGTAGAAGTAGAGGTGGTATAGGTAAGATGAGTGGTTTATGTGCATGGGGCGAAATGTGAGAGTAAATGTTTTTTCTCATGTCTGCATTTGGATAGAATTTCTGATTTTTTGTTTTGCAGAGTATTTTGTGATGGATAGGTGATAAGAGCTAGTTTTTCATGGCGGCAAAGAAGGCATTCTCTTGATATCTTGTTGTAGGCAAGTGCTAGTTTTAGTATTTTAGTTTTTATAGTGGTTCTGTACTCTACGTTTTTCTGTAAGAAGTTCCCAAGTAGGGGGGCACATTTCTTTATCCATACAATTACATTGATTATTGGTGTGTGTAGTGCTGTGGATGGATTCGATCTTTTTGTTGTGGCTTTTTATTATTTGAGATATGTTACTTGTGCAACTGTAGCTGACCTTTATATTGTTTCTGCTGAAGAATTTTGCAGGGGGCTATGGTTGGGGAACTGTTTGCTTATTAGATTTAGGAAGTCCCTACCGATGTTTGATATTACACATTTGTTGTAAGGCAGATTAAACTATATATATATATATATATATACCTCTTTCTATAACCATACAATACAATATATCTATATATACTAAGGTAGATCAACACCGATTCCAAAACATTTGGCCAAACAGACATTTCACTGCGGAACATTTCATTTATTTATAAAGTGAATATTTTTTTGATTTTCAGATAATACTTAACATTTATTATCATACCTATTTGTTTGCATTAGTATCTTTATGTTTATCAATTCAAAAAAAATGATCCAGTTATTTAGCATAACATGTCTCTTATTTTGAGTTTGTTTTGCTTGAGAGTTATTGATATATAATAAGTTTTTAAGAAGATAATTCTAAGAAGATAATTTTAAAGATAAAGATGAAAATATTAAAAGATAAAAATATAAAAGAAAGCATATTGATATAAAAAATGTAAAGTATTTTCGGAAATTAAAAAGAAATGTATATATGAATAAAATGTTCATTCAGCTAAATGTCCATTTGTCTCACTACAATGAACAAATGATATGTAGTCATTATATTAATTCTGATTCAAAATTAGTTCTATTTTATATTCATGTGTTTGATTTGGTATCAGTATTTGGTATAAGTATTATTAGAATAAGTGAATAAACAAGAAAGAGAATTATGTTGAAAAAAATGTTTGTTGTGTAAAATAATTTCTATTCTCTTCCTTAATCTATGGAGTTAATGATGTACCTGCATATATCTATATTGATTTGTGTGTGTGTGTGTGTTTGTGTGTGGTAGATACATGTTTTATATGTGTACATAATTGTGTATATATATATGTGTGTGAGTTTGTGCATGATGCATGCATGCATGCATATGTATCAATCATGTACATTTAAAATAGAATTTGCATAAAAAGACTAATTCGAACATGAAGATAATTTTTCTTCACTTGGCTTTTGAATAATTGAAGTATAATTGCCTCAAGGAATATTCTTGACATCAGAAAAACAAAATGGTTGTAATTCATTTAGAAATCCATGCTGATACTCAAGTTATTTTTTTTCCTGTTTGTTCAAAATATTTGATCTACAAAACTTTATTGACAACATCAAACATGAGACACATGCTAAAATGGCAATTAAAATATTCTTTGCATTAGATGTAGCAAATTCAGTAAATTACAATGATGCTGCCATTCATGGTATATACAGAATGAGTCAGGAGTTATAAAGGAAATATTACTTCTAGCCTATATATCTTTGCTGTACAATAAAACATTAACTTATAATTATATTGCACAGTTGATTCAACTTTAGAAAAGCTCAAATGATACTATATAAACATAATAAATACAGTTGATAATTAATTGAATCAGTAGTCATGTCTCATTTTAAAACCATGAAACAAAGACTAGGTTTCTATAATCTATTGAATTATTTGGTAAAATAGTATAAAATAAAAGAAAGTTGCTCCAGATATATTGTTTAGATAATTTAATAATATCAAATATCTATCTTTATTGATATATCCAAATAGATTTTATATAGTTACAAAACTTTTTCGGTTTAAAAATATCTTTAAAAAAATTTCAAAACTTTACTGACATCATCTCATTCACAAAACACAATAAGTAGAAGAATAGTATCAAATAGACTTCATAATAAAATAGATTAAATAATTTCAGTTACGAAATATTTCAGAAAATCTTGAGATTTGTGTGTGTTTTAAGTTTTTTGTTACCATTTGGTTTTAATTACACTGGTCAACACAATTTTTGGTGCCAAAAAATAAAACACGATTTTTAGCTAATTTGATGGTGTTGATTTCGAAAATGACCTCAGGGTTTGTTTTTTTTGGTTTTTTAAAAAAATTTTTATTGTTAGCTACCGTTTTTGCTGTACTGTAATTGCTCATTTTTGAAAAAAAAATTCAATTTACGATCTTGGCTGATTGCAAAATTTAGTTAATAAAGGTCATAGAAACCCTTCATTTTTCAGGAAGGCCAAGCAATTTATGTCACCTACCTGAAAAAAAACCTACTTTCATTAGAAAAAAAAAGTGTTTTTGAGTCAAAAAATTTAAAACAGAAGTACCGAATTTTTCCAATTTATCGCCCAAATTAATATTAACTGATTAACTTATCGGTAATAAACTTGAGTAAATCTGATTATTAAGGTGACATAAAAAAGATGAAACTTGAAAATCTACTGTTTGATATTCATAAATTTATCCCATCACTTTTGTCCCTTCACAACGGAAGGAAACAAAGCACATCGAGAGATTTTGTTTTCACAGTTGAAAAGAAATTCTGACGGAAGACATCCCAATTGAATGCACTCATTCTGTTGTACATGATGAGCATCATGAAAATGGTTTCTCCATAACATCAGGAAACTCATTAAGGATGATGAATTTGTTAATTCAATGGATGGCTCGGAACTACGCGTTTGGACATCGTTTGTTGACATGGTGAACACTTAGGTAATCGCCTGGTCGAAAACAACAAGGAGTTAGTGGAAAAGCTATTGAAAAGTCTACAGGACATAGGTGCTAATATGAGTATTAAGGTTCATTTTTTACATAGCCATCTAGATAAATTTGAGGATAATTGCAGTGATAAGAGCGATGAACAAGGAGAACGATTCAATCAGGATATCAAAACAATGGAAGAGCGCTATAGGAATAGTAGGACAAATGAATGATCGCTGACTACTGCTGGAGTATCAAATAAGTAAAGTTGGCAACCTTAGTCGAGGGTGACTCGAAGGCTCCCTTTTCAATAGCTACGAAAATGAAGTGTAGGGGAGGGGGCAACTCCATTTCTTGAATTACTCCACTTTACCCTTGATCTTACCTTATAATGCTAAGTCTTAAGCAAGGCGGCATCAAGTAACATTTTTGAGTCTTTGGTATGACTCGACCTGGGAGTGAATCCCGACCTCAATTGGCGAACACTCATCTCATTAGACTAAAGGTCCGCTTGGAGTATCAAAAGGGACTTAAAAACATTGAACATGATAGACAATAAAAAAATAGCTCTTTGGTTTACAAAGGTTTTATTTCTGTTGTTTGTTTATTTGAAGAAAATACGTGTTGGTCTTGGTATATTCAATCTTTTTATTTTTAAAGACTTAGGATCTGATTGTTATTGCAAAAATAGTATTTCTCAATAAGCAGACCAAAGTTTGTTGGTTTAAAAGCGAATTCAGAGGTTTCTATGATTTTACTTTGAGAAATATTGCCATTGGTAAATATCATATATACAAAAGACAAATGAAAAGAATGTTTTTTTTCCAAAAAGGGAGGCATTTCTGTATAGCAAAAACGATAGCTAACAAAGAAAAAGCAAAGCCCTTTTCAGATTCAACGCCCTCAAATTAGCTTTAAAAAGATATTTGGCGCCTCGACACCATTTCAAATTTTGTTTTTTGTTGACTAGAGTTATTTTTGTGGTGTCTTGAATGGTTTTTATTCTATTTTGTTTTAAATTTGTTCTAGATTCTTTTTTTTTATTTGTGTGAATAGTTCAGGGTGGTTTTTGTTGTATGTTAAGACGTATGCATAGGGTTCTTCATTGCAGGTGATGGGGTAGTTCTTTTAATGGTATTTTTTCTATTAATTCGATTCCTTTATTTATTAGTGTTGCTGCATATCTCTCCAATGGAAAGGTTAAGCTTCATTTTTCTAAGTGGGTTAGTCAGTGCATAATATTCATGCAAGGGATGGATTTTATGCAGTTTTGGGGGTGATGGCTTTTGAAAGTGGAGAGAAAGGCCCTGAAACGGCGCACATTCTCTCCTGATGACCCCAAAACAAGCATTGAGTTAAACTGCTCAGTGGAAATGAGAATGGCTAAAGAAGCAATTTCTACCCACTCACTTTCTGGTGAGTTTCTGTTACTTGGTAAGTAACTTCCTTTTTCAGAAATGAAGGTGTTATAAGGTGTCTTTACGTTTGTGGTAAATGTTTGTGATAATTTGGCCATTTTGGTTTTTAATGAGGCTGTCTAATAATGGTAGTTCTTTAAAACTGTTTTCAACGAGAAATTTTATTTTAGGGTGTAGGTTTTATGCAAATCGTTAATGTTGCCCCGTAGGCATTTCCTAAAAATGAAACAGTCATCTCGGTATGATCTAATGAATTCTGTTTTTATATTGTATTTTTACCTGTGATTTCATATAGATTTTCCTCTAAGTATGCTAAGGTTAGAATGGCATATGTTATTGCCATATTTGATACTATATCTATATCTCTAAAATAAACCTCACTGCCAATCTGGAAATTAGTTTTGGAAGTAGTGTTAATACCCTATTTTATTACTACTTCCACAAAATGAATAACATACTGACACCAATAATTTTTCACAGAAAATGAATGTCACAAGATTCTTTTTCCTCTACCTCTCATTTCTTTGACCAGTACAGTCAAGTTAAAACAATAAAAACAATTGCTTATCAAATTAAAAAAACAACAACAACAAAAAATAGGTCATTAAAAATAAGATTGAAAACAAATAATTAACTATGGTTAATCATTTTCAATCTATTTTTTCTTCTAATTGGCATTTTTTAAATAGTGGTTTTAAAGTAAAATATGTAAAATAGCCAACTCAGTTGTAATAATGTTCATTTCTGTGTTATGTTGTGTTCAACTCGTGATTTGAGTAACACGCGATCGATCGCTTCTCGGCCTTTTGGCCGGGCCGTCTGGCATTCGTGCCGGATGGGTGATCGAAACCAAGAGCAGACTCGGGGCCGAATAGGCCCCCAGCTTCGGCTGGGCAACCTTCGGGGGGCGAGCTGCTTTCTCAGATCCGTTTTGCACGCTTTGTATAGCACTAGACCTCACGGTCTAGTTTAAGCTATATGCAGGCATACGTGCCCGGACCTAGATTTAGGTCCGTGAAACGGCTTGACTCATTAGATCCACATTGCACTTAGTGGGTCAATGACTAGCAGGGTTCGAGTCTCGGCTCGTTCCCAGCCTTCCCCTCCCCTTTATCCCCACTTTAATCGGCCTTCGGGCTTTTGACCTTGTGTCAAGTCGTGTCTGGTGGGAGGCAACGACAAATATCGCTTCTCGGCCTTTTGGCCGGGCCGTCTGGCATTCGTGCCGGATGGGTGATCGAAACCAAGAGCAGACTCGGGGCCGAATAGGCCCCCAGCTTCGGCTGGGCAACCTTCGGGGGGGGGGGCGAGCTGCTTTCTCAGATCCGTTTTGCACGCTTTGAATAGCACTAGACCTCACGGTCTAGTTTAAGCTATATGCAGGCATACGTGCCCGGACCTAGATTTAGGTCCGTGAAACGGCTTGACTCATTAGATCCACATTGCACTTAGTGGGTCAATGACTAGCAGGGTTCGAGTCTCGGCTCCTTCCTAGCCTTCCCCTCCCCTTTATCCCCACTTTAATCGGCCTTCGGGCTTTTGACATTGTGTCAAGTCGTGTCTGGTGGGAGGCAACGACAAATATCGCTCCCCGGCCTTTTGGCTGGGCCGTCTGGCATTTGTGCCGGATGGGTGATCGAAACCAAGAGCAGACTCGGGGCCGAATAGGCCCCCAGCTTCGGCTGGGCAACCTTCGGGTGGGCAACCTTCGGGTGGGCGAGCTGCTTTCTCAGATCCGTTTTGCACGCCTTGTATAGCACTAGACCTCACGGTCTAGTTTAAGCTGTATTCTGGCATACGTGCCCGGACCTAGATTTAGGTCCGTGATACGGCTTGACTCATTAGATCCACATTGCACTTAGTGGGTCAATGACTAGCAGGATTTGAGTCTCGGCTTGTTCCCGACCTTCCCCTCCCCTTTATCCCCACTTTAATCGGCCTTCGGGCTTTTGACCTTGTGTCAAGTCGTGTCTGGTGGGAGGCAACGACAAATATCGCTTCTCGGCCTTTTGGCTGGGCCGTCTGGCATTCGTGCCGGATGGGTGATCAAAACCAAGAGCAGACTCGGGGCCGAATAGGCCGCCAGCTTCGGCTGGGCAACCTTCAGGTGGGCGAGCTGCTTTTTCAGATCCGTTTGCACGCCTTGTATAGCACTAAACCTCATGGTCTAGTTCAAGCTGTATTCTGGCATACGTGCCCGGACCTAGATTTAGGTCCGTGATACGGCTTGACTCATTAGATCCACATTGCACTTAGTGGGTCAATGACTAGCAGGATTTGAGTCTCGGCTCGTTCCCGACCTTCCCCTCCCCTTTATCCCCACTTTAATCGGCCTTCGGGCTTTTGACCTTGTGACAAGTCCTGTCTGGTGGGAGGCAGTGACAAATATCGCTTCTCGGCCTTTCGAGAGGCGTTGTATCCAGTTGATGAGACACTTTCGGCTGGCCGTAATGCGATGGGCGGTTCAGGTCGGATGTGTCTTGTCACTGGATATACCTCTGGCCTCAGGGGGCCGTCCCCTCAGGCTTTAACCCTCTTCGGAGGTGTTGGGTTTATCGCCCGGCGCCTGAGGCGCCCCTTTTAAGGGGAATGCCAACGGGGTCCGAGGCATTTTTTGAAATGCCGGGCGCGTGTTGGCTACTGCCCTGCGCCTGGCCCCCCCCTAAAAAGGCCTTGTGCCATACTCATCCGTTTGGTGGGACGGAGGACAAATACCATCACTTCTCGCCCTTTTGGCGTTAGCTAAATTGGTGTTTTCGCGATCATTTTATTTGGTAAACCCTCACAAAAGAATCCCTGTATTTGTGTCAGTGTCCGCGCTTGTTGTTACGTCGCGTCCGTATTGTGCAGTACTCGTTTGTCCGTTTGTCAGTTTCCAATTTCAGTGTCCGTTTCGTTATGTCCGTCGCTCGAAGTGTCCGTTGTTGATCACTGCGCTCGTCTCACCGCTGCAATCGTCTCGTCGCCGCACTCGTCTCGTTGCCATCTCATTGCCGTCTCCCACTTCAGTGTCATCCTCTGGGTCCGCGTCCATGTCCGTCTCTTCCTGTGTGTGTTGACTCCTGCCGTGCAGTTTCGTCCTGCGGCCTAGCAGCTGGGACAGTTAATCCCGTTTGATCCGCTACCCTTCTGGTTGCAACGCTGCAATCATGCAGGGGGTATCGTCTTCGTCTTCTCCAGCAAAAGAAAACCTTGTAAAAGAAAGTGACTCCCTCCCCAGGCAGTTGGAAGAACAAGGGTAAACGCCAAGCATTCTACCTGTCAGCCCGATCGGATCCAATTGACCGTCGCTACCAATATCTCAGAAGTACTCGAGCCCGATTCAGCCTGATCAAAGAACGATGAGTCCTCCCGACTCATCTCCCAGTACACCTGCCAGCACGTGGAAGGTGAAGCAGAGAGATCCGGAGGAGTACGATAGAGATAGGATGGGCAAGTATACCGAATTCTTTGTCGGAAACGAAATCTTGCCCATCCCAGAAATCATGGATAAAATAGAGCCCCAGATCGTCTTGCTTGTCGTCACTGACTTGAAGTCTAGAAGGCTGGTCGGGCTTAAAAGAGAAAATTTTGAGGAGGTACTGGCGTTCCCTGTCAATATTTTTGCTGCAAAAGCTTTGCAACATGGGACATCCTGATCCCAACCAAGGAACAGGCGGCCAAAGTGGCTTCTAACAATCTGACCACGAAATTCTTCCGATTGCAGCCAGAGTACATGGGTACTCGCAGAATCCGAGTATCAGTGTACAATGTCCCGGCGTTCATCACAGATGAACTACTCGCCTACTTCCTCAGCGCATACGGGCGTGTTGAGGAGGTCACTTTGCTGAGATCAGCCGCCGGGGCTGCATACGGCGAGTACGTATTCCGGCTGTGCCTGACAAGGGAGGGATTTCAGGCTATCCCTGAAATCATTACAAGCAGGGGTAGACAAATGATTGTAGTGGTTGAGGGCAGACGGCCTCGCCGTTGGAGTTGCAAACAGCTTGGCCACATTGCAAAGTTCTGCCCTCAAAGAGAGCAACCAGCCACTACCACAGCTACCACCACAGTAACCACAGCAAGACCAGGGAAAGGGTGATGAAGGTTGGAAGGAGGTTACCCGCAAGAAGGGTAAAAAAGTGAACCCTCCAAAAACAACCGTCCCCTCTTCCCCACCGAAAGAAAAAAACCCATCCAGGAGAACCCACCAAATCCAGATCCTGAGCCAACTCCAGCAGACCCCGAATCAGCTTCCATGGAACCTTCACCTGCTGTTTCTTCCGCAGTTTCTTCACCCGCCCTTCCAGCAAAGACCGGGAAAAAGAAGAAGAAATCTACTACAGCAGAATCAGAGGACCCAAAAATTGAGGTTTCGGTAAACCTTAAAAGGAGAAGGGAGAGTGGAGAGGGTGCATCTAAGAAGATTTGCCCGAACACTCCTCCCCAACAAGATCCCTTGGAGGGCACTTCCACCATGGTGCCACAAGCTCCACATTTCCCATCCTCTGAAAAACATCAACAACCTTCTCCCCAACAACCAAAAAGCCCCCCTCATGTTCCATCTCTTCCCTCACTTTCACTCTCCTCCTTCTCCTCTCCAGAACTCTTTCCCCACAAAAAAGAAAAAAAAACAGGTCTCAATCTGAAGCGAGACCCCCCTCCCCTTCCACAGACAAATCAAGCCGGTGAAGAACCAAGTTGGTCTCGCCGGCAGCAGAAAAATGCACTTTTGAAAAAGCAGCGGCTCTTTGTACTGTCGACCTGGAAGCCATCAATGACTTTCAGATTAAAAAAGCACTGAAGCCACTGCTGGACTTTGAGAAAGTCAAAAAAAAAAAAAAGTTTCAAACCCGTTTAACTTCAGGAGTGCACCCATGGTGACCACCTTCGTCCGCTCGGTTGGCAGCCGAACCCAAGGCATATGGAAATTCTTGGATGGAGGAGGCTGGCCAACTTGAAGGGGACGTAAGGCTGGCAGAGTTGTGGCACTCCTCACTTAAAGAATTGTTTGCAAAGTGTTCAGGGAGGGTCCCCATTTATGTTCACCCTTCCTTTTACAGATCTCTAAAGGTGCAGTTCTCGTGAGATGTCGGAGACTCCTCCGACATCTAACGGGAACCACACCTTTAAAATCAGGATCCACAATTCAAAGAAAAAAAAGCTAGTGTCATGGTACAATTAGAATATTGAAAAGAGAAGACTCTCCTAATTTTGACTGTTAAAATTCCTTTTAATTTACAATGGTAATATTATCAAAGAAAAAGCAATTCATAACTGACCTTATAAAATAATATTTTAAAAAAATCTCTGCTAGAACAAAACTGTCTACTTTTTTAATACACAATGACATGTCTATACTATCAGTTTTTATCTGCCTTGCCATAAAGCTAGAATGTGATGCAAGGTCAGTTTAAAGTGGAATGCCAGACAGGAAGCATGCTTCCCAGGTGGTGTTGGGTGGCTTAAAATTGCTTTGTTCCTTAGGCGTTCCTTCTCAAGGGTGCCTCAGGTATTGGGCAATTAACCCAGCCCTCACCTATTTTACATACTACTGCCTGGAGAGAAAGGATCTTGGAAATGAGCAGGTGATTTTTGTATCACCCTGAACAAATGCCAAATGGTACAATAGAAATAAGGATACTTCTATACTATTGGTATTTATCTAGTACCCAACTAGGTCAGGATATGATATAAGTTTTGTGAGGTGCAGAAAGAATTCTTCCTGTGTTCTTAATTATAAAAACTACTTAACTGAGAAAATCATTCAGCATTAAAGCCAGGCAGGATACTTTTAGGTATTTAATCAACTGCCATGGAGTTGATATGAGACACAAGGTAAGTTTAAAATGTGGTTCCCAGTAGGAAGCATGCCTCTTGGAGTTATTTAAAAAAATCACTCAGTTTCATGGGCATTCCTCTTCAGGAGTACTATAGGTGCTGTGCAATCAACCTATCCCTCACTCCATTTAGGTGAGGATGCAGGTGCTGTGTAGCTATGTCCAGAGTCGGAAATTCAAATTGATTTAATATAATGATAAAAAGCAATGTCAAAAATAGATGTCTTTGCAGAAAAAATTGTGTATAAAGGAATCTTGTAGAGGTTACAGAACTTTTATTACAACTTAATTTTCTGTCAGTAGAATAGAAATTTAGCTAGTATTCAGTTAGTATTCAGCTAATATTTTAATATCAGTAAGACTAAATGCCTGTTTTTCAGTTAATTTTTCCATAGAATTATTGAAGAGAGATAGGTGGGAATGTCCTTATCAATGATTTTTTTTATTCTTCCTTCTTTTCTTTTTAAAGGTTAATCCAATCAAATATTATAGACGAACAATGTTAATTAAGAAGCATTTTTATCTCGGGCCATGAGAAATAGTTTTTCTGTGAAATCAATGCATTAAATATGTGTAGGTGAGTTCTCACAACCTATGAAAGACTGTGAGTGAGAAAGAAAACTAATGACTGTCAACCATACACAGATTTCTCAAACTTGAGAGGAAAAGAAGAGAGAGAGAGAGAGAGAGAGAGAGAGAGAGAGGCTATCCAGTCTTGAAATACTGATATTTTGTGTATGCTTTAAAATAATAAATATATTTGTTACAAAGAAAAAGATAAAAATGGGAAGTTATGATGAATAAAAGTAACTATGTAATTGTAACTATGCAACTAAATAATGAAGACACGCTACAAAGATTGATGATTTAAAAGAGAATATCAGCGAAGATAAAGAACTTACTGTAGTGACTTTTAAGAGTTTTAGACTCCTAAGCCCAATTGACTTATGTGTTGTGATTATTTTAACTATTTAAGTAAGTTACTTAACTATTTAATGGGAATTAGTTAATTCAGAAGTAAATTATGAGGGGAAAGTTTGGAAATAGTACTGTATACAAGTAAGTGGTCTTAAATTGTTAACAGCATGAAAGGAACTGAACATTATGTTACCAAGGATAACTACTGAGTGACCAAGGTAAAAATGTATCTATAATATTGCTGGCTCAATGCAATCTCAAACCCATGCTTCACTGTATTTCAATTTCTTTAAAAAATATTTATGTGAGAAATTTGAAACTTGTTTCTATACACAAGCAAAGTATCAAAACTGGGTTTCTTTTTTTTTTTAATACTGTTAATATTCAACAATAAAATCAGATAATTTCATAAGAAAGCAGCCCAGTTGGTTGTGCCTAGAAACTATATAAATTATTTCTATTAGACAAGAACACTTGAAACCATATAACTGTGAGCAATTTAGTAGTATTGATAACAGTTATTTAAAGCCATAATTATTTGCAAAAGATTATAATCATTATTTATTTGAAACCATATAATTGCTAAAAAAAAGTAGAGTTTGGCATTAGATTATTGTTGACATGCAGCAAAAACTAGCAACTAATCATCTAACTCAATCCATGAGAAAACTTTGATACAAATTCCAAAATCATCCAAGCTTATTTGTTTTTCTGTTTTTTGTTGCTTATTTAATGAACACAGAATGCAAAAATCATCAAAAATGATTTGATAAAAATTAACAAAAGAAAAAAGTAGTAAAGAATTTACAATAATTGACAATGCTCTAAGAAAAGAATACAATGGAAGACTATTAAATCTATTACTAGTAAATATCAACAAGCAATAAAAATAGCTATTTACTAATCTTAGTTGTGGCACAAAATCAAAAGTTGAGGCACTTATTAGCCTAGCTTGTTGACCATTAACCATGTGAAGTACTAAAAAATTAAGCATAGCTTAGATTTGCCACCAGGCTACAATTATGGGCGGGGTCTAATGCAGATTTATCTCACTACTCAGTATCAACTGACCTGTTAGACTAACTTGCTAAATATTACATAAGATGAAAGAAAATTTAATCAAAAAATATTGATAACAATGCTACTTATAAAAAAAATTTACTGCTTAAGACTGTTACACCAAAGTATAAACAAGAAAATAAATAAATGTTAGAAAAACTCTACAAAAATCATTAAGGATGACAATGTTTCATTTAAAAAGGTCATATAACCCATATTTCATTGTATTATAATTTCTGTAAAAAATCATATGCAAGAAACAGAAACTTATTTCTGTATGCTATCAAAGTATCAAAATTGTTTTGTTTTTTAAATCTTGGTTTAAATTTGGAGGAACCACAATTAAATAGAAAGATAGATATATCAAAATATGGAGTAGCGCCCTCCTCTACACTATGAGAGCCTTCAGGTTACCCTCAACAAAGGTTGCCATCTTTACTTTACTTAAAATTTCATAACTTACACACAATCTATTTTGTTGACTGTTTTAACATTAATTTTTTATCTATGTAAAATGCCTATCTTCCCAAAATTATCATGTCTATGCATCTAACTTGCCAATCATTTTAAAATATAATGCTTTCATATAAAATATGCATGAACATTTTATTACAAAATCATTATGAAAAACAGCTGGAATAATTGCAAATGAATAGAAGATCTTGCTTTAAATATTTGTACACCAAATGAAATAAAATTCAATTATTGGAAAAAGAAACTTTATTTTTCACTCTTGATAAATGATAATGTGTAATCTAAGTGGACAAATATAATTACATTCCTTTAAAGAAGAGAGAACTGAAGTTGTATTTCAGATAAGTTTATTTTTATTTTTGGTTTTGGTTCTGTGTTTTCTTTTTCTCCATAAGTATGTATTATATCAATGATAAGTTTGATTACTTTATTTAAAAACATTTTATTTTTGGAAAAAAGCTTTCATTCTTTCTCATGAACATTAACATATGTTCGCCATATCATTAATTTCTATACAAAATTAGATAAAAATACAATACTAAGATGTTTGAAAAATTCCAACTCAATGGAACATATTTTTCCACCAAAATAGTGCAAATGATAAATGTTTATTCTATTTATTTTTCAATTTAAACAAAACTGACATTACTCTTTTATCTCCTGAGAAAGTTAATTAACAATTTTACAGAAATATTTTATATTCAGTTATATTACAAAAATAATCCTTCTTAAAAGTAAAGCAAAATTCTTTTAATCTTTTTAAGATTAAAAGATTTTTGCTTTACTTTTTGCAGATGCTGTTTTCATGTTTTTCATGTGTAGATAATTGTAATTAAACTGAATATTACAGATATGATGGGTATCTGAAAATTTTGTCTAAAGATTTAATTATCAAATATACTCCTAAAGTGATTAGTTAAATTCCAACATTTTTTCAAATGAAAAATGACAAATTTTTAGTTCATTGAGTAAATAACAAATTTTTGGTTCATGGAGTTAATTTACATG
>OY757908.1:88682227-88777227 GCA_963585895.1 Sepioteuthis lessoniana
ATTAATTTGAATAAATAGATTATACATGCGTGTGCAAGAACATGTTTCTATTCATCTGTCTGTCTGTCTCTTTCTCTCTTTGTATATATATATATATGTGTGTGTGTAGAGAGAGAAAGAGAGAGAGAGAGAGATATTATAAAACTATTTTACAAAATTAAGCATCAGCCTGTCAGCTGGCAGTAGAATACACAAGCTGAACCTCTGCAGAGGAGTAAAACCCTTCCAATGAGGTTACTTGCTGTGACTACTGTGACCCATAGTGCTTGAGAACAGGATCCTGGTAGCTGAGGGTCAATCGCATTGAGCAAACAAGATTTTGAGTGTCCTGGATATGATACTATACTGCATCAGACTGTAACACTCTAGTCTGGTAGTTTGGGGAATGTGGAGAACCCCTTCCTTGCCATTACTTGCTTGTATTAGATATGAATACTTAATGAATAAAATTACTAATGTTAAAAACTTGAAGCCATTTAACTTTGTGCAAAGAAATGATTAAGATTAAATAGAATTATTAGTATTAAATAGCTATTCTTGAAACTGTGCACAAAAACATGAGCTACCAATAAACTATTTTTGAACAAATCATATATATATTCATATAAATTAAGTCTATAAATAGACTTATAAAGAACAATCCATACAGAATATATAATATCAATATATTCTAGTTGAGTGCTCAATGTATGGCTATTAGTATATAAAAATATATGAAGAAAACTCACATACAGAGCAATTATATCATTATTATCAAGTAAAACTCAACTGATTTTAATCTAATATAAATTTATTTCAACAGTCTGTTTGCACAGATTGTGTTGACTTTAACAACATCTGATGACTCTTAGAAATCAGATAAATTCAAATGTAGTTAAGAATATTTTATGTTACGAAAACGATGATGATAAAAATATATGATTTCTCTTTTAGAATAAGGAAATAAATGATTAGATTTTATTAATAGATTAAGATGCAATTAATATTCAGATTACAATAAAAATAGGTTTTTATAGTTTATTTTTTTTTTAAATGGGAAATTAAGATATAAAAATGTAAACTATTGTTTATTGCTCTAATTTTTCTGGTGCAACACTGGATAAGTAATTCGATAAAAACTAGATTATAATCTATCGGGTTGATATTTTATGTATAGTATATTTTTCCTTTCTTTTATTATGAATATGGATGTATAATTTCATAAATGATTAAGATAAAATGTATTCCCCTGGAATAATGGAAACAGCCCATTGAAAATTGCTTGCCATCTGAGGATACAATCTGTGTAAACAGATCGTTGAAATAAATTTATAATGGAGTACATCTGAGTTTTACTTGATATCAAATATATATATACATATATATATACATGGACAAGATTTGGTATTAGATAAACCACAAGAGTTGAAGTGCTGTAAAACACCAAGCAACCAACCAAACAGCAAAGCTAAATATATTCAAGAATTATAAACAGACACATATTAAAAGAGAGACAGAAATTTATCAGTTAGTCCCTCTCAATTTTTATCTGTCATGAATGATTGACTTGAGAAAAAGAAAGAAAAAAAAACAATAAAAAAAGAATGAAGGAACAGACCACAGACAGAGTCTGCTTTGATAATTTTTATTAGTTTTTTCACACATGCCGTCATGTACATTTAGAAATATACAATAGAATTAGTGAAAAAAGGATCAAAACCAATACTGTAGCATTTACCATATATATGTATATACACATACGCTAATATATATATATATATATATATATATATATATATATATATATATATATACTGGTCATCATAGATACTTTCATCTATCTATCTATGTAAATCTGTGTGTGTGTGTGTGTGTGTGTGTGTGTGTGTGTGTGTGTGTGTGTGTGTGTGTGTGTGTGTGTGTGTGTGCATGTGTGCCAGTAGATTTGCTATTGTACATGTATATACATGTGGAGAATAAGTCAATGCATATCTTCAAATGTTTATGTGTATGTGAACATACACATGCATGCACACACGTTGTTCATATAAATATTAACATCTTAACTTACAGCCCAGAAAGAAGTAACTCTGAAACTGACTTGAGGTGATATCTATTGCTTGATATAAAAATTCTAAGGTAGACAGTTATACAAGTAGATGTATATATATATATATATATATATATATAGAGAGAGAGAGAGAGAAAGACAGATAACCTAACATAAAGCACTAAAGAATTAAGACAGATCAGAATTTTTGTGATAAAAAAATAGATCGGCTGACAAAAAGAAGTGAAATTGACAAGCCAATACATGTAAATAGAATTATAAATAGAATAGAATGGGTAAATAAAGATATGTATGTGTATATATATATATATATATATATATATATAGCTACGGGAAGCTAATGTCTAGCCACACTGATGCGTTCTGTTAGAATGAAACAGATCTGTCTGTGGATGACTCTAGATATATATATATATATATATATATATTGCAGAATTATTTGTAAATACCCAGAGTGGCATATATTTTTGTTTACAAATAAGATATGTTCAATCATGTATATACCAATATGCCTATATAAGTTTTCACACTATAATAGCCATGAAAATAACTAATAAAGATTCAAGGTTCATTTGAATAAATATTTGGTTTATCTCTGTGCAAATTTGAATCAATGATTTGTAGTTCTTGTATGAAGATGAGAAAAAATTTAGCAAAAAACAAACCTTGTTGGTGAATCAGGCACTTATTTATTTATATCCATAAATGTCTGTAAATGTATGAGTATATATATATGTGCGTGTGTGTGTGTGTGTGTGATATGGTAAAAAGATTATTAATAATGAATTTTTAAATTATCAAAATGTTAGAATTTAAGATTTAAATGATGTTTGTCCAGTTGAACCACTTATATCATAAATTACTGATGCCTAGACATCTAAACAGCAGTCTACATCTCTAGACAAGTCAGTGTTAATTCTCAATACAATCTGACGAGAAGTTCTCAGTGAAATCCAATAATGTACAAGTACTTCATACTACATAATCACCAGACCCTTTGCTGTCTACAGTTTTTGCTTGTTTCCTAAAATGAAAATACATCTCTTAAGGGGAAGATATGAAAATGTGAAGAAACAAATATAATGATACAATTTCATACCATATTGAAAAAGTAGTTTCAGAGGTGCTTCTACCAATGGAAAACTCATTGGAATAAATGTGGTGAATGCCAAGGGGATTATCTAATATGTATATATATATATATATAAGAAGTAATGAGAAAATTGTCATGATTTTAGATTATTAATTTCATGCATGTAATTTTTATTTGTTTCAAGTTTTTTCAACTATGCAGCAAACTTGAGTCAGTTGGGAAATGTCTATGAAGAAAGCAGCTCTATGATGCAATTCACTTCCCTGGAAGTCTGCAAATGGCATGCTGTACTACTTGGTAGACATGTCTAAAGCTCCAATAGAATGATCTCAGAGTGTTTAAGTGTCAATCTAAGAACAGATTCCTATTCATATTGATGAAAAGCAAACAGCCAGTCCACATCATGGTATTGGGTGTAATCACTAGTGATGGTGATGATATACCTCCATTCATCTTCCAACATGGTCTCAGACTGAACATGGAGACCTACATCAAATGTTTGGAGGAGGTTGTGCTTCCTTGGATGGAGAGAGGGTAACTGTGGGAAAATCCCACATATTACAAGTGGACTGTGCACCATGACATGAACCTAGTCTTTCACTTATGGCTGCCTAACTCCTCCAATTGCTATCTCCTTTTATTATTATGTGTCAGGTGTGGTTGAGTGAGAGACCAACAAAACTGCATTCAACACTAAAGATGAACTGAAGGCAAGGATAACAGTAACATTTACTTATTCAAACAAGGAGACCAACAGAAAGGCTTGAATTTATGAAGTCATCTGGAGGACATGATTAAAGCTGATGATAATTTCTTTGAATAAATTTAATGCCTAGTATTTCAAGATATATATAATCTAGGTGAATATATCTGATGAAGGGAGATGTTAAAGTCATTTTCCATTTTGTGTAATTTAGATGACTATTTACCTATCGCACACACACTATATATATATATATATATATATATATATATATATATATATATATATTTGTGAATTAATATATGCACATTTTTATGTATGTATATATATACACACACACACACACACACACACACATATATATATATATATATATAAGTTTACATGCATACATACAAATACTCACACGTAGATATGCTGATGTTTGTATCTTTGAAAAAAATCAGGAAAAATGAGTCAGTTCAGTAAGTAGGTGGCAAAGAGCTTCTTCTCTCCTGCATGCATGCTGCCTTTTCCCTGATATCTCCTGTCCTCAGAAAAGAGACAAAACCTCTACCAGTCATTTACAGAGAGAGTGAGCATCTGAGTAAGTGAATGAGTGAGCAACTGGGTGAGTGAGCAACTGAATGAGCAGAAGAACTTCCATACATGCGCACAGCACAGTTGATAGGACGCTGAGCCAAACTGTCACACATTCACACAGTTTATAACACAGTCCAAGTCAGCCAGTCAGGCAGTCAGCCACATTGCAACCCAGTCAGGCAGTCAGCCAGTCTGCCTGGCAAACCCATGCGGTTGTCACAGAATAGTAAAGGCAGCATCAGAATTCACTTCGGTGTTTGCATCGTACAACTTTAGATTCTGCTGGATTTAGTTTTAGACAGGTGAGATACACTTCCTTTACTTGATTTTTGTCGTTAAACAATCTTTTTTTTCACATTTGGTTCTCATATATTTATATATATTGTGGAGACAGAAAAAATTACATTTATAGATATATATATATATATACATGTATATATGCATATATATACATATATATATGTATGTGTGTGTATACATATATGTATATCTATGTATATATATGTATATATATGTGTGTGTGTGTGTGTGTGGGCATATGTATATACTTATACATATATGTGTGTGTGTGTGTGTGTGTGTGTGTGTGTGTGTGTGTGTGTGTGTGTGTGTGTATGCTTGTGTGCATGTGTATGTGAACTCATGTATATATATATATATATATATATATATATATATGCATGTCTGTTTCTCTATATAGATATTTTATATTATCAATGTTTACAATGTTTGAATTAAAACAAATGACAATCCTTTTTACAAAGATTTCAATGTTGTATTAGAGAAACTCATGATTTCCTTTGTTTATATTTTTTGTTTGTATCATCTTATAAACTATTGATGATTTTGAACTCTTGTATATATATATATATATATATATTGTGAAAAGCAATAGATAAGACATATGCAGAACAATAAGTTAATCTCATATAATCATTTAGTCATTTTCTATATACAAATAAATATGTGTGTGTGAATGTTTGTGTGCATGTTTGTGTGTGAGTGTTTGTGTGTATGTGTGTGTGTCTGTTTGTTTGCCAATAGCCTGGGAAACTGGAGTTCAATCTCAGGTTGAGTCATACCAAAGACTCAAAAAATGGTCCTTGATGCTGCCTTGCTTAATACTCAGCATTATAAGGCAAGGATCAAGGGTAAAGTGGAGCAATCCAGGGAAAGGAGTAGCACCTTCTCCTACACCTCTTTTGAAAAGAAAGCCTTTGGGTCACTCTCGACTAATGTCACCAACTTTACTTTTTTACTCATATTTCTTTGACCATATATATATCAGTATATTTTATATAACAACAAGAAGTTGCAAAAACTTATTCCATAGCAAACAATTTAAATGTTACTAAGTCTTCCTTATATTCAATTATATTCATTCTTTCATGTATATATTTCACACACACCCACACACACACACACACATAGATTGATGGATTAGGAGAAAGTGTATGTTTAAGCAGCAATTTCTCATTTGAGCATGTTTCATGAAATATAACTGAAATCTTGTTGTCTCATCTTAACTTTTGCTTTAATTTTTCTCATTTGCAAATGAGATTTTTTTAAATCCTGGGATCAGAATTATAGAGGAAGATTTGAAAACTCAAAAGGCATTAAGTACTTTCCATCATCTTTAAAGATTATCATTTTTACCCATCAATGTTTGTTTGTGATAGATTGATAGCGAGATAAATAAGATAGATAGATGTTTCTATGTATGCCTAGTGGCTTCACTTTAAAATCTATCAACTTTTTAACTTTTATATCCTATTTCCTTGATGCTACTACCTGTCTGAACCATTTATCAACATTAAATACATTTTTATACTCTTCCTCTAAGAAAAATTTAAAAGAAGAGCCAGAAACGTTATATCAATTATGGATATCACAACATTCTACCTCTTTTTCTTTCCATCTACTTCTCAAAACATCATTTTACAAGTTTTTCATAATAGTAACTGGTGGGTCTTCACTGAAATCCAAGTGATAGCAAGTCTTTTCTGCTCTCCAGCACTCTTCTTGGAATTCTAGCTGATTCCAACAGGGCTAGGGTCTGGACAATCTCAATTCTTCCTTCCATCTCTAGTTCTGCCAGCTTTTTTGCAGGTTCTTTGGAATTGTTCCAATGGCTTTAGCTATGATTAGTATCATTGTTACCTTTATTATTATTATTATTATTATTATTATTATTATAAAAAAATTGAATTTCCTTTCAATTCTAATAGATTTTTCACTCGAAATACTTGTCTTTTCTTTCATGTTTCTACCAGTATCTCTGTCCAAGCTACAATCCGATTTTTCTGTGTATTTATGTAAATGCTGTAGGTACAGATTCATGAAAAATCATTGAAAACATATCCAGAACTAATTGGAGACCTGCTTTCACTTATTCATTTTTATTGACAATTTAATGATGCTTTTTTCTACAGTAATCAATCCTTTTATTTGATACAGAATAGCTGTATATATATATATATAAATATATATATATATATATATATATAGATAGATAGATAGATAGATAGTATGAGAGAGAGAGAGACAAACAGACAGACAGACAGAGAGTCAGTTAGTCTTTAACCTGACACAGCTACTTTTGCTGTTTAATGTTTATTTCTTGTAATCTATTGGGAACAGTAGAGCTAAGGGAATTAACAAGGAAGATTATTGTTTTAGAGATTATATTGAAAAAAAGAATTTATCTTCACCCTAAGGCTACAAACTTATTGATGAATATATATATATATATATATATACATATATATATATATATATATATAATGTAATTATACTAATATAAATATGTATATATTTGCATGTGTGCATGTGTGTACTAATTCTAACTACCTCATATGACTATATGTGTATATCTGCTTTACTTTTTCTATTTTCACAATCTATCTATCTCTCTCTCTCTCTCTCTCGATATATATATAGATATATATATATATATATATCTTTCTATCTATATCTATATTACTTGATATATATATAATTATATTATATATATACCATTATATATATATATATATATATATATATATATATATATATATATATATGGGGAGTATATATATAGGGAGTATATATATATATATATATATGGAGAGAAAGAGATAATGTATTGCTACCTTACTTTTGGCACCCTCTCTATTTTTCTCTTTTCTCTTTTTACAGTGATTATTAGATAAGTATCTTCTCATCTTCATTTCCATAAAAGTTGGTTTCAGGCTGTTTGGGACTAAAAACTGAAATGACTTAGAGTTTTTATCTCCCATGAAGCTCTTTCATATTCTACTGAGAGGTTTTTTTTATCAAGGTATATTCCCTGCTGTCTGCAGTAATATCTGGAGGAACTGGATTATTTTTGAATGACTCACTATAAATTACAATCTTGTGTCATTTTCTGTATAAGGGTAAGTATACTAAATTGCCCCCTTTGTGCTACATTTTATATTCATTATGGACCAAATTTTATCTATCTATCTATCTATCTATCTTATTCTAGAAATTCTTACTCTCTAGCTTACTTATCTATTTACCAATCAGTTGAATATACATTAGCAAACACATCAATATTTACATTTTTTCTCCAAAAACAACAATTCATATTGTATCTATATTTTTACAAAGCTGAGTTTATTTATATTTTTGTGTAGGAAAATATTAAACATGATTTCAAACTTGTTTAACAAAATTTCGATTTTTAACCGTGAGCACAATACAAAAAGTTTCTACAACCAATACAAGAATCTGATCTGTTAGATATTTCTGCATATTATTTCCTTGAGATAGCTGTTACTTGGATGATGAATATTTCTCATACCTTATTAGTTGATGAAGGCCAATGTCAATTCCTATTCATAGCATCTCTCGGCACAATGGAGGTTATTTGGCAATGCCCACCTCCTCTCTAAGTAACGTGACAGGGTGTACTGGGTTAAAGATGACTGACACCAGAAAACAATTTTTATCCTGACATATCAAATGACCAAAATGGATTTCTGTTTACAAGGGTTCCAACTACTCTGCCATTTACTCATAGTTGGAGTAAAGTAGGTTCATGCCTTTCTCAAAGACATTACCATGAAGGGAACATAAACTGCTCCAGAAGTAGTTTGAAATCAATTTACTGGTTCCATTCTCTGCATCCCAAACAGTTATGCCACTTTTATTTCTTAGAATTGATTTTACAGATCTCTTTCATTCGGGAACTAAAATGATTTTAGGTTATAAAGAAATAAGAACAAAAATCTACAGGCATCATTGATATAAAGATGGGAAAGAGATATTTGAAAATACTGCCCAGGTCCTCAATGGAGATTTAGTACCCTAAAGCTTTATAAATACTGACTGTATTTTTATCAACATAATACAATGACAAATGTCACTTGACTTCTAGTGTGGTTTAATGGTTAGTGAGTAAGGCTCATGGTTTGTGAGTTTTATTTTCACAGAGTGGCTTTTACTTCTGGCCATAAGTTAAACTAATCTAAACTTAATAAATGACAATATATTTGACAAAATGTTGGAGAGAACCCCTCAAAGAGTCACTTCTTCTTTAGGCTCAAAAAACCCTGGCTACATCTCTAAAATATACCAACAGAATTCTGAACTGTTAATTAAACAAGGAAATGATAGTATGTTGGTATTTTTGTCTTTAATTGATAGTCCAACCTGTTCTCTTATGTTTTTTGTTTTGGTTTTTGGTTTTATCATATTTGTATGCTTTTTTATTTTTTGGCTTTTCAAAAATCTCTAATAATGTGTGCTCTTTATCTGATTTTAACTCTAATTCAAAATAATTTCAAAGTGACTGAACCATATTAATATAAAATATTCCAGGTTTGATTAATTTTTTTGCCAAACATATGAGTATTGTTATGTGACCCTATTTTTCTTTCTGTGTTATATACTCCCGCTTTCTTTTATTCTGCTCTAACAACAAAGCTACCAAAAGAATCGGGTTCATACATCACATTGTGGTTTGTATATGATTGTTATTTATATAATTTGTCTATACTACTACTTCAACAACTACTACTACTACTTCTACTTCTAATATAAGAATTTGTAAATTGTTTGTAGAGTAAATAATAATCATTATGAGCATAGTTCCCTTCATAAATAATGGGATTATTTACTAATGGATTGCAACTTGTTTGTTTTTGGATTCAAGATAGTGGCATTAATCATGCTGGTAAATTAAGAATGCAGGAGTATGTGTTGACTGATATCCTTTCAATTACTTGAATAAAGAAACAGAAAAAATAAAGACAAAAAGAATGTGAATTATATATCTGATCATGTTTTTGCAATGTTTGTGGTGAAATTCCCTCCATTTCTTATCACTTTCTCAAAGAGATTTAAAAGCACTCAATTTGGAGTAAAGAAATCTATCTATCTATCTATCTATCTATCTATCTATCTATCTATACTTGTGATTTAATTAACATCTAAATATCTCAAATGTGCAATCACAGACATAGATACACGGTTTCACTTTCACTTACAATATGTTTGCTCTTATATAAATAGATGTAAATAACCTAGTGACCTGTTGGGTCATCCTTTATTGTAAGATGAATAAATAAATGAGGGAGACTACTCTATAGCTAGCATTTAACAGTTATCTCTCTTAAGTGTTACTGCCAAAATATGTATTTGCAAATACAAGCAGTATTTTATTATAGAAATTTACTCCCTAAAGAGTGCAGGCAAAAAATGATGCAAATACACTTTAAAAATCCGTATTGTTGTCATCATTGTAGATTACTTAAAACAGTACTACCTTATTAAAAAGAAGTACTTTAATTATAGATGTAGATTATTCTAATACAACTAAAGTAAATAAAGTTGGTGACCGTAGTTGAGGGAGACCTAAAGGCTCCCTTTTCAAAAGCTACTACACTGAGGTGTAGGGGAGGGCACTACTCTCTCCCCTTGATTAAATACAACTAATACAACTACTAAGATGATAATCACCTGTTAGGGCTGCTGTGAAAACTTCATATGTAGTAAGATAAATAATAATAATAATAATAATAATAATAATAATAATAATAATAATAATAATAATAATAATAATAATAAATTATTATTATAATAATAATAATAATAATAATAATAATAATAATAATAAGAAGAAGAAGAAGAAGAAGAAGAAGAAGAAGTAGAAGAAAACTGAAAGAATGTGAAAAGAAGGATAAGTACCTCAACCTTGCTAGGGAATTGAAAAAACTGTGGAACATGCAGGTGACAATTATACCAATTGTAATTGGTGCGTTTGGAACTGTAACTAAAGGATTGCTAAAGGGACTAGAGGACTTGGAAGTTGGCGGACAAGTAGAGACCATCTAAACGACAGCATTGTTGAGAATGGCCAGAATACTAAGAAGAGTCTTGGAGACTTGAGGAGACTTGCTGTCACTCAGACTCCAGTGAAAAACCATCGGCTAACACTGATGTGAAAAGCTCTAATAATAATAAGAAGAAGAAGAAACATTTTTTTTCATTCCATTGTATGAGAGTTTTCAAGTGGCAACAAGTCTCCTCAACAATCAGTTCTCTCCTCATTATTCTTGCTGATTTTAGTAAAGCTATTATCTCGATAGTTTCATTTCTTCCTCAGATTTCCAGTTGAATATTTTAGGAAAAGTTAGTGGTGATAGTGGTGGGATTATCATTATTATGTTATTTATTTATTTATCTATATATTTATTTGACCATTTTATTAAAAATAATCTGGTTAACATCATCAGATACCAAGTGATAGTAAGTCTCCTCATGTCTTCACCATATCTATTGTTGCTGTTTATTGTTTTGTTGTCTAACTGTTTATGTAGTCTATAATATTGCTGGTTGGATTAATTGAACATTAAAATTTACATTCACTCTAATAATTACATATTTCAGGCAAGATTTATTGAACAAACGTACAAAAACTTTTATTCCTTCTCGTAATTACATTGATACAGACATATTTTATGTTTTTTACTTATTCATTTTTCTTTATTCTTAATTGTTATTCTAGTAATTATTCTATTTGTCGTTGTTGTTGTTATTATTATTATCATTATCATTATTATTATTATTGTTGTTGTTGTTGTTGTGGTTGTTGTTGTTGGTGGTAGTGTTGCTGTTTTTGTTGTTTTATCTATTATCAATATTTTGTTGATTTTTAAAATTTTATCATTTAGAGACAGAAGTAATAGTATACAAAAGGAAATAAACATTTATCAAAAATAAAAACAATTTTGACTTGTCAAAGTGAACATTAACGTTTAATTTAGCCAAAGGGTTATCTAAAACTATTTTTTAAATCAAATATTTCTGTTTTTTAATATTATTGACTTCCCAAATAATTTTCCCCCACTCTGTGCTCTTTTGATTCATATCATGTAAAGCATCACAGAGGAGCTCACACAACCATACATTCATTTTTATATTGTATACATGATATTACTTGCAACAGCACAACCAAAAGGACAATGTTTCCATTATCATCATTATATTGTCTGATATATATTTCATATTTACAAATCTTAGCTTAATACAGTGCAATACTAAATTGAGGAAAGTAAGCTAGGAAGATAGTGTTGTATTAGTGGAGAATTGCCTTAAAAATCAACATTTAAATTTCTGGTCACTGACTTCTGGCTAAGATAAATTATATCTATTTTGAATTTTTTGGCTTATACTTCATATAAAAAGACTTCTCTGTTGATGAGACCTAGGATATCATGATTGTATCCTCTGCTGAAAAGTAAAAACACTCCCACGAAAAGGTACCCTGGGTACAACACTCGAATGCATTCTGTGGTGAGGTTCCTGTTCTAGAGCTCTGGAGATTGTGGAGCAACACTTTTATTGCTATTATTCCCAGCTCTACTCTGATCTGGAGTCAAACAGATCTGTTTGAAAATTATTCTTATTAGATAGGAAAACTTGAAACCATATAATGGTGTCCAAACAAATAATTAGTATTATCCAAGAGGAATAGTTTCTTGAAATCCTATCAATGCAAAAAATGTAAAACTGACTAAGGGTTAACATGATGTAAAATCTACTAACAGACCAATATAAAAGAATAATTGTAAGCAGAAAGATACAAGAGTTTGGGGAAAATAGCTCAAAAACATATGTCTACTTACTGAAAATTGTCGTGCATAAGTCAATCTAGCACATAAATCAACCTCAAGATAAACTACTGGAGCTCAAAATTCTAGATTAGACCTTTACTTGCTGTATAGAAATTTTTTTCAAGCATAAAATGTTGACTTGTATGCCACATTTGGCGTATATATAAAATGCGATGTGTTTTCTATATAATCAGTTATATAACTTGGTTTTACTACAGAGTAATGAGAAATTCCATAATTATAGGAACACAAGGTAATTGTTGGAATAAATAAAAAGAAAGGAAGAAAAAGAAAAAAATGTAAAAAGAGAATATGTTTCCAATGGAACAGAAATTAAAAAAGAGAAAAAGAATACAAAGTAAATATAAAAGAGAAGATTGTAGCTTATTTACTTATCTTCCCCAGTATAGACAGGTTTGACACAAGACTGTTTTACTAGGATGCTTGGTTGGTTAAGCTCTACTTTAGAGGTGCCTCAGACATCAGGCAATGAATCTGATCATAATCCTTTTAGATGATGGTTGGGAGTAGATACTGCCTTCTGGGGGATAGTTCACTGAAGCTAAATTCCTTAATCAATTTCACTCAGCTGTTGGAAACTGAGTGGTTAGTTGGTTGATTGGTAAGTTGGTTTTATGGTATGTCAAATCTTATTGTGCTATTTAATGCCAAATTCTGTTTTTTGTTTTGCTTTTTTTATTTTTGTTTTTATGCAAGCAATTATATGATTTTGGGTAATTAATGATAATCCTTTGTAAATAATTATAGTTTCAAGAAACTATTCCAAACACTAATAATTTCTATGGTTTCTATGGTTTCAACTATTCCGATCAAAAAACAAAACTATTTGATTCATAGATGAGCCCCGAACAGGTTAACAATTCCGTGTCATATCTTGGACATCAAAAGACTGAAGTATAGAAATTCATGGTGAGGTCAAAAACAAGAAGTGAAAGAGCAAGATATTAAGACATTATTGATTAAATGCATAAATAATATATATTTCAAACATCAATAATGGGACCTTTTCAAGTTAATGACCAAACCATGGAAATATAGTTAACATCAGGAAAAAATTATATGTATCTCCTAAACACAAAAAATGGAGACATGAAGAGTTGTTTAATTCATAGTTTTTAAATCTATGTGAAGATTACATTTTTGTTTAATGCTCTGTATTATTATGTATTCACAAAATGGATTTCTTCATGGTTCTTAAAAAACCTTGAATTAAAAAATATTCTCTGTACACAGTTTCTTATTTTCTAAACTACTTTCCCTTTTCTATTTTATTCATTTATTTATTATTTTGCTGAATTATTCTGACCTGTTGTGCACACATATATGAAGATGCATCTCTCTGGGTGTTCCATACAACCAACCTTATGTCACAACTGAGCAAAGTTTTGCAAAAAACTATAATTAGGTGTATCAGCAAGACCACAGCTTAACTAGGTGAATTTGGATCAGAAATTTTCCCTGTATAATGTGTTTGATCTATCTGTCAAATATTCACTGTTTTTCAGTACTTGCCAAATCATTACCACAAGTAGGGTTGCAATTTCAAGACAAATAAAATCTTTCAGTTCATTAGTTGTCCACAGCCTAGATTTAAAAACCTGAGCCAACAGGTATTCCCAGAAGAAATAATCAGATGGGGATAGATTTGATGAGCAGACCAACCATGACATGTCACCATGTAATGAGATGAAGCACTCTGAAAAAATATCTGACAAAACTTCCACAGAGGGCTACTGAAAAAGCATGACTGATGCTGCGCAAAAATATACCTCCCACTTGATTGATATGACTTATGCTTTTGTGACAGCAATTTTAGATCCAGATCATCCGGCAAGAATCTGTAATATATATATATATATATATATATATATATATATATATATATATATTATAGGCATATGCAGTTTCAAAAAACAAAATCTTCATCAGATAATGACTCCAGAGTCAGCTATGGATTCAAGGTTCTGTGTGTGTGTGTGTGTGTGTGTGGTGTGTGTGTGTGTGTGTGTGTGTGTGTGTGTGTGTGTTAAATGATCTTGATATGATTGAATTAATTCCTTGACATGAATAAGTATTTAATATGCACTAATATATATATATATATATATGTATATATATATATATATATATATATATATATATATATATATATATATATATATATATATATATATATATATATATATATATATATATATATATATTAGAATATGTTAAATACTTATTTTTGTAAAGAATTGAATTCAAAAACATCAAGAATACTTTAATAAGTAAACCTGTCATCAAGTAAATCCTGATACCAACCACTTGCTATTTTAACTAGTATTTTTATATCAATAAACTTGTGTAATATGAGGGAAAACTGAGCTACTAGAACAGGTTTTAATAAGCAATTAGTATTATATCAAGAAAAAAATTCTTCTTTATGCTCCAAACTCTAAGATTTGCTGATTTTTTTTCTGAAGTTGACACAACCTGAGAGAATCTTCATAGAATATTCATAAAATGCTATGTCACAAGTTATTACAAATGACAGGGCTTAATAAAAACTGATATCAGCTAGATTTAGCTCCGAAGCTGGAAATTAGAGTTTAGGGTTGAGATTCTTGTAGTCACTGAGTTCAGTCCAGTAAATTTTGCATCAAACAAGGTTTAGAATCAAATAAAAAGAGCCCTGTTCCTTTCATGGAATTGAGGGATGATGGCATCCCACAGCTTCCTTTATCAGTTAGCTGATAGTTATGTTATCTGTCTGTCTTGCTTGACAATGGATCTGTTTGAATCTTTGTGCAGACCTGGGAAAAATTGTATGAAAGGCCAGGAATTATCTATATTGTATGTCTCCCCTTTTAATTGATGTTGTCCAGTAATACAATTTGGCATCAGTGTTGCCATAGGAGTTGAATGAAGGTAAACACAATGTTGGAGTGTCATCAGGACTTCAACAAATAGTTTTATCACACCAACATAGTATGGATTTATCCAATCAACAACCTGGTCAAATTTGAAACAAGATCATTCTAATGTATGTGTGTATGTGTATGTGTTGGTGGGGGTCATACTCTAATTGAAACTTATGCATGGCCATCACAAAAAATTCTTGATCTCCTTAGGATTATCCTTTAGGGGTGCATCCAGCACTATGAAAAACTCAAGCAGATAGTACCTGGGGCTAAAACCAGCTTGCCTACCCAGTGCAAGACTATTATGTTGTTAGAGGGTTTGAATTCCTTCTCATCAACCTGTTGCCTTTACCAAGGGTAAACAGCACAGTCTACCCTACTATTTACCCATAGCTAGTGGGTAGAGAAAAATGGGTTCATGTTTTTCCGAAAGTCATTAGTACGCAAAGAAAAATACACACTTTTTTACTGTTTAAACTTAACCACTATGCTAATGTGCTTATGTATTGTAATCTGCACATTAGCATGATTTTGCTTTTGCAAGAAATTGTACAGTGGTTTCCCATTCCTATGACCCACTTTTGAATTTGTCTATTTGAATATATATATATATATATATATATATATATATATATATATATATTAATTGATTCATTGTCAAAGAAGCCAGTGATGACACTGATTCTTCTGTTTAGGAAATAGTTAGCTCCATTATATCAAGAATTTGTAAGAGTAAAAAAAATAACGTTTAACAGAAATACAGACACCTCAAAATAACCATTCAGTATCAAATTGGACTGAAAATTGGTTTATTTTCAAACAACATTTTAAGTGAATTGTTAAATAAAAAATTTCCCCATGATGTGCAATTTTTGCAGGTGTATGTGATATACATATTTAGAAACATAATGAAAATTTTAGCAATATATACATATATATATATATATATATATATGTATATATATATATATATATATCTGTTGTTGAGCAATTAGATCCAACCACTGCAACACCAATAGTAGAAGTGTGTCAATCACAAGGGGAACTATGTTGAAAAATAAACCTCATTAGTTCACATTCCATGAGAGTATTTCTATCTTTTCAATTGACCTTCAAATATATATCTGTATCTACATATATATATCTAAAGTGATGCAGAAGTATGAAAGCATCCACTTTTACATTTAACAAATTTTTCAAAAAAAATATGTTGTTTGTACAACTTTACAAAAGTTTATCTGATATTAAAAAAAAAATCAAACTGTTTTGCATTAGAGAAACAATAAGTTTGATACTCTCCATGATTTTTGGAAGAGCCATTATCATTATTAAACTATTGAACTCATTCTGTTTGTTTAAATACCTTGTACAATTTTAAGAAGAGCCATTATCTCCTCAAGAGCAGTTCAAACTGTTGAATCTATTGCTTGTATTGCTTTATATTGTAACCACTAATAAGTATGGATTTCAGAGTTATTTGATTTAGATGGTTCAGCAGGGTGGGAATTGGAGAGCATTCCTATTTTTATACATAGAATCACTTATATTACAGAGTATTGAATCATCAGTGTGGCTCAATTTGAGATTTATTTTCTTCTGTTCGCCATTCATTTATGAAGATTATAACCTCACTCTCTTTCCCCCAAACTCTTAGGAAATTTTTGATTCACCATTATTGCAAAATGTCAACATATTCTTTAAGCCTTTACTGGTGGATTGACCAAAATAGCTAAATAAATATGAGCATATATTTACAACAGAATCTAAGATACTAGTATTATAGTGTTTTGATATGGTCACCCAGCTAAATACTGATCAAGTTTGATGCTGCTTAACTTTGGTGATAACATCAGAACTGGTGGTTTAAACATGACATAATTGAAGAAAAAAAAAGAAATATACAGAGCATGAAAATACTGAATGAGTGAAATTAATATAGATAAAAATCATATTAAGATATTACTAGAGATAAAAATCATTCTTTTAATGCTATGTTAAAAACAATAGCCCTCTTTCTTTCTCTCTCTTTCTATATATATATATATATAGAGAGAGAGAGAGAGTGAGATCTATCTATCTATCTATCCATCTATCTATATATATATATATATGTGTGTGTGTGTGTGTGTGTGTCTCCCTCTCTCTTTATACAGAAAAGAAGGCACTTGTAGTGTAATAGTTATTGTTGTAAGAAATAGACACAGTGAACCAAGTTCAAATCCTCCATCCTAATCGGCTGGGGTCGTAGAATACACTGACAGCATCTCTGCAGCTTTGCGGAGCGGTAAGACTTCCTTAATGAGTGTCCTGGATATTACATTAAACCATCTGATGGTGAGGCTTCAGTCAGAGGAGTTCTGGAGGAATATGGAGTATCCCTTCATTGCCATTGCTCCCAGTTCCACTCTGACCCAGACTGGTAGCACTTGATAGGATCCTATCTATTGGTCAAATAGAACTGTTTGAAATTTAAACAGTTAACAAACCAATGACCTTTGTTAAACTGAATCATTAGAAATAGAACTGTTTGACCATTTAACTGTGTGTAAACAAATGACTGTTTAATTGAAGTGTTTGTAATACATAGCAGTACTTAAAACTGAATTATTGGTATTACATAGTAGTACTTGGAAGCATTTGACCGTGTGCAAATAAATGAAAATTGATGAATAAATACTTGTAACCACTTCACTCTGTGCAAATAAATGATTAATATCAAATAGAATTATAAGTATTAGATTGCAATAATTGAAACCATTTAACTGTAGAAACAATAGCATGCGAACAAATTACTCATTTAAAAATGAAAATACCACCAAACTATGTGTGCAAATAAATGACTGATGTTAAATTCTGACTGTTATATAGCAATACTTCAAACAATTTAATTGTTGCTAAATGAAATGAGCTCAGGCTTGTTTGAAGTGTTATCAATAAAATGTGTTTACAAATCATGTATTTTGTATATATATATGTATAAAAAGGAATTGGCATTAAATAACCAACAAAGGTTGATATGCCATAAATCAAACCCAATCAAACCAATCAAATCCTAGACAAGATTCTTTGCATTTCACATAGCCCTAATACTCTTGGGAAAGGTATGAATCTGACTATTCTCCCTCCATCTTTGGGTAAATAGTTAGGCCGACTGGGCTCTTTAACCTAGAGTAACTCTGAATTCAAACCAGTTAAACTCCATTTAAAAACTGACCTTGTGTCTCATCCTATTAATGATTAGGGTTGAATAAATACATATATACAAGAAAGGGAGAATAACTTGTGTATGACTATATATATATATATATGAGACCAGAATCTGTGGGGTAAACCCATTAACAATAATCTCAAAAAGCTCCATGACCAAAAGAGAGCCAGTATAAAACTTAAAATGTTAAGTTAAAAAAGTCTGTAAATTAAATCAAATGCTGTTAATTTTCCTCTTTTGAGAATATGACAATCTTCAGACAGCAGAAATGATGAGGTGGATAAGTTTCTCATATTTATAAAAAAAAATCCATTTACCAAAAACCACCAATCAAAATTCTTTTGTCAAACTTAATGGAATGAGATAAACAACTATAACTTGTAAGTTAAAAATCATAAATTACAACTGGGGGCAAATGATACAGCAGCATCTATTATAATGCTGACACATTCTCATATTAATTCTGATCATTTATTCAATAAAATAAAAGAATAATGACCACACACACACACACACACACACACACACACACACACACACACACACACACACACACACACAAATATATATATATATATATATATATATATATATATATATATATATATATATATATATGTGTGTGCATAGTGCACAATGTTATGGAACTGGCTGTTTAAAAACACTTGAATTGTAGGAAATAATCCTCATTAAGTACATAGGAATGCCATGTTCATTTTTTGTAACTTTTGAGTAAAAACTGTTCCCTTGATAATGATCTAAGATTGAAAATAATTGAGAATGATTAAGAAGTAATTATTAAGAAAGTTTATGCCTGTTTGTCTTATAACTTTTGTTTATCTTATATATATATATAAACTGAAATAATTCCATCCTTACCTTCTTTGGTTCTTCCTCAAATAGAAATTTTTGAAGCATCAATCTGAGGATTGCATTTTTTCTTTCGGATTCAAATGACATAAAACTATAAGAAACAGAATGAGCCAAAGAAGGTGAGTATAGAATTATTTTAGTTTTTATATTGCTCTGCTGGCCTGAATATGATCACTTTGATTTATTCAGTGTCTTTAAACGAGTGGTCTTTTCTCATCAGTTGTTTATGTATATATATGTGTGTATATATATTTTTTAAAAATTTTTGATAAGTACCAATGATCTTTTGTCGAAGTGTACATCTTACCTTTTTGATAGTTTTGGCTTTTCAACTCATCCTAAAAATAATTCCTTAACTGGCAAACTAACAACCAGTTCAGTCAAAATTCAATTACTAATTGACCTTTCAAAATACAATTGTTCAATAAAATAGGAAAGGCACTAGAGAACAAAAAACTTTTTCCAACCACTCATTTTCATATTCATGTATAATACACCATAGAGGATGAAATTCCCATTCAAGTATTACAATTATTCATAGGGTTGCATTTGTATTTGATGAAGAAATATGTTGCCATGCAGCAAAATCACTGGAAGATAGACAGAAAATGTATTTTCTTGACTGAAATGAGCCAGTTGTATATTCGTGCCATTGTGCAGTAACTGCAATTAGTCATAAAGAATCCCCTTTGAGCCACAACAAAGTAAAGAAAATTGTTTCCCCTTTGGTAGATCCAGGACAGGATTCCGCATTTCAACCAAAATCAAAATTTAGGTTGAAATGCAAAATCCAGTCTTGGATCTAGCCATAATTGTAAAAAAATGATTATTCTTATTATGAATTCATCCAAGCTACCATGTTGTGAATCAAGTCCTACAAGGCATATGACTGATTATTTTCTGCAAGACTTAGAGCTAAACTTAACTATATAGTAATTGATTAATTAGACCCTCTCCATTCTGAAGGTACACAACACCCTAAGTTAATATGTTTTGTCAAGAAAACAGGTATTATGCTTTGATCTAAAAGAAAATGCAGTAAATGGAACCACTAATTCATGTAGTACTACCAAAGTCAAAAACATTTTTATTTCACCAAAATATTTTAAAATGTTACCAAATTTAATTGATAGCAATGGGAAATTTGAACTTGGTGACAGGTACTAATTCTCATAATAATTGGTAGAAGTAAGGTAATTTATATTTCTTCAAACATTTTCCTATTTTCTCCTTTCTTTGTCTTGACATTTGTCAAAACAGAAAAGCCAAATTTATACAAATAAGCTGTAGAGAATTAAAGCTGAATTATCAAAGCTTTTCTTGCAATTGTTGGGTAGTGCCTTAAAACTCTGAAATTTTTCCTTTCCTTTTTCCATTAATTTTGTTATTTTAATTTAAATTTTCTTCATACCTTTCATTATGTTTTTGTGACACTCCAAACTGAAAAGTACTGCTGTAAAAGCTGCTGATTTTTGCTATACAACATAAATATGTAAAGTAGTTACAGAAAAATGATTTATCCCAATATTCTGCCACCAACACAATTGTCTCTCAGCTATTCAGGCATCCCAGTAATGAGACATTTTGGCAATGGGACTGAATGAGTCAATAATGTACACTTATATGTATTGAAGAATATTTGAGTGAACAAAAGCAGTCTCAGCCAGATTGGTTTGCCAGTTCTATTTATACCCTTATAATTATTATGTCACCTTCACAGCTTGATAACATTCCCACCTCTCTCTGTGTCTCTGTCTCTGTCTCTCTCTCTCTATCTATCTCTGTCTGTCTCTCTCTCTTTCACATTCACAAACATACCCCTTTTCATTGCCTATCAAAATTTGTTTTAAAAAATTTTCACAACATTTAAATTTGCAAATAGAAGCAACACTTCAAAGTGAGTTTGATAACCAAATAATTTTCAATGCTTGATTAAAAATTTTTTGGCAATGTTTATTAAGTCTCACTTAATTTAATGTTAATTATTCCTAAGTAATTTTTTGATTTGATCATTAACTTTATCCAACAATGTAACATTGATCAGCAAAAAGACAGTTTTAATTATTCACATTAATTTTTCCATAAATTGCACCAATTTAATTTTAAGCCACATTTTTACCTTCCTTAAGACAAAAAAGCATCATATACTAAAAATATTTGGAGGTGCTCGTGGTGTAATGGTTATCGTCGTAGGAAATGGACACTGTGATATGAGTTCACATCCTGAATGAGGCTGATTGCATTTCACATTGTACTAATACCCTAGGGAAAGGTATGAATCCAATTATTCTCCCTCCAGCTATGGGTAAATAGTAGGGCAGACTGGGTTCTTCAGCCTTGGTAAGGCAACTAGTCTAGGAGAAGGAAAACTCTGAAGTCAAACCTGTTAAACTCCGCTTAAAATTGACCTTGTGTCATATCTTGCCCAAGAGGAGGGGTTGGTAAATATCTATACTAAAAATATTCAGTTTTAGAATGAATAACCAAAAATGCAACGATTCAGATTTTTTAGGAGTGTTGTTTGGAGAATCTGTTGCATTTTAGTGCACCATTCTGTTATTAGCTGGTCCTATAGAAGCCTACACCACTATAAACAAATCACCAGTGTTAACAGTCTAGCAGTTCACATCTCAGCTGTTTGTGCAAGATGAAGAACAACTATTTTGTATGTGTGGATCTATATCAAATAACAGGTAGCACACATATTGTGTGTGTGTGTGTGTGTGTGTGTGTGTGTGTGTGTGTGTGTGTGTGTGTGTGTGTGTGTGTGAAATAACTTGTAGTACATAAAAATTGCATGTACTTGAAGAAGGATGAAGAATATATTAGCCAAAACATTGCGATTAGAACTATAAAAAGTTAGTAGCACAAATCATTCAGGGAATGATTATTTTTTGGCAAAAGTTATCTGTTACATTTTTTCATAAAAGTGTGTTTTTTGAAATCATATGAATATTGAAGAAAAAAGTTTGTTTATATTCCCTAAAGATGGTGTTATATCGGGGGGGGGGCTCTCTCTAATTCGCTTATAATAACACTGAAAAATTGATCCTGAGTCTCATCGCAATAAATCCTAAACTGAACATTACGATTTTTAGTTTTGACTGTAAAAATACACTTTTCTTCTCTTTCCAACCAGCCATCTCTTTGTGAAAATGCTTTATTTACCGTTTATTTTCATTATTTTATTACTCTTAGTCAGTTTTAATGGCCAAGTAAGAAGTTGACTTTGCTCACTTTGCACCCTTACTTCTTTTTACCCTCGCTAAGCCTACTCATCTTGCTTATTTCTATTCATTTATTTTATTTCATTCTTTATTTATTTTTAGTGTCGAGGCGGAGTTTCTATCCTCTTAGTAAAATAAAAAAGGGAAAGGAGAAAAAATGTCCACAGTCGTAGCTTGCTTTTTATCTGCACTCTTCTTCACTTCATCTTAAGTAAGCTGACTGGATTGACATTTAGAGCAAAATGTGCCGCCTCACTACGCCAATTGATGACCCGACATCCCTTCCAACCACCTGTCCTCCCTGTTCGGTTGGTTGCCGCAAAATTCGCGAGATACTTAAATCTCCGTTTGAAATGGCAACCGTTCCCTTCCTCACCGTTAGTCCTTATCTTCACTTTATAGCCTCCAACTTTTCATCTATACTCTTTCTCTTCTCATCTCCCCCCTCTCTCTGTCTCTCTCTTGTACTTTTTTTACTCGTTATTTAGTCTCTTCTCATAGTCGAAAACTCTTGAGTTCTCTGAAAACTTCTCTCTTTCTCTCTCTCTCTTTACTTTCTTTGTATTTTCTTCTTTGAAACTGTCTCCTAAACCAATTTCTTTTGTATCTCGCTGTCTCCATTGATCTCACAATTTTTTTTCTTTCGTAATATCGTTGCCGAATTCTTTATTCTTTTTCTTTTTCTTCAAATAATTGTTAGTCTTATTCATCACTCAAGAAGAGATGAAGAAGGGACGAAGAAAGAAAACGTAATGTAAATGAAAAAGATGGTGTTAATCAGTGACCACAAGAAAAAAAAAAAAAAAAAAAGAGAGCGATTGCTCGCTTATCACAATCTGAACGCTCATTTATCTTTCTCTTTTTCAGTATTTTCCCATTCTCTCTTGATGACTAACTTTCTATTTTTATCAGTTACATTCATTTTTTTTCTTTGCTCTATCGTTTTCACCTCATCCAATTATTTTAAATCCTCCCCTCCGCCTCTTTCACGTTTCTCTCTCTCTCTCTCTCTTTGGTTTCCTCATTAAAAATATCTTTCTTTCTTTCTTTCTTTCTTTCGTTCTTTCATGATGCTACATTTCCCTTTCTTCAACTCTTTTCTCCGTTTTTTTCCTGATCCATCAATCTCTAACTATTTCTTTTCACTGAGTTTTCTTCTAAAATGTTTTATTTATTTATTTATTCATTTATTCTTACCAAAAGTGATCGCTGAGCATAAAAAAAGCCAATGAATAAAATGAAATTTTAAAAAACATCAAAGAAACAAAGACGATGCGAAAAAAAAAATGACATGGCTGTCAAGGTGAGCACACCCAGAGTAGCAGTTAAACTGAACAAGTGACTTGGTTATGACGGTTCGATGGAAGGCAGAACGCGGTTTGTAGGGTTTTGCCGGATGAGGACTTTGTGTGTGTGTGTGTGTGTGTGTGTGTGAGAGAGAGAGAGAGAGAGAGAGAGAGAGAGAGAGAGAGAGAGAGAGAGAGAGAGAGATTTAATGAGAAAGGGGTTGGGACATATAGAAACGAGACAGTAAGGAGTAGGTGGTTAGAGACTAAGACAGTTCAATAAAAGAGACACAGCTTCCTAAAGTAAGGATCAATATAAAACATTATTATATCAATAAACTGTGTGAGGTTTTCTATTGATTGGTATTTAGACTTGAACAGCAACTCAATGACTGTGTCCTATTTTGATCTACCTCCCATCATTTTGTTCTTCCGTGATTGGGGGAAGTGGGCGTTGTGGCGGACAAAAATGACTGTGATCGTACGTGTGTCTGCTAAAAATAATTTGATAACTTCGTATCAGTTATTTACTTATCTTATTTACTCTATACTCGACTATCCCTGGAACTTTGAAGACCTAATTTTCAGGCTAAAAGTCGCACGTCGACCTGTATACGAATAATAATTTTCTTCTTCTGAAGTTCAGATATAACAGGGAAAATAAAGAGCAGCTCTTGGTTTCAAAAAGTATGTCCATAAATTAATGATTTCGTGACCATAAATCAAGGTTCGACCTTTACTTTAAGTTCGATGTATACAAAAGTATATACGGTAAATGCCAAAATAGAAGGAATGAGCTCCAAAACTGCCCCCCTGCTTCTATTTAATGTGTGTTAATACAACACTCTCAAGCAAATATATGTATTCTAACAAGAATATCAGCCTTATTAACAACAGATGAGCTGTATCAAAATTACGTGAATTATACATACCGTATAAAATCGAGCATAGGATAATTTTTGAAGATTTAATTTAAAGGCAAAAATTGGTGTCAACCTATATATGAATAATAATCTTGTAACATTGGATCCTAAAGAAAATTGGAAGGACTTAAAGCAGACCTTGATTTTACGAATTAATTTCATAGATTAATGATCTCGTGTCCATAAATTAAGGGTTGAGTGACACAAAAGGTCGACTATATGTTTTTATCTGTCGATATTTATTAAGCTCAGTTTAGTAGGAAAACTTGGAAAATGAGGATTGTGTTAAATAAATCTTCCAAGTGGAGAGAGCTCTTTTATTGGAATTTTTTCTTAGAGTAAAACGCTATTACCAACTATTTGCAAAGTATTGGGATTTTCCCAACTTTATATGGTAACAATATTGCGACGTTGACAAGAAGAAAGAAACGAAACACGATTTAAAATGTTATAAAAAAACATATATTTACATAGAAAGAGAGGAAAGAAAATATTGTCCTTGCAAACAGTTGGTTTGCGGGAAACTTATCCGTAAAAGGCGTCCTTTTAACAGTTTGTATTTCCTGTGTCCTTTTGGTTGGGTTGAAGAAAATAGAGCCTTGTTTCTTGTGCTTCAGTTGCTGGAAAAATCCTCACAGGCGTGTATTGGCGTCTAGAAGACTGAGAGAACGGCGGGTACGTCTTGATTCTGAGGAATCACACAAGCAAAAGAGTAAAGGCGTTCGTAGGAAACGCTCTCATAGGGGTTTGGAGAAAATCTAAAAAACAAAGGTAGCCTGTGATTGGCTGTTTTTCATCCAATCACTTGGTACCAAGTTAGCGACTCCGTAAATAATTTCAATACTTTGTACCATGAAAGACAGAATTCAAACTCCTGTTTTTTTGGGGTTTTTTTCCCCCCAAACCTTGACCAAAGGAGCAACTATTTGAGCCAACTAACAGATCCAGATAAAGTTTAAGAGAAAAACAATTAAAGCAGTTCCACTGTTCTTTCCTTTTTATTAATGTTCGCTTAGTTTGGCACATTGGCGTTGGATTGCGTACATTACTTATTATTACTAAGTGGTCACTCATTAAGCTCATCGCTGCATAACTTTCTTGATCTAACGGGAATCCGTGCTTTCAGCGTGACAACCGTTTATTACACTTTACTTTTTCATTGTGGATCCCCAAACAAATTAAGTAAACACACACATATACATACAAAATTAGGTTGTTGTTCAACATAAGGATTTAAGGAATCGAAATTAAAAAAGAAAATTATTCATACTAAACTCTTCTTTGTTGGACGTCTTGCAAAGTGCTTTCAAGTACAGGGTACTCAGTACTTTTGGCCTTGTGCCAAACTAATCCAATCTAAGTAGATGACCAGAGCACCTTGCATGACGTAATAGTTTATGAGCTAGGCTAACAGATCCTTAATTGTGAGTTCGATTCTCAATGGGTGCTTTATAGTTTTGTCCATGTGGAAAACTAGGATAAGCCAAGTAAGTGACCACAAAATCTTCTTTGACTACAATACATTTATTTCGCCTTGATAAAAAGTCGTCAATCCCCTTCTTAATTTTTCATTCAAAGAACAACTAAAATCGCTGCTGGTTTCTTCAATCTGATTCTGGTTAGAGACTATTCTTTATTAAACTAAAACCGTTTCTCTATCAACTCACCATAAACTTCCAGAGATGCTAATCCGGTTTTGGCTAATGTTTAAGCTTTATCTCCGTATCCAGCGATTATTCTTTTTTTGATTATGTATTAAAAATATCATATAAAGTTGATTTTTCGTAACAACTTATCTAAAAACGGAGCAGCTTTATGCCATTGAACACGATTAATGTAAACTTCCTTATAAGTCTGATTTTTAGCTTCTTTTTCTATTACAAATGGATTCATTTTTCGTTTTCATTTTTTTTCTTTCCAATCTCTATAAAATAGTTCCCAATCGCTGCATTGAACTTAACAGCTACTTCTTTAATTGAAGTTTTTTAGTCTTTTTCCGCATTATTACTTCATGATTTTTCGAGAAGCTCCCTCCTTTTGTTATTTTTTGTTGTTTTTTTTTTCTCTCTAAACAATATAGGACTTTACACTCCTATGAATTATTTTGGGCGGTATGCCACTTGTTCCCACAAAGATGGCGGACGCTCAATATTCAATCTCGGGAAACCATTGGCCAGGAGGACCACGTGATATGCTTACAACTACGTCGGCGCGCGTAAATTCAAGTCCTGCGTTTTTGAGCCACCTACAAGACGGTATTTTCTATAAATACGTCGTCTACAAGGACCCTCTTTCTCTTTGACGAAATTTCTTCGTAGCGGCAACACTCTCTCTTTGACCAATTTTCTCCGCAGCAGCAACACCATGCCTCGCAGACATTCATATACAAGGACTATGAGACGCTTTCCCGTCTCTGAAAAACTACCTGTTTCTAACCATAGAAAAAGGACATTTTAAACTTGCAATTCTTTTTGTAGTTTAGTTGTGTTACACTCACACACACGAGCTCACACATATACACACTATTATTTTGCTAGTAGAATTAGTAATATTTTTATGTATTAATGTAAGTTTTGTTATTATAGAATATAAATTTGTTTTGTTCGTTCGCCTTGTTTTAAATGTTCATTTTGTCCACGCCGTTTCACAACCATTATTTGTTTCATATCTCTTACTCATTTGTTGCATATCTTCACTCATTTATTTAACTGGCCTTATTCATTCATTTGTTTTTTCCATGTGCTTGTATTCTACCTTAATTCTAAACTAAAGCATTAAACTTATGGAGAAGCCTAACTACCAAAACCTTATTCAATATACATTAAACTCAACAGTAATATTGTCGGGGACCATAAAAATACAGATAAACTCTTTCACACATTCACCCACAACAAGAAGTTTCCCTAGTTATTTTTTAAAGCAAACTCTTCTTGTTTGACCACTAGCAACATTGTTCCCAAATGTGGAATATGGTCCACTTTAAATTTATACAAATATTCCATGCATAAATCATGACTTTCCAAGTCATATGTTCCGATATATGCTGAAAAGTATAGTGCTCCTGTATATTTTTTATTTTATTTTTTACGTAATGATCTACAATGTTAGTTTTTTTAAATTTGATCTCTGGTTCTTCTGAAAGTTTTCGAGTGTAGCTAATTGGGTTCTTTACTTTGCTCTTGAAAGTATCATAATTGAAAACTGATTCCTCTTTATCCGCTTCTGGGAGTTCATCAAATGAAGTTACCATCCTTAAAATAATTAAACCAGTTTTGGACAGTGTGGTTAGATATGGCTCCATTTTCTTCTACTTCCACTTTTCAGCGAGCGGCTTCAGTGATTTTAAATCTTGGTTTCAAATAACACATAAAAACCTACCAAAATCTCAATATTTGTTTTTGTTGTTGTAATACCTGAAACAAGAGACACAACTGAAAAACAGCATCAACACATTAGGGTCATAGACTTTGAATGTGAACATGAAATAAGCTTTGTAGCTGTAAGAAACTTAAATACCTTTGATTTGGTTTCTTTACATAATGACATATCAGCCTTCGTCGGTTATTTAATGCCAAATTCATCAGTGTAGAACAGCTGTGGTACTGTTTTAAGCCATAACTGGAGTGATAAGGGATTTTATTCCTTTCCTAGGATATTAGTTCGAAAGCAAACGTAATAGTTCGAATGGTGTCTAAACTCGCTTATTTTCAGGCCATAGTCCAGCACTTTAACCATTACGCTACGTGGATTATTCCAAAAATATTTTTGATACATAATATACGCGCAGGTATGGCTGGGTGGGGAAGATGATCCCCTGGGAATTGGTGCAAGAGACTGAAATTTGATCATACTGACAAATGTTATATGCCCAAACTAGAATCTTTAATAGAAAATGGGATGCATAAAATTCTGTTGTAGAGATAAAAGTGGATCGCATAATCCAGGCTAGAAGACTAAATGTAGTTTTAATTAACAAGAAGGAAAGAACTCCGTATCTAGTGTATTTTTCAGATTATCAGATCACTGAGTGAAATAAAAGAAAGAGAAAAACTGGACAAATACTTGCACTTTGTCAGAGAAGTTATGAAACATGAAAATGACAATGATACCAGCCAAAGTTGGAACCTTTGGAACAGCTCAAAAAACTAGGAAAAGAGACTGGGTGAACTGGAGATCAATGGAAGAATCGAGACAATCCAAACGACAACAGCCCAGTCGACTGCATCTCTGCAGAGAGGTAAAAGCCACCCGACCAACAGGTGTCCTGAATATGACATTAAATACTTATGATTAATGTCCAGTAAAGCTGGGGCTTTGTGTTGGCTGGTTGTTTTGTTTTACAGCCATTTTCGGGTCATTTGACACCGAATAAAATTTCAAACAATTCAGTTTACTTTTTGTATAAAAACAGTTAAATGTCAAAAGGTTTCTATTTCAAACAATTCAGTTTAGCATAAGTGCAGTTTCAATGTTAAAAAAAAAGGTTCTATTTAGTGCTGTTTGATCCATAGGTGATACCACTCCCGGCCAGAGTGGACCTGGGGGCAATGGCAATGAAGGAGTACTCTGCATTCCCCAAAGCTCCAGCATTACTGGAACCTCACCATCAGATTATTTAGTGTCATATCCAAGACACTCGTTGTCGGGGGGAGTCTTACCGTCTGCATAGAAGCAGTCGGTATATTCTACAGCCACAGCCGACTTATTAGTTTAGTTTCTTAGTTTAATGGCATATCAACCTTCGTGGGTTATCTAATGCCAAAGCAATCCTAGAAAAAAAGTAGTGGTACTATTTAGCCCATAACTTAGAGGATAAGAGGGTTCATACATTTCCCTCGGGTATTTGTCCGAAAATCAACGTAATAGTGCGACTGGAGTTCGAACTCACATACAACGATTCCGCAGTCCAGCGCTCTAACTATTACATCATGATAAGATCCCACCATAACGGAGCTTTGGGAAATGCAGAGTACCCCTTCATTGCCATTGCTCCCAGGTCCACTCTGGCCCAGAGTGGTAGCACCTGATAAGGTCCTATCTATGGGTCAAATACAACTGTTTGATATTTAAACTCTGGGCAAAATGAGTTATGCTAAATCGAATCGTTTGAAAAAGAACTGTTTGATCATTTAACTGTGCGTAAACAAATGACTGATTTTTGATTGAATTGTTAGTAATACATAGCAATACTTGGAACTATTTAACTTTGTTGATTTATGCTTACAAATCATATGTATTTGATATATATGAATAAACTGGATTTGACTTTTGATAACTTGCAATGGTTGATATGCCATAAAACTAAAGCAAACCAAACGACAGCGCTGCTGCGATCTGTTAGACTACTTTGAAAAATACTGAAGAACTGAGGTGATTTGCTATCACTCAGATTTTTGAGAAAACCACCAGTTACTAATAGCGTGAAAAAACTCGCAAGGAGTAAAATAATAATCACAATAACATATGGAATCAGATGTGTGTTCAGAAAATAAACTTAAGAGTAAAGGTCTGTAAAAAACGAAATTACTTTTAATTGACTTTTACAAATAAATTACCAATCAAAAATATCGTTCTCGGAAAAGAAAAATGGTAAAAATGTCATGCTAAACAGAAAACCAGTAATTCCAGGTTGAATAATTTTAAATGCACTTTGTGCATGTATAAGTGCATGTATATGTTTGTGTGTGCATGTGTGTGTTTGCAAGCGCACAAGCACTTACGTGCGAGCGGCCAAATGCGTTTGGAGTAAAACCACATATTTGCAACCTAGCAAAGAAATGAGTTTGAAAGTTTAGGTCCATAGTGAGAGTTTAAATATTTTTCTTTGCATCGACCATAATCATTTAATATAGCATTCCACTGAGTTATATATATATATGTGTGTGTGTGTGTGTGTGTGTGTGAGAGAGAGAGAGAGAGAGAGAGAGAGAGAGAGAGAACTGCAGAATGAGCTTATTAAGCAGAAGAATGGAAGGGTATTTCTTGTGTTATGAAATTGTAATGAAAGATCGAATCTATGTAAAGACCAAAATTCAAAGATTGATTTCCAATCTGTTCGTATTTGTCCACTTTTAAAATCGGCGATGCTGAAGTTGTATAAATGGCATAGTAAAAGCATTTTCTTTTTTATCCTGATTTCTTTTCATCGTGAATGTGCTTGAGACCATCTCTGTCTCTGTCTATATCAAGCAAAATACCAACTATTAGCAATAAAAAGCAAACCCCCTACTTATGAAAATCTTCTTTGTAACGAACCAGTGATATTTACTATCATGCACATCGAAAAGAACTGGTTTCAGACGCTTGCTGAATCCAATTTTTCTGTTTCTGATAAAAAAAAAAACCCTGCGATTAAATGTAGTGCTGTGATGATTAGGAGGCTCAGCTGAACTACCAGGTTTCAAGTTTGATGCTAACTCGCTGTTGATTCCGATAATTCGGAATGCTAAATTTTTGTAACGAAATTTGCCAGTACACTTGAACAAAAACTTGTGCAAGTAAAATAGCCGTAATGTTATAATTAATAACCATTCCAACATTTCCACCAGCCTTTAACCTGGCACTGGTTTCCAAGTTAATAACCGTCACTCTCTACAGACTGTGGGGGGTTTTGTTAAATTCCAAGAACTATATTTTAGTCACATTCTGCGTGTTATTATTGTTATTCCTTAATATGAAATACTTTAGACTATATTGAAGACAGTTTGATGATTGCATTAAAGTTGTGAAAAGGAAGCAAAGGAGAAACACTTTCGTACCGGCTCGTCTACGCTATCATGAAACTCATCTCACGTGCAGTCAGACAAACTGCAAGCTAACAATGAACTGATAAGAATTTATTTTTTATTGTTATTTTTGGGGGAGTTATTTATTTTGGAGAATACACACATTTGGGTTCACTTGTCTTGTCACCCGACCATCCACAAAGACAGCTCCTTCGATATTGCCATGTCACTGGATACTTAAACATTCCCCGATATTGTGAAGATGCACATTCATCCAAGCAATATTCTATTATACAAAGTCCATAATTCTCGGATACATTTTTCCATTTCTATTTTGCTTCATCTTTTCCCCCCTTTCTTCTTTTTATCTTTAGTTTTAGATTTTTTTTTCAGGCAGTCGAGGTGTTGGTTTTTCTGTTTTTTCTTCTTCTTTTTTTGTCTTTTTTTTTTTTTTTTTTTTTTTTTTTTTTTAGTATTTTTTAAAATTCTTTGAACATAGGCCAGCAGAAAACCTCCTATAATATTTGGCAGAACGGGAAAAAAGGATACACAAATAAATGAATAAACTTATACTCCCATACCTCATTTTCCAGCTCCTACAGAACGTTGTTTTTTCAGTTTTTTTTAATCTTTTTTTCTTGGTAAGCTAAATAATATATAAAAAAAATGGGAGAAAATGGCAGAATATAGTCTCCACTTCTTTCTCCAAAGATATGGAAAGGCGACACATGCACCTATGAAGCGCAATTTTAAGAAAGGACACATAAAAAGAAAAATATATGAATGCACAAACGGAAAAAATGAGCAAATAACAATTGATAGAAGAAAAAAAAAAAAAAGAAAAGAAAAGAATACAACCCTTCTCTGTCCTTCGTTGTCATAAACACTGAGATCCATCGACCAATGAACGAAAAAGATATTCTTAAAAAATAAAAATAAAAAAGGAATAAAGAAAAACAACAAAAACGACAACACATAAAATGAAGCATGAAAAAAAAAAAGGGGTATGAAGGAACGGAAAAGGAAAAGACGGACATTACAGCGACGGAAAAAAGAAGAAAAAAGTAAATAAAAATGAAATTGCGGGTGCAGTCAAGACCGAATCCGGAAATAGATTATACATTATGAAGAAAGAAAAAGATGCAAAACTTCACACAAATATATATATATATATATATATTCTAATGCACACACACACACGCGCGCGCACACACACACACACACACACACACACACACACACACACACACACACATACACACATGACACAAACAATGAAGTGACAGAAATTAACACACTCTTAAAGAGCCGAAAACTCTGTGGAATATATAGACATTCTGAAGAAGATAACCAGGATACTTACATATATTTATCCACAGATGTTCAGGCACTGTGTATGCTTTTGAGTGCATATTCTTACTTACACAAATATGAGCAATATATAGATTTGAAGAAAGCTACTACAGAAAGGTTTTCGTATTTGAACATAGATTGCATTCATAAGACAACGAATATATACGTTGCAATGGACCAAACATACATACATACATATATATATATATATATATATATATATATATATATATATATATATATATATATATGTTGATTGTCTTATGAATGCAGTGTATGTTCAAATACGACAAATATTTCTGTTGTACCTTTCTTCATATCTATATATTATTCCTTTTTGTGGAAGTAAGAATGTTCACATAGAAGCATACACAGAGCGCAAACATATAACTGGTCCAATGGCCTGGAGGCACCAGGTTGAGTCATACCAAAGACTCAAAAAATGGTTCTTGATCGCTCCTTGTTTCCCACAAAGAATTATAATGTATGAATCAAGGGTAAGTGGAGCAATCCAGGAAAGAGAGTAGTGTCCTCCCCTACACTTATGTTGAAAAAGCAAACCTTCAGGTAATCCTCAACAACACTTAACCAACTAACGTATATATATATATATATATATATATATATATATATATGTATATATATATAATATTGTTTTTCTTCTTGAAATATATATATATATATATATATATGCTAACACAAACTACTAAAATTGCAACGCACAACAGAAAACCTTCTCAATTAAAAACTTTTAGTTTTTAGATACTATTGGTCAGTTAATTTTATATAATTGAATGTATTGTAATATATATATATGAATATACATATATATATATATATATATATATATATATATATATATATATATATATATAAGTATGCTATATATATATATATATATATACATATATATATATATATATCTTTATATATATATATATATATGAGTGTGCGTGTGTGCGTGTGTTTATGTATGTGTGTGTGTGTGTTTAAATATGCATGTGTGTGGTGAGTTATATACATTTGTCAATACATATATATGATTCTCTCTGTGTGTATATAGAGAGAGTGTATATACATGAGTAAATATATATACATATATATGCCCACATATGTTTGTGTGTACATATATATATATATATTTTCATCATACAACGTGTGAAAGCACGTGCGATACCATGTCCTCATCAGCCGTCATCCAGGGGTGATAACACAGTTTCGGTAGCTCAAGGCGGTACTGCCACCCCTGGCGCTACTAAGTAGCTTTTGCCACCGGACAGGGTATTAAGAGAATCATATATATATATATATATATATACGCCAGATCAATTAAATGCAGAGACTACATTGGACGTTAATCTTCATTTTCTGAGTGCAGTTTGTGATTTAAAAAAAACGCGTTTACTTTCGGTGGTTGATGTTACTACGCGTTTTCACTAACCGTTTCTTACGTGATCACACGGGAAAGGTGGTTCCGCGTGTATTACCTTCATGCTAAAAACTTTCTCGCTTTCGACCAAATCCAACTTGATGCATATCGCGCCGTGGTCTGAAGACGATTCAAGGCAACTTTCAAACTGCGGCCAGTGATTCCTATTTTTGAAAGAAACGAAATGACTGAGTGTCCTATAAAACCACGACAACCAACCTCAATAGGAATCACATGGCATATCCAACCCTTTTCTACGCAGTATATATATATATATATATATATATGTATGTATATATATATATATATATATATGTATATATATATATATACATACATATATATATATATATGTATATATATATATATATATATACATATATATATATATATATATATATATATATATATATATGCCCCTCTAACGTTTTCCCCCCCTTTTACTCTTTATCATCTCATGTTCTTACTGCACTTTTCTTCACTTATTCCCAAACTCTCTCTCTCTTCTTCCCCTCTCTCAACCTCTCTCTCACTTTCTAACTTTACTGCTCATTTTATTTTCTCTATTATTATTTTTGTTTCTTCACCTTATTATTGATTTTTTTCTTTTACTCTTTTCACAGTTGTCTACTACATGACTCTGTCCTTTCCTCTGCATCTCATTTTTTTTCCTTTTCAGTATTATTTTCTCTGTGTAATATGCAGTTCTCTCTGTCAAGTTGAAGAGACACAAACCAATCATCTTCAGTCCCAAGACCTTTTCAATGAACAGCCATTGTTTACCATTCATAAATAGATAACATGCTGCCCAAATTCTTATCTGTCACTTGTCATTAAACCAAGTGCCAATCATTATTTAAGAAACCAAGCTGCTGTCTTGTAACAACATAAATTTTGTTCTTCATTTTCTTCTCCTTCTTTCCCTTTTGTCTTCTTACACTTCTTCCTTTTATTCTTTTTCCTCGTTCTCTTTTCTTTCTTATTCCCTATCTTTTTAAAAGTTCTTTCTTTTTCTTTTACTTCTCACATTTCTTTGTTCCTCTTTTCTTCTTTCTTTTTATTCATTCATTTGTTCATTCATTCCTCTTCTTTTGATCTCTTTGCCCTCTTACTCCTTTCAACTTTTTCTCTAAACATTTCCTTTTTTCAATCCATTTCTTGGCTTCCTCCTTGTTCTCTTTTTTTCTGCCTTGACCTTTCCTTCTCATCTCCTTATTCTCTTCTACACCCTCATATTCCATATTTATTATTCTTTTTCCTCTTTCAAAATTCCTTTTTGTTCCTGTCATATCCTCTTTTTACTTCTTTTTGTATTATTTCCATTTGTTTTAATTCTTTCACTTTTCTAAAAATGTCATTGTGTCAACATCCATTTGATTCTAACAATTTCAGAAACATTTTTCCCAGAATTTTCATCTAATAAAAGGATGTCACACTCTCACCTGTCTACCTTACTCTAGTGTTTCTACTTATCAGGACCTGACTATCCTACCTGTCTTAAACCATGTCCTCTTCAACCTTGTCTCTCCAAGAGTGTTTTAAAATAACATAAAAATCAATTATCCTATCTGTGTGTGTGTGTGTGTGTGTGTGTGTGTGTGTGTGTGTGTGTGTGTGTGTGTGTGTGTGTGTATATGCATGTGCAAGTATATATATAAATATATATGGGTGAGTGTGTGGAGAGTGTATATACATGTATGAATATATATAAATATTTATATATAGGTGTTTGTGTGTGTACATACATGCACATATGTGTATATGTGTATGCGGAGGGGAAGAGAGAGTAGATGTAAATATTTATATGTGAGTGTGTGTATGCATCTATGTGAGTACATGTGTGTGTAGAGAGGGTGCATACATGAATAAATATATATATAGTAAGATAGATTGAAGGATAGATTGATAGTGGAGAGAGGGAGGAAGAAAGAATGAAAGAGAAATAAAAGAGAAAGAGTGAAAGAGGGAGATATATATATATGAATACATACTAACACACATCCACTATCACCCATAAATAAGTACACCTCAACCAATATTTTTATAAGAAGTTAATTTTCTTTTAAACTGATGATACCAGGATTTTATTATTTCAACTGGATTATAATACAATCAAAACTGATATTATTTGGTATTATTTATTACAAAACTCCATAGCATTTAAACTGCAATCAAAAATATGATTTTGAAGAAGTTCAAAAATAAGTACACCTCTTATATATAATCATACAGTTTTATTTTTGCGTACCGAGGGTTGCAATCTTATTTTTGATTGTTTTCTTTTACCTTCTAGAATGAGCAGAATATGACACAAGGTCAATTTTTAAAGCAGAGTTTAACAGGTGGGAATTCAGTTTTTATTCTCCTTCATAGGTCACCGTATCATGTTTAAAGAGCTCAGTCTGCTCTACTATTTGCCCATAACTGGAGGGGGAATAATTGGATTCATGCTTTTCCTAAGAACATTAACACCATGTGAAATGCAAATAGCCTCATCCAAGATTTGAACTCTGTTCATGTTCATTTCCAATAACAATAACTATTACACCACAAGCAATTCTATTTTTGAACAGTGTGACTTTTTATTTTTGAACAGTGTGACTTTTTCTCTTTGTTTCTAATTCATTTGCTTGCAACTTCTGTTAGAATGAGAGTGCAGCATCTCCACAGCCTAATTATGATTAAAGTATAGTATCTGTATGCATAGAAATGTAATTAGATATATTACAAAATAAATTTAAATTTAAATTTAGAATATTTAGAACTTAGAATAAACATTGAATAATCTTGTGCTTCTCAAAATAATAGATATTTTCATTAGCATATTTTATGCTTTTTAATTAAAAAAATAGCTGTGGAATTTCTTCAGATAAATATACTACAATCAGATGAATATACTACAATATGTTAATTTTAATCCTGATAGGTTAATTTTAATCAACAATTAAAAACATCAAAAGCAATTGGCAATGTACTGTCAAAAATAATATTTAAATATGCATATATAAACATTTATACAGCTGTATACACTGATGTTCACTCCCCCCCACACGCACACACACACGCACACACACACACACATATATATATATATATATATATATATATATATATATACACACACATTCACACTCTACCTACTTTTGCCATGATAACTGGCAATGCTAGATGCCATTTGTGAAGATCTAAAGACCAGCATGTTAAAGGTTGAGAAGATTCAAATGGCAAATGGCAGGCAAAGAATTTTCTTGCACTTCAGACATATTTATTCCACATAAGAAAGCACAACAAATACCATCTTTTTTTAAAACTTTGGGGACTGGAAATAATCCAGAAAGGGGGAGGTTGTGATTGAAAGAGAAAGAAAATATCCTAGAGAAGTCTGGGGTAAAATAAAAGAAAGTTCGCCAGTCTTTACAAATTTGTTGGTTGGTATTCAGTGAAGTGTATGAATTACAGGTACATGCTCAAGGTGTTCCATGCTAAACTGAATTAACATAAAAAATAGGAATTGAGGAGATGCAAATACGAAGTTAAAACCTTGGGATGCAAGATGTGTGGGATTAGGATTGCCTGTTGATCAGTTATGATGCTTATAACTCTGAGCTAATGTCAGTTGAAAAAATCAAGGTTTTAATTGTTGGCCTAAAACAAACTACTCAAGTAATTAGCTGAGGATATGAGTATCTCATCAAAAGTAATACCTTTTTCTTTATTTCCATGAAAATTGCAATTGATACACAAAGCTCAAAACTTTGTTGGATGGAGCAAGTTTTCAGTTACAAATCATTTTACCCCCCACATAGTTATTGTGATATTATTGATGAAATTAAATTTATCTGTTATGTGCAGGTAAAATTTTAAGAGTTTGCATCGTTGACTAGTGTTTTCACAGATGATGGGCCAGAGATACAGTCAAATGTGTTATGGATATTGTCAAGCTACTGTCACCAAACTGATGGTTCTAAGATCAAGGTGCATAGAGATCAGTTCATTTTGTTTTAAAGGCCTAGTTTGGTAGTATTTCTGAAATTCTGTGTTCTGACACAACACACATCTGGAAGGTGGGTGAAAGATGAATATTTTAGCACAATATAGAGGTACTAGTTAGTAGTAACTACACTCCCTGTATAAACATTTATGAGAAATGGTGTTTTAGCTTTTTAACTAATAAACCACATGAAACTCCTAACCAAACAGCACATAGATATTGGAATAAAAAGCAGTTCAGTAAGTGTTCAATTATTGAGTCCTTACACGGGAAAGTGGGTTTATAATAGTCCCATATTCTTTTTCATGTCTTTAGGGCATCATTTCAAGCAATACTCCTTTTTGTCATCTCTAAAGATAATTTGAAGTCACTTGGATGCCCATCTCTTCTCCAAGTAATATGTAATAGGATGTATTGGATCAATAAATAATCCTTGATCTCTGACCTGACTTGACACAGCAAGTTACCTTGCCATACCAGGGGGTTGAATTCATAATTTTCCTTCTCCTAAATAAGTTTGTTTACCTACAAGCTCAGTCTGCCCAAATATTTATTCATAGCTGGAGAGAGAAGACATAGATTTATACTTTTTCCAATGAAATTAATGCAAGTGAATACATAGATAAAAGTGTTCAGGATTTCAACTTGGGTTGTCAAATCCAATTCCCTATCAGGACAAAACCCTTACCTGTATATACCTTCACGACTGAAGTAGCAATATATAAAATAATTTCTGATATCTAGTTAGGATCTTACTTATAATTCATAGTGTGGATATAATTCCAAACACTTTTTCCTCCCTCTCTTTACCAACAAAAGGGTAATTCATAAAAAGACATGCATCACATGAATAGAACATCAATAAAACATTATGACCTTTTTCTTTTATCTTTCTCTGCTTTCACTTTCTTTCATTCTTTCCCTTTTCGTTTTTCTCAATCACTTGTCTTTTTTATTTTTCAGTATCTCGGCATAATCCTTTTTCATTTAATTCTTTTTCTTTCTTTTCTTTCTCTTCTCTCATTTTCCTTATTTTTCTAATTTTCCTTTTTCTCTCTTTACTTCTTCCTGTTTTTCTCATTCACAAAATACTTCACTAATTTTCTTTGTCCCTATCATTTATTCTCTTTCTTCCTTCTCTTTCTAGGGGGTGTCCTTGTGGTGTAATGGCTAAAGCGATGGACTGCGAAATCGTAGTAAGGGAGTTTGTACTCCAGTCGCGCTATTACATTCAATTTTGGGCAAATACCCTTAGGAAAGGTATGAACCCCTGTATCCTCCCAGCTATGGGTTAAATAGTACCACTACTGTTCTTCTAGGAGAATGGCTTTGGCATTAAATAACCTACAAAGGTTGATATGCCATTAAACAAAGAAACCAAACCTTCTCTTTCTATTCTCTCAGTTTCAATTTTTTTATTTTTTTTAATTCTTTTATTCTCTATTTCACTTTGTTTCTGTCATGTTTTTTCATTCTTTCTCTCTTTTTCTTTCCTCTCACTCTTCTTTAAATCAAGTGAAACACCTTACTGACATTCCTGTCATTAAATATATTTAATGACCTAGTTTTAGAACTAACAAAGATTTTGTTTAGGTTTCTTAATTCTATGAAAGAAGTTCAAAAAATCTGTATTAGTTTTCATTCATCCTTGATTCCTTTTTCCTTTTTCCTCATTTTTTTTCTCTATTTTGCTATGTCTTATCTTTTTCATTCTCTTTTCATTCCTTTTTTTCACCTATTTTACTTTTCCTTCAACTTTTTTCTCTTCTCTAATACTTTTGTTTTGTTTTCTTCATTTATTCTTTTGTCATTCATAGTTTTCATTCTTTTCTTTTTCCTTTTTTCTTTTTTTCTTAATCATTTCTAATTCTTTTTCTTCTTATAGACTGCTTAAACACATATTTTACCTTTTAGTTTCCGATTAATTTTGTGGCTATTATGAAAAAAAGAAGACCCCACCTCTCAGTCCTTCCACCATGACCCATGGAGTTTAATTAAGTTACAGCTTTGTATGAAAAAATGTAAATCTGATTGTTTCATTCGCTCTTTGTTCCCTATAAATGGAGAAACACAAAATGGATGAAATTTTCTTGGGGCAAAAGAAATAAGTTTAGAATTTTTTATCCATTTTATAGCAAAAATAAAGCAAGTATTAAAAAAAGGTAAAGAAATAGATGATGAAAAAGAAAACTTTATTGTCTATGAAGAAATCAAAGTGATTCACTTGTTCAAGAGTCAGTTGCCGTCAGGGATGTTAGTTGTAATGTCTGCAAGCATAATGTGCAGTGCTGCAGAAATCTCACTGAAAACCTAAATTCTCTGAATTCAGTCAGTTAAGAGTTTAATGTCATTGATCCTAGCAACCATATTTGGTCTATTTGCTCCAGGTTTGAAAACAATGGAGGATCTTGAATAAAAAACAGAAAAAAAGTATATATGTGTGAGTGTTAATATATAATGTATGAAGAGTACAAAAAAATTTCATTATCATTATTTACTTATTCCTATTCAGAACTTATGAAAGAAACCATGGGTCATATTAAAGTTGTTCATTAAAATCATTGTACAAATTCATCTGCGAGCATATGAGGCATGAATTTTGAAAACGCATGTTACATTTTCAAATCTTCTCTCAACATTCACTGGCTTGAACTCCATGCCAAACTAGTCTTTTCAGATATCTGACTACAATCTTCATTGACTTTATGGAAAACTTTTTCAAGTTTTTTTTTAATAATTTTTGCTAATAAGTCAAAGTCAGCTAGATCATAGTTGATTTTCAGGTGACATTTTGTCAAATTGCAAATATGACTTATACATTTGTGTTAACTTAAAGCTTCTACTTCTTTTTTTAAAACCTTTCAAAACATTTCAATAATTTCAGCAGCAGCAACAGAATTTTCCCAAAAGAAAAGAAAACTGCATGCCCATACAGATGCTTTTAGCCATCCTAAAAATCTCCAAATGTGTTTGCAAGCACACAAAAAAATTCAACTAATAAAAACATAAGAAAAAAACCTGTCAAACCAGAACCACACCAAGCAGTTGACTATTTTAGAATAGTACCAACTTGTGATATCTAGCAGCACAATATGCACCTATACTTAGCTTATGTGTCACATTCAAATTACATTTTTTTTATATACATCATATATGTAGGCAATTACAGATACATGTGTAAGAGAGTGAATCAATTAATCTGTAGCCTGACATGTAGGTGAATTTACTGTATCATGTTTGATCTATAGAATTAATATTCATGACTAAATTAAATGTGTTGACAAAGAAGGAGATTATATTGATTTTACTCATAATAATCACACCTAATCCTTTTCTTTTTCATTCAAATGTGGCATTAAACTTCTTTGAAAAACTTATAGTCTTTAATTCAAACCTTGAAATGACATGAAGAGAAGAAAAAGATTTGCAATTTGAAATAATTTTCAAAGAAAAACCCTGAAAAAACTTTCTATATTTTGAAAAAATAAAGGAAAACATATTCAAACATAGAATGGATAGAGAAATAAAAAACATGTTTGATACTATGTTACACCACATATGACCACAACTTTAATTAAATTAAGGTGTATTAAAAAAAAGGAACAAAATTTTTCAATGAAAGTGCATAGAAAATGCACTGATGTATCAATTTATGAACAGGTCTCAATATATACTTCAACTTAGTACTCAAGGAAAGTAGGATCCTAAAAGACATAAATAACAAAAAGTGAATGAGAATGACTTATATAATAAAGTCGAAAGTTTAACTAGTACAGGATATCTACCAAAAAAGAAAAGAAGAGAATACTTTGTTAAGGAAAAAACAACCAGTGAAGGATTACTATGACTCTAATTTGAACTGTATATCCAAACTTGATATAGCACTGATAAGAATGCACTTTGTGCAGGTAATCAAAGGGTGCATTCAGCTGAGGCTTGAGCTCTGGTTTCAAAACATCAGCTTCAGAGCTCAAACCCAAACCAAAATTATTTAGATGCAAATGCATTGTCTATGTAGTGACATTTAACAATAGGATTTTAAACACAGTAAACCAATAACCTGAGCTGATAGCATCTGCCAACAAGCATAGACATCATATGCATACAAAAACAGAGTCTACCATAGCCAACTAGAAGTGAAATCTGGTAATTGAGAGACATTTGTTTCAGTATCTGCATGGAAAAACTCTGTCAATGTCATCATAGTCCTCGTGCTTTAAAATCATTAAATAGCATTGAGAAAATCCAACAGAGAATGATGAGTGCTTCATTTAATGGCAGCCTCTGCACAACAATTATCTTTTGCTACAGTCCCTCAAATTCCATTGATAAAATGGACATCATCATCTACAATGAGCTATCTCCTTTGTCCGACACATTCCCAAACACAATGTTTTAATCATTGATGGAGATATGAATGCTCAAATAGGCAAAAACAAAGATATCAAATTTCGCTTACACAACTCATCAAACAGAAATGGAAAATATCTGAAAGATATTTTACTTTAGAACAGTTTTTCATGCCTTAATACTAAATGACAAAAAAGAGAGGGAAACTATGGACTTACACCAACCTAAATAACTTTAAAGCACAGCTAGATTATGTATTTGTACACAAGAAGTTATCTCTGTGACCTGTGAGGCACACTCTTCCTTTGAAGGAGTATCTTCTGATCACAGAATTGTCACAGCAAAGACTCCCCTGTCTAAGCAGAAATAAAACACAAACAGTGAAAGCTGTATGACTGGCCCTCACTCACCAATAGTGATGTCAGAAATCATTAGATGGAAACTGCAAGAAAAACAAGTTTGATATCAAAACTAAAACTGAGAAAATTTTAAGGAAAAATCAGAACAGTTTTCAGAGAAATCAAATTACAACCTCACAGATTCTGACAATCCATAGAATCATCAAAGGAATATGTACAAAAAATCTTGGAGCAACATTATTGTTCATAGATTTCTCCAAGGTATTTGATTCCATGCAGAGGGAAGATAGTGCAGAAATAACTCGAATATATTCTCCCTAAAGAAGCTTTTATAGCTATAATAGTGGTTTATAAAAATACGAAAGCAATGGTTTGCTCACCTGATGGAGATACTGACTTCTTTGACATTGTTACCAGAATTTTGTAAGGATATACATTAGCTCTATATTTGCTTATAATCTTCCTAGATGACATACTTCAAACTTTCATAGATCTAATAAAAAAAATTGCCTGAAACTAAAGAAGCTGATGATATCCTACAGAAACTATAACAGATGCAGACTACAGAGTGGATCAAGTGTTTCTTACAAATACACCTGCCCCAGCTGAATCCCTTCTGCTTAGCCTCAAGCAAGTGCCAGTAGGCATTGGCCTCTATGTGAATGCAAATAAAACAGAGTTCATATGTTTTAAACAATAAGGAGCCATCTCCACTCTAAGTGGCAAACCTCTAAAATTGATTGATAAGTTTACATATTTTTGTCACTATATATCTACCTAAAGTGATGGTAACATATATCTAGCAAAGGTGTGGTCTGCTATTGACTGATTATTGATCGTATGGAAATCTGATCAAGATTTTTTCCAAGCTGTGACAGTGTCAGTACTATTGTTATACCACATGGATACTTTTGAAATACATGGAGAAAAAGCTTATTGGAAACTAAATAAGAATGCTATAGGCTGTTTTGAACAAATCCTGGAAGTAACACCCCACGAAATAGGAGTGGTATGGCCACTTACCTCCCATCTCAAAAACATCCAAGTAAAATGAACAAAACATGGAAAAGTAAGATGAACTCATAAGTGATATCCTTCAAAGGATCCCGAAACATGGTCATGCTATATTCATAATTCTTGGCAAGTTATCTAGACAGTATCCAGGGACCAGATAGAACTGATGTATGTAAGTCCTTGCTGGATGATCAACACTGGCATGTTCATGTATAGAACATCACTTATGAGTTCATCCTTACTTCTCCAGTAGTGCAATGCATGTCTTGTTCATCTTACTTGGTTGGTTTGTGAGATGGGAAGTAGGTGGCCATACAGCTGCAGTTTTGTGGAGTGTTGCTTCCAGCACTTATTAAAGACAGCATATACCATTTTTGTGTATTTCCCATCTAGCTTTTTATCCCTGCATTTCATTAGTATGCATGTGGTGCATTTATACAGTAGTATCAACACAGCCATTGCTTGGAAAAAATCCTGTTTTATTTAATCAAAGAGATCAGACTTCCATATGACTGATAACCAGTCAGTAGCAGTCCATGCTTTTTCTAAGCATATGTTGACATTACTTTCAGTAGATTCGATATTGCTGCCTAGGTATGTAAACTGGTCCACTAATTTTAGATTACCCACCCCCACAAAAAACAGCCCCTGAAAGGTTACTATATATAAATGAATTGTGACCAAGTTCTACCACCCACTTGTCATGTGCTGACTGTTTTCGTGAAATGAAATTTAATTGTCCTTGTCTTTCTTTCCTTAATTCATTCAAAACTTGCCAGATTCATGAATATATAAATATTAGGTATTATAAGTAGTGGTAGTAGAGTGGCGTGTATCAACCAATTTTCCTCTGCTCACTTATGAGTAAGAATTTTTAGGAGAAGGAAAAACCTCTGAATTCAAAACCAGGAGCTGAAAGCCCAGAGGTTGGTAGTTACTCTGCTCAGCATTATCTGGCAGCTCCTAATGTCAAATTGTATTACACATTGCTCTTCCCTAGGATAAACTTTGATGTCATGAAGAGGAGAGACCTGCAACTTTAGCAACTGCCAGTCTTCCATACAATATTGTGAGATCCAGACAGAAATCTATCGGGTCACATAAGACTGACAGATGCTTTAACATAAATAGTAAGAGTAGTAATAGTAATAGCAGTAGTAGTTGATTGTGTCTTACAGCATATCAATCTTTGTAGGTTATTTAATGCCAAATCCTATATATACATACATATATATATGATTTGTGAATTAATAGTTTATAGATAACATTTTTAAACAAGTCACAGCTTGTTTGTTTGTATCAAGGTAGATGGTTTCAGGTATTGCTATCTATTACTAATAGTTCTATTAGTATACAAGTAAATGGTTTCAAGCATTGTTATATAATACTAATTTAAATTGATATTAATCATTTGTTTGTACACAGTTAAGTGGTTTAAAGTATTTTAAATGATTGAACCATTGTATGCGACCCATTGATAGAACCTTAACAGGTACTACCACTTTTGATCCGAGTGGACCTAGGAGAAATGTCAATTGAGGGATACTCTACTTTCCCTAAAGCTCTGGGAGCCTCACCATCAGATGCAGCTTAGTGTTATACCCAGGACATTAGTTCTATTTGACACATAGATGGAAACCTAACAGGTACTACCACTCCAGGTCTGAGTGATCCTGGGAGTAATAGCAATGAAGGCAACATTCCTTAAAGCTCCAGTACTCGAGTCTCACCATCAAATTGTTAGGTGTTATATCCAGGACTCTTGTTGTGGAACGAGGGGTCTCACCCCTCCGCAGAGATACAGTTAGTGTGTTCTACAGTCCCAGTGAACTGGCCAGAATAATAGTCATAATTTTAGGAGTTGTAATAGCAAAATCTAATGATTTCAGAAGTAATAATAGAAGTATAAATAATAGTAATAGAAATATTAGTAGAAATAGTATTACTAATAATATATCAGCAATAATAATCGTATTAGTCATCATGATAAGGCAATTTGTAGTTGTATTAGTAGAAGTAGTAGCTGTAACAATTAAGAAAATATTAGTAGAAGCACTTCTGATAATAATAATACCAATAATAAAGTAAGTAAAGTTGTCGACTTTAGTTGAGGCAGACCCAAAGGCTCCCTTTTCAATAGCTACTACACAAAAGTGAGGGGAAGGGTGCTACTAGATTGTTCCACTTTACCCTTGATCCATACCTTATAATGGTGAGTGTTAAGCAAGGAGGCTTCAAGTACCATTTTTTGAGTCTTTCATATGACTCAACCCAGAATTGAATCCCAGTCTCCCAGGACATTGGCAAACACTCTACCTTCTACGTCAATGGACTGGATACTATATACTAATAATAGTTGTAGTAAAAGTAATAATAACAATAGTTGTAATATCAGATGTGGCAATGATAATAATATTCATATTAATAGTCATAAAATTAGTAGTCAAAAAAGCAGGATGAGGAGTTAAAAGAAGTAGAAAAAGAAATAGTTTTTTATAGGACTAACAAAGCAGTTGATAACTTCATTGAAACTACAAAGCTATTTTTATCCAAAGAACAGTTTGAAATCTGCATTAAGCTTGGTAATTTTTGTAAACCTCAAGAGGTTTCAAAGCTCATAAGACACTTGCTGATTTTTTTTTTGAGCTGGTTCATTGGGATGGGAGTTTACAAAACAAATGAGAAAATGGATGAAGGTTATAAAAGAAGAGTGAGTAACCATATGGGAAAGAAGAGATATGTTAGATAAATTTACACAAGCTAATGAGATAAAGAAAGAGTTTTTTTTAGGTGGGGGAACAATTTTTAAGGGAAACACATTGGGGATTTGAACTTTTTCCTTTCCCTTTACTTGTATTTTTTGGTTAAACAAAAACAAATGAAAAATTCTTTCAAAAATGTTAGTAAGAATAAAATAAAAAGGAATAAAATAAGAAATAACTACTGAATAAGGTTTGATTTTGTTTAGCTGTCATTGGTCATAATAGAGATAATGTTTCTTATTGTTCTTGGTTAATGGACCCTTGCTTTTCTGTATATCTTGCGGATTTGAGACTGATTGATATAAGAATGTATTAGTTATTTGAACCAAATTGCAGCATGCCATATTTCCTTGCATATCAAATGCATATAAAAAACTTTTGATATTTAAAAAAGATTGAGATTATTAGCTCATTACAAAGTGTATGCACACATACATTGTTTTATTGTGCTTGGGTTTATTATGGTTTGTTGATATTCTTTTTTACAAATTGAAACTTTGTAGAAACCTTGTCAGAAGCAAATTGATTGGTTGGCACTATTTTATCAACCACATTTGCTAACTTCATGTCAGTATCATATGTTACATTTTAATAGCAATAAAGTTTATCTTTTTTTTGTTTATCCAGTTGAGGCATATAAATTGTTCTTAGAATCAATGTATTTGCATGCTAAACAGACTACATTTTATTTGGTGGCTTTTGAGCTGGGTTTCAAGCATTCATTTTCATATGAGAATTGATTTAATTCTGTGACATCACAGCCAAATGATAGACTAAACTAAGAGAAACCTAACCTTTCATACCCACTCATCCTACGCATATGTTTTTACTACAGTGGTCAGTAGATGAATCAGTTAAAAAGAAATTTAAGATTCAGTGTTGTTATTCTGAGGTAATCAGCCATATCTATCTTGCATAACCTTTCATTGTGTGTATGGAAGAAAAAGTCAGAAAAGGAATGCAAATTTCTTTTTCATGATTTCGAAAAGTTTTTATTGCTTCTTTTTTTGTTTTTATTTCCTCTTTTTTTTGTGAAGGTAGAAGGATTTTAGAGTTGTTTTTCTGCTTCATGTTTTCTCCTCCAGCACTTTAGTAAGAGAGATGATTTCAACACCAAATCAACTTTCTAACTGCCTCTCCTTGACTGCCCCTCCCTGACTACCTCTTTCTGACTTTATCTCTTTGTATATATATTATGACTTTTAGCCAAGTTGTCTGGGTCTGTAGAATATGCTGACTGCATCTCTGCAGAAAGGAAACCTCCTCCCATTGACTGTTCTGGATATGGCACTAAACTTCACCTGATGATGAGTCTCCAGTCCTGAAACTCTGGAGAATGTGAATTTCTCTTTCATTAGCATTATTCCCAGGTCCACTTCAAGTGAAAAGCCTCTAAAATTAGTGGACCAGTTTACACACTTCAGCAGTAATATTTCATCAACTGAAAGTGATGTCAACATATGCATAGGGAAGGTATGGACAGCTAATGACAGACTGTTGATCATATGGAAACCTGATCTCTTTGATAAAATAAAACAGGATTTCTTCCAAACTGTGGCCATGTCAGTACTGCTGTATGGATGCACCACCTGAACTCTAATGAAATGCATGGATAAAAAGCTAGACGGGAAGTACATATCAATGTTATGAGTTGGAAGCAACACCTCAGAAAACAGCAACTCTACAACCACTTTCATCACATCTCACAAATTATCTAAGTAAGATGATCAAGACATGTTGGGCACTGCTGGAGAAGTAAAGATGAATTCATCAGTGGTGTTTTCAACTGTACTTCTACGGATGGATACACCAGTGATAGCTGACCAGCAGAGACTTACAAACATCAGTTCTGTGTGGACACTGGATGCAGTCTAGACGACCTGACTGCAGTGATGAATGATAGAGATAAATGGTTAGAGAGATGATGATGATTATCATTAATTGCTTGAAACTATATAATTGTTTGTAAAAAAAAGACTGAATTTCAGCTTAAACAACTACAAAACCAACCAACCACCAAATCTAACTTTCTCTTTTTTCAGAACTAATTTTAATAATGCCTTTCAGATCTCTGCAAGATTTTCAGCCAGTAAGAATAAGGAACTTAAATCTTGCAAAATGATTTTAATGATTCCATTTGTAAAATTTCATATAAAATAAAACATTAGTTTCTAAAATTTCAATGTTATACTGCACAGCAAATTTGTTGAAGGTTTAGGATTTTAAAAAATGCTTAATTCTTAACAACATTCCTTATGCAGAGCTAACCTCTTTTCCTGCCTTGTTCTTTTCTAATTGATTTTATCTATTTAAATTTTGCATTTAGTCAAACCTTGACTATGAAAGAAACAAAAATAAAGTTTGAATAATTTCAATAAATCATTCTTGTTCTCTTATATTAAAAAATCTATTTAAAAAATCAGCTTTTATATCTAAATTATATATTTCATAACAAGAAATCTTATTTTAATCCATAAAATATTACATAACACTAGAATTGCATCATAAATTATTCTAAAATACATTATGAATAATTTTACAATAGAATGGCATTGAAAATTATTTTTGTTATAGAAATGCATAGTAAAATATTTCATCATAGAAATGCACTGAAAATAAGAAAGAAATGTTACAGCCTGGTTAGTTTATGATGTGGGAGGGAAGTGTGAAGATTCTCTCAACATGCAAAAAGATCTTCAACAGATAGTCCCAATCGACACTTTCTTATAGCGCAACACATAAAAAGAAAGAATAATGATGTCAGAATAGATTTTCATCACCTGTGTACTTGATGAATAAGTCAGCACTGTGACAAACAACAAAATGACGTGGTAGATTTTAAAAGAATGAATCTTTTACTCTGTAATGAACAAAAGAAAAGAAGAAAAGAAAAAATATACACAACTATTTACACAGAAATATTCAGAGTCAAATAAGAAAGTTGACTAGCAATATAGTCATATCATAGTCAATGCACATAAAAAAATTGTTGTGTGTTGTGAACTGGGAATTTGAGTTGGGACATTTGTTCAAATGTCTTATCTTTTTTCTTTTCATAAGTATGTATATTAGACTGTTCAAAATCAGTCGATTATTTTACCAACCATGTGCTGATATTCCTGCTTAGAGTTCCACCATGTCAGGGGTGATATTTCTGTTACAGCTTTCTTTCACAGACTGTTGTGAGGATCAGATATTTAAATATGAGATTTCTTTAGACTCATCTCGGTCTGGTAGACTTCAAGGTTTGAAATTTCCTTTTCATAGATTTCCATGATTTCCAGTTGCTCTCTAGATATGATGATCTGGTATCATTTGAGGAATCAATTCCTGATATTAGCAATAGAAATATGAATATTTATATTTTCTTTCACTCTGGTAAATCACAGTTTCAATCCTCACCAATAAACTTACTTAAAAATTATTCTCCAGATGACAATCTTGCTTTATATCATGAATTTAGAATGGGAATATGTGCTTTTCCTTTTTTTTCATCACCAGAGGGACAAAATATCTCCTTCTGATGGGAGACAGTTTTGTCTTGTCCTGCCTCCTTGAGTTCATTTCTGCAACCAGCTCAGATCTCAAAGTTCACGTTTATTTTCAATTTTGGACACATCTTCCATTCAACTGTTAAATGCCAGTTCAGACAGCTTCGTCCATGTGTTCAGCCAGAGCCATTCAAATCATTACTACCCTGCCATAAAAGTACAGAGTAGGAGGGGATCTTGCAAGTTACATTGTGCTGTGAGCAAAGGAAATTATATAAAAATGAATGAAGACGAAGTAGAAGGAGAAGAAAAAGAAAAGAATCAAATAAACATATGCAGTATGGGATATGATTGAGTGAGCTTTGCTATTGATGACTTGAATGTTTGTTTTCATATATTTGTTGTATCTGAGTACCGAAACTCACCACCACAATAATTTAAGAATGAGGCACACACTCATACAGTTTTTGTTGTCAAGGCCAGAATGAAAAAACAGAGTTTTGACTTTGCTGCATGTTTTAAATGCTACTTTGGTCATGCCCTATAGTGGCGTTTAGAAGTACCATTTTGAAAAGCTAAGGAAGAAATCCCTACAGCAGTACTCCAATAAGTTCTTGTTTTGTTTGTTTTGTTTTTGTTGTTGTTTTGTTTTGTTTTTTCTTAGGACTGTTGGGTTGGAGGAATAGAGGTGTGTGTGGCAGGAGAGGGACCATACCAGCAGACAAAGCAGCGATAAATTAAACTTGCTTCATATTCACCCGGTTGCGTCTTATTGTTATATAGTCATCTACAGCGACACAACGATAAAGACGCAGGAAGGAAAACGCATGATAAAGATGCAGGAAGGACTTCTTTAGAAAAATATTCACCTCTCACTTTATTGCAAGGGTTTGAAAGGGTTGTTTAAGGGTTTGCATGTGAGAGGATGCTGGAGACCGAACGTAAACTTCATATTTTTACCCCACTGTTATGACTGTCATGTTGTGTCTTTCTTGTTCTCTTAGATGCTCAACCAGAGGTCTTGGGGTCCACTCCATCGGGGCTTTTCCGAGGGCCCCCTCGGTCGGGTGTGGCCTTCCCTATCACATCTGGTCTCTACTGTCTGGAAGTCTGCTGGCAACTGCATCGGGGGTTTCTGAGGTCCCCCTCGGTCGGGTGTGGCCTTCCCTACCACATCTCGTCTCTAACCCTCTTGGAGTCTGCTGGCAACTGCTCTGGGACCCAAACTCAATTGAGTTAAATAATAACTCAACGCCCACACGATCGCCTACTGGATCTTTGAAATCGAATGTTTAATCGTCATCAAGCGGAAATAACTGTCATGCAGTTCAGAGGTTACTCTCTTCCGGTGCATCACTGTAATGGCACAATGGGACCTTCACCTTGTCCCATATCATAAGCCTTAATCCGCCCACACGATCTCTTTCGATTACTGGCCGTTGGAATGTGTCACTTCCTTCTGGTGTATTACCTTGGAATAGTATTTTTGGGCCGGGTTGAAGGTCAAAATATAACACTATTGCATGTCTCATATAATACTTTCCTCCCTCAGAATTTGTTGTCCAGTAACAAGCCAGAGTAGGATAACTGAATGATTATGGAGGCTGACAGTTTGATTATTGCAAGGTTTGATCTTTCCAGTTTGATTATAGTTTCATTGTCCAATAGTTATTCATCTCCACTGCTACTCTTGTAGAGTTTTGATTGTCAAAAAAGAAAAAATATTCTCCAATTTTCCCTTTTACAATTTTTCTAAGTTTTGACTTTAACTAAGTTAAAACTTAGAAAAATTGAAAAAACAACAAATTTTTATTCATTTATTTTATTCTATTTTTATTTAAATCCTAAAAATATGAGATTCTCAACTCTTTTTTTGTTAAAGTTAAGCATGTGAAATGAAATTCTCCCACAACTTGGGTTGTTCAACACAAAAGAAGGTTCTTTCTTAAATGCTAGCCCTTCATAAGAGAAATGTGTACCTTCCTTTTGTTGTATATTTTCATCATACATTGAAAATGTTTTCGTTTATTGTGAGAGGTAGAGGGGTATATCAGAATTTCAGTTTTTCTTGACCATGAAGAGCCAAACTTTGAATCTTTATCATTTATACTTTTAAATGGATTTCATCACCAAATTAGAATTTGTAAGATTCACAACTTTAAATTTCTCAGTTTTAATTTAGAATGAGCCCAACATTCCCTTTAGATTTTATTCAGGCTTTGTGGATTGATCTTATTACTTATTTAAATGATTAACCTATGATTTAGTTATCATTTTTTCCTTTGCCCTTCTTTTATTTTCCTTTTGGATTTTTCCTTTTATTTCTATTTATATTCTTCTTTGTGGAGCCATTTGTGGCGATTTAGGAATTAACAAAAAAACTCCCAACCGGATATTGACTCGTCGGCTGCCTGATACAAAATGTATAAACGCGTCGCCACGCATAAGGCTCCACGCATCCATCCGGTTAAAATCAGAAAAAGGAAAAATAATAAAATGTAAAGTAGCCAATGAGAAGTGGTCGCGCCAAAATTAGAAGGATTTTCGAGTAGCGAATTTGGAGCCGGTGAAGAGAGATAAATACTCAGGTTTTCTGTGAACCGACCTCTTTTTCGGGTAGTGACGTCGAACCGACAACACCGATTTTACTGTCTGGTGTTTTGGACACCACGCTATGTTTTGGGACGTAGCGTTGGTTCGCCCATTCACCAAGTAAATAAAGGAAAGTATGAAAGAAATGTTTTCGTCTCTTGTCTGTTTCAATCTTCTCTTTTTGTATATTTCTTATGGACCTTCTTTGGGCAAGGCATTGCGCCAGCCAGTCAACGTGGGGTAAAACTAAATAACCAAAATATGGAGTCAGACATCTTACGGCAACACAGCCTTGCCCTTAGCCACTGACAACATAAAAACCTTTCAAACCCCACATTGGTAACCTCGACGCTAAAAACCTTCAAACCCCACACATTTCTTTGATAGTTTTTGAGTATTTTGATATTGGCAAAATATAGAAAATACAGTTTTCCACTTTTTTTTAGTGGGACTATACTTTATAGAATAAAATACATTTAAATATTTACACAAAAATAAAGTCAGCTGAGTAGAATTATTCAACTTCACTCATGTCCTACTCCATAATTCTTTCTGTTTTTATAGTATATTTTTCTTGGGTTTACTGTTTTAATTTTTAGAAAAAACGTTTACTGTTTTAATTTTTAGAAAAGATGTGTTCATGTACTGGTTTCCTTTTATGGTTTGTTTGAGGTTGGGGGAGTCAGCTCAAAGGGTGGCTCCTTTTTTTATATCTTCAATTAACTATTCTTAACACAATTTGCTTTCATGTTTTCCTATTTAGCACTAATAATTTTCAAACAGATTTATTTGAGCCTTAGATGGAACCCTAACAGGTCAGAGAAGGCTTGAGTGTTATAGTTTCAAAGAGGTGAATCTGCAGAGCACTAGATGCTGTTTTGTATCATACCTAGGACACTCCTTTATTTTTGATGGTGGTGGTCTTACTCATTGGTAGGTGAAGCAGTTGGTGTATTCTAAGTTGAATTGCTACAAACTCATCATTGGTCAGAATTCTTTTTAAGGGTTGAATATTAGAAGATTTATTTCATGGTGAACCTTACCATGAAATTTTTAGTTCACTGTATCTAAATTTAGATTAGGAAGTCCTATTAGATTAATAGTAGTGAGTACAACACATAATTAAATCAGGAGAAGAGACAAAGGGAGTAAGAACAGGCTTTAGCCAAACCCCTTCCTGACCAGCCTAGTCTGACCAGACACTAAATTATTTGATGAATGGCTTCAGCAATGCGCTATTGGTCAGTGAGGTCTGTTTTATTCCTCATGGACAAGTTTTATGAAGCACTGAGAAGAGGCTCTTGTTTGAATAACGATAGAGAATTAGTACAAGAGTGTTGGTTGGAGGCAGTCCTAAAGGTAAGCACTGATTTAGGAATGTCAAGTCTGTCTGAGGATAAAAATTGATGGGATTGATAAAGCAGTATCTAGAGAAAAAATGTTGCAAGGACAAGTTCCAGAAAGATTTGAGTGAGTTGCTTATATTCAGTTAAGAAAGATTCATTAATTTTGAAATGAGACATTACTGTTCTCATCATCATAAGTTATGTGGTGCATTCAATAAGTTTCCAGATTTTTTTTGTACAGGCATTTAAAATTGTTGTAGACTCTTGAAAAATTCAGTATGTTATTGCTATACATCTTATGAGATGATTGACCAATTTTTATGATTTCATGTTCAAATGAACACCTACAGCAGCAATTGGAATACACCCTACTAAAGCCTGATTGCCACAGCTGGAGAATTTCAAAAATGCAATCTGGACATGAGGACACTTTAGAAGAACGATATGCAATAAAATTCTGTTTTAAACTTGAAAAAATGCCACAGAAATGTATGGAATGCTACAGACTGCTTTTCGACCATCTTGCATGAATTGAGCATCAGTTTTTGAGTGCCATAAGAGATTCAAGAAGCCAGGGTGGAGCAACGGCCATAGCCCAGGAATCTGTGAGGGATGATGAGTGGTGTGGGAGGAGTAAGGAAGTCAATACACCAGAGTTGATTGGACAAAAGGTTAGGGTTAACCAAAAGGTTACTATGTTGAGGTTTTAAGGGAGTTCAGGAAGAGATTCGATCGGAAGAGGCCAGCACTCTTCAAATCGGGTCAGTGGCATTTCCACCAGGACAATGCAACCGTCCACAATTTCATCCTTGTCACAGACTATTTGATCAAGATGGGCATCAAGACAGTTCCTCACCATCCCTATAGTCCAGACGTTGGTCCCTGTGACTTTTGGTTATTCTCTAAGCTCAGAGCCTGTCGTTATGATACAATTGAGGAGATGAAAGAGGCTGTGATGAAGGTCATTGATGCGCTCCCACAAGAAGACGTCCATGGGGCCTTCCAGAAGTTGTTGGAACGGTACAAGTGCATTGCAGCCGGGGGAGATTACTTCAAAGGGGACTAGAGTTTCATGTGTGTACTATCAATAAAAGTGCCCATACGAAAAAAGTCTGGAAACTTATTTAATGATCCTCGTATTTGGATGCATTATTTTTTTTTTTCCTACAATGATTCATCCAATTCATTTAACAACCTTCATCAGATAAACTAAAGTACTTTTTGTAATTTTAAGAGTCATTATCATTTCAAGAGTTTTGAAACTTGAACTCATTATTTGTGTTACTTTGGTAAATGTTTTGGTTCATACATACTACAAACTTCATCAAGGGTACAAAGATATTTTCTATAATGTTGAGAAAAGCTGCAATCATCCCAAAAGTTATCCAGATTTATGAATTAATTGTTTCACTTACTTCTGTTGTTATTACGATATTTCAGCTAATCCAGCGTTCTAAGAAACATTGGATTTTAAAAACAATCATTCAAGGGTTGTTCAAGCTTTTTGACTGAGATTTTGCAATTCTTCCCCTTTCCTGAGGTGTACAATCCATATGCAGAAAGAGGGACTGTTTCTTCAGGTCAGTTTAACCAATTTAATATGGAAAGAGCGGACAACTAAAATATGGATCAAAATTATAGCAATAATAAAAATAACAAAAAATAGCAATTCATACTGAAAGTATCAGTTCTTGTCAGATCATGAAAGTTAAGCATAATGTAAGCCTATTCAGTAATTAGAGATGACCACTTTGAAAAAGCAGGTACTATAAGCCAGCTGAGCCATGTGTGCCTGGCTGGAAAAAGCTCTGTAAATAACAGCAAAGTATCAAGGAAATGTTTGTGGCGTAACAGTTACTGTCACAGGAAAAGGATCCAGGATCAAGTTCAAATACTGAATGAGATTGTTTGCATCTCATTATGCGCAAATGCCCTTGGTTGAAATATGAATCCATTTCTTCTCCCCCTAACTATGGGTAAATGTAGAGTAGACTTGCAATGTCAACCAGTCCATGAGAAGCTGGCTTTACTTGAAGAATTCAGTAAATATATACATTAAAATATAAAAATCTTTTTTTTGAAAGCCTATGTAATAAAAGATATCATCATCTAAATGTCAGTCTAGTTCTTGTATCAAATGTCCAGTCTGATGGGGAAAATTGTTTTGAGAGTGAAAATACAGATAGTTCCATTTCATAGGCTCGTTTAGTAAAACACATCCCCAGAAGATCACGTTGTAGGAAAGTTTGTTATCTGTCATTTCAATTCTTATATAAATTGTTTGATCTATTTTGAGAAATGCCTTGGTGGTGGCCAAGATGTAGGAGAATTCATTTCATATGCTCATACAGAAAAAAACATCAGTTTAATTCTTTTTGGTCTAATGAGTTGAGTGTTTGCCAATGGTCAGGGAGACCGGGTTTCAATCCCAGGTCAAGTCATACCAAAGACTCAAAAAATGGTACTTGATGCCACCTTGCTTAACACTCAGTATTATAAGGTAAGGATCAAGGGTAAAGTGGAGCAATCCAGGGAATGGAGAAGTGCCTTCCCCTACACCTCAGTGTAGTAGCTATTGAAAAGGGAGCCTTAGGGTCACCCACGACTAAGGTCTATAACTTTACTTTTACTTATATAAAGCTTGTTGAGAAGAGTGCACTGGTAGCTACGATTTGAGAAGTTCTATTTTATACATTTCTTAAACTATTTTTGGCTCCAATGCTGTCATGACTGGTTATAAATAATACCTAATAATATCTGTTTTGATTGTATAATTTTCTACTAGAAATGATTAAACCCTGATATCTTTGGTTTAGAAGAAAATGAACTTTTAATGAAATAATTCTTTGGCATGTATATACTAAAAGGTCATTAAGGTGAAATGTACTTTTGTCAAGTGTCAGTTAGTTGAAGTTCAATGAATGTTTGCAATGTTTTTGATGAATTACGTACAGTCCATTAAAAAACATGCAATCATCTTTTTAATAACTCCAGCATTACTGTAATCTCACCATCAGATTGTTTAATGTCATATACAGAACACTCGTTGGGAGGGGGAGTCTGTACTGTCAGAGTATTATACTGCGTCAGCCAACTGAACAATCTTATCATTAGAGTTATGTCCTTTATAAAACTGTCCTTATAGGTCTATCACTTACACTACACAAATTGCAATGAAATTTTATCCATGGTTTATTAATGCTTTAATCCAAAGTTAGAATGGACATGTAAAGAGCTTTAATTTATTTTAGATGTGTGAGTAAGAGACAACAAAATTTCTCTGTCAATCTATAATGTTTTTTTTTCTGTGCAACTGCCAAATCTATATGTACTCATAAGAAATCGCAAGCACTAATCCACTATTACAAACTACAAACATTTTCTTATAAAGTCTCAGTTCTTTAGTTCAACTAGATTTTGCTCAACTAATTATATACGAGAACAATTTTTTTGATCTGAGGATTGGTTGGACTATAACTGTTACTTTTCTATGTTTCATTTTAAATCGGTGTATTTAACTATTTTTCAAATACTTAAAGAGATCTTGCAAAATATCTGAATGAGTGTGGAGGAATCACAAGCTGTAGAAAAATTACTTTACTTCTTTTCATTGCAGCTCCACTTTCGGTCATTTTTATTTTTTATTTTCTTTCATTCTACGCTTTATGTTTTTTGGTGTCTATTTTTCTTTCACAGCTTTCTTCTTAATTTCATTTATTCTAACCTCTAACAGCCTTATCATTTGTAATTTTCTTTTCTTTTTTTTTTTCCTTCTTGTTCTTATTCAATTTTACTCTTTAAATCTCATTCTTTTTAATTATTTTGTCTAACACTTTTATGTCAATTTTTTTTTGCTCTTAAACTTCACTTTAATTACAAATTTTCTTTCTCTTTCAATTTGTTGAGTTTCTTTTTTTCCATAAATCTTACTTATTCTTTTCCCCTGCCTTTTCAATTTGTATTTCCTTTCTCCTTCAATATCATTTTTTGATTTCATTTTTCTCTCTAAATTCCTTGGCAACATATTTTTCATTTCATTAGTTTTTTCTCTTTCAATTTCATTCTCTAGTTTTATTTTTCACTGTCTCTTATTTCATATTTTCTTTGTACTTCAATCTCATTCATGCATTTTATTTTTTCTCTAAATATTACTCCTTCTTTTCAACATCTCTTTCATGTCAAATTTTTTTTTGCCTTCAATGCTTCTTTTATTTTATTCTAACAAATACTTTTTCTTTCTGGATGAAACTATCTCGCTTATTTCTTCTTTTCTCAGTCATGTTTTCTGACACTCAATTTCTACTTTACTTTACAACTTTCTCAATTTATTTTTTAATTTTATTTGTCACCATTTGTTTTATACTTATCTTTTTTTCCCCCACCTTTTCTGCTTTTTAATTTTCTGCTTTTTATTCTTATTTTTCATTCTTTCTTCCTCTCAATTGTGTTCCTCAAACTCTTCACATTCTTTTTTCTATTTCTTTTTTTTTTTTTTTCGCTTAGTTTTTCCTTAACATTTTTATTGCAAATTCCATATATCTTTCCTTATTGCAAATTCCATATATCTTTCCTTATTGCAAATTCCATATATCTTTCCTTTTTTTTTTGGCTTTGTTTTTTCTTTTGCCTTTTCTTTTCCTTAATTTCTTTGGCAAGTCATTTTTTTCATTTTCTCCTTCTCTTCTTGGTATTCTGCAATTTGTTCAATTTTTCTTCTTATCTTTTTCTATCTATTTCATTTTCTTATTCATGATCTTCAGGGCTTTTTTATCAAATTTCTTTTTGTATTTCCAACTAGTTACTTCCTCTATCCTATAATGATATTTACATTTAGTATATGAAATATATATACAAATGTATCAACAATTTTGGAACAATGGAAGCACATTTAATTTCTTTTTGCCTCCTTCCTTAATTTTCTCTCTATTTTTATTATCTGTAAAACACTCATTTATTTTCTTATGGTTTTTTCTTCATATTATCTTTTTTTATAATTTGATTTTTTTTCTTTGTTGAATTCTTTCTTTTTTCCTTTTCAATAATTTTGATATGTTTTGTAAATATCTCTATTATTTCTAAAAAGTATTTTATTTCTTTATTTATGTAATTTCTCTCTATTTTGTATCCAATATATTTTATATCAAAACTTGTATTATTCTCATTATTTATAACATGATTATTTACATAAGGGTTGGCATATTTGTTTGTTTATGGGTTTGAGAGAAGATGGCATTAGTCCTGTCAATGAATTAAGAATGCAGAAGCATCAGTTGATTGAAATCCTTTCAAATGACTTAAATGAATAGAAGGGAGAAAGAAAAAGAAAGAAAAGGATGCAGAAAGTGAAAAAGAGTGAAAGAATATAAAGTGATGCAGAGAAGAGAAGAGACTAAAATGTCAAATGTGAGAAAAGAAAAAAGAAGAAAGTGGAAGACCAAAACAGAGAGGAAAAGACAGATTAAATATAATTTACTTGATTTTTACCTCTTTCTTCTTTATTTCAATTGGTATTGAGTAATGCATTGTGTTACTATAATAACAAAATTTCTTTTTAATCTGTGGTGAAATCAGGTTTCATGACGGACATATATATATATATATATATATATATATATATATATATATATATATATATATATATATATATATATATATATATATATATATATATATATATATAAATCAAATCATATTTTATATTTCAGTAGATTATTTTTATTTCAAATTGACTAAAAACAATATTAATACTGAAACTTATTGCTTTAAAATATAAGATTGATATTTCTAAAACAGGTTACAAGATGTTGGATCTTATATTTTTCTTTTACTTTCTTTTAATGACATTTTTGGGTCTGTAAAAAGTCGTTTGTTTGAGGAAACAATCATCTGCACAGAAAATTTAACCAAATCAAATTAAGTTCAAATTCTTACAGAAGTTGTTTATGTTCACTTTGTATTAATAACGTTATAAAAGGCATGAATGCAACTTCTCCCTGTACTTTGTTCCTTCTATTGTATTTCAAAATTTCTTTTTTGACTTTTTCATATTCTTATTTAATGCCTCTTAATACTTTTTGATTTTTGATTCTTTTTCAATTAACAATTTTTAAAAATCTTCCATCAAGTTTTTTTACTTATTAGTTTTAACATTTGTATATGAATTTCATATACAAAATGCAAGTATTATTATTAGGACAGGAATAGTTTGATTTTTTTTACCATTTTATTTCTTCATTTCCACCATCTTTTTTTTGTTTTATTTTTTATCCGATATATTTTGTTTCAAAATTTCTTTTTGCCTTCAATTCATTTTCTCATTTAATGCATCTTCAATTCTCTTCAATTTTTGCTGTTTTTTAATCCATATTTTTGTTTCAAATAACGTAATAATTAATCATCTACTAATCAACTCTCTTTTACAAATTACTACAAACAATGGTGCTTTCAAACATTCTTCTCTTCTTTCCTGTCACTTTTGTTATTCTCCTTTTCTCTCTTCTTTCTCTTCTTAGTATTTCTTTCCCTTCTGCTTCATCATCTTTTTGTTTTGCTACCACCCTGCATCTCCTCTCCACACTTCTTTTTTCCACAACAATTTGACTCCTAAACAATTACATCTTCCGACAACAACAAAAGATCTAAGAGGATCAAAGATTGATGTTTTGTATGCTATTTAACACGTGGTCATTACTTAATGCCGCTTGACTTCCTCTTTGCATCTGAGGAGCTGACAAAAAATTTCAATGCAAGTCACATCTCCTGAAAGAAACAATTTTCAAAGAATTTATAAGCAGTTTTTGATGATTTCATTATAACTGACTGGTATTTTTTTCACCAGGAAATTTTGTTATTATAGGCTTCAAATATGTAAAATGAAAACAACATAACTGCAATTCAATAGAAAATCTACATCAGTTAATTTTTTTGTGATATTCACTGTACATTTTATCTATTTATTTATTTATTTATGCTAATTATTTATGGTAGACTTACAAAATCAGATTGTCATGGACATATATATCCTGTTCCCTCATCTAAAATCTTTTTTTCAGTCCCCTACTAGATTCAGACCTGCTACAAGGTCTGTAAGCTTTATGCTACTATAGTGGGTCTGTTGGTAGGGAGTTAAGAGTAGTCTTTCATCTAGATCAGTTATCCTTACAAAGCTAGAGAGACATGTCTGCTCGAATACTTTACCCATAGCCGGGGAGAAGAGATGAGTTTTTTACTTTTCCAATGGAATAAGTGTTAAGTGAAATGCAAACAAGATTGTCTAGGATCTAAACTTGGTTTTTTGGATCTATTTCCTTATGATAATAACTCTTATGCCATGTGCATATCCACTTATATATATATATATATATATATATATATATATATATATATATATATATATATGAAAGTAATTAAGGAAATTAAATCTAACAGTATGAAGAATAAACAAAATAATCCAAAATTTGATGAATCATAAATTATGAAAGTCAATGTTGATCATTTTTGTTATAATAATCTTTTTTAGGACTTCAAATTCATAAAAAAAGTGTTGTTCTTTTCTTCTGTTATTTCATCAAACTTCCATCACTATTTGGACAACACTTTTCATGAATTGAAAGTCCTGAAGAAGGTTATTATAACCAAAATGTTCAATGTTAACTTTCATAACCCAGTGTCTTATCCTGATATAACTGACTTTCAGGTGTGCAGTGTATCTCAGAATAACTAACAAATATTCAATAATTAGAGATATAAAAAGTTGTTACCCATTATGATCTATGTTCATATCATTGAGTAATACATATAATGAATTTAGTACATTTGGTGGATGTGGGATATTGAATTAGAACATGCAGAATATACATCACAGCCCATAATTGTAAAAAAATTTTTTGACATAGATAAGTTTTCCTTTCCTGTTTTCTAGTATATATGTATATATATATATATATGTATCTGAAGAAAAGTAGAAAAAAACAAAATAATCCAAAATTTGATCAATTTATGAAAGTCAACATTGAACATTTTGGTTATAATAACCTTCTTCAATGTTTTAGCTGATGTGTGCTCTGGCATTCTTCCAGTGTTTCTTGCTGAATTTAGGAGCCTACATGGAACTTCAAATCACATCCTTTATTTAATCCACAGAAGTTGCTTGCTCTGATTCCATTAACTATATCCTAGCACAAGTGTTAAGTTGTACAATTCCTGTATTGTTACTCGCCTGCAGTTAGGATTGAACCTGTAACCTCCCAATGATTGTCATACATAAAAGTAGTAATTTATAGTGATGTAAGAACATTAAGTTTATAAGTCCCAAAAATTCACGATGAGCTGTCCAGTAGGACAGTCATGGCTATCAACATTGTTATAATGTTATAAAATGGTTCTAGGCATTAGTTACCAAAGTTTCTAGGTGACAATCATCTGGAGGTTGCTGGTTTAATCAATACTAACTGCAGGTGAGTAATACAGGAATACTTAACACTTGTACTTGGTTATGGTTAACAGAATCAGAGCAAGCGACCCCTGTGGATTAAATAAAGGATGTGGTTCAAAGTTCTGTGTTGGCTCATGTGTTTGACAAGAAACACCTGAAAAATGCTGGAGGAAACATTGGTCAAAACTCTGTGAATATAAAGATGAAGACAATAGTCCGAAAACCATGAATGATAAAAATTTTTCTATTTATTTTCAGGGTTAGGTAAATTAGCTTTAAATCCTAAACTCCTGGATTCATAAAATACACAAAAACAATTGAACACAAAATATACTTAAATTTGTTTCAGAGCACAGACATTACATGATTTCATTAAAAGAAAGGCTGTGACTGGGCATTATCTTAAGTCTTATTTATAATATTGATCTCTCTTATCTCAAAATATTAAGCTTATTGTGTATCATAAAATAGTTCTCAGCCTGAAATATAGGACATATGGCATTTAGAAAAATATTTCTTTCAAAAGGTTAATGAGAACAAACCGTAATTTGTTGCTTGTTAATCAAATTCTTATTGTCTGCAGTTACTTAAATAATTTATCGATATAGTTTCTGGAATAGCATTTTCCTTTACAAAGTTTAGTTTAGAGTGATACAAGACTAGAAATATGGAATGCCCAGTGAGAACCAAACTCAATGATTACTCGAATTTGCTGACCATTATGCTACCAAAACACATGAAATCTGCCATGGTTTTAAGTTTGAGGCTCTATAAATTCAATTGAATATTGCTCATTGCAGTCCATAACTTGGACAAATCACTCTCCTATGATTATCTTACCTACTCAGGCTGTGGTAGTAAAAAAAATTTATTTCTAGAGTTGAAAATCAAAGAAAGCCATCAAACTCTTTATATGAAGAAACTTGGATCTACAGGTATTTCTATAAATAAACGTTAAAAAAGCTTTTTCTTCATTATCTTTGATATAATCTTCCTCGTCAATAACTTTGTATCAACCAAAGGATTTAATAATGCATCCTGGTACATAAGTGTATGAATAGATATACACCCCACCACTCAATACATAAAGTATATATATATATATATATATATATATGTATATATATATATATATATATATACCTACATACATAAAATACGTACATAAAATATTTCTAGCACATAAATAATTTCAGGCTTAACTATGTGAGTACTGAAATTATTCATGCACATGAAATAGTTTTGATTTTTAAAATATTCCCTGTATATTTCATGAATAGTTTCCTTCTTTTTTCATTCTTTATAAACTAATTTGTGTTCGGGAAAAACTTTCCTTTAATGAAAATATATTTAAGAATCAGTTTTGTGGGAGTATGAATTACTGTGGACTAATGTATGCATGTGTGTATGTATTTTTGTATGTAAGGATACAGAGAAATTGTGTGTGTGCGTGTGAGAGAGAGAGAGAGAGAGAGAGAGAGAGAGAGACACACACACACACACACACACACACACACACAAATGTACTCATATATATGTGTGTAAAATATATATATGTATGTAAATATATATATATATATACATATAAATATATATACACACACATACAAATGTGTGTGTATATATATATATATATATATACACATGCATACACATACACGTACATATGCATATATATATATATATATATATATATATAGAGAGAGAGAGAGAGAGAGAGAGAGAGAGTAAAGGAAAGAGAAAGAAAAATAATACACATATCAATAATTGATAAACTATATATTTTTGGGAATATGCTGATAAAACTTGTGGAAAAGTATTTGCATGTCTGTATCCTCATATCTGAACATGTTACAAACACAAATGCACATATAAATATGATCATATATATGTATGTGGATATACAAAAATATGTATAAATGCAAACCTACATAATCATGTATTTTCATACAGTTACTTGAATGTTTGAATATATTAGATATCTATATTAACAGATATAGTTATTGAAATAAATAAATACATACAAACATATCTATCTATCTATCTATCTATCTATCTATATCTATATATATATATATATATATATATATATAGGGTCAAGCACTTTATTTAGAAGCGTTTAGAAATAGAACATAATATATTTAGTTATAATATATATATGTATATATATATATATATATATATATATATATATATATATATACATACATATATATATATATACTCCTCATTCAAACTTTATTGTTAGATGTTTAAGAATTGGACAGAGCTGACCATCCTTATTTCTTGCAGAGAACACAAGAAGAATTTAATCAGTTTAGCTTTGGCATCTAAAATGTTTGACTGCCCTTTAAATTTTCTTTGGCACTAAGGTGTGGCAGGCAATATATTACTGCAGTAGACATTTTTGGCTGAGACACTTTCTTTAGATAATTTTTTTTCCCGCTAAACCATTATTAAGTTTGGATGCCATGCATTTCTCAATTCCTTCATTGGGTTTGTAATACCACAGTAATGCAGCTGAGTGGCAAAATGGCAAAGAATTTGTTGTAGCATTCCAAAATAACCATAGCTTCTTTTTATAACTTTAGTTTGTTGTTGTAACACAGTGCTCAGATATTCTTTTGTTTTTTAATGATCAAAGTTTATTGCTCAATGATCAAAAAGTTCCTAAGCAGAATTTTTAGATTTTTTATTCTAAAATTTTAATGGATATCAGTTCATATCAGAGTACTTTATATAATAAAGTAATAATGTTGAGATGAAGTCAGTCTCAATACTTTTTAAACAAAATGTTTTTGTGTAAATGCAACACCCTCCATACTATTCAGACCTAATTCAATGTGAATTTTGCTTGTTTTCTTATTATAGAACAAGATTGTCTTGTTTTTGTGTCCTTGATTTTTTGAATGATTAGCTTTGTATAGTACAAGGCTATGATTATCTCTACATTTTTGATAGTTACTCAGGTTAATACAATATGGCAGAAGGTTAATATGTTAGGTTGAATCTAAAATTATTTATGATTGTGAGTAAATTTACATGGATTAAATATAAAGGTATTATTAATTAATTTTTTTACTAAAAATGAAATTTGAAGATGATAAGCTGTTAAAGAGTATACATTTTTTGGATAGTAGTTACAAGAATGCAAATCCTTACAAAAACAATTGTACATTGTTTTGATATGACAAAATTTCACCTTTCTAGGAATGTCCAAGGTACATTACCTTATCAGCAGCTTCAGTTTTGTTTATTAGCTCAGTATATATAGTGTTTTGCAAAGAAATAAAAACAAGGTTTAAAAAATTGCTTCCAGACAACTTAGATATTAACAATAAAGAAGTTGGCTGCAGATATAATTCAATATTCCACTTGAGAATTCCATCAGAAAGAGCTTATTATGTTCTTAATTTTGTTGTTGTTATAATATAACTCACATCTAATTCTTTTGTTTTGTAATCTTTTTTTGTTCCCTTATCTTAAAATTTCAAGAGAAAATTAATTTTTGGCTGTAATTTTACTAAAGTTGTTATGCCAAACATCCACTTAAGTGTTTAAGAGAGTTGGCTGGATATAATGTACATTTATTATATTCATAATGTGCAAAACTTCTTCCTTGAGGCAAAAACGTAGGCCTTAATATGAGCAGGAGTAGGGGCTAAAAAAGTAAGAAATAATAAAGAATATAAAAAACAATAATTTATCCCGAAGATTGAAAAAAAGATCATCCTTTTTCTTTTTCCCACACAAAATTAAAACAAAGAAAAATGAAAAAATACAGAAAAAATAGGAAAATTATGTGTTGTCAAATGATGATAATGAAAACGTTTCATTAATATTAAATTATAGAAATAAGATTAAGTTACAAAAGTTGTTCCATTTTGGATCTTATTTTAATGGTGATGCAATTATTACAAAAAAAGATATCAATACATAAGAAGTGAGTCTGAGTCAAAAAATAAAAATGGTTTCAACTTTGTCTTTTAAGGTAATAACATTTTGAAGGAGGATATCATTTACAAAGTTTAGCTTAGTTTGACAAAAGACCAGAGGTATGAAGCACTCAGTGAAAATCAATCTCACAAGCAATGGTCGGCAAAATGACATCACTAACCATTATATCATGCAAGGTGTCCACTAAACCTAAGCATCACTGAGATTTGGCAAAAGGTCACAAGGCAAATAATGAGGACCAAATGTTGCATATTGGCCCTCGACCGAGCCGTCAATCAAGAGATGCACCTGTGTAAATAAGCAGAAGGGCAGAAACAGGTGCATCTGGTTGAAGATATCGGAATATCACCTTGACCTGTGGATGTGGTTGAATTTGGTGCAGATGCATATGCCCACAGGAAGCAGGTGGACGTCAAACAATTATATAACCAGGTGCCACAGACGGCTTGAGTTAGTTGGAGTTCGAGTTGCAGTTCCAGTTGGAGATAAGATGCCTGAGTGAGAACCAGCTCTAGACAGAGGGCTTGGGCCCTCAGTGACTCACAATTGAGCAGCCCAGCCAAGATGAGGAAGAAGTGCTGCTATGGTCGCAAGAAGAACTTTAGGGTCAATATGTGGCAGTCTGTCTCCGTCTCCAACTCACCTCTCACACATAACCAACATCAACCCTTTTGCAACCCTTTCACAACCCTTTTGAGAATAAAGTGTGGGAGGTATATTTTTATAAAGAAGTGTGTTTGTTCGTTCCTTGAACCTCATCATTATGTTTCTGCTTACATCTGCTTGTATATGGGTATACAACACAAACTCGATACTCAGTAATAATTGATCTCTGAGTTAAGCTTTCTACCACTTCACCAAAACAAAGTGCCAAATTTATAAGGAAGATGAGAATCATATCCCAAATCTTGCTATACAACCAGAGGTGGAGGAAAAAGAATTAGAGGCCTTCCACTCGCAGGCATTGGGAGCCCCAAAACTTAATAAAATCTGATCATGAGAATTGGTTGTGGACCATTTTACAACTGTCACATATACACTCACCAGCTAAGAAACAAACAAATCTTTTTCTTTCTACAAATATATACAAAAATCCTGTTAGCACACACCTCACACATTCTACAGGACACTGAATGAATATTTTATATATGTTTGAACTTTATTTTCTCAATAAACCATGCGTTTAAAGACCCTTTTCAATTTAAGTAACTCTTCATATCAAACTAATACAAGCAAAAAACATTATATTTCTTTTAGTTTTTGTTGAAAATTATTAAATCTATTTCTATGTTAAAGTGCAAATATAGATTCTATAACATCTTATATGAGCAATGACACTGTTATATACATATATATACTGGATACATACCGACCCAATGATAACAGACGCAGTAATAAATGACGCAGTGACAAAGACGCACGAAGGAAGACGCAAGAAGGACTTCTTTAACAATATTTTACCTCTCACTTTATTGCAAGGGTTCGAAAGGGTTGTTCAAAGTTTGCATGTGAGAGGGTGTTGGAGACCGAACATAAACTTCATATTTTGACCCCCCACTACTTATAACTGTCACGTTGTGTCTTTCTTGTTCTCTTGATGTTCAACCTGATGCTGGCTTTCTTTATGGCATCTTATCAGCATCTTCTCTGGACCCCTAACTCCATCGGGGGGTTCTGAGAGCCCCCTCGGTCGGGTGTGGCCTTCCCTACCACATCTCGTCTCTAACTCTCTGGAAGTCTACTGGCAGCTGCTCTGGCACCCCGAACTCAACTCAATTATATAATAATTCAACGCCCACACGATCGCCCACTGGATCTTTGAAATCGAATGTTTAATCGTCATCAAGCGGAAATAACTGTCATGCAGTTCAGAGGTTACTCTCTTCCGGTGCATCACTGTAATGGCACAATGGGACCTTCACCTTGTCCCATATCATAAGCCTTAATCTGCCCACGCGATCTCTTTCGATTACTGGCCATTGGAATGTGTCACTTCCTTCTGGTGTATCACCTTGGAATAGCATTTTTGGGCCGGGGCGAGGGTCAAAATATAACAACACTGCACTGAGCCAAATACAATGTTATGATCCACCAATGGTAGAGTGTCCTATAAAAGCATTGTGGTCACTGGATCATCCAGCCTAAAAGTGAAGTGAACAGGATGGCATTGGTATAAATAGGAATTTGCTATAAATCGGAATTTGGTTTGATAAACCAATCATAATAGTTAATTCTGATGGGACAATTTTAGAGGACCAACTTAATTCATCACGAGTTACAACCACTGTATGTATTGTTTTAAGTAATAAGAGAGAAATGGTTGGTTAGTTGGTTGGTTATATTGCATATCAAACTTTGTTGGGTTATTTTTTGCCAAACATAGTTAAACAATTATATTCTCCAATTACACAAAAATCTATCTTCATAATCATTTTAAACAGGTCGCACTTCATTATCTCAAGCAGATTTATTTGACCAATAAATCAAACCCTCATAGGATTTGAGTGAACCTGGCAGCAATGGCAAAAAAAGGGGTTACTCCATACTCCTCTGGCATGGAGCTGCACCATAAGATGCAGTTTTGTATCATATGTAGAACACCTAAGTTGGTATGACATTTTTTTTCAAGTCTGTATATATTAAGAGAAGCTAATCTGCAATTCTTGCCCATCAAATTCAGGAAGCATGAATAAAATCAAAAAAGGAAAGAAAAACGAAAATCAGCAACTCAAAACCTTAATATCCTTTGTCACAAGATAAAATTTTGGCCATCTTTCAGAATATGGTGTAAAATAATAGAAACTGTAAGCACAAAAGTTTCCATTGCTTTCACTGCTAACAACGGATGGTAATGAATAATAAAAGATATTTTTAATTCAAAAAACAATTCTAAGAAATTTGATTAAAATGCAAAATTTTCCAGCAAAAAAGGCAAATTAAAAAATTTTGCACTAAAGTTTCTTGCTATCTAGTTTTCCATAAGACAGGTTTGCTGGTAATATTTACTCTCAGGATTTTGTAATTCACCAAGACAGTGTTTCCCAGTAAGGTCTGTGCCCTCCTCCACAGGGCATTGATAGTTCTTAAGTGACAGTAACTTAAATGATTTCATTGGAAGAAATTTTCTGGCTTGAGGGGATGATGGGCAAATTTGTATATTATCATCAGTAAAGAAGAGATTAAGGAAGGACAACACATTCAACTGTCAAATTTGATTACATTATGGTTAATAGTGTATGCACTGAGGTACTGTGAGAGTGATTTTTGGCAATGTGAAGTGGAAAGTTTATGGGTCCTGAATCAAATTCCTGTATGATATTTATAATAACAATAAACCTCTTTCTTACAACTGCTGAATATATTAGTTCAAAATTTTAAAAAATGTTGCAGCAACCATCATCTTTCATACAAACCAAAGATGGTCCATTGATAAATAATGAAGGTACAGCAATGTTCATGCTGCCCCCTAGGAAGGTGTTATGTGTTATGGGGGAGAAGTGATTTATCTAAGGGTATAATTTGGAGATGGTAGAAGATATCAAAGTGTTCTGGGTGGGCATTTGAGGAAAAAAAAAGGGAAATACTGTAGAAGAAGCCTCCTTTATTTTGCTGAGATGCTTCAAGAGATTGCCATGTTTTTACTTATTCGTTATAGTTTTATTTATGCAATGTAATATGTCATCAAGTACAGAACCTTGAAACAGAGTCTAACTTCAAAGTCAGACATCTGAGGGACTGACTGCCAAAAGATCTGATGTTTTGAGCCAATGTGTTAATTGAATGAAATAGGAAGACTAAAGATATGGAATCACTGGTGTACACTGAATAACTGAAATAATTTATATGACTGGAAAAAGGTAAAGGAAAAATCCGAGTTTCTAGTGAATTAGTTGGGATTTTAGAGAACAAGGAAAACAGTTTGGGGCATTTTGAAGGTATTACCATTTAGAAGCCCCTTTGTGGAGCTTCAATAGAAATGAAGAAAATGCTGTGTTTTCTCTTCCCAATGAATTCATGAAATGACGGCTGGAAAACATCAAGTAATAAATGGAAACCAAACTATCAATTAATTTTTGTTAACATCTTTTGTCATCTGGACAGGAATGATGATTGATGGCTTTTGAGTCCTGAAGAAAGCACCAGCAAGACATACTGTGACATTATTCCTATTCATAATGATAATTTGTTTAAAACTTGTTTTTATCAGCTTCTTATTATATATAAAAACAGTGATTGACTTGTACACTTGGAAACTTCTCCATCATTTTTGTTTAACTATCAGTGTCATAAAACAGTTACAGACAGAAAGTAATCTAGAAAGAGGTGTAAAAGTAAAAGATTTTTTTCTTTTTGATGTAATATTTCAAATGTGCAATCTTATTTTACTTCTTTATGAAACCCAAGTGGCCAGGCACTAAGTAAGGATCAAAGTGATAGTGGTTTATGCAATGATTTGCCCAATGGCAACTGACCACAATATATATCAATCATTAGATATCATGAATTTTTGTATCCCAAACTAATCCCAGAAATGAATATGAAAATAGCCCCATGCTTCAAATCTCTTACTATGCATTGACCAATAAATGATGGATTCTTGTGAAATTTTGACATTTCTTCAAATCAGAGATGAAAAATTGTCTACCATTCACTCTTGAAATAGCCAATCATAAATAGTGAATTGTATGTTTTGCCAAAAGATCACAATTGCATGACATGGAGTGGTGTGAAATCTTTTAATTAACCAAATATTCATCCATCTATGCCTTTAATATTTTGTCAGTTTTTTTACGATATTTCAAGTAAACTTTTTGGAATGGCTAGGGTCATTCCTGAAAAGGTTTTAAAATTATTTGATACTTTACTCTCTAAAATAAAACTATTTCTTATGCCAATAAAACATTAATCCCCAGCTTTTCTTTTGCAATTAGACAATTAACATTCCGACCTGGTGTCATTTTCAAAGCTCAAAAAATAATGATTTCAAAAAACTAAATAAAGTTATGGTACATTTATTTTGTTGCTAGGTAGTTCATAAGATCTGGAAACTTGAAGATACAGTGAAAAAAAAAAAGCAACATCTTTTTTATTCTTTTTAGGATTTTGTGATTGAATGAAAAATATCATCAATGTACTTGTATAAAAATATACACAAATAAGTGGATACTTGCATAAAATATACACAAATAAGTGGATACTTTAACAGTGCATTTACATTATAAATTAAACAATTTGTAACTTTTGTAACTTCATGAACACAGACTTGTGGAATTTATTTTTTCATCAAACAAGGAGAATGAATACATCACAAGCATTGTCATCTATCTTGAGGTTATTTCATAATAAGATACTTGTAATATTAGGTTTTGAAAGTGAGTTACATCTTAGGTATAAATAAATAAAAGATTTTTGGCCTAGCGGTTAGAGTGTTCGCCAATGGCCTGGGAGACCTGGGTTCAGTCCCAGGTCGAGTCATACCAAAGACTCAAAAAATGGTACTTGATGCCTACTTGCTTAACACTCAGCATTATAAGGTACGGATCAAGGGTAAAGTAGAGCAATCCAGGGAAGGAGTAGCGCCCTCCCCTACACCTTGGTGTAGTAGCTATCGAAAAGGGAGCCTTCAGGTTACCCTCGACTATGGTCGCCAACTTTACTTACTTACTTATTTTATAAACATCAGTGACCATCTTAAAACCTGTTAGTGATATGTGAATTAGTGATAATCCAGTCACATTTAATAATCTCTGTGCCAATAATGGAATCAACTAATTTAGAAAGAAATGCAATGATTGTGACTGGACATTCTGATTACTCTATATTTCATGTGAGTCCTAAAAAACTCATACAGCTGACAACATATGTCATCCAAAAAAGTATCAACATTGAAGTTTTACATTATTTTATATTAAAATTCAAAATTTAAATGAAGAAATTGAGGGACTACTGTCTAGACATCTTGACTTTGCTTAGATGATTTTGAGTCAGTTCTCAATACTTTTTAATTCATAGTTCTGATACTTTCTTTTGGCAGTTCTTGGAAAAATACAGGATTGTGTAAGTGCAATGCCCTCCATACTCATCAGATCTAATTACATACAATTTTTTTTTTGCTTCCTAAATTGAAAATTCATCTAAAGGTTAATATCCGAAGACAGCACAGTTCACTCTATATCAAAAATAGCAGTTTCAAAGGTATTTGACCATTGGAAAATTCAATGGAATGAGTGTGTTAAATGCCAAAGAGACAATTCTGTGGAAAATTATTTCACTTATAGTTTATTTCTGTCTCCAGTCTTTGTACTTTTTGACTATGCATCAAATTTTAATAATTATGAAAGGTTAAATGCTTAGCAATTTATTTCAATTTTCTTCTAAAGTAAATTGTAAGAACCTGGATATATTACTGGAAAAAAAAGAAGTGAACATTTGTGATTGAACAAATTAATATCTATTTAAAAAAATAGAACAAAGGAAGAGAAAAAGAAAAATCTCAGAAAATATACTTACAGTAACTGCTCTTACAAATATGCTTTTCTTTTTTACTGTATAATTAAATAAAATAACTTCATTCATTCTTTGAAATAAATTAATTTCAGCAGTCTATCATATTTGCTTTATCAAGTTTCAGAACTTAATCTATTTGATTAAACATCATTTAGATCAATATAATTATAATATTTTGTTTGTTATTTAGGTACTCACTGTCCAAAATGTAAAACTTACTTTGTCAGTGCTGCCCTGTGTGATGTCAAGATATTCACCACTATATTACACTTGGGACCATCTCTTTATCCCAGAACTCAAAGCTAAATCTAAATCATTATAAACAAGTAAGTTCATAATTACATTTGTCTCATAATCATTGCTATATTTAAAAATAAATTTCCTGTACTAACTGTAATGATATGGAATATAGGTAGTAACATTTATATGGCCTTAGCATTGAAAATGTTATCAGTGTGCACAGTTTGAATTCTGGTTGAAAATGTTTGGGTTCATTTTACACTGATGCCATTGGGAAAGACATGAATTCATCTCTTCTTATAGATTTAGAAAGGAAATACTTTCCGTAGCCTTTATAGGTATTAACATATGGAAAGTACTGATCATATGTATTTGAACAAGGAGAAAATCTGTATCTTATTGCCCAAGATTGCCGGGATCATTAAGAATTTCGAGCAGAGAAGGATCAAATTAACATGTTTGCATCAAGGGCATAACCTGGTTGAATAGCTTAGGGGATAGGGAAAGCAAATAAAAAAGCACCAGGACATATAACAAAAATCAATTCACATTTTTTTAAGTTAGCGACCTGAAGGCTCCCCTTTCAGTAGCTACTAGATCAAAGTGTAGAGGAGGACACTACTCCTTTACAAGTATCACTTTACTCTTGATCCATACCTTAAAATGCTGAGTGTTCAGCAAGGTGGTATCAAGTACCATTTTTTGAGTCTTTGGTATGACTTGACGTGGAATTGAATCCTGGTCTCCTGCACCAACTTTACCCTCTAGGCCAATAAGTGGTATAATTCTACATTTACATTATTTAAATAAAAACATGTGAAGGAAGAAGCAGTTTTAAAGGGAATACATAATTATGAAATTAACATGGTGCAGTTACAGACATTTTTATGGACACATCTTGCCTTATTGTCAATAGTGTTTAAATTTGACATTTGATAATTTGTTGTATATTGACTTCTGACCTAGCCAAACATGCCATTCCAAAAATTGCGGAAGTGCATATTCCGTTGGTGTGGGCGAGCTTGGCTGACAATATGGGACAGGGTTAAAATCCCATAGTACAGTCACAAACTGATGCACCGGAAGAAGGTGACCCGTGAACTGCATGACAGTTATTTCCGCTCGATGACGATCAAAAACATGCCATTCCAAAGGAGTGGGCATTGAACTATTATATGACTCAGTGCACAGGAAATTCAACTAGTTTGGAGACCTGTTGGTGACAAGATGTGATAGAGAAAGCCATCACCCAGCAGAGGGAGCCCTCAGGCCCCCAATTGAGCAGTTTGGAGACCAGACCAGCTAGAGATAAGATGCAGTAGAGAAAACCAGCACCTAGAGAGGCTGGCCCCCAGGCCCCCAGTTGAGCAGCCCAGGAGAACGGGAAAGAGACGCTGATGGCCATAAGAGTGGGGGTCAATATGTTGCAGTTCTGTTTGGTCTCCAACTCCCTCTCACACACAAACCTTTCAAATAAAGTGAGAGGTATATTTTTCTGAAAGACTGTCTTCGCTCATTATTATTACTGTGTGTTGTTATAATTCTGCATGCATATGCATGCATCTGCATATGAGTATACAACAAATTAACATGTTGATAAAATTTTCATATCTGATGACACTAATGAGTTATTAGATGTGAAAGTTTTATACCTGGGACCAGGACTGGATTTAAGTCAATTGGTGCCATAAACACAGCCCAATAATGGTGTTCTCCCATTATTTTCATGATGTCAACTAGATACAAAGTTACTGCTTTTAATTCAGTAATATAATAGAGTCATTTAGTTAAAATATCTAACAATTCAGGAAGTTATTACATCATACAATCCACATCATACTTTATGTTAAAATAGACACATTTTATTGGTACCCTAAAAACCTAAATGTGGGCTCAAAGTTGAGGGAGCACATTTTGGTTATTTCAGATATTCTGAAATGTTCTTGAATGTATATAAGATAAAATCATTATCTACTGGGCAGCTTACTCCTGAAAAATATAAAAATAATAGGGAGCATTTAAGTCATAGTTTAAGAATCCTAACAAGAAATACTTAATGAACAAAATGGGATAAATTCTAATGCAAATATCATCTGTTCAAAAAACGCATAAAAAATCATACCCTCTTCTCTTTTGGTGCCCTAAAAACAAGCTTATTTTGTTAATTAGTTAATTCAGCCCAAATTGTGTTATGAAAAAGATTAAACTCCATGGAAACAACTAGTATTAATGAAAGTCAGTTTTTATGATTCCCCAGATGCCAGTATCAAGCAACAAGGGACTGAATACACAGTTCAAAACACTGGAAAGTAGGTATTGAATCCTGAAAGTTCTTCCAATGAAAATAATTGGATTCAATTTTTATCACATAAATAAAAGAAAAAAGAGTTAATAAAATTATTGTAGCGGTAATATATTTGAAGGAGATTCCTTCCTTGCTATACCACTAATCTGTGTACAGGTATACACAAAAAATACTGTATTAAAGAAATTCTTAAATCTTATAAAGAATATATTTAAATATATAAATATATATCTTAAAAATTAGTATCATAACATGCATAAAGCGCATATTTATCAGGCAGTAAGCTTTGTGTCAAATCATGTCCAATGTATAGAATTTATATCATAATTAATTGCAAATAAATAAATAAGGAGTGTATTCTAATGAACATCTAATATTTATCTTATTAGGAAATTATAATGATTAGGGTGAGTGTGAACACAGATCCTACACTATTAAGTTGCAAATTGCATTGGAAATTGCTTTATTTTCTTTGAGCATTTTAACTTTATTGTGCTTAGCATAATAAATTCAAAATGCTCTTAAAGGATAAAATTCTAATGAATTATTTTTGTGTTGGTTTCGACAATGGCCCAGGAGACCTGGGTTCAATCCCAGGTCGACTCATACCAAAGACTCCAAAAATGGTACTTGATGCTACCTTGCTTAACACTCAGCATTATAAGGTAAGGATCAAGGGTAAAGTGGAGCAATCCAGGGAAAAGAGTAGTGCCCTCCCCTACACCTTGGTGTAGTAGTGATTGAAAAGGAAGCCTTCATGTCACCCTCGACTACAGTTGCCAACTTTACTTTTTACTTACATGCTAAAAATTGCTTTACAGTGAATATAGGTTGCTTTCATAGCAAAATGTTTAGGCAGGGGGCTAATTGTTCTTCCTACCTAATATTTTGTTTAATGCAATATTTAGAATGTATTGAAAAATGAAGAGCATCATACTTTTTGATATTTTATAATGCAGTACAAGCTTACTTAGATATTTGCTGCTTTCCTTTGGTGATAAACTTATTATAAAAATAATAATAATAATAATATTTATAATGCCAATAATAGCTGTGCTGTTGGTGGTTATAATATTGATAATTTTGAAATATTCCAAGTGAAATTCACATTGTCTACAAATCTAAATGTCTGTCAGTGTATACATGACATTTTTTAACCATCGGCCAAGTTCAATATTTTTCAGTTGTCTCTTGCATGGTTTCAGGGTTTGCAGGTTCAAGTCTTTCATTGTACCTTCATCATTCGGAAAAAAAGAAAGTTTCTTCCGCACATCAATGAAAAACAAAAGTATGGAAACAGTTGGAAAGCCAAGATGCCAGGGGTTATCCTGTATTATTGTGTTGGCTGAAATGTGAATCAGTAAAGTCATTCATCCATTTAACGTTTACAAATTCAAGCCAGCAGGCTTTGCATTTACAAATGTAAACAAAAGTTATGTTTCTTTTAAAAACAATGGTAGGATGTGCTTGAAGCAAGGAAGGAAGAGAGTTGAATGTATATTTGGCGAAAAACAAGAAAAAAATTGCTTATTATTGCTTGTTATTGAAACGGAAAGAAACAGAAAAGAACGGAAGAAATTGAATAGTTATTTCATTTTATTTTTTCTTATTATTTGTATGGAAAGTAAAGAAGTATAGAAGAGAATGGATATTTGAAAATTTATTATTATTACTCATTATTGAAATGAATAGGAAATAAGGAGAAAAATTCATTTAAGATTTATGAATACAGAAGAAAAAACAATAGTTTTTCTTTCCACAAGCAATGACTAAGAAGAAATAGAAAAGTAGAAAAATGGCATATTTCTAAAATCTTAGTTCACTGCACATATATATATATATATATATATGTGTGTGTGTGTGTGTGTGTGTGTGTGTGTATATATATATATATATATAATTTTAAAAAATGAGAGGTTAGAAAATTATTTTCTACTCCTATTTACTTCAAAGCTTATTTTATGTACAAAGCTAACAACTATGATTCCAATAATTATATTTAAAAAAAATGAACTGTGACTGAGTGCAAGTTTTATAGATGCAAAAAATGCTCAACTAATTTTCAACAAATTTAGTAACCATATGTTGCAGATTTCAGGATGTATTCTGGGGAAAAAAGTTGTTATGACCCCCCCCCCCAACAAAATAAAGCAGAAATTGGCCTGAACAGATATTACTTTTAAAATTTTATCACAACATTAGTTTTCTTTATATACCTAAACAATTTTCTCTATGTTTTAATCTCTGACACCTGATAAAAAATCCTTAAGTTTAAGGAATCATAATTTTATCATTGCAATTCTTCACATCATTATTTAAGAAAAAAGATTCACAAAAATTATTAGATATAATTTCTGTGAAGAAATTATATAAAAAACTGTACAATTCCTTGTGAAAAAAAAAACAAGAGCTCTTGAAAAATGACAAATGCATTTAAAAAAACACTTGTAATTTCTGATAAATTAAGTCTAACATGAGAAAATGAATCTTGAACATGGACATATGTATGGGCAAATTGAGTACAATGTAATATTCGAATATATTTCTATTTTTTACAGACTTTTACACCAAAGCTTATTTTAATGTTCATATCCTAAGACTATCTATGGCTCTACTGTATTATTAATATTAATATTGCACACTTAGTGAAAATACCTTCTCCCCATCTGGACGGGTATTTCTCAACAGTTTACATTTTTGCATAGTTTCATGACATTAAAGATAACTCTAGTATAAATGTATATTTTAAAAAAATCAAAAGGAATGGTGTTTTAGGTGGTAAGAAAAAGGAAATGCTACTTTATTTGTTTTCTTTCTCATTATACTTATATTTGCAGGTTGGTACCAGGGCCCAATCAATATTTTTTTTAATATAGTTTAAAACTTGTCCCAGTAGGATATCTATCTCATGGAACATTTTTCTGAAGATAAAATACAATTTTCAGAGAGGAATTTTGATTCAACCACTTCAGGCAATTTTCTGTTACTTTATAGATATCTTTATGAAAAATTCTTGGAGTGAAAAAAAAAATGTGTGTGTGTGTGTGTGTGTGTGTGTGTGTGTGTGTGTGTGTGTGTGTGTGTGTGTGTGTGTGTGTGTGTGTTCATTACTTTAATATCTTTAAAAAGAAAAAAACAATAAAATCATTAAGCTCACAATCCAAGTTTTAACAATTTCTTGATCATCAGGTAAATTTGGGAGATTAAATATCCATAAACAGGAGACTATAAAAAGAAAAATGGAATAGAACCATAAATAAAGTGGATAATCCTCATAAAAGAATATCCATGTCCTGAAGGTATAAAAAAGTGTTGTCTGTGTTTGGAGAAGTTCAGGATTATAAGTTTCTGAAAGAAAGAAGGAATTTCTACTTAACAGAAAATCAGAACTAATATCAAGGTGAGGCAAAATACGAACTATGCCAATTGGTATCTAATTGAACTTTTGGTCATGTTATGTGATCACACATACTTAAATAATATTTAAATAAAATTACAAACATACACTTGTTTAACTACCAAAACTAACCAGATGATTAAGAAATTATGAAACTCAGAGTTATGAGTTGGTTGATTTTACTCACTTTTTATTTTAATATTATTATTATATTGGCTTTATGGTGTTTTTGGATTGAACATAGTTTTATTTGCATCTGTGAGTGCTGCCATTTTAGTTTTTAAACTTATGGTTTTTATTTTTTTACAAACAGTGTTTGCCTTCAGGTAAAAAAACACACACATACACATACATGCACATGCATATATATATATATATATATATATATATCAGGGGCGGAGACGGGACTAGTGCTACTCGTGCCCGGCACAACCAATAACTTTGTCAATGTTATTCAAAATGGATTAAAAATCATCCATTAATTTCAAGCAAACATACTTAGTCTGATCTCAATTAAATTACGTATCTATTCAAGTTTCGATAACTAAGTAGCCAAAAGTTCATAAATATATCTGGGAATAATATAACGATGCTGTTTTGAATGGATGGACTTTGTCCGGCCACCGTCAGATTCATTGAACATCCCATAAAATTGGTTATAATGTTGAACACGCGCAAATCCGTGCTGAGCACTAGACCCTTATAATAACAGTAATGTTAGAGAAATCCGCTTTTGGCTGTAGCCAATAGCAAGAGCAACCCAAACATCATGCTCAAAAATCTTAGCACATTCTGACTGCTGACTGCTGACAGCTGTCTTGGGAAGAGGGAGAGGGACCGAGAGAGAGAGAGAGAGAGAGAGAGAGAGAGAGAGAGAGAGGGGGGGATAGCAGATTATAGCCGTCCCGACATCATCATTATCGCTATGGTAAATGTTAAACGGCGTGTTTTAATTCGTTTTTTCACTAACAGATCTCTATTTCTTTAATGAATGTTGCATATATTACATTCTGTAACTAAAATTTGTTTATTTGAATACATTTTCAACAAATAATCTTTATTTTAAGCGAAATTGAAACTACTAGCTGTGTCTGTATATATTGTCATCAGTTTCTTTATTCTAATAAACATATTTTTCTCGTCATAGTAATGAACATCTTCTCTTTTCTTCTATACTTTTGAAAGGAAAAAAAATTATCTTATCTACTGTATTAACAAGACTACAAATTATATAGTATCTTGATTGTTTACAAAAAAAAATACCATGCAAGGTATGTTTGTCAATCTGTGCTATACAATGGAGAATCACGCAATAGCAACTCTGATGACTTACTTTGGGTCCACGGACCACGGGTTGGGAACTGAAGTTGACAGAGGGCTGTGGGGGGGCACGAGTAGCAAAAATAGGCTAGAGTCGCCACTGATATATATATATAAATTCATACAACTGATACAGTGAAGACAACAAGCAGTGCTACAAACAAAGTAATATCAGATGATGACCCTGAGTTCTGGTATGGTTTGGGGGCTGAAGAATCCTTACCACTAATGTTAGTTTTGTTAGAGAATAAGTATACTAGATCCTTACAGATACTGCTCCTGCTTGAACTTGGAGCCTCTAAGTATATTTCCATTTTCATGTTGGCAACAAGCTGAGTTTAGTCAAGTATGCAGAAGTCAAATTAGCCATAAAACTTTGCCATCCAACTTCATCAGGATAAGTATCAATAGACTGGCTTTTTTGTATGCAGTGTACTCACACTTTTCCAGCTTACATTGATCTGCCTAGTTAATATTTTCATCAAGTGGAACCATTAACTTTTTTGTATTAAGTGACCAGATCACAAGATGCATATACTGGGTGGTTAACATTATCTTAACAAGCCCAGTCTGCCGGGGTTGTAGAATACTCTGACTGCATCTCTGCAAAGTAGTAAGACTCCCCAAATGAGTGTCCTGATTATTACACTAAAACATCTGGTGGTGAGGCTCCAGTCCTTGGGCACAAAGAAATATGGAGTACCCAGTCATTGCCATTTCTCCCAGGTCCACTCTGACCTTGAGTGGTAGTACCTGATAAGGTCCTATCTCTGGGTCAAATAGAACTGTGAGCAAACAAGTGACATGTTAATTTAAATTGTTAGAAATAGAACTCTTTGACCATTAAACTGTGAGTAAATAAGGGACTGATGTTTAATTGAATTATCAGTGATACATAGCAATACTTGTAACCATTTCACTATCTGCAAATGAATGAGGAATGTTGAATAGAATTATTAGTGTTAAATAGCAATACTTGAAACCATTTCTCTGTAGAAACACTAAAAACACTAGTATGCAAACAAATTAGTTCTAACTCATCTAAAAATGAATTGACCCACAAACTATTCACTTATAAATTATATGTGTGTATCCATTTAAATGTGTGCAAACAATGTTTAATTCATATGTGTTACATAGCAATATTTGAAACCATTAAACTGTGCGCAGAAAAATGATAACAAGTAAATATAGTTATTCATGTTTGACAGAAATACACAAAACCATTTAACTGAGTGCAAAAAAAAAAAATGAGCTCAGGCTTGTTTAACAATATTATCAACAAAATGTTAATAAATCATATATCAATATATATATATAAACAGGATTTGGCATTAAATAACCTACAAGGGTTGATATGTCATAAAACCAAACCAAACCAATTATCTCATATGGAAAAGTGAGACAATGTTTCAAATCAACAGTGATGATCCTGTCCATGCAACCATCAGACAATCGGAAAAATAATTCTTGGAAAGCTTTCTACTTTTATAAAATTATTTATTGCTTTCTATACATAGTTTTATTGCCAGCTTCACAACACTTCTTGGTAACTTCAGCAATGATTTGCAATACCTGGTTAAGTGTCTATGAACAGCTTATATATATATATATATATATATTGTCACAGGCAGTGAGTGAAAGGTCAGAAGTTGTGCCTCCTTAATCCTTGCTTGGGTAACATCATTTGGCTGGATAATTAAATAAGAATGAAATAAAATAAGAAAGATGGAATACTTAAGCAGTACCTTACTTTCCAGGTCTCCCTCTCCATTCACACATGGATAGATATGACATCTTTTATAATATGTAACATTCAGGAGACAGACATAGTGATAAATTGAGTTACTAGAACTTTATCTACAACAGAATTTCGGAAGAAACAAAAAGGAAAAAATAAGTAGAGTAAATTAATTGAATAATGTCACATTTAGGGATACTGAATGAGCATAGGTTTTACAAAAGTGGAAAAATTGAGTACTTTGCTGGAAGGGTTGTTCATGTTGAATTTAAATATATATTCTAATTTATTCTTTCTTCTCTCTCTCTCTCTTGACCTTTCTATTCTCTCTTTTTCTTTTCTTCATATTCTCTTGGTTTTATAGCTTTGTGAAGTAAACAATATCTTTGAGCTACTCATAGGTGATGTTCTCTAGTTGGTTTTTGGTTCAGTGGTCAAAAGAATTTGATGAACAAGCTGTCTTTCTTCTGGTTTCACAATTTTCTCCATAATAGCCATAATTTTATCTAGGTGTTCCTCTTCCTCTATCATTCCGTTGTATGAAAGAATATACTTCATGAGTAGGCCAAAGAAGTCTGCTGAATAAATTAATTTTCCTCAATTTTTTTTACTATTTTCTCCATAATAGGAAGAATTATTGTCATGGTACCTACCTACATGGTAATGGACTATTCCTCCTCAATATATACTGACTCTATTTGACACTTGGTGAGATCATCTCCAAGCTGCCTGACAGTACCGGAAGGACATTCCTCACTGTTGTATAACACCTATACTCTGTATATTTGTTCTGTTATTGTAATATATTTGTTTCAACCTACTTCTCTTGTCTGTGTATCTTCATTTTGACCCCTAAAAACCACAACAATTATATTCATGAGTTTCTCTCCCACAGTCATTTCAGTGCACAGAAGAGTTTACTTTAGAAGTTTGTTATCTTTGCACTTTTCCTTGTGTGTGATGTCACTTCAGTTGTCAACTTTTATCACCCTTTTATTTCCTTTCATAGTTTTTCTCGGGATTACCAGCAGGTTTTTGTAGCATTCATACCAGCTCATTGGCCTAGTGGGTAGAGTGTTTGCCAATAGTCCAGGAGACCTGGGTTCAATCCTTGGTCGTGTCATACCTAAGACTTTAAAAATGGTACTTGATACCTCCTTGCTTAACACTCAGCAATATAAGGTACATATCAAGGGTAAAGTGGAGCAATTCAGGGAAAGAAGTAGCACCCTTCCCTACACCTTTGTGTAGAAGCTCTTGGAAAGGGAGCCTTCTGGTTGCTCCTGACTACGGTCGCCAACTTAACTTACTTTACTTTTTTGTAGCATTAACATATAAGTGTGTTTTCTCCTTTCAGTTCAATTTCAGCAACTGTTCTTTTTAGGAAAAATTATTGCATGGTCAAAATGGATTGGCATTCCCACAATTTCTTTATTCTCTGATTGGCTAGTTTTATTCAATCAGAATTGTCCTCTGACTTTTAAATGTATTGATAATTTTATTCATTTGGCTCCTGCTGCTATCTAACCCTGCCGTGAGAGAGAGAGAGAGAGAGAAAGAGAGAGAGAGAGAGAGAGAGAGGGGAGAGACATAAAGAGGAGATAGGGATATGAATATGAAATCAATAGGAGTGTGGGCGGGTTCATGTCTGGTGTTCACCACAATATATATATTTATATATATACGAGGGGCATACAATAGGTTTCCAGACTTTTTTTGAATGGGCATTTAAAATTGTTGTAGACCTTTGAAAATTCAGTATGTTATTGCTATACATCTTATGAGATGACTGACCTAGTTTTATGATTTCAGGGTCAAATGAACAGCTACAGCAGCAATTGGAATACACCCTACTAAAACCTGATCGTCACAGCTGGTGAATTTCAAAAATGCAATCTGACACTTTAGAAGAATGATAGGCAATAAAATTCTGTTTTAAACTTGGAAAAAATGCCACAGAAACGTATGGAATGCTCCAGACTGCTTTTCGAGCATCTTGCATGAATTGAGCATCAGTTTTTAAGTGGCATAAGAGATTCAAGGTAGGCAAGAAGTCTGTGAGGGATGATGGGAGGTGTGGGAGGAGTAAGGAAGTCAATACACCACAGTTGATTGACCAAAGGGTTAGGGTTAGGGTTAGGGCTACTATGTTGAGGTTTTAAGGGAGTTCAGGAAGAGATTCCGTCGGAAGAGGCCAGCACTCTTCAAATCGGGTCAGTGGCATTTCCAGCAGGACAATGCACCAGTTCACAACTCCATCCTTGTCACAGACTATTTGACCAAGATGGGCATCAAGGCAGTTTCTCACCATCCCTATAGTCCAGACCTTGCCCTCTGTGACTTTTGGTTATTCCCTAAGCTCAGAGGCTATGAGACAATTGAGGAGATGAAAGTGGCTGTGACGAAGGTCATTGACACGCTCACACAAGAGGACTTCCATGGGGTATTCCAGAAGTGCATTGCAGCCGGAGGAGATTACTTTGAAGGGGACTAGAGTTTCATGTGTGTACTATGAATAAAAGTGCCCATACGAAAAAAGTCTGGAAACTTATCATATGCACCTTGTATATACACATATACACACAATTGCACATGCACACACATATATATGTTAATATACACACACATACAGACACATACAGGCTAATGTAAACACACATACACTTGCACATACACATACACACACATGTATATACATATATTTAATAAATAATAATAATGATAATTAATATCAATAATATTTTTGATTCCTTTGTTCTTCAATTTTCTCTCTCTCTCTCTCTCTATATATATATATATATATATATATATATATATAAGATCTTTGAAACCAATATGTAAGAAATGACTGGATCAACAAAAGGTTTCCTGTTGAAGTCTGGTGGAAAACTTTTATTGGCAAATTGACTTCTACTTATCTGACTAAACTCAGAAATAAGAAAATATATTAAGAGGTTATAATATCAAGCAGAGGCAGCATCTGAGTAGATTTAATACTTCCACATTGTGGTATCCATGCAAGTGCTACCTGGTGTAATATAGTTTAATGATATTAGAAAGTACTGCTGACATATCCTGGGTTAGTGGTAATGATACTTATATCCCCAAGCCATGCCTGATCCCAGGGCCATCATCTGATAAGCTTTTGTTTGTGGCACTAATATTGTTGCATTTGCAGTAGCAGCTGCATAAATTTATTTTATACATAATATGCTTGATTAACTTGCGAGTCATAATTACTTGTGTAGTAAAATTTGGGATTGAGTTTCTCGTGTTCTTTTGTTTTCAAGTGTCTCAAATTCTAAACAATGACACAGGAACATGTATTTTGTCTATCTTGGGTTGATTTAATGGTTAGAAGAGAAGCATCCTTATAATGGGAAAATTGACAGTTTTGCTAACTGTGTTGGTTGGTTGGTTTATTTGTTAGGTTATACAGCCTGTCAGTCATTGTTGGATTATTAAATGCTGAAAGCAGTCTTTTTTCTGTAAGCAATTATATGGTTTCAAGTAATAAATCATAATAATCACTTGTAAACAATTATAGCTCCAAGTAACTATTCTTAATTCTAACAATTTGTATGCTATTGTATGGATTCAAACAATCATATCTAATATTGATCATTTTCAAACAGATCTATTTGACACATAGATAGAACTCTAACAGGTACTGTTACTCCAGATCAGAATGGATCTGGGTGTAATGGGTGAATTCATACTCCCTAGAGCTCCAGAACTGCAGTCTTATTGCTAAATGTAATTTAGTGTTATAGACAGGACACACTTTTTTATTTAGGGGGTAAGACAACCTATCCGTAGGGGATAATGTTGGTGTATACTAACCCCATCAACGAGGCAGGATAAATGTATTTTAGTCATAATAATGAAGATACTTTAAATTCATGATAGTCATGATAATAATGAAAATATTTTTACATGGTGTAATCTGATAGATAACACCTGTTTTTTATAATGCATTAAGTTATCCAAAAAGATTAACCTAAAACAGAATATTTGGTATGAAGTAGAACAGCCAAGTGAATTAATACTATAAATATTTAATTCTACAACATACAAGAAGGAAAATAAATTCCCATCCCAAGCTATAAAAGAGTCACAATACATTCAAGGAACATGTTCTTTAAACACTGTGACAAGGAAGACCACTCCATTTAGTTTCCCAACAATAATAATAATGAAAAATTGTTGACTGACCAAGATATTAATGACTTAGAACTGTGTAATGAACAGGGTGTCTTAAAATTGATGCAACCCATTTATATGATAATGAATTATTGCTGAGACAAGCACACTGGTGGTCATTTGGAACATGTCTTGTAAAAAATGCATCCTATCATATTAACTTCCAGGACATTTAATCTTTTTGAGTTTCTTGTCTCAGTAATAAATCATTATCATATTGATAGGTTGCATCAATTTTGAGACAGTTTTGAATGATTTTGTCTCCAAACAAGTAGTGATGCAAAATATTTTTTCATCTCTTGTTGAAGACATTGTGATCAAGGATTAATAGCAGTTATTGTATACTACATTCAAATCTGAAACAAAAAAGAATCCAACATTATTATTAGTAGAGTTATTAGCTGTTACATGGGTCCTATGTATATTGAGACATCCTATACATATGGAGGTACATTTTGTGTAATGATTACCATTAAAGGAAAAGAATTATGTGTGCCAAGTTGAAGTCTTGAATTATGCTGTTTACTTTTCCCTTAGCACTAATGTCCTTAGAAAAGGCATGAATTCATCTAATCCTCTTAGTTATAGGGCAAACAGTCTAGGGGAAAGAAAACTCTGAATTCAAAATCTGAATAGTGTTGTTCAAAGAGGCTATGGTGCAGTGGTACATGATTCTTCTTTCATAAGCTCCACCAAAAAGTGAACCTAGTTCTACACAAGTTTTTCCACTATAAACAAATAACCTGTGTTGTTCATTTGCTCAAGTTTGGTTTAGATAATGATCTTTGATAGGATTACTCATAGTTTCTCAAGATTAGGTATATTCTTTTTAGTTAGGGCAAAGAACTTTTCAGGACACATTTATATAACAGTCATGATAATAATAATGAACATATTCTAATGGGTGCAGTGAGGAATGTGAAACAGTAGTATGGATATTTAAGACCAATAAAGTATTGCAACAAAGTTGACAAATATAAAAGCATTTTTTTCAAATTGCAAGGAAAAACATTTTACTCCCTAAAACTGAATTTCCTAATTTTCTTTTTTGTTTCTTGCTGAGAGGAAAATGTCAGCCTGAAAACTTTTCATTTATAGGAGAAAATGCTTGACATTTTTACCTTCCACATTTTTCCTACTTTAATGCCAATGTTTTATTTTTATTTGGTTTTATTTTATCCTTATTCAGAAAGAAGTTAAGGACATTAACTACAACTTATTAGCTCCACATTATTTTCCAAGAAAATAACAACAATAATAATAATAATAAGAAGAAGAAGAAGAAGAGGAGGAGGAGGAGGAAGAAAAAGAAATTACCTTGATCACCGAATTAACAAATCATGGTAAATTGCACAACCACTTGACCTAATGTGTCTTTTTTATAGGTACGTATTCCCTACAGCAGACACGGCCACCTCCTGGGCTATGTCTTCCCAAGTCGGACTTATGAGTCCTCATTACATAACCCTCATGGGCAGGAATATAATTATATAATTTTGAATGGAGGAATTGATATATTTTGTTAGAAATTACCATGACAAGAAAATCCGGCAAACTCCTATAAGTGACATACGGAGCACTGAACAGCTGTTTCGACCTTATTAGGTCTCATCAGCAGTGTACACCGTGATCACCACCACTGGAGATCAAACCAACAACCACAGTATGCAGAAGCCGAAACTCTACCACTGGGCTACCATAACTTGTAAATTCAGCATCGCTTATATGTGGCATGAACCGGTGGCCCAGTGGTAGAGTTTTGGCTTCTGCATACTGTGGTTGTTGGTTCAATCTCCAGTGGTGGAGATCATGGTGTGCACTGCTGATGAGACCTAATAAGGTCAAAACAGCTGTTCAGTACTCCGTATGCCACATATAGGTGTTTACCAGATTTTCTTGTCATGGTAATTTCTAATATATATATATATTTCATCACTATCATCTGACTACATAGATTTCTCTTTCTCCATCAGCCCCTATCATCCATCACCCTCGGAACATCCTCCTAACTAGTTCTACACTTAGCTGATGCAAGTAAGTTATTGCTGGTTGGTAAATACTGGTGCATCAACATGTAGGGAACCTGAGAAGAATATCACTTATGAGTTCATCATTGCTTCTAGTTCATTTTACTTGGATGGTTTTTGAGATGGGAGGTCAGCGGCCATATAACTCCAGTTTTGTCAGGTGTTGCTCCCAAACAGCATGTAGCATAATTACCATCTAGCTTTTATTCCTTGCTTTTTGTTAGCATCCATGAAGTGCATCCAAACAGTAGTATTGACACAGCCACAGCTTGGAAAAATGTCCTGTTTTATTTTATCAGATAGATCAGATTTTCAAATGATCAATAACCTGTTGATTGTAATCCATGATTTTTCCCAATAATTTTCTTGATTTGAGGTTTGATATGGTTGTGAAGTAGAGCATTATAAACCTATGTATAAACCTATTGTTATGCCTCTGTAATTCTTAGTGATTCTGAGAGAACCTTTGTTGGGGAAAGGGAGGATCCAGCCTTTTGTCTATTTCTTTAATGAATTTTGTTCATAAACAGTGTTGCATAATCAAAGAAGTATGTTATCAAATTTCCTTCTCTTCCAAACATTTCATTGAGGCTTGCAGCTTTTCTACTTTTGATTTTTGTCAATTGTACATCTATTTTTTTATAGTGGAGTTTTTATATAGATTTTTTAAATGATCTTTATTTGGTTGGTAAATACTTCTGTATTCATTTTTCTTGACTGGTAGCTTTTAGTTTTGTTTTTGAGGTGCTCTTCTTTCAGCTCATTTCTTCTATGCTAATTGTGGTTGTCTATCTTCTAATTGATTTTTATTAATTTGGCCTTGAATGTATTCTAGTTGTTCTTTTTAGTATGTTCTCTCTGGGATTTCTAAAGTTTCTGGCCATTGGCATTTGTTAAGCTTTTTTTTATTAAGTAAGGATGCTGTTTTCATGTTATCTCATTTTTCTCTTATTGCTATATCTATATATTTGGCTCTTGATTTGGTTGGAAGGCATTCGGCTGCTGTTCCTATATGAGCAATAACAAAGTTTTCATATTCATCACTGAAGAGTATCAAACTTGTTTCTTACAGTTACCGTGTAATGATTTATAATATCACTATTGGTGAGTGAGGACCAGTCATACTGTGAAGCATTCACTGTTTGTGTCTTATTTCTGCATAGACTCCGGTGAATCTTTTCCAAGATGATTCTGTGATCAGAAGATACTCCTTCAAAAGAGGACTATACCCCAGTTCACAGCACTATTTATCCACTTCTGGTTTATAAATATATAATCTAGGAGGTGCCCATGGTGTAATGGTTATCGTCGTAGGAAATGAACACGGTGACACGAGTTCAAATCCTGGACGAGACTGATTGCAACATAGCACTAACACCCTTGGGAAAGGAATGAATCCAATTATTCTCCCTCCAGTTATGGGTAAATAGTAGGGTAGACTAGGTTCTTCAGCTTTGGTGAGGCAACTAGTCTAGGAGAAGGAAAACTCTGAATTCAAACCAGTTAAACTCCATTTAAAAATTGACCTTGTGTTATATCCTGCCCGAGCAGAGGGATTGGTAAATATATATAAATATATAATCTAGCAGTGGTTTAGTAAGTATCTAGGGTAAAGTGGGGCAATCCAGGGAATGAAGTAGCACCCTCATCTACACCTTGGTGTAGTAGCTATTGAAAAGGGAGCCTTCAAGTCACCCTCGACTAAGGTTGCCAACTTTACTTACTTATTGCGTTTAAACAGATTTAGATAACTCCTGACATTTTTCTGCTCCAAGGCTATAATGTGAAGCTCACAATATAGTTTAACTCACTATAAAACCAAATATAATGATACTAGCATCATCAATTGAATATTAAGCAGTTTCCACTATAATAAGAAATTGGTTGTTAACTTTATTGTTAACTTTATTGTTATCAAGATATCTATATTACAATGATGCAATTTTGGTGTTTATATTGCCATAACACTGCAAAAATTGCACATTTTACTATCGTTTTTGTTCCGGTTAAAATACTTTAACTTAGAGAATAAAGAATTTCCAATTTAATATGTAAATTAATAATAATAGTTTAAGAGTATAACATCAGTACTTACCCTAATAATGATGATTTTTCAAGGAAAATGGTGATCAAATGCTAATTATATAGTACTTTCCTTATTTATTTATATATTTATCTGCAATTGATTATGATATAAATTCTTTTCATCAGATGTGACTTGATTTTAATGGTCATCAAGAATGGCCTTCAGGTGAATAATCATAAAGAAATTATAAATGATTAAGAAATAACAAGAAAGAAAGAATTTAGAAAAGAATAAACGAATAAAGGATGAAGAAATAAATAATAAAGAAAAATTATTGATAACTGTAATAAATAATGATAAAAAAAGAAGAATTAGTAAGAAAGAAAGAAGTTAGAAAGAAATAACAAATAAAGAAAAAGTAACAATAAAGAAATAATAATTTATGAAGAAATAAAGAAACAATAAATAATAAAGGACTACGCTAACTAAACGGCTGGAGAAGAAACTAGACGGAAATTACACAAGAATAAGTATTGAACAAGTCCTGGCGACAACACCCCACGAGACACCAACTATACGGACACTTGCCCCCCATCACGAAAACTATACAAGTGAGACGAACCAGACACGCGGGACACTGCTGGAGAAGCAAGGACGAGCTCATAAGTGATGTACTCCTATGGACCCCCACATATGGCCGTGCAAAAGCAGGATGACCAGCTCGAACTTACATACAGCAACTATGTGAGGACACAGGATGTAACCCTGAAGACCTGCCGGAGACGATAATTGATAGGGAGAAGTGGCGAGAGAGGGTCAGGGATATCCGTGCTGGCGGCACGACATGATGATGATGATGTGATTGAGAAATAATAAGAAACAAATAAGAAAGAAAGATATAATGAACAAGTTTGGTTTGGTTTGGTTTTCTGGCATATCAACCATTGAAGGTTAAAATACCAATTCCTGTTTTTACATATATATTAGATATATATTTGTAAATGCATTTTGTAGATACATACAGTTAAATGATCAAACAGTTCTATTTCTAACTATTCAATTTAGCATTTGTCATTTCTTTGCACTCAGTTTAAATGTCAAACAGTTGTATTTGACGCATAGATAGGACCCTATAAGATGCTACCACTCTGGGCCAGAGTGGACTTTGGAGCAATGGCAATGAAAGAGTACTCTGCATTCCCCATGGCCCAAGCATTACTGGCGGCTCACCATCAAATTTTTAATGTCATATCTAGGATACTCTATGGGTGGGGTCTTACTCCTCTACAGATATAGTTGGTGCATTCTACAGACCCAGCTGAGTTTTTCAATAAAAAAGAAGTAAAGAAACTATAAACTAAAAATAAATAATAAATAATAAATGAATAAGTAATGAAGGTATAACAAGAAATAAATAAGAAGTAATTGAAAAGTAATAAAGAATAAAGAAATAGAGAATAAAGAAATAATAAATAACTAAAGTGAGTGACCTTAGTCGAGAGTAACAAAAAGGGACCCTTTTCAGTAGCTACTACGCCTGGTGTAGGAGAGGGCGCTACTCCATTCCCTGGATTGCTCAATTTTACCCTTGATCCTTACCTTATAATGCTGAGTGTTAAGCAAGGCAGCATCAAGTACCATTTTTTGAGTCTTTGGTATGACTCAACCTGAAATTGAACACTGGTCATCCAGACCATTGGCAAACACTCTACCCATTAGGTCAATGGCCTGGTAATAAAAGATATAATAAGTAATAAATAAACAAAAGGTAATGAAAAAATTATTATGAACTGATTTGTTTGAATTGTTGTCCTCTTTATTTTTGAAAATGAAGTGTGGATGAGTGAGAGGTGAAAATGTTTGATCCTTGATAAACCATACTATTAAATTCAAGTTACCTGATCAAGCTGTTGGGAAGCAGAATTACCAACAACTTATCATTGATCTAAAAAGGTCGGACTGGGGTTAAAGAAATGGCTTCTTTGGTTGAAATATTTGTGCTCTAAGATTGAATTGTTTGTAAGATATTCCCTGTTTAATCTTGCTCACATTATTGGATAAATATTGCAGGAACTTGTGTCAAGGAATTTGAAGATAACTTGCATTTTGATGGCTGGACATATTCATTCTTATTGTTTGATGAATGAAAAACTGGTTGGTTGGATGGCATGTTAACCCTTGTTGGTCATTTAATGACAAATCTTGTTTATACACATATATTAGATATATATGATTTGTTAATAAAAAGTTTGTTGATAACAATTTTTGAATAAGCTAGAACACATTTGTTTGCACACAGTGAAAGGTTTCAAGTATTGCTATTTGATACTAATGATTTTATTTGCACACAAATGATTTCAAGCATTGCTATGTAATACAAACAATTCAATTTAACATCTGTCATTTGTTTGATCACATTTAAATGGTTAAACAGTTCTATTTGACCCATAAATGGGACCCTAATAGATACTACCACTCCGGGTCAGAGTGGATCTTGGAGTAATGGCAATGAAGGAGTTCATCACATTCCTCAAAACTTCAGCACTGAAGCCTTACCATCAGATAGTTTAATGTCATCTCCAACACATTTGTTGCGAGTGGGGTTTAATCCCTCTGCAGAGATGCAATCAGTGTATTCTACTGCCCCAGCTGATTGGGCTGATGCAAAATTGAGTAAAGAGTTTTGGTATAAAACTTGTCTGATAATATATTAGTTCTTGTTTGCTTAAGCATTATCATCATCATCCACTTCAGGTTGTCAAGTGTGTTTTATGGCATGTCAGCCATTTGAGGGTTATTTTATGCTAAAATCAGTCTTTTTTTCATGATTTCAAATAACTATTACAATTTAATAATAATAACTATTTGTTTGCACAAAGTTTAATAGTTTAAAGTATTCCGAATACTAATAATTTTCAAACAGATCAATTACTTTTTGACTTTCCTATTGCATGATAACTTTATGTGCTTCCAACTTCAAGTGTTCTAGGTATAACACTAAACTGCATCAAGTGTCAAGGTGCCAGTTCTACAATTCTGATGAGGGTGGAATCATCCTTACTCCCAGGTCCACTTTGACTTAAAGTGGTAGTACCTGCTAGGGTTCTATGTATGAGTCAACAAAACCTCAGTACTGGATGCAATTTAATGTTATATCCAGAACACCATTTTTGAGGATAGGTCTAATCCATTTGTATAGAATGAAGCTAATGTATTCTAGGCCCTGCCAATAGGGCAATCCACTTTTAGGTATTCTGTATAGAGTTATACTTATTTAAAAAGAACAACTTTCTTGTAATAGACTGAAAAATTTATATTAATTGTCTTCAGCAGCCATTTTTAATCAATTATTGGACAAAGGTCATTCTCATGATGACCTTGATTAAGAGAGCCTCGACCGTATTTTATCAACAAATGTCACACTCCTACATTTCATCAGGTCTACTCTTGTTATTTCTTGGGCATCATTCTGTTAACCTTTTATATCATCTTTTACCATCTCATCTTGCTATATGTCCAGTCTATTTCCATTTTTTGTGTTCAATAATTTTTATGATATATCCCACCTTAGTCAGTTTTCAGATCTACGTTGATCTTTTTCAAGTATTGCTCTTGCAATTGATCTCTGAGTGACCTTTTCTATGGGGAATCTGCTTATCATTCCTTATCCACCTAGTCAATTGTAGGTGACATTGTAATGGAATAATAATCAGAGGAATTTAAACAAGGCCTGAAAAATTATGGGGTCTGAGTAAGGAAAATATCTTACAGAGACCTATTTCAGTATTTCCTTTCCAACCTTAAATAATTTCTTGACAATTGAATAAGTAAACTGACTTCCAACTCCAAATGTGATGGTTTGCATTTACTTTGCACTAATGCTCTTGAAATCCAATTTTTCCAACGTTATTTATAAAAAGCAGTGTAATTAGAGCCTTTCAGAGCTGGAAAAAAGCAATCCTTCCGAGGTGTCATTCCTTACTTATGGAACTATGTAACCAAATACAATCCACCACATGTTATTGGAGAAGAGATGTACTTTACCAAGTAATCCTTCTGAACGTGAGAGATGCCATGAAAGGGAATTATATTACATAGCTTTCTGAGGACCTTAAAAGTTATGGAAAATTTGTGTTTCTACACACTCATGTCAACTAGGAAGGTATCTCAGGGATATGAAGTTACTAATCTGTTGTTTTCCTAAGTTTTCTTGAATTATTTATAGGTTTTTATGGAGTAGAGTTGCTAGCCCAATACTTTCCCTTAGTTCTCAATTCTAAGTTTTTCTTTTTCCTTGACTGGTTGCCTTACTAAGGCTAAAAAGCCCATTCTGCCCAACTATTTATACATAGTAGAAGGAAGAAGAGAAGGATTCAAGTCATCCCAAAGGTAAGTGAAATGTATTAGTAAGAAGTGCC